>CM042846.1:36240575-36855575 GCA_023653725.1 Bungarus multicinctus | reverse complement strand
TAAAAATATCAATTTCCCCTTTTGTTCCAAAAATGAAGCATTTCAGATTTCCACATTCAAAGCCAGAATGAATATGAAGAATAGAATCAGAACTTTCCAGAAGAAACCAAAGTCAGGCTCCATTAAGTTCCATTCAGGCGTTCTTAAAAAAAAAAAACATGCTGGAGAGGGAAAAAGAAAATGGCTGGTTAAACCCAGATTCTGTTCCAGGTCTATATTTAACCATGTTATTCCTTATAAAGTTTTCAGACAATCCTTTGCCTTTGCAGTTTTATGAACAGGAGCTCTACACAGAGCACAGGTAAACTTTTTGAAGCCATGGAAATATTCTGGATTTTGTAGAATGTGGTAGGCATGGTCACAAAATGGCTGCTATGGAGATATGAGAGTTTGCAAGAACACTAATTTCCCAGAAGACAAAGTAACTAGGGTTGGTCTCTGAGAATCCTTCCAGTCTTCAACTTAGAATGTTCACTTTTTTGTTACTTAACTTTCTTCATATCTTTCTGGGTAGATGGGCAAATTTCCAACTGCCCGCTATTTACACGGCTCAATGCAAGAGCCAGGGTTCATGCATTTTTAACAGTTAATGCTAAAAACTGGGATTTCTCAACAAGCCAGATTCACATGTTTTATTATCTTTAGAGCATAAGACACTTAAAAGAAAACAGATACATTAGAAACCCAACTGAATGTCCAAGAAAAAAAAATATTCATGCACTTTACCATCAATAGAAAGCACAAAGTACAGACGTTGCAATACATTTGTTCAGAGCAAAGCATTCACATATATGTATAGTGTTTAGATTTTCTGAATTGCATTTTTTAATGCAGTAAGTGGGAATATTCCTCTGGATTTGGAGGATTGTGAGAATAGGATTAAGAGCAGCCTTTATTTGTATGAACCCTCTCCTTCCAAGGGGAAAAAAAGACTGGGCCAGGGGTAGGATGTCTAAGGAGAAAAATAAATTGAGAATGAAAGAGAAGTCCATTGATTTAAAGCAATCCAAACCAAGACTTTTCCCAATGGTCAGCAAGGCCATGGTTGTTTATTCAAAGTATAAAAACTGTCCAGATAAATCTTATTTCAGTACTGACAGCAACATAGCAATCTCCTCAATCACAGAAGGGAAGAGTAGAGTAGAGCAGGGTAGAAGCTTTTGTAAAACATGCGGCCATCTTCAACACTACCTCACTTTCCCTTATGGTAGGATCTCAATGTGTTTCAGATACAATATACAACCCAGAACTTGGTCAGTGTGGAGTTATATGCTGTAACAAACTTTTATAATGGAGCTAGTTTGCTTGAAGTCTTTGAAAGCACAGCTTTGTTGAGTGCTGCCAATTCTGTTTTTAAATATTAGTGAGTAAAATGATTGAAAGTGGTGTATAACCTAATATTGTTCCTGGAACGAGTCCTTTGTTGGCAACAAGCTTGGAGATGGCTGCGCATGTTGTAACCAAGGAACATGAAATGCTAAACAAGGAATTCCCTGAAACAGCATAAAAAGAATAGACTTTCAGTCCAATGCATAAAGTATTATCCCAAGATGGATAGAGCACTGGGGGAAAAATAAGCAGCAAGGTTAGAGAAAAATGAAATACACAAGTATGGGTAATAGTAATTACTTTCTTGGTAATATCCATTCACACAGAAGTTGCTAAGTGTAACATGTGCACTTATCTCTGCTCAGGCCATGAGAAACAATGTTAAATCTTTCAAGGAATTCCAGTTCCTTTTTGCAATGAAGTTAGGTTTTGTAATTTCTTTGCTCAAAAAAGGGCTGCCTGGAGTTTGAGAAGTTCAAGGGCTCATGTCTTGGATTTGAGATATCACCATTTCTGCTGAAAGAAACCTGTATATACCTCTTGTATCTCTTTGCCGGAAACCGATTACTATCGCTATTATATATCTCCCTTCTCCTTCTCCTCCATTTACATGTGTGTGTATCTATGTATGTATTTAAGTATATGTATGTACTGTATGTATGTGAACATGTGTGCATATGTGCATACACAGAGAGAGAGAGAGAGAGAGAGATACAGCATCTATATATGAAGGGCAGTGATTATGTGGTACTTCCATATTTTTAAATTTTTTATTTTACAATTGACAAACTTAGTAGCCAGGATCAAATTTTAAAAAAAACTTTTAATGGTTAATTTTGGAGTCTCGCATACTACTCTTGTTTCTGTATGAATCAAGTATGGGCAATTAACCGTGTAGTTTCTGCACTCCAGTTGGAACTTGGGTTGTTATATGATAAGAAAGTAGCACCGGAAGAAGAAAAAAATAAGTGGTGAAATAAACTGAGGAAATTTCCAGATAGGGCCATCTGTATCAGGACAGAAATAATCACACTCACTTCTATCCATTTTGTGTAGCAAGCGTCTTTGCCAAAAAACAAAAACCTGAAGTAGAGACCTTGATCCTAATTAACTCTTTGTCTACAATCCATTCCTTCAAGAGCGTTTGGTCTGGAATCCAGAAGGATAAAAGTGAGCTTGCAGGAGTAAAGAACTTGGATGAAAAGGAATTATTATGTTGCCATGAAATAAACAGAAGTTTGGTTAGAGGAACACTCAGGCTTAGCATTTAGTATATGTCTTCTTCGCAAAAGATTGCCTCAAATTAAAGGTATCTTTGCTGCATTCACAGCAAAAAGAAGAAAAAGAAAAAAATTCAACAACCCAAATACATGAATGAACTTGCAACCAAAGCATGTGATTCTTCATTTGAAGAATATACAATAGGACGTATTTTCTGCCTCAACTTGAAACCATCGTTTTGATGAAATCGTAATTTGCTACTGTATTCCCCACCCACCCAACCCCCGAGAAATGAAACATGGTGACGTCTGCACTGTACTATTGCCAGTTATGATCATTGTTAGATGAGGGCAGAGAAGCAGAACAGAGTTCAGTGCCTTGGCACACTATATGCCTGTCACAATTTATTCCAGGTCAGAAATACAGATCACACCTTCTAAGTGTGTTACAAATGCTTGCCTTGACTCTAGCAATTGCTGCAGAAAAAGAACTGCTGCAGCCCAGCCTCGTGTCGAAGGTATAGAACGTGGCATTGCATGTACCACTCCCCAATAATTTCAGCATTTCAGATCACAGCACTTATTACTTCGAGCTTGACCTTTATCTCTAAAATTGACTCCCAAATGATATGAAGTCTGTGCACATAGAACTGCATTTGTGCATATTTAATTCTTTTCCCCCACCCTCAGCTTCCCACTCAGATCATATTGCCCATAGTCAAAATTTATCCTGGCTGGAAATGATTTTTTTTAATGGGTACCCTATAAAGTGCTGCAGCTGCACTATCAAAAGATAATAATATTGTCATTTTAACCATGTTATATGTATTAACACAACATATATGTATATATGTGTACACATGTATGTTACACACACACTTAAAAATGCATACACACACATACTAAGAACAGTGTTATCAAGTGATCATTGACAGATAGAGGTGCTCATTACACAAAAGATCAGTGAGAGAGAGATGAGAGAGAAGGGGAGGCTCTAGAGGTGGAGCTCTTGCCTCACAATTAGGAGGCGGTGTGTTTGATCCTAGGTAGAGGCAGATATTTCTCTCTCTGGGCATGATGAGAATATATCTGCTGAGTATAGCTCCACATTGGTGACAGGAAGGGCATCTGGCCAGTAAACACTCAGCTCCATTCAGTTGCCTAGACTCCCCCGCAAGGGATTATGGAGTCATTAAAAGGTGATGATAGATAGATAGATAGATAGATAGATAGATAGATAGATAGATAGATAGATAGATAGATAGATAGATAGATAGATAGATAGATAGATAGATAGATAGATAGATAGATAGATAGATAGATAGATAGATAGATAGATAGATAGATAGATAGATAGATAGATAGATATGAGAGGGGGGGAGACAGAGAGAGAGAGAGACAGACAGACAGAACAATGAGAAACTAAAACAAATCATCATCATCACTGGCCAAATTATTACTCACTGCTAGAATGGCAAAGCCCATTAAAAATCAAGCAGATCTATGCAGAGGAGTATTCCTGCTATAGTGCTTCCCAAATGCTGGAGTTGGTCTTGTGCCAGATTTTTTTTCTCCCGGACTTGCATCTGGCCTGGCTTTTACATGTGTGTGTACATGTATGTGCATTTATGTATGTATTTAAGTATGTATGTACTGTATGTATGTGTACATGTGTGTGTGTGTATACACACACAGAGAGAGACAGAGACATACAGTATCTATATATGAAAGGTAGTGATTATATGGTAGTTCTATATTTTTAATTTTTTTTAATTTACAATGGATAAACGTAGTAGCCAGGATCAAATTTAAAAAAAAACTTATAATGGATTAATTTTGGAATCTCACATACCACTCTTGTTTCTGAGAGAGAGAGGGAGGGAGGGAGGGAAGGAGGGAGGGAGGGGGGAGGAGAGAGAGAGAGAAAGAGCGAGAGAATGTATGCTGAGAACAGATAAATTTCAGGAAAGAAATACTGGAATATTGTAGGAACTGATTTCAGCAGGCAACTGGACTCAGTGGAAGTCTAGCAGTTGATGTAGGTGGTGCATAATGCTCCTATCAGCCTCATCATGTACAGCAATAGAGCTAGACTCTTCAGAAACTCCCTCCTGTAACAGTGGAAGTTTCACAGACCTGACATGGCCCGATAAGTTTCTTTGTTGCAGATAAGATTGCCTGATGCAGAACATAAGAACAACTCTCTTTGGACTTTTTGTCATTCTATTCTGGACCTTGTGAGAGATGAAGGTATCTTTTCCATGTATATGTAACAATACTGTTTGACTTATGATTTGTTGATTTGTTCACCTAGATTTCCACATTCTCAGTTTCGACCTTATGGGCACCACAGTTAACAGAGAACTGAGAACTCCATGGCTCAATCCTCAATTATATATATTCTCTTCTATTCGATTCATTCCCACAGCTACAGATTTTAATTTGGAGCACTTTTTATTCTTTGCCCTCTGGTTTGTTTTTTTCCCCCTCATCTCTAGGATGACTACCTAAGCCTATTAAGTTTTTGCTGCAGGATATTAGCTTTATTTTCCTTCTACAATCAACCTTTTCTTATGACCTCTGTTTTATAGAGCTTAGCCTGAAGCCCCAAGGTTGAATATAACCCCTCAAATCCTTGCATACGATCCCTATACTTTCCTAAAAATTGCTGCCGAATTATAATTATTGATGTAACCGAAGGGAAAAATTATAAAATACACGTGACATAGTTTTGATTAATATGACTTAATGACAATTCAATATATCCTTAGCTCTACCCATTTCTTTTTCTTGACCATATTCTGTTATATGTGCCCTTGCTTACTATGTGAAACTAAATTAAACTTTTGTCTCTCCAATAGGAAAAAAAGTTCTTCTTTGCCTCTTAGAGAAAGGCCAACTCTATCTATGTCCAGTGTCTACAAATATCTTATTCCTAGCCTAGAATCACTGCATAGGTTGAGGTCAAAAGGTGATTTTTAGCTGGTAGTTTCTCAGCTCATGAGAGCTAAATCATGCATGGCTGGTTTTTGCAAAGTGATCTACTACTCCTGTTCATTGGGGATTAAGTTGAGTTGATCCAGCTCATTTTTCTCAAGACAGCAATCTGGTCAGCAGGAAGTCCCCGAAGTGAGAAATCAATTCATGCTTTGCTCATTCAACAACTATGCTCCTTGGAGTTATTTATGAAAGGTGGGGAGGAGGAACCATATCCATGGAAACTAAGAAATGATTTTTCAATGGAACACTGAGCCCAATTACTAGTTATAGTTGGAAAGGAAAGGAAAGGAAAGGAAAGGAAAGGAAAGGAAAGGAAAGGAAAGGAAAGGAAAGGAAAGGAAAGGAGAAATTATATTGAATTTTTCAATCTATAAATAACACAATAGTTTCTTCTATTTTCAGACATATGGTGCAGTTATTCACCAAGAAACATAATGGGAAAATGCCTGAGGTATTATTTCTATATATCTCAAAAAAAAAAGTTTGCAACGTTATGTGAGACACCTAACATTGAAATAGACATTGACATAACATTTAAATTTAACATTTAAATAAACTCTATTTAAAACCATTGTGGTATCCTCCAAAAGCAGACCAGATTTCAAAACTAAAATACACATTTTGTCTTTTCAGGTCCCTAATGTGTTAAAGAAAAATGTGTTCATTGTGCTAAGAGAGTATTGTGCATGAAATTTACACACCACGTTTCCATCTCATTTGACAAGCAGAAACATATTCTACATTTGTTCCTGAAAATCAGTCCATATGTTTGATGGTAAGAAAGAGGGCACTTTATCATGTAGATCACTAAACAATCACTCAGCTACTAATATGGAATCTAGTATCTGGCATGCCATAATAAACATTTTTGGAAATAACAGAATCTATTATAAATGAATTCCTCTGTATTCACTAGTTCTTATTCCCAGTATAAGTGCATAAGATTTAAATGATTTTCATCAAGATATCAATCTAGATTTAGGCTCATGTGGGTTTCTTATGGGATTAAGCCAGTTTTAAGATGATTTGCAGTTTTCATCAACTATAACAAACAAAACCCTCCTTAAAATATTTTTAATGAATTGCTTTACACATCCAGTTAAAAGGTGTTAAGTAACCCAAAGAAGCAGCATGGCTTCTGACAAATTATTTTGCTCCTGCCTATCATTCTTTCTTGACATCATACGTAGGTATGGATAATTCTCTGCCTTTGAGAGATGCTATAACTATTACCATAGAATAATGTGGTCATTTTGAATATTTCAAAGTGCTATAAAATTGGGTAGAAGAGTACTTCGGATTTGATTGCCAGGAGATGCTTTGGGGGCGGGGTGTCCATGTACCAGTACATTATTAATGTAACAATTATCTGCCACATCTGAAAGCAGCTGCATCTTTTCCAGGGTTCCTGTCTTTGCAATCTCAGGAAAATATACAAACGCTGTCTTAGCACAGTTATGTTGCATAAAGGGGGTCTCAGGAAATTAAAGCGGCCATAGAAAAATAAGATCATTGGGAGCATTAAAATGATTTGGCAGAGAAATTAAGCAAAGTGATCAATTATTAAACAGTGCATAGTCTTGGCTCTCTACAAATTCCCTGAACTGGCACATAACAATGGACGGTTCGAATACACTGATACAATGACCCTTTCTACCTACTGTACTGTCATATTATTCTCATAAAATATAGTTGAATGCCAACAGGCACAAAAATAAGGGTGGGTTGGGAGGGGGAGTGAAGAGTATAAAATGACAGGTGCAACCAGGGAGTTGAAGAGGTGCCCGTTTTCAACAGGTGCCACATGCATTGACACATTGCGTACCAAAGAAGATTGGAACTCCACTTCGTTATTTGACATTATTGATCTTCCCCACCCCAGGAAATGCTTCTGTTACAGGCATAAAAATAAAAAAATAGAAAATAGGAGGGAGAGAGGAAGGGAGTATTTCTGGTTTTGGTTTGGCCAAAGTTTTAATAAAGTTATAGGAACAAATGCTTAAAGGATAGTTGAGTTTGGCTTGGAAAGAGAAACAGAAAACTTAGCCATAAGTGAAGTGGTTGGCTGGAAATCCTGCACAGTAGCTCTCCTCCTGGAAATTGGAAAGAAAAGGTTGCAATTCCTCATCGCAGATCATTATGGTCTATACATCAACATTGATACAGGTAGTCCTCGACTTACAATCACAAATGATCCTGAAATTCCTGTTGTTAAGCCAGACGATTGTTAAGTGAATATTGCCCCGTTTTATGACTTTTGTTGTTAAGCAAATCACTGCAGCTGTTTATGTTAGTAACACGGTTGCTAAGTGAACCTGACTTCCCCTTGTCAGAAGGTTGCAAAAGGGGACCCCGAGACACTGCAACTGTCATTAATACGAGGCAATTGCCAAGCATCTGAATTTTGATCATGTTACTTTGGGGATGCTGCAACAGTCATTGTGTGAAAAACAGTCGTAAATCACTCTTTCTTGTACCGTTGTAATTTCAAATGAACTGTTATAAGTCAAGGAGTACCTGTATCTAAATTCAAATTCTCTATCTCAGGGGTCTCCAACCTTGGCAACTTTAAGCCTGGAGGATTTCAACTCCCAGAATTCCCCAGCTGGGGAATTCTGGGAGTTGAAGTCCGCCAGGCTTAAAGTTACCAAGGTTGGAGACCCCTGATCTATCTAGTTACTTTCCGACAAATACCTTTTGGTTTCCTTATCCCTGGGTCATTTTAAGAAGACAAATCTGAAATCTCCTCATGAAGATTTTAATTTTATTCGTAGACAGCTCTGCTTGTCACGTTTCAACTCCACTTTCGAAGGGACAAGACAGCCCTTTCCCATCAAAGGCCTTGAAAAGAGATTTTGGGGGTGGGGGAGGAGGGTGGGAGAGAAAGAGGGAAGAAGATCAAAGTTGGAAACAATGTTCCTGAAACACAATTCGTGCTTGGCATTATTTCATATGCCCTTCATTTTTTATTTGACTGTTTATACAAAAGACAGGCCCGAGTTCATTTGTATCAGTGCAGCCCAACACTGATGCTCATGGAGCAGTTAACTCACATACAAAGCAGGCAAGCAAAAGAAAAAAGTGACAGTCTATCTATCTTACTTGGCATGTTTATATGTTCTTTTTAACCAACAAAAAAAAAAGAAAGAAGAAAAAGAAGAAGGGGGGAAAAGAAAGAGGGGAATGGGAGGGAGAAGAGGATAAAAAACTGTTTACAAAGTAGAGTGTCAGTAACATTGTGTAAAGGAATACTTATCTGAAAAACTTTGATCTTTTTCTGAAGGCCCATTACTCTGAGCCTGAAAGGCTAATGGCTCTTTGGGTGGGAGGGAAAGAAAAAAGAAGGGAGGGAGGGAGGGAAAAGTCTGCACATTTTTTGTTGTTGTTGTTGTTTCGGTCTCCCAACTAAAAAAGATGAAGAAAGTTTATTGTGCTATCTAGTGGACGTATTTAGAAAACTCAGCTCCTTTGCAATATCCAGTTTCTGGAAATTCCCCATATTTCCCCCGTTCCAGAAGTTTCTATAAGGAGATAAAATAACAAAGGGATCGGGCCTGGTCTAATACGATTGCAGGTGGAAACGTATGCCTTGAGGGCCAGGCCTGTTATAGCACTCCCTTAAGTAATGGACATAATGATGCAGCTGAGAGCTAAACCAGGCACACCACTCTTGGATCCGGAGAATCCAAAGTTATTAATCTGCTTACCTTCTCGTTTTCACGTTTTTGGCTTGCTTGTTTTTGTAACAAAGTTCCTTCAGTTTCAAACAGCTTCTCCTATAGGACTGGGGGGTGTGGGGAATCATAACTGGAAGCGCTGTGGAATGGTATAAATTCAATTCCAAATCCAACCAAAGTATTTTTTGATGTTTAAACAATGTTTAAACCAGTGGTGGGATTCAAAAAGTTTTATTACTGGTTCTGTGGGCATGGTTTGATGGGCGTGGTGTGGCTTGGTGGGCATGGCAGGAGAAAGATACTGTAAAATCCCCATTCTCTCCCCACCCCACTAGTCTGCTTTCCAGCTTCATTCTCCTGTGCAGGGCAACAAAAGAAGACCAAGCTAATCAGCTGGGACTCAGGAGGCAGAGAACAGATGGGGGCGGAGCCAGTCAGAAGTGGTATTCCAAACTACTCAAAATTTCCGCTACCGGTTCTCCAGAACTGATCAGAACCTGCTGAACACACCTCTGGTTTAAATTCTGTCAAATTTTAAACAGGATTATACAGACAGCCCTGGACTTACAACCACAATTGAGCCCAGAATTTATATTGCTAAATGAGAAATGTGTTAAGTGAGTTTTGCCCCATTTTGCCCCATTTTTCTTGCCACAGTTGTTAAGTGAATCACCGAAGCTGTTAAATTAGTAACACGGTTATTAAGTGAATCTGGATTCCCCGTTGAGTTTGCTTGTTAGCACGTCGCAAAAAATGATCACATGACCCGGGGACACTGCAACCGTCATAAATAATGAATCAGGTGTCAAGCATCTGAATGTAAATCACATGACCATGGAGAGGCTGTAATGGTCATAAGTGTGAAAAATGTTCATAAATCATTTTTTCCAGTGCCGTTGTAAGTTCAAACAGTTCCTAAATAAACTGTTGTAAATCATGGACTACCTAAAGATTATAGATTAAGGCTGAGAAAATGTTTGTCTTTAGCTGGATTATCTATTTTTCATGCCGTGATAATTATAGTTTCTCAAGCCAAAATTTGTTTGGACTGAGGCAGAAAAGGGAAACATTTATGTTTTTTTCCTGCAAAGCTGTACAACTGCAAAGTCCCTTTCTTGATGCATTTTATTTTCATACAGTTTTCCATTTATGTCTTAACTCCTAGGAGATTGTTCCATAAAAGGATAAGGCATCCTAAAATATAGTCAGAAATTGAAATACCAGAGAGTAATATATTTATCTTTTTCTTCATAATTGGTGTCAGGACTAATTCACACCCTCCAAACTGGCAGTTTTGAAGGTCAAATGGTCACATGACACATGCTGCTGTCCAGCATTTGATGAGCGAAAGCAAACCTTTCTCATCATATGCTGAACAGCAAGCAGGGACATGTGGTGGATTACTCGTTGGGTAGCTTTACTATAGGGCCAGCTGTTGCATGTTGGGTTTGCCACATGCTTTGCCAGTTTTAGCTGGCAGTCCCCACTGGAAGCCTGTTTATTACTGGTTTTTACTGCTGTTTCTTCAATAGCATATCGTTGTTTCTTTCTACACTGTAGTCTTTAATCTGCTCTTGGCTGATACTTGTCCTAGCCAGACGCCATCTTGGAATGGCGATTGAACACGGGTTGGAAGATATGAAATTTGTATCATTCTGGGTTCAATCGATAAAGTTCAGGGTTTGTTCTAACTTCAAAGAAGTAAGTGGAGGATCTATGGTTCAAAGATGTGGGGGTGTTGCTTCTTTAATTGCTCATTCCATGGTACATAAATCAGTTGGTGAAAACGACAGATATCTATAAACGCCAAGGAAAACAGAATGTATAAGATCATTAAGCTCTGATACACTGATATAGGTTGAAGAAGGCTGATCAAAATAATATTTTTTAAAAAAAATATTCAATTTTTCATTTTTGAATGCATACATCAACCTTTATTATACAGCATTGTGAAGCAAAAATGAGGAATATTTTGGCTGAATAGTTAGCCTCTATAATCTATTTTTCACTTTATGGTAATAACAATAAATAACAGATCCTGCATCCTGCATCTTAAGACCTGGCAAACATTCATGAACTCACTTGCCCTCCCCATAGTGCTTAATTCATGTGTCCAAACTCATTAGGATATATCAATACTATGAGGCTTCGCTGTTATGTACATGGCTTCTGTATACCTCTGTATGGAAAAGAATGAAATGCAGAATACAAAATACAGAATAATAAGAGTTGGAAGGGATCTTGGAGGTCTTCTAGTCTGACCCCCTACTCAAACAGGAGAGTCTATGCCATTCCATACAAATGGCAATTCAGTCCAGAGATGGTATTCAGCAGGTTCTGACCAGTTTTGGAGAACCGGTAGCAGAAATTTTGCGTAGTTCAGAGATACCACCTCTGACTGGATATTTTACAGTATCCTTCCCCTGCCACACTCACCAAGCCACACCCACAGAACTGGTAGAAAAAAAAATTGAATCCCACCACTGATCCAGTTGTTTCTTAAAAACCTCCAGTGATGAAGCATGCACAACTTCTAGAGGCAAGCCATTCCACAGTGCAAGATGGAAGTCAGATAGAATATTGTTCCAGAACTGTCATGCCCCTATCAGAATCTGATTCTAACGGGGAGGCCAAGCAGCTGACAGAGAGTAGGAGTGTGGCTCTGGTGGCAGAGGAAGAAACTGGGGAAGGGCACAGTCCAGCTGAGCAGAGCAGGGAAGAGGTAGAGCAAGGGAGAGGGAATTCAGAGGAAGATCCAGGCCCACCCCCTCTTCATCCTAGGGCATGCAGGGAGGAATGGAGAAGGGAGCAATGTGAGTTGTATGGCTTATGGGGGAGGAAAGGACCCTGATTACCTTCATTAGCTGCAGCTGGAAAAACAGTGTTTAAAAAGGGAGTTTGCACACAGCAACTGGTTGGAAACAAATTGTGTATTATCTTGTTTTGTCAAGGCTTAGCTGGGTTCCTGGCATCTTCCCAACTGTGTGTGTTTTGTTGGCCTTTGAAGTCTGCAATTCCTTATCCTGCCCTGTCCGGTTAATTGCTGCAGCATGGTTTGTGTAGATTTTTATTTACAGTTTGTATGTACTTTGTTTTTGGACTGAATTTCTTCCACTTAAAGATTGTTCTTAGGAAAGTTTTTTCTCCAGCCCAAGGTAACTGGACATTGGGGGCAAAGTTGGAGGTATTAAAGGGACTTTTCTTACTTATGTGACTGTGTTGCCTTTGTGCCATGGCCCAGGTCATCACAAGAACTGTTTCTAAATCTTTGCTGAAAATAAGCAATGTGTGCTATAGCCTTTAAAAGAAGAAAATGGCTTAATTGTTCAATGGCAGTTGACAATGGCAGAGGTAATCCGATTTTGTGAAACTATTGTCTAGCAGTCTCTCAGAACTAGGATTGGAAATCATGTATCCTCATTCATATGTTCTGGTTTTCCATTCCCATCAGCTAAAGTTAAATATTATCAATGGAAATGAACTGTAAGGATGTTCATTCCAAACACTGGATGACATCAGGAGAAAATGGAACAACTCACCATGGCCACTGGTCAGTTTGCAATGGCCACCTTGCCCTGTGGCAAGTTACTCATGGTGAGTTGTTCTGAAGCAAGATGGCTGCAGCGAGTTGGTCAGAATAGGAGGACAGCTTCAAGTTGGCCACAGCGAGTTGACCTAGACCCCATCAGGATATCTAAAGGTAAAGGTCCCCCTCGCACATATGTGCTAGTCGTTTCCTGCTCTCGAGGGTGATGCTCATCTCTGTTACAAAGCCAAAGAGTCAACACTGTCTGAAGACATCTCGGTGATCATGTGGCTGGCATGACAAAACACCAAAGGCACAGGGAATGCTGTTACCTTCCCACCAAAGTGGTCCCTATTTTTCTACTTGTATTTTTACATGCTATCGAATTGCTAGGTTGGCAGAAGCTGGGACAAGTAACAGGAGCTCACTCCGTTACGTGGTGCTAGGGAATCAAACCGCCGAACTGCTGACCTTTCTGATCGACAAGCTCAGTGTCTTAGCCACTGAGCCATCACGTCCCTTCAGGATATCTGGCTGTCTCAAAGATGGACTTTTTATATCGAAAGAACCATATTGTCCTTGTTAATCCAGGCAATTAAAATTTATCTAACAGGCTAATATAATCTTAGTTCTCTTTGTACATTGCCAGTGGTTTTCCTTTACGCGTGGAAATATCAGGTGCTTTAAAGCACCCAGAAGAGCTATCATCTGAGAAGGAGTTCAGAGGTTTAGTACAAGGAGCACAACATTCTCAGCTTGTGGTGACCTGGTTTTGAAATGGCTTCCCTGCAACAGAAGCCTGATTTTTTTTTCTTTTTTTTTACTGTTTTACAAACCAAATCTGCAACTCTTTCCAGCTGTGGGGAATGTGACCATTGAGATATGGCCGCATTATTGCAGCCTGCTATAATTTACACAACAGAGTGGGGGAAACCAGACAAAGCATAATATATGAAACAAGGGCTCCAAAGGAAACAAAAATGGAATGTGTTCAGAATTGCCCATTGATGTAAAATGCAACAACTAACTTGCTACCTGGTTCACATAACAAAATGCCACGATGCCCATATTAAAAGATCTGCACTGGTTGCCATTTATTTTCTGGGTACTATTTGAAAGGTTGGTGTTAACCTTTAAAGCCCTATGGATTTAAATTATTTTAAGGCCTCACTGTGTGAGGCTCTGGGCATGCTAAGATTTACAGGGGAGGCTTTTCTGAAGGTTTCTCTCAAGCTACATTCAGAGGCTTATCTGTAGGCCACGCAAGAGAGATGATCTATTCCCAAATTACTCCAGAAATAGGCTACATTCTCTAGGATGTTTGGAATTAATCCTCATTTTCTGTAGCTTTAGAAAAATTGCCCAGATTCAGCTCTGTGATGTCCTTCTGGAAGAAGAGACATTGTCCACGGTCATTTGCGCTTTTGTCCTTTCGCATTTGGATTACATGCATTTTAATTTGCTCAGTAGGCCTTGAAGACAATCTGGAAACCACACCAAAAGCAGAATATAGCTGCCCAAAACAAGACTTTTACTGCCATTTTGTACTTTTTTTTACACAGAACCTATAGTGATTATTGACTTGTTTCTGGGTTCAACTCAAAGTTCTGATTATGACTTATAAAATCCTATATGGCATAAATTTTAGTTATTTTTAAGACCATTGACTCTAGGAAAGACCTGTTTGATCAATACAGACAGTAGAGATTGCATTGTGGATATTAGGGTGAGGAAACACCCCCCTCAAAAAAATGGTTATTCTCAAAGTCAGACTGCTACCTGTGGAATAGCTTTCTCCAAGAGATAAGATACTTCTTGTCATGTTTGAAAAATGAACATCTTGCTATTTCCTTTGGGAACCAAAGGAAGAATTGAAGTCTATAGTGTTTGTGCAGGGTAAGAAATGGATATTAGGGTCAGGATGTTTCATTACATGCTGCTGCCGTTGGTTATTATATTGTTCTTTTGCATGCATTCTTTGATTTTTATTATAACAATGATAATACAATTTTGGCACCAGGAATTGGTTTCGTGGAAGATATTTTTTTTCACGGTCTGGGGGGCAGGGGTGAGAAGAGGAGCGCGCAACCTAGATCCCTCACATTTGCATTCTTATTCTAATGCCTGATTATCTGAGGTAGAGCTGAGGGAGTGCCAGGGAGTAGCAAAAGCAATAGCAATAGCACTTAGACTTATATACTGCTTTCAGTTTACAGAGTCAGCATACTGCCCCAATCTAGGTCTGCATTTTATCCACCTTGGAAGGATAGAAGGCTGAGTCAACCTTCAGCCATTCAGAATTGAACTCCTGGAGTGAGCAGCGAGTTAGCCCTGCAGTACTCCATTCTAACCACTGCACCAACCACAGCTCTATAGTAGCTGCAGTAGCTGTAAATCCAGATGCAGTTTCCCTCACTTCGCTCACTTTCCTCCAGCTGTGTGACCTGATTCCTAACAGGCCACAGAGCAATCCATGGCCTGAGGGTAGGGGACCCCTAATATAAGATGCTTAAAGTTGGTTAGACTTAAATAGCATAGAAGCAGGGGTGAGATTCAAAATTTTTAACAACCAGTTCTGTGGGCATGGCTTAGGTGGTGGGCGTAGTGATCATATGACTGGGTGGACATGGCTTGGTGGTCATGTTATTGGCTGGGTGTGGCCAGCTCAATATCACTCACACTGAGGCATGCATCTCCTCGCCTGGCCGCTCATGACTGTGGAGATGCTGCAACAGTCGTAAGTGGGAAAAATGGTCATAAGTCACTTTTGTCAGTGCCATTGTAACTTTGAATGGTCACTCCACACAAGCAAAGTACCAGCAAAGGAGCGGGGAAAAACTCCAGAGAAGTTCTAGAGACAGGAAGTCTAGTCCTGCCAAGAATGTAATAAGGGTTAATGGAGAGGCATGTTTCTGTAAGCAACACCAGAAATGTTTCCTTCCTGCCTTCCTTACAGGATTAGGCCAGTAATTTCTTCTAACAACCGGTTCTCCAAACTGCTTGGAATGTTAACAACCGGTTCTAGTGAATAGGTGTGAACTGGTAGAATCCCACCCCTGCATAGAAGTCACTGTAATAAAGAAATAACTAAAGAGCAACCAAAATATTTCTAATCTGCCAGGTCTCAACTGCCAGGTCTAGCAACTGTTACAGTTTTAACACCAATTCTAATCTTTGATTGTGCTTTTTTTAAAAACAAAAACAAAAAGTACATTGTATTTTAGATTCTATAAGCCATTTTACTTTCCAACATGAATAGAAAGTGTGGGGGATTTAAATGATTTGTTAAAAAAAACACTGATTGACTTCAAACCTTTACAAGAGTGAGACACATGGCCCTCCAGATGTTGCTGAACTCCAAATTCAAGCAAGCTCAGATGGCTTGACTAAAAGTGACAGATTCAAAAAGTAGTAAATCAAAAGAGTTAGAGGTTGCAGATTTTTTCACCTCTGTTGTCTACCCATGCAGTTAGATAATTGTGTACAAGGTGGTAATATTTTTCCAAGGAGATCGCCAGGTTGGTCTGCTGGAAGAAGTTGTTGTGTCATTTGAAGGGTCAAAAAAATTACAATGGCATAAACTTAGATGTATCACAGTCATCATCATAAATGCATAGACTTTTACTGTAATGGTCTGCAGCCCTACTCTTACATTTTATTGGTTGTTTTTCAGCTTATGTTTCTTGGCGCTGTTTTAGGATATAACTTTGGTGAAATGTGATAGGAGCTGCAGGAAAAATGTCTGAAATAATAATACGGCAGAAATATAATGAGCAAACTTGCCTCAACTGAAGATATTCTCGGGCAAGAATTTAGGAAGACAGCTTGGAAAGGTTTATGGGATGGCAGATAAAATTTTAGAGTTCCATTCTGGAATCAGAAAAGTATCCCCCTCCCTGAAATGGTTTGGGGGTACTTGGTCTTTTTTCCTCTGAGAATCACAGGAGCTGAATCACAACACATGTAAGCACAGGTAGGCAGTACATTATGCTGTCATGGAAATCATGGTTCAACTACCATGAAGCATGGTGTAAAAGACACTGGCAATGTTGATCAAGTGGCAGGATTTTCACATTATAAATAGTCAGAGAAAGAATCAGTCCATCATCTGTTAACCCCATTCTGTCCCTCAAAGTCACTTTAGCTGATGTGTAGTAGGCAGTGAAGAATATGCAAAGAAGCAGAATCAAGGCAAGCATGTAGCTCACTGACTCTGCTTTCTGATATCTGTACAATGAGTGGAATGCTTCCTGTGATGTTTTGTGGAGCTGCATTGACTCTTGGTATCTTTCAGGGGTACCTATCTCCTCTATGACTTGGGGGCCTGGGTATCTTTGACAATAGAAGCTGCATGTGCATTGTGTGCAATCTGAGAGGGCTTTCTGAAGCATCCTCCTATCAAAGCATTCAGTGGAAGAGTGTATGTACATCAGGAGATTTCCTTTCACACCGCTTGACCATAAAGCAAAGAAGAATTTCTTCTGAAAGAGATTTAAAAAGTGTATGTTATGGAAGACCTCTGTGAAATGAGGTGAACAATAAGTAGCTTCAGACCTGGTACCATCTAGTGTATTGTTATGTAGGAGAAGGGGTGGTAAAACTGGGGGCAGAGTTAAAAGAGGGATCAGCCTAGAAACCCTACAGACACAAGCCGACTAAATCCAACCCTACTTGAATTATGTTGATTCTTATCCAATTCCAAACCAGTGCTAACCATTAGTTGAGAAAGTTCTTCTGCATAGACTTTTTAACAATAACTCAATTTAGTTGGACCGTCACGTGGGGACTTGGTCCTTCACACCGTTGACATTTTATGCTTATTCTGTTCTGTTTTGCTATTTCGCTGTCTAGCTGTAGTTTACAGATTATAGAAGACAGAATAACAGAATTGGAAGGAACCTTGGAAGTCTTCTAGTCCAACCCTCTCCCCAAGTAGGAGATCTTATATCATTCTGGACAAATGACTGTCCAATCTCTTTTTAAAAACCTCCAGTGTTCGAGCACCCATCACTTCTGAAGGCAAGCCATTCCATTGAGTAATTGTTCGCACTGTCAGGAAATTTTTCCTTAATTCTAAGCTGGATCTCTCTTTGATAAGTTTCCATCCATTATTTCATGTCTTGCCCCCAGTGCTTTGGAGAATAAGTTGCCCCCCCTATTCTTTGTGATAGCCTCTCAAATATTGGAACACTGCTATTATGTCACCCCTAGTCCTTTTCTTCGTTAGACTAGACATACCAGGTTCCTCCTAGTGTTCCTCATACATTTCAGCCTCCAGCCCTCTATCATCTTTGTTCCTTTTCTCTGCCTTCTTTCCAGAATCTCAATATATTTTTTTCCTATCATGGTGACCAGAACAGAACAGAGGATTTCAAGTGTGGGCTTCAAAAATTTTAGCGAAGGGTTCTCCCCATCGGTTGTTGGATGGGCGTGGCCATGGTGGGCATGGCCATGGTGGGCGTGGCCTAGTCAGCCTCCTGCACCCTGAGTGGGAGTGTTTTTGCCCTCCCTGGGCCCTGGAGGCTTTCCTCAAGCCTCCAAGAGGGCAAAAATGGGCTCCGGAGACTCTCTGGAATCCGGAAACTGGCCCATTTCTGGCCTTCCTGAACTTTCGGGAGGTCCACTCTTTGACCTTCCTGAGCCTCTGTGCATACCCTGCACTTACTTGCATCCAAAATGGGCCATATGAGGACTCCTGGGAGGGGCAGGGTGAGGGGGGCAGCCAGGAGTGGGATTTAGGAGTTCTCTGAACTGCACAGAATTTTAGGTAGGGGCTCTCCTGAACCCCTGGTATTACTAAGCAGCCCACCCCTAGGTCTTACTAAGATAGCATATAACATTATTACTTCTAATTGACTCTATTCCTCTGTTGATGCAACTTAGGACTCTACTGGCTTTTTTGGGGGGGGGGGCAGCTGCAGTACACTGCTGGCTCATACTTAAATGAGGAATTTAGGAAATTAGGTTTCCTTAATTTCCTCTCACCGTTGCTATTGGTGAGCCAGGTACTGCCTATTGTATACCATTGCATTCGGTTTTTCTTACCTAAGTACACAACCTTACTTTTCTCACCATTGAATTGCATTTTGTTAGATAGGGCCCAGTGTCCAAGTTTGTCAAGATCTTTCTGGATCTTGTGCCTATCTTCTAAAAGATTGGCTATTCCACCTGGCTTGGTGTCGTCTGCAAATTTAATAAGTTTCCCTTCTGTCCCTTCATCTAAAATTGTTTATGAAGACGTTGAAGAGTACTGGGCCTAAGATAGAACCATAGGGTACCCCGCTGCATACTTTCCTCCATATAAATGCAGTTCCATTAAGAACTACATTAAATGCATTAGTGTATTACTGAGCCTTTGTACAGTATTTCTATTATGATTGAAGCAGCATATGTTCTATTAATGAATAGATAAATAAATGATGATGGTGAGAGTTGTTTCCAGATTAGTCATAGTTAAAACAGATCCATTAAAATCGAAGGAACATGCAGTAACTAATGATCCTTTTCTTTCAGAGGATCGAACACTTAAAAATAACTAAATCAGGTAAAATAGTAATACCATAATAATAATAAAACAACATCTCTGTATCCCAGGTCCTTAGGGGAGAACTCAATAGGAGGATAAAAATACCAAATACAGTCTAAACATCTGACTGACTATGCAAGGAACCATAATAATAATAATAATAATAATAATAATAATAATAATAAACATCCTACTACCTTTAACACCTTCAAACAATGACTCTCCCTATCCCAGGTCCATGGCAAGGGGCTCAATAGCTGGATCAAACTTCCAAATCCAGTCTAACCATCTGGCTGATCATGCGACAGGTCATAATAAAATAATAATACAGCAACAACAACATGAAACAGAGGAAAGTAAACTCAAAGCCACCCTGTTAATAATGTGAGTGGAAACACATTGTCAGGATACATCTAATACTCAAACAGTACTACTGACATCTTGTGGTAGAAGAGAGTGACAGCTCTTCCGTTCACCTTGATGAGAACACAAGCTGTCCATAAACATCAAGCCATGTCATTACTCATACATCAGCAAAGAGGCATCTGGGATTTTGATAGCTGCTGCCAGAATGTACTAATGCTGACTGCTGCAACTTCCCTTCCTCTCTCTTTCCCTACGTCCCTCTGTTCTTGGCTGTGACACACACAATCACTCAGTTGCCAACTTTCCCTCTCTTTCAAAAAACAAAAAACAAAAACTTTTGAACTGGAAACTGTTCAGCCTGCTCCATCACCCTTCAGATGTTACAATAGAATTCTCCATTTACAGTAAGTAAGAATAGCCCTAGGTTTTTTTTAATCCATCCATTATTTCTCCCTGTCTGACAATCTGATAACAAGTTCTAAGATGGTGTTTCTCACAACACAGAGAGGAAGCAAAGTGCTTCTTTTGCCTGTCCTCTCTGATCGTGTTAGAGCAATCCTGGTGCCCCTTAACTGCGGTTCTCCAGAATACATAGACTGGAACTGGATCTGCTTTTAGACTGAAAAGTTATCAGAAAAGGGAAAAGGGCTAACACTTTGGGACTTCAAGAGAAACTTTATATTGACAAATTTTGAAGTGGCCCCTTTTGTGGAACCACAGTTGGGTATGTGGAATAAGTTACTGTATATACAGACAGTTCCCTGAATGTTAGGAAAGTGTAGCAGCAAGTGTTATGATTCCCCACCCAGGAGTGGGATTCAGCCGGTTTGGACCAGTAGTTCCGGCGATTAGTTGGCCCTGCCCACCCATCCCTGCCCTAGTCTGCCCTTTATTTTCATGTTTTGCAGCCCAGCTGATTTGTGTGGCACAGTGAATTGCTGTGCTTCAGCTGTTTCATTCATCGGGGCTGCAGCAGAATATACGTTTGAGCACCAAAAATGGGTGGTTCTCAAATGCTGCGCCCACGCTCACCAAACCGGTTGTTACACCAATTGAATCCCACCTCTGTCCTCGCCCCCTCACTTCTTTAAATCTCATGTAATTTATGATTTGCATGAGATTAAAGTGGTATCTAGCAAATGATACCATTGTGTATAAAAATAGTGGCATAGCAGAGTTCTACAATGTATGTAGCCATTGAGGAAGATGGTGTAAAAACCAAATATAGTTACAGGGTTATTCACAGGGGAAGGAAGAGAAAACATCTAATTTCCATATTTCTGGGACATCCTTTGGAAAGGACTGGGTGCCAGTTGCTCTGCAACCACCAAAAGTCTCCCAGGTAAGTCAGCACAACTGAAGGTCACTAAGAGCCAGATTTTTTTTTAAACCAATCTTTGAGATTGACCAAAATCATTATTTCCAGAAATAAAAAGGTAAATTAGATTGGGAAGTCTGAACATAATCAGCATTATTTAATATCAAGTGGGGTTAAGAAGCTATAACATTCAATTTCTTTCCCATCATTACTACTACTACTACTAATGGTTGGTTGCACTGTCAGTCACATGTTTAGATTGGATTTGGCATTTTAGCCACCTCCCAAAGAACCTGGGATAGGCAGATGTTGTTAAAGCTTTTGTTGCAGGATGTAAACTGTTCCAATTAAAACTCACTTTTGCAATTGACTGATAGTAATTTTGTCAATGCCAATGAGGTGCCAGTGGTGCTCCAGTTGTTTTCAGATCGCATCCAAGATTGAGCTTATTATTATTGGTACTTTCTTTTGCCACAGTTGCTCTATTTCTATTTGCAGGACTTTGTATTTTGTGATTTTCTCCATTTCTTTCTCTTCTACTCTCTCCATGTCCACTATCTAGAAGTTTTTGTCTTTATCTTCTTTTCTGCCTTGTCTTCTTAAATGTTAAATCTGGGTTGTTATGTGGCAGGTGCTTGTCTTTTGAATTTGAATGTCCCAGAGCACTAGCTTCTTCATTTTCTATTCATTTGTCTGTTTTATGGTCCCACCAATTCTTGCTTGGAGGCAAATGGTATTTCTTGTAGATATTCCAATGCACCATTGTTGTTATCTTATCATGCTGTTGCTTAAAGTGCAATCTTCTTGCAGCAGCTAACCAGGTGGTCCACTGTTTCTTCAGCTTCTTTGCAGTGATGGCATTTGTTGTCCATTGTTGTCATTTGAATTTTGGCTTTGTATGCATTTGTTCTTAAGGTTCAGTCTTACAAATTGCTACTCAGCCCCCTCAGTTTCTTTCTTCAACTTTCCTGCTCTTAGCCATTGAGAGGTCTTGTTGTTAATTGTTTTACCTGTTAGGGTGTGTGTGTGTGTGTGTGTTTTAATGAGCTAAACATGTAATACTTTGCCTTGTCATGTCTCTTTTCTATTCTTCTTGTAGTCCACTTTGGTCTCTCCAATATTCTGTATGTCTTCATGATGTATAAGCCAAACTACATGAACTGGACATCTATGGCATATTTAAGAAACAAGATTTGAAATCCATCACAAGTTATTGTGATTTATGAATTCAGAGCATACTGTAGGCTTACTATAGGAAGGGGCAAACAAATCAATGTCTGAAAATAATTAAAAATAGCCAATGTAACTGGTTTAGGAACAAAAGGATGTTGCTAAATGGTCTTTAATGATGAGCAGCTTCCAGCTGCCTCAAATCTGTCACTTGACTAGGTTTTATTACTTAAGAAAGATACTGTAGAGGCAAGACAAGAATAAAGAACAAGGAAAAGAAACACAAATACACAGCTGTCTTTATTTTTTTTTAATATGGCTGTTTGATCTCTGATATTTATAAAGTTGGGCCTTTCAGACTAGCAGGCAATTAATGACCAAAATTGTTCCTATTTTGGAAATGAAATATTCTTTTCGAGAAATAGTTTCCAGTTAATTAAGAGTCCAGTTAGATTTTACCTCGTAACTAGTAGAGTACATGATCAATCTTCATAAAGGAGTTTTAAGAGATGGAACACTAAGAATTAGAATAGAATAGAATAGAATAGAATAGAATAGAATAGAATAGAATAGAATAGAATAGAATTCTTTATTGGGCAAGGGTGATTGGACACACAAGGAATTTGTCTTGGTGCAAATACTCTCAGTGTACATAAAAGAAAAGATATATTTGTCAAGAGTCAAAAATCATAAGGTAAACACTTAATGATAGTCATAAGGTACAATAAGCAATCAAATCATATTAGGAAACAGTCAATATAAATCATAAGGATACAAGCAACAAAGTTACAGTCATACAGTCACAAGTGGGAGGGGATGGTTGATAAGGAGTGATGGGAAGATTAACAGTAATAATAATGAGACTTTGTAAATAGTTTGACAGCATTGAGAAAATTATTTGTTTAGCAGAGTGGTGGCTTTCAGGAAAAAACTGTCCTTGTGTCTAGTTGTTCTGGTGTGCAGTGCTCTATAGCATCCTTTTGAGGGAAAGGGTTGAAACAGTTTATGTCTGGGATGTGAGGTATCTGTAAATATTTTCACAGCCCTCTTTTTGACTCATGCAGTATACAGGTCCACAATTGAAGGCAGGCTGGTAGTAATTTTTTCTGCAGTCCTAATTATCCTCTGAAGTCTGTGTCTGTCCTGTTGAGTTGCAGAACCAAACCAGACAGTTATAGAGATGCAGATGACAGATTCAATAATTCCTCTGTAGAACTGTATCAGCAGCTCCTTGGGCAGTTTGAGCTTTTTGCGTTGGTGCAGAAAGAATATTCTTTGTTGTGCTTTTTTGATGACGTTTTTGATGTTAGGCGTCCATTTTAGGTCATGTGATATAGTAGAACCTAGAAATTTGAAGCTCTCTACTGCTGATACTGTGTTGTCTAGTATTGTAAGTGGCGGTAGTATGGGAATTACCATTCAAATCAAGGTTGCAATATCTTTTCCTTGTACAGGTAGCCTTCAACTTACAACAGTTCATTTAGTGACCGTTCAAAGATACAATGGTGTTGAAAAAAGTGACTTACGACCATTTTTCATACTTACAACCATTGTAGTATCCCCATGATCACATGATCAAAACTCAGACACTTGGCAAATGGTTCATATTTACGGTGGTTGTAATGTCCTGGGGTCATGTGTTCAACTTTTGCAACCTTCTGACAAGCAAAGTCAGTGAGGAAGTCAGATTCACTTAACAACCGTGTTACTAACTTAACAATTGCAATTATTCACTTAAAAACTGTGGCAAGAAAGGTTGCAAAATGAGGGGAAACTCACTTAAAAATTTATTTAGTGGTGTGTTGAACATATGATCTATCCATAAGAAGCAGGAAAATATGTCTCCAGAAGCCCTTTGTGGTATCTTTCATTGGTTCAAAAACTAAAGTTATGGGAGGCCTTTATATCACAGGAAGCAAGTTCACTTCAATCCTTATCATTGATCATTTCTAAATTTCCTGGAAATGAAAGTATATCTATAATGCTGGTGACATAAACTGTTTCAACTCCTTTCCTCAAAACGACACTATAGAGCACTGCACACCAGAACAACTAGACACAAGAACAGTTTTTTCCCGAAAGCCATCACTCTGCTAAACAAATAATTCCCTCAACACTGTTCAACTATTTACAAAGTGTACACTACTATTACTGTTAATCTTCTCATCACTCCTTATCACCCATCCCCTCCCACTTGTGACTGTAACTTTGTTGCTTGTATCCTCTGTTTCCTAGTATGATTTGATGTTGATTGTACCCTATGACTATCATTAAGTGTTGTACATTATGATTCTTGATTCTTAACGAATGTTCCTTCTTTATGTATACTGAGAGTATTTACACCCAGACAAATTCCTTGTGTATCCAATCACACTTGGCCAATAAAGTATTCTATTCTATTCTATTCTATTCTATTCTATTCTATTCTATTCTATGTGGAGGACAAGACAAGAAAAGGAGGAGCAATAACAAAATGCGTAGACTCAATCACAGCAATGATAGGGGCACCACTGGAAGATCTGAAGGGCCAAACAGAGAGCAAACTATCCTGAAGAAGGTCTATCTATGTGGTTGCTAAAAGCTAACATTTATTTCATGGTACATAATTAAACAAAAGAGTAATAAAAAATTTAAATCTACTAGAAACATGTATTCATCAAGAAGAAAAACTCCATGTTTTTTTCTTTTCTTTTTTGGTTTATTTTTTTTTTCTAGTTTTGCATTTTGGTAGTCAGTTTAACTAGCCACCTCTTTGTAATATGCATTATAGCAAGCAGAGACATCTATTTTCATGCTGTCAGAAAGGACAATTCAGATGTCAGTTCCAAGTGTATGTATTCTCCCAAATGATTCCAGAAGATTTAATTTGAAAGCTAGTAACAGCACAAGCAAACCTGCTGGAATGGAATCTACAGCTCCCTAAACTCCTTTTCTATGACTAATAGTAGGAATCTGTGCATATTTCATTGGGCTCACTTTTTAAAATTAAGAATTTATCACAACTTACATATGTACTCATATAAATATTAAACATGAGATTGAAAAAAAAACCTCAACCCAACAATCTGAATGTGGAAGATAGCACAGTGGCAGATTTCCCTCCTAATAAGAGAAGATTGAGTTAGATTAGATCTAGGAAATATGAAACCTATGGACATTAGTTTAGTTTTTACTCTTCTAGTAGAAATTAGCATATTTTGTTGCCTAGTGTGTTTATAGGTTGGACACCATAAAAGTGAATACCCAGGAAGACCAGGGGTGGGATTAAAATATTTTAAAACAGGTTCTGTGGGCGTGGCTTAGTTGGTGGACATGGCTTGGTGGTCATGTTATTGGCTGGGTGTGGCCAACTCAATATCACTCACATCAAGGCATACATCTCCTCTCCTGGCCTGTCATGACTGTGGGGATGCTGCAACAGTCGTAAGTGGGAAAAATGGTCATAAGTCACTTTTTTCAGTGCCATTGTAACTTTGAATGGTCACTTGACACAAGCAAAGGACCAGCAAAGGAGGGGGAAAAGAAACTCCAGAGAAGTTCCTGAAATAGGAAGTCTAGTCCTGCCAAGTATGTAATAAGGGTTAACGGAGAGGCATTTTGTGTAAGCAACACCAGAATGTTTCCTTCCTGCCTTCCTTACAGGATTAGGCCAGTAATTTCTTCTAACAACCGGTTCTCCGAACTGCTTAGAATGTTAACAACTGGTTCTAGCGAATAGGTGCAAACCTGTAGAATCCCACCCCTGAAGAAGATCCCAAAACACTAGATCTATTTATCATTTCAGCATTGGAGAACTCCATTCTCAAGACAATCACACTTTGATGATTTCCCATAGAAACCAGTCACAAATGACTGCTTTTGTTAGGCAAGTTTTATAACTCTTCAATCTCTCTCCTGGAATTGCTTAGTGTAGGCAACAATAAGGAAAGGTTACAAAACCCACCATACACTCAGCTACACTGCTGAGTGTCTGGTGGGTATTAGGCTATTGGATTCTTAGCTGGGACAAAAGTGGAGAATAATTATATTAGTAGCCTTACCGTTCCATAATTATGTTGGAGGTACTAATTTGGAGGGACATACATGCATTCAACAGAGATTACTTTCTTTTGTATGGGAAGTTTCCATAAAAACTCAAACCCTGATTAGAAATTTAAGCTCACACGGATGGGAATACCTATTTAGCTCTACAGCAAGGATGTTCGGTTGACTGCATAGACGTCATCAGACTGACTTCCCATTTCTTAGTAGGTGTGTTCCAATCCTTCTTGTGATGCCTGAATAAGACTGTTGTGCTAGATTAATCTGTTTGATCAGGTTATCGCTTTCTAAATAAGTGTGTTACTTGTTAGTGGTAGTCTTGCAGAAATGTGGAATGGTTGCCCATCATTCTGTGGAGATGATTACTTTCTTGCCGTGACTGAAATCCAAGCTCCAAACCCAAATTTCTGCCTAAATTTCTAAAAACCAGTCAGATATCAGAATTGTATTGATCATGATTGTTATTGCGCAAAAAATATATATATGTTTGGATCAGTATGAATGAAGCACTGCTGAGATATAGCTTCCAGTGATTAGTTCTTGTCTATTGTTTGGTTTTAAGCTTTGGAAAAAGCGTTATATAGTAAATATAAGGAGCCATCTTATTTTGTTGCTCCACTCCATACAATTTATCTATTCATGATTCTTGAACAAGGAACATGTATAAAATTGATGTGAAACTCATCAACCCAATTCCATACTTCTTCCACAGCTCTCTACTGTTCTACTGTTCTCAGTATGCACATGCCTATCCAAAGAGAAGCAAATCTAATTAGGTAGACCTTTTTCCTCCCTTGCATTACAGTAGCAGCTGTTGCTTTTTTTTTTTCCTTTTTTGCAGTCTGGTGGATCCTTGATCCTTGTATTCTGCTAGCTACTGGAATAATCCATAGTAGGCTGTTGGCTATTAAAATAATATCCATTTTGTTACTGTACTACATGCAGCTCTTTTAAATGTTTCTATAAACACTCAGAAACATTTTGCAGACTGGACAGAGACAATATTATTTATTAGAGGAAGTGCTGCTTTAAACATGCGAGCCTTTATTTACAGCTTTCTCCCCACCCAATCTCCCCTTAAATGTTAAAAAAAAAAACCTCAATAGAAGTAGATTTCTGCTGCTGAAATATCCAAATAATCACAAGGAAGTGAGAAAAATGAGATACTGCCCTGAACTGAAACCAGCCCTTTACTGTACACCATACCTCACCTTCCTCTTTTGCTAAGATATAAATAAGACTTGATGTACAAGAAACTTCATACTCATTATTGTTGTAGGTTTGAGAAGAAAAAAAAGCAGAGGTCATTTCTTAAGAGGCTGATTTTCATGCAAAGCACAGGGTGGTTGCCGTCACTCAAAGCTACTTAGTCTATGCCCTCCACCATCTAATAACTGGGCTTCAGGTCATCCCCTTTGGTGGCACTTGGAGTTCTAGAACCTCTGATTACTGCAGTATTTACAGATCAGTATTTTCTAGAACCTCTGATTACTGCAGTATTTACAAAAAGAAATGTAGGAATGCACGGTCTTTTAAAATTTGTTTGGCCTTTTGTCTGATATGGACTTGGACTTCAAAATCAGGGTGCAATAAACTGTATTTGTTTCTCCTGGTAGACTTGCTTGGTTAATGGGCCACCTAGTTAATCCATGGAGAAAGGCAGACTCTGAAAATGGACTCTTAATGGAACTGGAGCAATAATAGTCCAAACAAGCAAGCAACAGATTATGTGATCTTGAATGCTCTCCCTCCCTCCCTCTCCCTCTTCTTCTCTCTCCGTCTCTCTCTGTCTCTTTATCTTTTCTTCTACTGCAGAGCAGTATTCAGGCCTGTACCAATTTTGATTTAAAGACCCAGCAGGGCATCCACAGTGTAAAATTTATTAGAGATTTTTAGAACATAGTTGAATATTTTTAAGAAGGTATCAGGACTAGAAGTGGTATTCAGTAGGTTCTGACCAGTTCTGGAGAACCGGTAGCAGAAATTTTGAGTAGTTCAGAGAACTAGCAAATATAATCTCTTACTGGAGATTTTACACTATCCTTCCCCTGCCACATCCACCAAGCCACACCCACAGAACCGGTAGTTTAAAAAAATTGAATCCCACCACTGATCAGGACTCATACATTAGCTTCTTCAATATCATGAAAGAACTAGGTACTTATTTGCATTGCTGAATCATTACAATATTCTTCGTTTGAATGTAGGATTTAATGCAACTGATAATTACTCCTTCCTTCCTTCCTTCCTTCCTTCCTTCCTTCCTTCCTTCCTTCCTTCCTTCCTTCCTTCCTTCCTTCCTTCCTTCCATACAGAGCAATATTGATTGACTGATTCTAAATACAGAACACTAAATTGACTGACTGGTACACTTTAGATTTTTGTATAGGATTATTTCATATAGATTATACACTTTCCCAGGTGGTTATGGTTATCTAATTGCAAGAAACCATAATTATATTGCTAAGTTGCCAGGGTCAGAGCTACTATTAGGCAGTTCAGACAGAATACATTGGGGTGCATATTTAGCATCATCCTTTTTAATTCCCCAGTTGCCAATGCGGGCTGGAAAACCTGGGATTCATATATCTGAAACTTGCCAAGTTTGAAAAACACTGCTCTAAACTAACTTGCTGCTTCAGGTGTAATGGGAGACGGTAGCATTTTATCCAAATAAGTATTAAGTGCCAGCTCAGTGATTTTCTATATATGAGATGAAAAGAAACATTGCCCTGTGCATTGCCTCATGCAATAAAATCCTTGAATTGGACATAAAAATCACACACAGCAGAAAGAAAACACTGAAGAAAGATCCAACTATCGTATTTTAAATAAATTTAGAGGTTGTTTTTTTTTAATATTAAGAACAGAGGAAATAGGTTTTCTTTTCATATTTTTTTATCTCCCTGATTTCTTCATCACTCAGACAAAAGGGAGAATTCTGGGAGTTTAAGTCCACAAGTCTTAAAGTTGCCAAATTTGGGGATACCTGCTCTAGTCCATCATCATTCTTTTTCTCTCTCTCCCTCCCTCCTTCTCCCCTTAAATAAGCCAGACTTCCCTTCCCCCCCATATTTGACTGTAGAGATGTGATTTGCCTTGAAATAATTGAGTTGAGCCTGCATTAATATTGGAAGTCCTGTCCTGTCCATCTTTCCCAGACTCCTTCTGGCTTACAGATAGTTCTCAACTTACAACCGTTTGTTTAGTGACCGGCTGAAGTTACAATGGCACTGAAAAAAGTGACTTACGACCGTTTTTCATACTTATGACATCCGCAGTATCCTCGTGGTCACATGATCAAAATTCGGATGCTTGGCAACCAGGGCATATTTATGACGGTTGCAATGTCCCATGGTCACATAATCATTTTTTGCGACCTTCTAACCAGCAAAGTCAATGGGGAAGCCCGGTTAACTTAACTGCAGCAATTCACTTAGCACCTTGTGGCAAGAAAGGTCGCAAAACTCTCTTAACCGCTGTCTCACTTAGCAACTGAAATTTTGGGCTCAATTGTGTTCATAAGTTGAGAACTACCTCTGCAAAAGTCCCAGTTCTGTCTCTGGTGTCATGTGCTTTCTCTTTTTATACTGAGTGTGATGATCCAGGGTGGGATACAAAATAAACAAAGTCACAAAAGCAGGTGAAGCCCCTTTTATCCCTTCACTTTGCTTCAAAGCTCCAAATATCCTTGACTGGAGACAAAAAACTCCCCCACAAGCAGTTACGAAAAGGAGGAAATGCCATTTAAACTAAAAATGCCTATAAATTATAAATAGTAAAAACAACACAAACCACACTGAAGCAATTAAGGGAACCAGGCAAGATAAGGACTTGAAGACATCCACAGATATTGGAAGACACACTGGGAAGGACACCAAACTCAGAGAGGAATGACAAACTAGAGATATTTCCACATTTTGTTTCCAGCACTGGCCCATACGCATGTCCGTCCTTTTAACCAATTCTCACAGTTGCAGCCCATGAAGAGGATCAAGACCCTTTCCTCCTCTGCCATAAACATCTCTCCCTTATCCTCTCCTCCCTGCATGCTCTTGGATGGAGTGGGGATAGGCCTGGGTCTTCCTCTGAAGTCTACCCGGCTTCTGCCCTTCCCCAGCCTTCTCCACAACCTCCGGAGCCATACTTCCACTCCCTGTCAGCTGTTCCTCTCCTCCCCAAGAGTCAGTCTCCAACAGGGGCATGACACTGAGCCACATAAGATCCCTTCCTAACAATTCCTGGTCATCACTTCTGCCTAATAATGTTCCTTGGTTTGACATACAGAGACTTTTACATGAGATATGCAGAGTTATCGTTTTCTATTCATTTGTCTGATTTTCAACTCTTGGGAAAGGGCTGTGCTTCTGCTTTTAACTATAAATTGGGATGCCATCATCCTTTATGTTTATAGTTCTTTTTTTTCTGAGAAACTTATATTAAAATATTTCTGTGCCTACAGCTAGGAAATTATACAATGGCTACATTTAACTGACATTTAGTTTTGTTAAAGAGGGGAAGCAAGAGAACTAAAAATATTCCCATCACTCAACGGTGGCTTCTATCATTTGCATTACTACACTTGAAATGATATTTTCCAAAGATTATGTTTAGTGGGAGATCATAATGAGAAATTTAACAAAGAAACCCATTGTATCCTGCATATCAACTTCTCCATAAGCCAACCTTATTTTGATGCAATTATCATTAACAGTTGCTTTGCTCTTCTAGAAGCATGTTTTTCTCTCACACACAACCCTCTCCCCTTCCAAAAATTCATCTTGTCAGAGGTAGCAGATGGTCCATCCTAAACTACATCCTAATGAAGATTGGGAACCCAAAAGGCAGTTTAGTCAAAAGTGAAGTTGGAAAGTCAACAGAGGAACAAAGTGGAGTGGAAGGAATGACACAGGAACCAATGTATCAGATTACACAATAAATAGATGAGGCAGAAGCAGAGAGAGATGACAGAAGAAGTAAAAATCACAAAACTCTGGTGCCTGGCCAGAATGAAATGGCTAGTACCGGCTCTCTCTTGTTCACTTGGTTTGTTTTCTGGCTGTATTAAAGTTAATAGCAGCACAAAAAGCAGATTTGTTTTGTTGGCAATACCTCAACAGCTACACAAAAATGGTCCCTGTGTGCTTGCAGCTCCACCTCCTGGGCAGCTGCTTTTGTGACAGGAAAGCTAAGAACAAGCATCTACTTGGCCCATTTTTTTTTTGACTTTTGAAACCATTAAATAACATCCGGTAAACAGCTTCCAAATTCCAATTTTTTGGTAATTTACACTGAGTTTTTGACTTCCCTCTTTTTACTCATGTAGGAATATTTTCGTAATAAAAGCAGACTTGCCTTCTAGAACAGTGTCTCTAGACTTGACAACTTTAAGTCTTACAGACTTTTAACTCTCAAAATTAACCAGCCAGCTATGACTCTTACATGAATAAAAAGAGAGAAGTCAAAAGCTGGTTGGAGAATTCTGGGAATTGAAGTCCACAAGTCTTAAAGTTACCAAGTTTGGAGATCCCTGCTCTAGAACAAGAATATAGTGCATGCAATCTTTCAGCTGTCACAGAATTAGAAATCCAACAAGTGAAGCATGCTGGCGGATGTAGTTTCAGCAACATTTAGAGCAGGGCTATCAAACTCCCGGCCCATGGGCCAGATCCGTCAAGCACTGGTAACTCCCACCCCAGCTCCACAAATGGGAAAATTGTCACTAAACGCCCCATGATGCTGCCGTGACGACGTAAATTTGACACCCTTGATCTAGAGGATCACACTTTGTGGCCCCAAGCTTTGAATAGTTTCATGCAAAAATAGCCCATTACAACTCAATATTATGCTTATCTACTTCCAGACACTGAGAAGCTAATCTAATCTAATCTAATTATGTAATTTAATTTACCTAGTAACCTAATTTAATTTGCATAGTAAATTAAAACAATCTGCTATAATAAAATTGCCTGGTTCATCTCCTTTCTATGTTTCTACCTATCAAAGTTTAGTTTTTAACAGCTGAATGTTCTGTTTGCCAAAATTGAAAGCCAAGGTTATTTTCTTGTGTTTTTTTTTCCTTTCACAAGTTTTGAGAGAGCCATTAAGTCTGAGTTAAAACCTTCAAAACCTAATACTATTTCTGTGGATGAGCAGTTATTGTATACAGCAAACTTAACACACGATATAAGATTGAAATATAGTCAGGGTTTAAGCATTACCCATCATTTACTTCTCTACTTTTTTTCTGAACCAAAAGTGTTGTTGTTTTTTTCAAAAGGCAACTGGATTGTTTTGTTGTTGTTGTTGATGATGATGATGATGATGATTGTTGTTGTTGTTTTGCTTAAAGATGTTTTGCTTCTCATCTAAGAAGTTTCTTGGATGAGAAGCAAAACATCTTCAAGGGGGAAAAAAGGTCCAGTTGCCTCTTGAAAAAGCACTTTTGGGACAACCATGACCTGGATGACTGAGAATCTTCATAGATACTTTTTTTTTTAAAGTATCCACTCTGTCTGGGAAAGAATTTTTGGAGCAAGCAGATATCTTCAGCAAATAGCAATACCTAGCCAAACTGGCTGATGTTGAAAAACTGAGTAGAGCCAGTCATGTTTAAATGGGAGGCCACCAGTAAAAAAAAATCAAAAATCAAACAAAGAAGACATTTAATTGGCCTTAAGTTACAGCAAGAGTTTGAAAATATATCCAAATGTAATCTTTACAGCTATTCAAGTGAATAGAGGTGGGGAAAGTAAAGTCAAAAAAGATAGCACCTTGCCATAAGTCATCTCTTGGGTTCATGAGTTCAAACATGCCTCTTACTTTGTCTCTTAATCAGGTCCAGATTTGAGGAACTGTAGCTCTCTACCTGTTGCTGAACTATCATCTCCTAGCAACTTCACCCACAATATTGGAAATACTGGTAGTCAGAAACATCTACCGGTAGAAGGACATGTGTTTTCTTATGTTGAGGAAGGCTTTAGGCAATAACCATGAAAATGTGCCTGAATTCACAGAGATAGTCAACTACCAAGATTGACTCTGCTTTCCTCTCTAACCTGTTTCTTCCATCCACTTTTCTATTAATTGATAGATCCCTACTAAAAGTATCACTGAGCTGTGGTTTTGTTTTTCTTCCTCGTGGATCAACAAAGCTATGGGTGATTTCAATGTTCTAAACTTAATGGTGCGCTGGGAAGGAAATCAGGTCAAAGATAACTGATCTGCAATTGTTGTTCATTATGTGGGGCAGAGATGAACAAATAGACCATAGCACCACTTTTAATTGTTATAAAATCAGTTCTCCTTTCTGTCACATTTAATAGGGGGAAAAGATTTTCAGGGATATGTTGTGAAAAGAGAAAGGAAGCAGCACATGTTTTTGAAACGTCAAGTTCAGCTCTTTGGAAGGTGTCTGACATATGGGAGAAGGCAACACTTTTATGGATAGAGTGAAAGTTATTTATTATTTGCCTTAGCAAAAACTTAAATTAGATCATGCTCTCTCTCTTTTTCCTTTCTTCCCTCTCTCCCTCCCTTCCCTTGTACAAACAGCCTCTATTCTGGCACAGTGAAATTAAGTTGATAGGTATCATTTTCCATTTTTCCACATAAGCTGCAATGCAATATTTCTCTTAATCACGTCAGATGGTCTCCTTGTATAGACCTGACTTTTAAATGTGCCTGGTTAAATATTCCATATAGATTTGATAAAGTAGAAGGACATTGTATGTTTGCAGAAGCAAACAGGATGGGGCGGGGGGGAGTTGCAGTGTTCATTGGCTGATAATACATAATATATATGATAATATATAGTACATAGAAAATCCTGCATAGTTAATATTTAAGAAGCATATCAAGAGTTAATGAAGAAAGTATTCTTACACTGATCCTATCTTTATGATCAGAATCCATATATGGCTTTTCCAAACTTGGAGTGGGCCAAGAAATAGGTAAGTAATCTTTTTTAGAGGATGACTTGAAATCAGTCTTCACTCCAGGTGGCTGCCTGGACTAATTATTGCAATATTTTGGCAAGATTTTTGAAGAGATTTGCCATTATCAGCTTCCTAGGACAGAGAGAGAGAGAGGGCGGGAGGGAAGGACCGAGGGAGGGAGAAAGAGAGAGAGAGACTGGCTCCTTGGTAACTCCCTAGTACAGGATTTTTGTTTTTTGAGGGGTGGTCTGACCTACTGGGCAAATGAGAGCCTTACTCCATTGCATTTGGACGAAATCACATGGGCTCTCTTAGGAAGTTGTCTCAAAATAAGTTATGTCAAGGTTATAAAATCTCACATTTCTTTTAATGATCTCTTTTATTATATTATTCAAATTTACTAACAGATAATTGTCAATGTATAACCTCAATTGATCCCAGAATGTGTATTGTTAACAAAGACAGTTGTGAAGTGAGTCGCACCTAATTTTATGACCTTTTTGGCCATGGCCGGTAAGCAAATCACTGCAGTTTTTAAGCAAATCATGTGGTCATTACACTGAACCAGTTCTGTGTTTGCTGCTGTTTGGCCCACCCGCCCGCCTGGGCTCTTACTTGTCCTTTATTTCCTGCATTTTCAACCTCAGCTGCTTTGCTCAATACAGCTGAGGTTGAAAAAGCAGGGGAAAAGTGGCTTTTAAATGCACACCTGCGCGCAGCACTTTTCAGCTGTCTGGGTGGCCCAACCTAAGGTTATTTTACATGCGCACACAGCAAAACATAATCACCGAACCAGGAGTAACACCAGTTGAATCCTGCTTGTAAGTCACTTTTTTCAGTACCATTGTAATTTCGAACAGTCTCTAAATGAATGTTTGTAAATCAAGGATTAAATTATACAAACACAATTAAAAGGCACAGGATAATTCTGCAAACATTCCCTTGTTTCCTTTGTCTAAGTATTCCTAGGGAATTCCAGTACACAACTTATCATTATCATTTTATGCTGTCAAATAGAACATATAGCAATAGCACTTAGACTTATAATACTTTACAGCCCTCTCTAAGCAGTTTATGTAGTCAGCATATTTCCCCCAACAATTTGGGTCCTCATTTTACCCACCTCGGAAAGTTGGAAGGCTGAGTCAACCTTGAGCCTGGTGGGATTTGAGAAGTAGCTTGTAGTACTGCACTCTAACCACTGCACCACAGTGGCTCCTTGTATACTCCAGTCTCTCTATAAAATCCCAATCTATTTAGAGAATCCTATACGTGGAAAACATGAGTTGAACATATTGGTTTTGGTCCCCATTATTGTGAATGCCGAGTATTGAATAATAGAACTCTTCATTCTTAAAAATTATTTGAAACAGGTCTGTTGGGTAATGTAGGTACATAAGCACACCACCAGCACACCATCTTTTTAAAGCAGCAATATCCTTTTTTCCCCGGACTTCTACTCAAGCCTGAAAAATGAATTTGCTTTGATAAATCAATCCACATAATTTATTAAAGGGGCTGTGCAAACCACCCTTTCTACATGGAACCTGGTGTAGAAAATTAGCACTCACCTCTCTCCTAGAAAAATGAAATATTTTGAGAAATATTTAAGAAAAGGCAGAATATTATATTTCCTTAAATGAGAAATGGAGAAATATGGGGTTTTTTAGAGGCAGAAAGAAGACTCACTCTTAATAGCCCTCACCACCATCACCAACAGATATTTTGTGCCCATTAAGACAGACTGGGCCAGGTTACCTACAAAACAAAAGACCTTCAGCTTCAGGGTGATGGGATTATCCTTCAAAACAGAATAGGATTAACCCACTATCATTGGGTTAAGATATGGAGTTCACTACATGGCACAATCTCCTAAGGGTATTTTCAGCCATTGCAACACCTTCAGAAACTTCAACCAAAGTTAGCTCAGACAAACACCTAGGATTTGTACTTTGCCTATAGAGCCAGGTATGAACCCTACATAACCCCTACATCAGTGGTGGAATTCAATTTTTTTTACTTCCAGTTCTGTGAGCGTGGCAGGGAAGGGATACTGTAAAATCTCCAGTCAGAGGTGGTATTTACCGGTTCTCTGAACTACTCAAAATTTCTGCTACCTGTTCTCCAGAACTGGTCAGAATCTGCTGAATACTACCTCTGCCCTACATGGCCCCATGGAGTGACAATAGCCAATAGAATGCATGTTCTTTCACAGGAACAGGAAGCTCAAGTGCAAAGCCCAAAAGAAGGTTTAAAAGCCACCCATTGTTAATTCCGTCTGGTCAGCTATCCAGAATCACAGGTTCTGCTTCATCATTAAACCTCTTTCCAAGCAGCCTCCATGTTTCCAGTGTCTTTCTCCCAGCTTGGAACTGAACCAGGTGGATATTTCTTCCAACCCTGGAAAATGACAGCTATTGTGATCAGTTTATTTAATGTATGTAACTCATGGAAGTAAAGGTCATCTTCCAGGCTTGTATTAGGGCTTGAGAAAGGATGCATGTGTTATAAAGATGTCCTATGTTCATAGTTCTCCAAGTTCTGAAGTTCCTCTGGTTCATTTCTGATGCATGAACAGCCCTATAATTGATGTTATCAGTGCAGAATTGTTGTCAGTGTAAAAGGAGCTTTCCTAAATTGCAGAACAGGAGTAATTTGAAAGCAACCAAATTAAATTATTTTACCATAAAGATTTTTCCCCCAGTTCTCTGCATATTTGGAGATAAAACAAAGCTAAACTGTGATTTAGATAAAAAAAGCTAGATTACTAGCGTTCTAAGCAATCTTGTTGGGAAGGCAGCAGTTTTCATACGAGACCCTTAACATTACATATTGCATTCAGGAGAATTTGTTTCCTTGGTTAAATTATTCTCTCTACTCTCTAACAAACCATTGTTTGAAGACTAGCTCTATTATTTGGCAGAGGGAGATAACTGCCCAAGGCAAAATATTTTGGATTTCATGAGGAAATGTCAAATTGCTAACTATTTGTTATTGTTATGTTTTGATTACAAAGAAGATGAAAATGTGCTTTTAAGATTTTGTGTCAGAGGTATCGGAAAGTGGTATCTTAAGGCAACTAAACTCATAATCTTATAGTTGGCATATAAGGGAAAAAAATTCACTGTATGCTTTACATTAAACGGTGAACTTCTTCTGAAAAGGGAGGAGGAGGAGGAGGAAAAAACATCTTCATAGCATTTGGATCCACAACTTATTTATTTCCCACTCAGGCTCTCAAAGAAATGCAAAACAACAAGGATACACTGGTCAATGCCAAGGCAAATTCAAATGCATTCCCCACTGAGATAGATCAAATCTTGAGGATGGAAGGAAAGATACAAGGGAAAAGAAAGAGTTTGGGGAATGATTTAATAAAATAGAGCAATCTAGTATTTCTCTGACAGGTTGGCTTCACTACATTTTATTCACTGATAGACCTAGAGTACAACGCATACCATAAATCTACTCAGTGTAAATGATGCATTTATCCATGCAGCTAAATGTATACATTGGATTGAGAAGTTTGACATGCTGAATTAGGTTTTGCTGTATAATACATTTCTAGGCCATTGATACATATATTATGTGCAAATTGAGAGCCGAGTTAAATGAGTTGTATTTTCTTTTCTATTAATGGCACTCTTCACCCTCAGCTCATTCCCAGGAGCACATTTTAGAAGAATGCTTGTCTGAGTAAAATTCTAGGCCAAATATCAGAAGATTGAGATTAGCACAGGAAAAAGATGTCATCAGGAAAACAAAGTATTGCATTACAGTTCCTTTTCCTGCCTTTGCAGAATTTATGGCTACAACTCTTGAATTCTCAACTATTACCCAGTGGCTGCACCCCCATGATTTATGATCCCTAAGTAAGGGTGCTATTCATTATCTCATTAAAAAAATCTGTTCATGGAAGGCAGTTCGGCTCTTATTGGTTTTAGGAATGGTAGTCTTAGGCAAACGCCCAGCTCCAAATAAGTTCGCATTACTTGTATACAGAAGTAAGTTTCTCGGGCTTCTCTAAACTGGCTACACTTGTAATAAGATGGCAACTTCATAAAAGGCTGCAGCTTGCAAATCCATGCTTTACTTTTCATTCTTCCTAAAGAAAAAGCAGTTCCATGAAGGAAACAGAATTCAGTCTGTATGGAACTAGCTACATCAGATGTTATCAGATATGGTAGTCATATTCATCCTCTCTTCCTTTCAAAGAGTTGTTTTAAGAAGGAACATTTAACAGAAAAAAAGTAAAATCTGATTGTTATCACATATTTGCCTCAGAAGAGAGGGGAGAAGGAGGGGGGAGGGAGGGCAGGCAGAAAAAAAAATAGAATCCTCTAGAAACAAACTCATTGCAACATTTTTTTGGGGGGGGAGGTGGGTGATCCACTTTATTTCAAGTCTTTTTGTGATTTGTTCAATCTTTTTTTCTCCTCCACTTTCCAGAATAGTCATTTGTATCCCTCAGTTATGCAGTGTTGATCGCAGTGTGGAGTTTTAAATTTTTTTACCCTGCCCAGAATGTTATTAAATCAGATTTTAGCAGGATTTGCTTTTCACAGGCAAGTCTTGGACCTTTACTGCCACTCATTGCCAGGAGAGTTGGGAGCACAAAACTGTGTCAACTTTAATCTCAATTTGTTCAACTAAAAATGCAAAATTAAAAGAAAAAGGAGAAATGTTGAATATTGCCAGTGTGTGTGATTGATAATATTGTGTCATTTGGGAACATTTAATATTATAAATGGAATACTGCACTACTCTACCCTAATTGTGACATATTTAACATTTTAAAGCTGCATGTAATCATTTTATGGTACAAAATGAGTATTATTAGAAGATTATACTATAGTGCTTTGTCAAATCCTTGTATGTGAATAGAACATTCATAGATAAAAAATAGTTACAAGCAAATAATCATTGTAAAAATGTACTTCTTTCACGAATAGCAATTAAATCTACCCCTTTATCAGGCTATGTCACTGAATCATCCCCAAAGTTTCAGGATAATATCTACCATAAAGTAAAATATTTATTACAATGCTGAAAATCTTTCTCGTTCAAAATGAAAAAAATGCTGCCGAAACTTCAGGTCTTAGTAAAGGGGCCCAACAGTTATCAGAAGTCTTCCAGATAGAAAATAATTATAGGAGTAGAGTTGCTTTCCAAACCAATTAGGAGATTTTGCTGATTATAAAACACAAAGGTACAGATGAAAAAGTAATTTTCTGATCAATCCTCACATTTACAACTATTCCAAGTTTGTAAAGCCAAGGAGAACTGAAATAAGTTCATAAGGACAGTCATGGTTTCACTTAATGACCACTTTGCTTACAACCAAGTTGCCAGTCCCTAATATGGACACTCAACAGTTCAGAAAAAAATGCCTGTCCATCCAACTGGAATCCAGAAGTGGGTAAAAAAGTTAAAGTGGCAACCACAACTTTGGGATCAAAGCCCCACCCCCCTTTTACATGTGTCATGTGAAAAGAACCGCAAAGTTGGTGTACTCCAAATGTGTTGTTCAACATCAGTGGCCTTCAGGAAACAATTCTGAGTTTGCATCTCTTTCCAGATATCAAGTAGGCTTCCATATTTTGTAGCCAAGATTTGGTAATCTGTTCTTTATCAGTCATGTTTGCATTGTGGTTTCTTTCTCTACTACAGGAGTGTCAAACTCAGGGTCTGGGGGCCAGATCTGGCCCGTGGGGTACTTAGATCTGTCCTGCAGGGACGCCCTGGAAACAGCAAAGGACCAGCCCACGGGGCCTCTGTCGAGCTCCATTTTCGGTGTCAGAGCATTGCAGGAGGCCCTTGCAGCCGAAAATGGAGCTCCAGAGCCCTTTTTTGCTGGCAGAGCGCCTGAGCCTCCACAGGTGCCCCGAAACACAAGTGGCTACACCCACCCTGGCCACGGTCCCCCCCCCAAGATCAAACACAACCCTGATGCGGCCCTCAATTAAATTGAGTTTGACAGCTTTGCTCTACCAAGCTCCTATTGGTTGCTGTGCCATATTGTGGGGCAGGTAAGGAAAGTTTTATTTCCAGATTTTCATAAATGAATGGAGAAAATAGCTGCAATATTATAAATAAATATCTGCTTCATTATATCCGCTTGGTGGTTGCGATGTGATTTTTCTCCTTCAATATGTGAAAGAAGTGGTCATCAATAAATTGATCTATTTAATTTACATATTGCCCTAAGCCTTTGGATAAATCTCAGGTGTCCGCCATGAATTTTGCTTTGAAGCTAACCCTTCCAAGCATCCTCTTTTTCGCCTCATTTCATTCTATAAAGAATCAGAAAGATGTCAGCTGTTGGCTACACAGTACTTTTGTTTTCAAATATCAATGGCAGCAGGAAGAAGGAAAGAAAAGTAACACCCCCACTGACACAACTCCTACTTCTGAAAAACAAGCAAAATATCCCTTCCCATTTAACTTCCCCCAAAGGGAGGTTTGTTTCAGTTCACCCCTAGTTTAGATGGATGCTTTCTAAATTGAATTTGGATAGGTCATGCTGTAGTAGCTAATGAGGTAGTTCACAATGTTGGAAGTACAGATTGCTGTTTTGTGCAAATCCCTTCTTTAGTCTTCTGGGTCATAATGGAAACCAAATTATCACAGCTAACACATTTTCTTGCATATTTTCAAAAGTACTTTTCAAAAGACTACTTTGCTGCTAGGGTTGCTACTCAACATTTCAGTTCTGTGTGACAACTAAAAGGTTAAAATGCTCCTATCCCAGGGGTGTCAAACTCACATCATCACGGCAGCGTGATGTGACGTATCGATACCCCCCCTTCATTAAACAGCATGTGACACATCCAGCCTGTGGGCCGAGAGTTTGACAGCCCTGTTTTATTCCATCTAGAAGGTTCCCCCCCTCAAATGATTGTCCTAAGAACCAATTCCTATCAAATTGATTCAAAGTTTTGTTATGCCAGCAGTTGTGGAAATTCAAGAACACAGATTCATCTAGAACAGGAAGAAACATCTGGAGGTTGATAGCTTAATTTTAAAGCACTTTGCAGTCAATTAATCCTGAGATTTGCAGTTATTTGTCCCTTCCTTGCATCCTTGAATGAAAAAAAAAGATATCAGAAAAGAGGATCTTAGAAAAAAATGTAATGCCCTCACTTACTTTTTGACCTCAGCGTGTTTCAGATGATCTGTTAGAGGTGTGGGCATTTTTAAAAAAATAAATAAAATCAGAAGTGTTTCTGATTTGGCCTCTCTGCCTAAGGAAAAAATAATTTTGGCAATTTCCTCACAGCTACTTGCTGCAAGGGGTGAAGTACTATTTCTACATAATTTTCAAAGCGTGCACACACTTAGATATCTACCATTAATAATAGTTTGTGCAAGATTGCAGCCTTTGATAGAAAAAAAAAGACCATCTCTTCTAGTATCTGAATGGGATCTCTTATTGCAGACATTTAAGATGCAAAAGAAAGATCAAGAATAGAAATAAGAGGACAGTGCCCCAATTCATGGCATTTACACATCCACATTGTCATTATTTTAAATTCAATTTGTATCTTGATTAGAAATTAATGTGAGCATTAAAGTTAAGGAATTGTATTTTACTGTAGAGAGAGCAAAAAGATCCTGTTGCAAAAAAAAATCAAATTGGGGAAAAAACTGTTCAAGGTCTAGTACAAGTCTTTTTCTTCCAAAGTGGTTCTTTGCCTGAGGGCATCATGCTGTCTTAGTGGCTGTTCCAGGCTGCTTAACCAGTAGGCCTGATGGATGAGGGGAGGCACCAGGACTCAGCATGGCACCATTAGGAAAAGTCACTCAGTTTGAGACTAGGCAGGGATGTCTTGATTCTGGCCAAGTCCCCTTGCACAGAAATCAGAATTGGGAGTATTGCAAGAGCTCCTGAGGAGAATTTAGGCATTTGGATTGTGGGCAGCCTGGTCCAGCAACTACTAAATATTGGCCATATCCAGGTCCAAAAGGAGCAAATTTTATTCATAGTCTCATGGGGGTAATTTAGAACCTATTTTACTGAATGTCTTTTCTTTCCTTAAAAAAAAAAGCATAGTAGACTTGGTTTTTTGCTATTTTCCCTGATTCTTCATACTAGGTTTCTGTCCTTGTGTTTTGAAATTTATCCAGAGGTAGTAAATAAATACCTACCATTGGAAGCAGGCAAGAAAAAGTCATGACAAAAATACACTCTTTGCAGTAGCAGACTTAAAAACAAAAATTAACCTGAGTGATTTACTAGAAAATGTATGATCTATATTCATTGATTCAAACAAAACTTTGTACGAAGGTGAATCTAGTTCATTAGTTTAGGATATCCCTTCATGCATTTTGGGAGTATAATTTATAGAATTTAATCTGGCTTTTGAAATAGGAAGTATATTTTATTTTGGGCAACACATTTGTGTTTTGGATTGGGATGATTTAATAAAAACTGAATTACATCACAGAAACCAGTCTTTTTCTATGGTAGAGTGCTGCTTGAAAAAAAGATTTTGATTTATTTTTGTAAAAAATGAAGACTGACAATTAAAAAAAAAATCTTTTCTATTTGAATATATCTAAGGATGTTCTCTGACGGTTGAATCTTACATGTTGTTCAAAATTCCCTTCTCCTCAAATTGAAGTAATATCTGCCTACAGTTCTGCTGCATAAGTATTTCTCCATATCCTTTCCAGATTCAATAAAATGTTAATATTTACTATTTTTTATTAGAATACAAAAACTACTGTAGTTCGGTTACATAATGGTTTAAAAGCTTGGTTCAGCTTTCTCATTTCCTTTACTAAATCATTTTTACAGTTATATTTCCTCTGGGAAACTGATCCATCTTCCTTTTCACGTATGGTAAACTGATGTCACCATGAACAGAGGCACCGGACAGCAAAAGAAAATCTCTTATCCGAGATTTGTGGCAACCTGATCATAAAACTTTGATGTTCTGCCTATTAAAATGGCATCTTGCTGAAATTATAATAGCGTACATATTTTATCCCCAACTTAAAAACAAACAAACAATGGAAATACGCTCTGAGGTGGTTACAAAACTAAAAACTAAATCTGCAAAGATATTTTTTTTTCCTCCCAGTAACACAATTGTGACAAAAACGTTCTCAGGAATATGGAAATGAGAACAAATGTAGCCGTTTTGAAAGATGACATTATTCCATTTCACATAGGGACAAGAAAGGAAGAAGATTCATATGGCTGAGATGCCTGTTTCTGTACTGGAAAAGCGAAATGAAAGGAGAAACGGAGAGCAATGTCTGAGACACCATCTGCACTGCTCATTATGGAACCTTTATTGTCTAAGGTACATTAGACTGAAACACTGTAGAAAACCTGTTAAGGAAAAGAAACAGATTGACAGAGGTAGCAGAGTCGCTGTAACAGTCAGAAGATGGCTTACAAAAATGTGTCACGCTACAAAATTATCACATTTCCTCTTTTTTTTCCAAAAAAAGAAAAGGCTACTTTAAACCCAAATAGCTAAATAAATAAGAAGCACAAATCATACTAAACACTAGGATCTAACTGAATTAACAAATTGATACAATATGGATGAAAAACGAGGAAATTACAAAGCTTGGAATTCACACGTAATATGGTGGCCTTTAATGACAGCTTCTCTTCTCCCTCCCCATTTCTTGTTTAATTAAGTGAAAATCTCATTTCTGTGCTATACACAGCATATAATTATTTAAACTGATTTCCCCTGCTGTTGTTCTTCGTGAAGCTAAATGATGATTGTAAACTTTGCTGATTAGTACCCTAGTAATGGCAATGACAGCCCTTTCCTCTTTGTGTGTCAGATGATCTTCAGGAAAAGCCCTGAAACTCTAAATAATAACTAAGATCCTTCTAGATCAGTTCGCAAAGACCAAAAAAATATTACAAATAAAGAATTAATGAAATCAAAGACACCACTCACCGAACATGATTCAAAAAATAAAATACACACACAAATCAAGCAACAAAAATTGTGATAGTTGTACGGGGCACTGAAATAATTGGGGTGGGAGGAATGGATAAGCAGAAATTTGGACAAAGAAATTACCTGCAGGCATTCCTGAATCCTCACCTGTTAAAATAAGGAAAAATAAGTGCTTGAAGGAGGAAAATGTAGCACTTGATTATGGATTCCCTAATTAACCAGTTAGGGATATTTTGGTATTATCTGATTCATAAAAATAGATGATTTGAAGGAAATGAGAATGAAGTGGGATGCAGGAGACAGAAAAAGGGAGGTCTGGAATATGTCTGTGTGAATTTCTGCAAAGTAACTTCAAAACAGATTAATCAGTTACACAACAACTGCACAGACATTTTATACTAATCCAGGGTTACAGCTGGGTTACAGCTGGTGCAGAAGTATGAGGAATAAAATAAAATGAAAATTCCAAACTGGCAAATTATATACGAATATTACAACTGCATTATAGTTAACAGCAAAGCAAGAACAGTCAAGTAATTTGCAACAAGTAGAATCCCAATTCAGATATAGACAACACAAAATTAGAACAGAAAAAAATACATATTAAAAAAATCTTTTGAGTAACCCCGTCTTCTAGGGAAAAAAGCACTATCCCATTATTGTAGAAGTAAACGGTTGCTCTCCATCAGTATTAAAAGATTAGTGCTATTTCCGTACATGTAAAATTATTGCTTTTTTGAAAAATATAATTAGCATGCTAGTTTTCTTTAAAAATCCATTTCCTGCCTTTACAAAAATGTTACAATTAAAAAAAAAACTAGTAAAGCTTTTTTTTTTGCAAAAGAAAAACATTCACAAATATTTTCAAGGCAGCATTTTTTTTTCTTGATGATGATGATGCATAAAATTGTTTATGTGCAAAATCTGAAACTCTGAATTATTACCATCACACAGTGTCATAGCAAGAGAAGGAAAAAGTACATGTGGAATATACTTTTGAACAAGACAGATACTGTGTGAACAACCTGCCGCTTCTTCTTCCCTCTTACCTTTAAAAACTTGCATTTTAAAAAGTTACTGTAGAAGAGGTATATAAAGCGCCTTTTCTCACCCCGTTACTCCAGTGATTACCATGCCGAATCACCCTGTGCCACCAAACTTGCTGAGTTTGCATTTCCCAGAATTCCAAGCCACCACGGCCAACAGCCATGATTGCTAGAACCTTCTGGGAAATTCCGGCTCATCTAGAAAACACTAGATTAGGGAAGCTTCCCATCACAAAACAAGTGATTTCCCCCTCCCCCTCTAAAACGTTAGAAGAATCCATGAAAGGAACTTGGTCTTGCTGCACAAAAATGCAGTCATCTCCAGTATCATAAAACCAGAGGTATGCCTAAACATCTGCTTTTAAAATGTATTATAAATGTATCAATCAGCCACTTTAAAAAGCTAGGTTTTTTTTTCCTTTTTAATCTAATTTTTAAGAGCATGCATACTTCCTTTGTGACAGATCATGGAAAACTGCATTTTAAAAGAAAGAAAAGGCAGATTAAACAAACAGGAAGGCCCTGAGAGGGGGAGAAAAAACAACACAGAAGCCTTTTTTTTCTTTTTCTTAGTGTTTGACCAGCTGTTTTTTTCCTTCTTCTTGCCAAAGTGAGAAGAGAAGCATTTCTTAAGAAGTGTTTTCAATTTCCATATTCACGTACTATTAATGGTGTGCAGTCAAGGATCAGCCCACTGGAAATGGAAGTGGTCCCCAAACTATCGTGAAACAACCTCACTGCAGAATGATGGTCTCTCCCTTTTGTCCCTTCTGTCCTTCATCAAGTTTGGTTTTTACAGCACTGAATGACTCCTTCCTTCCTCTTCTTTTTTTTTTTAAGTTGCATTTCGGGCGTGACAGTTGCTTAATCACTCCTTCCCGCATTCCCAAATCCACCCTGGATGTGTGTTTCCTTTAAATAAAAATAAAACTTCAAACCCACCACGAGGGAAGATTCCGTTGCAGTGCCATCCTCCAAATATACGACGTTTAATTTTTTCCAGTGTCTAAAAATGTTATCTTGATTAATATATATGCTTTTGCACTACCCCAAAGCTTGCCAGCTCTTCTGTTTATTACAAAGAAAATAAGGAACTGTGGGGACTGATTACTATGTCAATTTGTATATATCTTGGGTAGGTTCTTCATTTATTTTAAAATGATTAACAGTTCAGAGACATCACTCTTCCAGCAAAGCGCAAAGCCCCAAGTCTCGCTATAACACAGTTGCTCCAGGGACTGGAGAGATTGTAAAGATGTTTTCCAGCTGGCCTTCTAAGGGGTTGATGGAGTAATTATTTGGAGGTGATGGGAACCGTAGGTCAGGGTACTGGCTGTTGTCAAAGGGGACCCGGTGTACACACTGGACATGTGTTTTTAGGTTCCCTTTCTGAGAGGCACTGTATGGACAATATCTGCATTGGAATGGTCTCTCACCTAAATGGGGGGAAAAGAAGAAGAAGAAGCAAAACACATTGTTATTCTTATTTTCTGTAATACCAGCTGCTGCCCCTGCTCTGCGCACTAAAGCAGTTAAGCAATTTAATAATTTATAATGGCCCTAGCTACCTTTTTTATGAGCATTACGAATATTACTGTGACCTAATCCATTAAAATGAATTATTTTTAATCACCTCTGATGAAAGCAATACCCCATCAAGCTCCTATAAACTCCATGCTACATTAAAATAGCAAATAATAAGAGACTGAAGGAGTACTTGAGGAAAGGTTAACAATGGCCAGAAGAAGGATAAAAGACTAGAAAGAAGAGCAGAGAGCCAAATGTTATAGTATCTGAGGGGATTTGTGATTGATTGAATGATATGATGTGTCTTAAATTAATTTGGGTAACAAATATGGATTAAAGTTCATGGTTGCTCCATGGTGACTCATAATAAAGAGAGGCAACCTGCTGGTTTCATTGCCCATAATCACAAGGATAGAAAGAAACAGACACAGACAGCCTAAAAATGAACAAACTTCTGTTTTCATTAAATCACCACACTGGTTTCCCCAAATGGCAAATTCCAGGTAAATTACAGCTGTCATAATATCCCTTGAATTATTACAACTGAGCTCAAAAGTTCTGTTATGAAGAGAGACAGATGTTAAGTGAATTTTGTTCCATTTGGCAACCTTTCTTGCCACAACTGTTAAATGAATCATTACAATTATTAAGTTAGTAACATGGTTGTTAAGTGAATCTGGCTTCCCAATTGACTTTGCTTGTCAGGTCACAAAAGGTGCTCACATGACCCGGGACACAGCAACTGTCATAAATATGAGTCAATGGCCAAGTATCTGAATTTTAATCCCATGACCATGGGGATGATGCAATGGCCATCAGTGTGGAAAATGGTCGTAAGTCACTTTTTTCAGTGCTGTTGTAACTTTAATTAGTCACCTAATGAACTGTTTTAAGTTGAGGACTACCTGTATACAACTAGCTGTGACTCTAGGATTGGGCATCAAATAGGATAAGTCTGGAATAAAATTACTTTTTTGTACTGGGACACAACTGGACCACCATGTCTTTGGCTTAAATAAATACTATTACTAAAGAGGAATATGTCAATAATTTTTAATAACCTAAAATGTAAGCAGTCAACTTAATGACATGTTGTCTTTCTTTTATGAACAGAAGTAAGCCTCTTTATGTGTAGAAAAAGTTCTGTGATTGTTGAAATACACTTCAGAGATGCTGTTTTCTGCCCCATTCCCTTAAACCTCACTAGCCTTGATAGCTGCTGTAAGCCAAGACGGAATGGGACAATTCACCACAGTCAATTCACCATGGCCAACTCACCATGGGACAACTTGACATGGCCAACTTGCCATGAGACAACTTGCTGTGGAACAACTCAAGAATTTAATTTAATTATTTAAAATCATTTAAAAATATTCTAATTTTTGTCATTCACATTTCATTTTGTCTCTCCTTTGGCATCCTTCTTTAATGATTCTATTCTACTAGTTCTTCAATATTAGTGTAACTCTTGTTCTGCAGAAAGTTGCCTGTGACAAGTTGGCCCACAGCAAGTTGGCTGTGGTGAGTTGTCGTAGATCTAAGCCAAGAAGCCTGGCCAGGGGAGTGTTAAAGTTAAAATGGGTACTTTAAGCCTTCTTAGACATAGGCAGTAATTGTCCCTTAGCCCTGTTCCCCAAACTAAAACAAACAAATGGATAACATTTTTGTCTCACCTCTAGCAGGTTTACAGGTGGAATTCTTCATGGATTCAGAGATTTTAAATCTCTGACCATATTCTATTACTACATCAGAAATTATATTCTATTGGCTATCTTGCTTCAGGCAACATGCCAACAATTAACCAGCTTTTTCACCTGATTCCCAATAATTTAATTTCAAACGCTTCAAAGAAAATTCAAGCTGTTCAGCATAACTATATCTCAGCTAACATGAAAGCATAATTCAATTCTGTAGAAATTTTGTATGGACCCAAAACCCCCAACTTTTTTCAAACTTGTTTATCCATTTGCTGATAGCAAAGATTTCTAAATTTTATTCTCCTTGCAGCATAAGCAGCGATTTAGCTCCTTGCAATAGCCTTATTATATACATCCCAAATTGTTCAAAGACTAGCTCAATTATAATTTTTAAAAATGTAGTTTGTTGTCTAACATAAGTGAGAAAATAATCACAACACACAAGATGTACTAAAATACCACCTATTGTTAACTAACAATGTTTTTAAACTGAAGAATGAATGCAACTTAAACGTGATATCTTCTTTAATATTGTGAAAAGCTGTCACTCCCAAAAAAAGGGAAAAGAGAACATAGATTTTTATAAATGTAAATATACAGCCACTGACTGTCCCAGTTTCTTTATACTTTTTACCTTTAAACCCAAACTGAGAGTAAACAACAGACTGAAAGAGGGCATTTTAAGTAGAAGATTTTGTTCTATTAAATAAAACACATTATCATCTATAACATAGGTGGGCAATTATGGCCCCTTTATGACCTATGGACTTCAACTGCCAGAATTGCTGAGCCAGCTGACTCAGGAATTCTGGGAGTTGAAGTCCACGGATCATAAAGAGGCCATTGTTGCTTATCCCTGATGTCTATTTTTCATTGATAAAAGCTATACAAGTTGGCATGGTGCAATTATATTATACATACAAGGGGTCAGCAATAGGGAAAACAAACTCACACTGATAATAAAATTCAGCATGGTATGAGAGCCATGTTTCCATAAAGGCATTTTTTTTTTAAAAAAACCCTCCAATTTTGACCAATGTCTATCAAATTAAAATTAACTATGTGTTAAAACACACAAACAAACCACAGGGGCTATTTAAAAACCAATGATTCTCAACATAAGATTGTGAACAAATGCGAGTTTGCAGCTCGGAGGCAATGGAATTCTGAGAACTCTGGACAATGTGACTTTCAGCGGCCTGGCAAGATATAGCTTACACTCATGCATTAACCTTAAACCAAAACCTTGGTGAAGGGAATCAGACTATTTTAAATTAACACAACATCGGACCCAACCACCGTGTGAAAATATTCCCAGTAAATTTCAAGCTGTGCCTATGGCGCTCCTGGAAAAGCTAACGAAAAGCCAGTGTTGCTTGACATAATGTATTAAGTATCTGTCCTTTGTTAATAGATTTAGAAAAATCCTAATTAAGGCTGGCCGAAGATTCATGACATTTGCTAGTCAAAGTCTGCTGTGAGAAAGGAAGATTTGCAACAAAATTAAAGGGGGCGACTAGGGGAGGGAGGAAGCATCTCTGCAGGACTGCCATATATTTGAAGTGCAGAAATGGTAACAGAGTGAGAGACGTGATAAAACTTATTTAGTTATATGCTGAATTTCATGCAATAAACTAAGAGAAATGCTTTATATTGTTTTCATAACTACCCCAGGAGATGTTAATCATTAAATCAAAACAACACACACACACTTCAAAACACACCACTAAAACATCACGTGCATGCACACACACACACACACACACACACACACACACACACACAGATGGGACAGATTATGGGTACTGCACAGAATGTGATTAGGTGTTGTATGGTTGAGAGGAAAATAAAAAGGAACTGCATATTCCCATTTGCCTGGGTAAGAATGGTAGAAAAAAAGAAGAATGGGAAAAGAGACGGAAATGGAGCAAAAAAAAAACCAAAAAACCTTGACTTGAGGTTGTAATTAAAGTATTTATGGGGAACAGCCTTCCTAATCAGAGATTTCCAAGGAAGGGGCACACCACAGTTCCAGCTGTAATTCACTCCCAGAGGAGGCTAACTTAGAAGCAGCAAAAAACATGAAAGAAGTTATCGTTGTCCCACAACTTCTGAAAGAGAAGGCCAGAGGCTGTGATAGTAAATGGGAAGAAATGAGAACTCTTCTCTAAGCAGAACAAAGGAGGAGAACTCCCTGTGGGGGCCACACCGGAAAAGGTGGCCGTAGCCAAAAGCCAAGGATTCTATTCTCATATACTTGTATTACTGTGGTTGGAGCAGAGCCCCCAATGCTAAATTAGAAAATGCAATTATCTTGTATGAGGTTCCCATTATCATAAAGAAAATGCTAATGAAATCAGAGAGTGGAAAGCTTTAAAAAAGAAAAATTTCAGGGAAGGTTTCCCTGTTACATGGAAAAAGAGATGAACTGTAGCCATTACAGGTTGCAGCTAAGGAAATATTAAAGTTTCACAGAAATAATAAAGATGCCGGTTAACTGAAGTTATTGTACCTGGGTACAAACTAAACATCTTCAAATCAGTGATTGAACTACATGTTCTTAAACCTGACAGAAAGGGTTTCAAATAGTAGTTTTATATCAAATGTCTGAATATTTCCCAAAGGGCAGAGGGACAGCCACTAACGTTACTTGAAACCCTTCAAAGTTCAGCTAACTACAAAGTTAGAAAAGCTGTCTTCAGTTTCTTTCTAACCAACAAAGTTCAGGAGATAATTTTATTGTTCTGAAAGCGTTAGACTGAATAAAGCGTTACGGTATCCCTTGTGATCTTCTAAAACTAAACAAAGCAAAAACATGGTGACCAGCAGAATTAATTCACATTAATATTACTTCAAAGGATTGCCTTATCCAGTTCAAGAACTGTTTTTTATTTTTTATTTTATTTTATTTGGTTTGTCAATTGCTTACAATTGACATATCTCTTTTAATAATGGAAGAATTGCAGGACTATTCCACTTGGATTCCCCAAACAACATGGTTGACAACACTACCAAGACAACCTAATTAATGCTTGGCAACCTGTCTTTGTGGTGAAAAACATAAGCTATGAACACATCTCAGAAACTCAGAAAGCTCAAACTGTCCAAGGAGCTGCTGATACAATTCTACAGAGAAATTATTGAGCCTGTCCTATGTTCCTCTATTACTGTCTGGTTTGGTACATAAACTAAACAGGACAGGTACAGACATCAATGGATACTCAGGAATGCAGAAAAAACAACTATAACCAGCCTGCCTTCCACTGAGGACCTGTATACTGCATGAGCGAGAAAGAGGGCTGAGAAAATATCTACAGACTTCTCACATCCTGGACATAAACGGTTTTAACTCCTCCTCTCAGGACGCCGCTGTAGGGCACTGCATACCAAAACAATTAGACACATTTTTTTCCCTTGTGCCATCACTTGGCTGAACACCTAATTCCCACAACACTGTCTTATGTCTAAGGATATTTACCCATGTATTACTATTATCTACATCTTTCCTATTACCAACTCCTATCTTATGACAATCACTTTGTAGCTTGTATCTTATTATTCATGATAAGTGTATTTATGTATAAATAAATGTATCATAAATGTATTTATGATGCATTTATTTATGTAACTTTTGATTTATCACTTTGTTGCTTGTATGTATAGCGAGAGCTTATGCACCAGAGACAAATTCCTTGTGCGTCCAATCACTCTTGGCCAATAATAAATAATATTCTATATTCTCACCTGCAGCATAAACAGTTCAGGTACATTTAGATGTGGTAAAAGAATTTAATTAAATGACAAGGGGAAACCAGGTATCATGTCAGTATAATGATCTTTTTTCATCAGATCAACTATACTTTTTGTGTTAAAGAAAATACAAGTGTTGGAGCTACACTCTTGTTCATTTCAATTTGCTTTGTGCAATGAAGAATTTTTTAAAAAAATCATGAAATCTCTCTAGTATAGGAATCAGCCTTGAGTGCTCAATGGCCTTCTCTCTCCCTGCACGTGATATCAGAAGATATTACTGTAGTGTGGTGTCTATATTAGAAATAAATGTGTCATTTCAAAAATAAAAATCATGATAATGATGCAGATGAATGGATGCATGTGTACATTCAGCTAAAAAGTAACATTGCCAGAGTAACATCTCTAAGGACAGAAACAAATCATTCCTCTTCCTACCTATTTCTTCATTATTTGCACTACAATATTCACAGCTCTAAAGGAGACAAATTAGTCTGCCAATTATTCATTATGAATTATTTTGATTAATGGAATTCTTAAATACAGCATAACCATTTAAAAAAGTAACATTTACAATAATCAGAAATAAACTATTAATCACAGGATAAAAAATTCTGGCATATTACAGCACATGCCACTAAAATGTCCTTGCAAATTAATTTCCAACGTGTAATGGAAAATATTGAAGTTGGTAGTTCTACTGCATTCTCAATTGAAATTTCATTCTTTGATAAAGCTATTATTTAACATAATGAGGACAGATTATTTTTTAAAAATCTTATAAAATTAATGACTGCATTTTCTTTTTGACTTCATCATTTCCCTATCTTTTCTGAAAAATATGAACATTTGCATGGGTTAGAGAATATATTCATTAGTACAATCAGCCTGGGTTTAAAAGAAAAAAGAAAAATCTAAGAATGTCTAAGGTGTTGTTCTCAACTTTTCCCTTGCAATAATTTCTAAGCACACTGTTCCCCGTTTTGTTTACTTTATAACTACTTTGTATACATTTGATTTATTTTGGTATATTTTCTTATAATATTTTGAGTTTAGTTCTAATAGAAGAATAATTTAATTATGCCTAAATGTTTTCCAAATTGTTTTCAAGCACTGATTAGTATAGTGCTCTCATTCCAGCACCAAGCATATATTCCAGCCAATCTCTGTTGTAAATAACAAGTATTTTGTCATATTTTACCGCTACAATGCCTCCCTTTCCATTACAAGATGTGGAAAAGCCAGTGATGACATCTCACTTGCTAACTAGGAAAATGTCATTGGCCTGGGCCATTGTTTATAAAGGTGTTGATATCAAGTAACTAACAACACATAAAGACATAAAAAGAAGCAAACTAAAGTTATTCTCCAAGAAATCAGCAAAATATCTTTCAGCTAAACAAGGTGAAGGCCTATATATAAAAAAGAGCACTCTGCAACATGGAGAAAACCACCAAAGCAGTAGGCCATCCATCTGAGGATAAGAAGGTCCACATTCAAGGACATCTGGAGGGGCCATGAACAGCATCAAAATGTCAGGCACAACCAGGCAATCAGGGTTCTGTATCTTTATGGGATTAATATATGTTCAAAGCAGTTATTCTGACCCAGCTCTCGGAACATGACAAACCCTCTGTAGTTAAAATTTTATTAGGAGCGCCAGCAGCCCTGGCAAAAAGTTCCTCTCTCACAACAGGGTAACAAGTCTGTCCGGCAGGGAGATGAACAGTTGTATGCCACATCTATTCATCTCCGCCTTTTATCCCCAGAGCTAGAGTGGGACTTCGCTAACAACAGTGGCTCTTCCATCCCAAGGATCGTCCCATAGATTTCCATTGCTCTCCTCTTCTGTCTTCTGCGCATCCGTGCATCAGGCACTGGACCCAGCTGCTCCTCCTCTTCTTCATCAGCTACCTCCAGACCTGGGGGGTGTTGACTCTCCATCTGAGGGCTGACGGATGGCCCAGGCTCCGCCTCTCTCTCTCTTTCTCTCTTTGACAGCTCCATTCCCTCTTTCCCCCTTGGAGCTCTCAGGTTGCCTTGATGCTGACCTGACTCCTACGCCTCCTCCTCATCTGATTCAGTTGCTGGAGGGGCCGGCAGCCGACAGGCCACAACAGGGGTAGGGCTTTTACTGCCCAGTCACAATGGCCATATTTGACATTGTTGACACTCTTCTCTTCCCCCAAGGACGGTCCTATCTACATTTCATGCACAATCACAAAGAAAGGTCTCTGCAACATTCTCATCTGTCAAATCTCACCAATTTATGACTCCTGAAAGGAGTTCCAATGGTTGAAGGTAAATGCTCATATGTAAATAGACCATCCTTTAGATATGCCAGCTTCAGCACTGGATTATTTTGGGACAAACCATAAATCGGAAAAGGATGCAGAGAAGAAATAGAAATCCACAATATGCTGTTAATGATTCCATTGGTAAGTGTACTGCAGTGTATAGATTGGAGCACAGATTACCTCCTATTATCTATATGATGTATGTATAGGCCCTTCTAAGTCAGCTCAAGACTATGGCAATTCCAACATGAACTATTACCATACTCAAATCAATAGTGCATATGGTTCAGTGGTTGACAGGCAAAAAACACTGTCACGGAAACAACGCTATATAAATAAATGGCTGGTGGAAGATGGACAAGTAACTGCAAATGATTGTGAAAGATGTTAACTCCACAAATGCATGGATGAGTTAGTGAGAAAAAGGTAATCTGGCACCGACTGGCAATAAATATAAAACCCCAGAGTAAGAAACAATGTTCAGGACAGTTTACAGCATTAGTGAAAATGAAGAAAATTTAAAGGACAGCCAGGTCATTCTCAAGAAAGGAAAATACTGTACATAGTCAGCAGAGGAAAACACACCACCACACAGAGTCCACGCAGATTGAAAGAAAAGGATCTTTCAAAGCTAAGAGCTATATAATACCATGATAGAAATACTCTTCAGAAAAACACAGTTGGATTGTTGCCCCATTTTCAAACCTGATGTATACTAGGTATACAAGAAGTCCTCAACTTACTATCACAACGGAGCCCAACATTTGTGTGGATAAGTGAGAAATTTGTTAAGCGAGTTTTGCCCTGTTTTATGGCTTTTCTGTCACATTTGTTAAGTGAATCAATGCAGTTATTATGTTGGTAACATGATTGTTAAGTGAATCTGGCTTCCCCACTGACTTTGCTTGTCAGAAAGTTGCAAAAGTTGATCACATGACCCCAAAACACTGCAACTGTCAAAAATGTATTCAGTTGTCAAGCAACCGAATGTAAATCATGTGACCATGGAAATGCTGCAACGGTCATAGGTGTGAAAAAAATGGCCATAAATCACATTTTTCAGCGTCTTTGTAATTTTGAATGGCCACTAAGCACACTAGTTGTAAGTCAAGGTCTAAACTATCTAGTTGGAAACAATATAACTGTATGCATTGTTCAGTGCGCAGTGTAAACATTCTCCATTTTAGCATAAGAATTTGACTGGTAATCTCAGTACACTGATCACAATTTCTAGTCAAGAAGAATCAAGGGTGTCCATACATGTTAAGTTTTTCTTAAAAAGATAATAAACAAAGGAACGAAGATTATTTACTCTCTAGCTACCTGAACAGTGAGCGCTTTACTGATGAGTATCTCCATGCATCTTACTTTTCCCCTGACTATCACATTAAAAACCAAATACCCAATTAATTGTAAAACATACTTGTTTTGGGGCATCTGCGGAGGTGGTGTGAACTTCAGTACCTCGGAGTCCATTAGACTCAAATACCACTGTGGGAACAAGGGGGCTTGTTAACAGATGAACATTCAAGCTTCGTTAGTGAGTGTACATTATTTGACTCCATTACAGTTTAATCACACTGAGGGGAGGATGGGAAGAAGCAAAGACACCAACTCTTTGCCTATAGCTGGAAAATACCAATTTACCGTAACACTTACTGTAAGAGAGTGTGCTAATGGGAACCTAAGGGCACTGCCTTTTTTAATTCAGACTTCAGCGCTGAAGAAAGCAATCACTGACAACATTAATTATCAGTGTGTACGTAAAGGGACCCTCTTTGTGAATTACTTACCATTTGGCCTCTGTCATTTTGCCGCAGAACAGTCTTAAACATGCATCACTCACCCTTCTTCAAAGAGGAAGGGAGGAAAAGAGAGATCTAGTCTCATTTCCTCATTATGAGGTTATGAAGATGTACTGACGTGCTGTTAGCTTTACCTTGCTAGGTTTCCCACTTCCAAATAGGAAAGGGCTGACATCCAAAATTTATCCTTGACCATTCTAAGGATGGATGAGGAATAAGTTTTTGAAAAAAAACCCAAAAACAAATTCCAGACTTATTTGAGTCCACAGCAAGGAGACAGAAAGCTTTCTGTTCATTTCAAAAGGGGAGGATGGGGTTGGTTTCAATTTATGCCAGCGGCAACAGATTTCATTAGCATATTCATTCCAGAGTATTCTGCTTTCTAATTAAAAGGGTTTTAAAAAAAAAAGAAGGGGAAAAAAACACCAAACTCTGCAAATCATCTTATTTAATCAGCAATGCAAGGTTTTGCAAGAGAGGCAAGGAGAATTCAGGTACTTGAAATGGAACGTGAAATGCTAATCAAATCTGAAATGGGGTAAAATGGAGAAGCTTTAAAGAAACCAACAACATGGACAAAAAAATAGATTGGTGACAAGGACATTAATATGTACTTGTTACTAGGGGCATCCCTTTATCCCACCAGAAGACACGTAAGGAAATATACCTGTGTGAGACCTCATGTGGGTCCTGAGGTGGCTTGGCTGTGTGAAGCCCTTCCCACACTCTACGCAGAGATAGTCTCCTTGGCGCGTTTGTGTCCTAAGCATCCCTGTGTGGGGAGAGAAAAGGGGAGGGGAGCATGGGAGGGAAAAGAGAGGAGAAGGGGAAGTTGAGAAGAAAACAATATGCCAGAGGAAAACATCATTAGTATGTCTAATGTGTCATTATGTGAGATTACCTTCAGGCCCTGGATAACAACTGTCAACCTTCATCTAGGCACTGGCTGACAGGCCAGACACACACACAGGACTGCAAGAATGCATAAATTACATCGAATTAAAAAATGCTCCCCGTGATGTGCCCGCACCAGAAGTGGCATGTCAGGTGTGCGCTTTTCATAGCAGCTGGATCCACTTTTCGGCATCACCCCGCTTTGTCAAACAGTACATCTGGCAAATCAAAGTGACTCCAGCGTGGTGGAGACAAGTCATATGGATAATAGAAAGTGAGTAGAACCAGAGCTTGACTGCCCCGTAGCCTACAACCCCCTACCCCCACCCCCGGGCAGGCTTGGAGAGGAGTGCAAAATGAGTGAAGCCATCATAAATGGATCAGACCTTTAGTCCTACCTTTCCTGCCTACTGGCCCCAGATCTGGAAGGCCCAGAGAGAAGATATCTATGAATCAAAGTGTCGTTATGGACATTTTGAGATCACAAAAAGGCAGCAGTCCTTTGCCAGTCTTTTGCAGATGGATTTTCTAGGCCCTTAGCATCCATGGAAAATGACTCAAATCTCTTCTTTTCCCCCAAAGGTCAGCTTACAGTATCTGACTTAAAGGGCTGGTCTGTGTCGTTTTACTGTGATCAGAAAGGACACATTTGACTTTTATTGGGTTATTTATTTTTCAAGATACTTCATATGATCTGTGCTAAAGGGATGGGAAAAGGTCTTATTTGGTATTAATATTCCCTTCCTTAAAACACACACATACTGGGGGCGGGGGTGGAGGGGGGAGAGAGATGGTCACAATGAGATTTCAAGGTTCTGAACTGTCCTTTAGAAAAACAATCCAGAAACATTTACAGTAAACAAGCATATACATGCAAACAGAGAGGCCACATTCAGACATTTATTAACATTTGTTTGTTGGATTAACATATGGATTTATTGGATTTACCCACACTGGGCAGCTTATAGCTATGTGTGTGTGTGTATACACATACACACACACACACACACATATATATATATAATATATGGGAATGTAGCCTTAATATTACATGTTGAAGATGACAAATATTTAATTTATATATCCTATTCTGTTCTAATCGACTAGAAACTTTTATTAACCATGATTTGAACTCGGTTTGTAAATCTTGGTATGTGTTCATTGTGGTTTGTTATTGTATCTATTCCGAAATGATGTATGTTTCAGAGATCTACTCCAGCTCCCCAATCCCAGTCAACTTCCACAAATGGGGCATGAGCAATGAGAAAATAAAATCATTTTTGTGGTAGGGTGCTAATCCTTGCCCTCACTTCTGTTGTTCCTTTCCCATGATTATTTTCCTGCTAATAAGCCCTTCTCTTTCAGCCTGTTCAATTTCCTCCAGAATAATCAGAGGGATGGATGGGAGGCAATTCTAGATAACCTTTACCAAACTACACATGTACAGAAGAAGTGAAATGATTTCCTGCAAAGAATTTTGTGAGGTGCGTATAATTCTGTTTTTTGTTTACAGGTGATGACTTCCCATGACTGAGATAAAGTAAGCAATGAGTTTTTCTTTTATAGGAAAGAATGAAACTAAGAATACTTTTAACCCCTTCCATTTTAAATGTTGACTAAGGTGGAATGTATTGCATGTTGCATCAGTACTTCAAATTACATCAATAGGTTTTCAGAGACGAGTTCTACTGCAGCAGACATCAAAATACAGCATATGCAAAGTTACAAGAAACACTTTAGAGAAATGTCTGGAAGTGTACCTGCTTTATTTCATTCCAATCAAACTAGGCACATTTTCAGCTACTACCGAAAAACTCCAATATATACATTTTACATGTCTCTGGTTTTCTTCACTGTTGACCAAATGTATATAATCGTTGCTAATTGCAATAAATTCACATTTGCCATTTCAATCTATGGCCTGGTCGCTGACTTAGTAACAATGGTCCTTAGCCTAGATCAGGGGTATCAAACTCGATTTCATTGAGGGCTGCATCAGGGTTGCGTTTGACCTTGGGGTAGGGAGGGAAGGGGGGCATTGCCAGCTAGATGTCATTCGTATTAGAGACGCCTGTATTGTCCCAAGTGCTCTGCCAGCGAAAATAGGCTCTCAATCTCTGTTTTCGGCTGCAACCCTCTGCCAGTGGCTCAGGAGGGCCGCTCCATTTATGCTGGCAGAGGGTTGTAGGAGGCTGTCCCAGCCAAAAACAGAGATTGGGAGCCTGTTTTCGCTGGCAGAGGCACTGCGGGCCGGTCCTTCACTGTTTCCAGGGCGGCCCGCAGGCCAGATCTAAGCACACCACAGGCTGAGTTTGACAGTGGAAATTATTCCAGTTACACTGTACTTGGTTCCTAAGGCACACTAACATCTTTTTGCACTGCCTGTCTCCCCCCCAAAAAATATTCCATGTAAATTATCATTAAAATGCAGAACAGGTCATCATATAAATTGAGGGATTTTTTTTTTGTATCAACGTAAAAGCTTTTGTGTAGTTAGCATCTAATAGACCAAATCTGTCCAAAAAAAGGGTTTTGTGCAAGAACCAGTTATACTAATTTCTGTTATGTTGTGGGCAACAGTTTTGTAATAAACTTATTTCTTAAATTAACTGATGAAATGCAGTTGTACATGATAGATATTTTAATGATTATTTTTTCCATGAAAAAGACAGTATCTATATCAAAGAGAACAAGCTCTTCTAAAGGAAAGCAACAACATTAATGGATATTTGCAGAGGAAATAGTCCCAAGGAAATATTTATGTATTAATTCTTTATGTTAAAGTAATTAAACAAATGCATGTAGAAAAATGCAAAGGAAATTTAATATCAAGTTGATAACTACAATCCAAACTCCTTGCGAATATGATCCAGAAATGTGTTTAGAATATTCTACTGCTTACTCTAAAAATAAAAATAGGAACATGTTTAAAAACATGATTTTCAACTCTGCTCTGGAAATCTCTCAGGTTCTTTGGAAGATTTGCAGTATCAGCAAGAAGTTCAATGACTAAAGAGCTGCCTCAAATACAGTTCAAATGTCCTCAAATACAAGAGCCATCCAGTAGATGTTGGTCAGCAAAACTAGTTGTCTTCTATGACCTGAAAATGAGGGTATATACCCAGGGGAATGGGACAACTTGCCACAGCCAAGTCACTGCGACAAACTTGCTGCAGCCAGCTCACCATAGGCAAGTTGGCAGAAAACTAACCACGGCCAACTCACAACACGTTGCAGGACAATTTAACAATTCTATTTATTTATTTAAAATAAATAAAATTATTTTAATTTTTGCCATTCACATTTCATTCTGTCCTCCTTTGGCATCCTTTAATGATTCTATTCTACCATTTTGTTGATATTAGTGTAACTCTTGTACCACAGTGAATTGTCCTGTGATGAGAAGGCTGTGGCAAGTTGTCCTGTGGCGAGTTGGACATGGTGAATTGTCATAGACCCTATACACAAGACCAGAAACACATCTAGAGCCAGAATGGATAAGCTGATGTAGAAAGGGCCATCATAAGGCAGTTGCTCAGAAACCATGGCTGCATGGGGGTTTTATAAATAAATGATACTGTGTATTAGCACCAAATCCATGAGATCACTATTAGGTATAAATTAATTCACATGAGGTAATTGGGAGGGTAGACAATAGTCACCGAATATGTCTCATATTTGTCATTCTATTAGTTACTTTTCTTGACAAAATGGCTTTTATCACAGGATCAGAAAGGACTCCTGGCTAAAACCCCACATGTATAAAGTTTGTACTGGTTTGCAAAAGAAATACTTCCCATTATGTCAATTGCATTTAATTCATGGTGGAAAAAAATGCTACTGTTGATACAATCAATCCTGTGTGTGTTAGAGAGAAAGAAATGTTCAGTCATTCTGCCTACTGAAGAGAGCATATTCAGCCCGTTTATGCATTATGTTAAAAAAAAAAACTTCACTGATGTTGCATTTGAACAGTCCAAAGCAGAGTGCATACTCAGATGATAAATTCTGATAATAGCCAAGATCAATGTTAAGATAAACAATATTAAGGTTTTGAAGATCTCTTTACGCAGAACTTGTTATACCGATCACAATGCCTCTATCAGTGAAGGGTGCAGATGTGTATAAATATTATTCACTTTTATTTACATAAATTTCAAATTCTCATCAGAGTAATTCCTGTGAAACTAGAAAGGATAATTGTCATGCTGCCTGTGTCACTTTTAATACAATGATAGCTGTAAATAACACTTATAATAAAATAGAAAAATAACCCCTGAAGAATCTGAAACGCTGGGCTTGGTCTTATGGGGGTGCTGTTTTCTTAACAACATTCTTAAGAAAGCAAAAAGCTTATGAATGCCCGACACAATACAAATGCTAATAACCTGCACTGATATTCTGGTGGTACTTGTAACTATTTCTCCAAGGGATTGGAAAATTGCTGTGGTACAGAAAGAAACAAAATTGTGCATTTATCTCTTGAGAACAGAGGGACAATTTAAAATGTAAAAGCAAAAACTCAAAACTTGCCCCAATTCTACTGCATGCTAAAGCATTCATAAGGGAATGCTCTACTGGGAACAATGAAGTTCTATTGAAAAGGAGAAGTACACTGAATATTTTGAATTAAAAATGAATAAGATCTTAAGTGTATGTTCATATATATTTAGAAAGAAGAAAAGAGGGAGAAAGAAGAGGGAGGAGGAGGAGGAGAAGAAAGGAGGAGGAGGAGGAGAGTGTTGAACAAGACAATCTGCAAATAAAAAGACAAACTAACTCTTAAAATCTAAAAGTCTGACCAATTTGAGTGAAGGTTAAATGAGAACATAATTAGTGATGTTTTCCAGGCATTAAATGAAATTTTTGATAAAGCAAAATAGTGGCTTCTGTTGTACAAGATCTGAACTGGCCATGGATTCAATGCAGATCAGAAAAGGAAATGAAAAGTGAAGTAACACAAAGACAAATTTTTGAATTCCTAGGTTTATTACTAGGATTGACAAAGCCAATGTGTTCGCAGAAAGCAATGCCCAATGAATGTGCTTTGAGAATTTGACAACACCATACAATTGTGCTGTAGAAAATATTCAATTGTTTGTGATTAAGCTCTACTTTTAAAACAGAAGATGAAGTTACTATGCTACTTTAGTTTAACAATTATGCTCTTACCCTAATCTATACATGTATGAATCAACATATTTTTCTTACGTTGTATTCTTGTAAATTCTTGCTTTTTTATTGTTATAGCATCCACATTTTTTTTTCTAGATCAATGGCATGTGGTTATTTCTGCATGGTACTTAGGACAACATGACTAATTTAAAAACAAAACCTGAGTCTTTGGCTTAAATTGCTTACCTGGTTCCTTAGCAAACTTATTTCATGCTAAGAAATTACAGGTAGTCCTTGACTTACGACCACAATTGAGCCCAAAAGCTCTGTTGCTAAGCAAGACAATTGTTAAATGAGTTTTTTCCCAATTTATTACTTTTCTTGCCACAGATTGTTAAGTGAATCATTGCAGTTATTAAATTAGTAACATGGCTGTTAAGTCAATCTGGCTTCTCCATTGACTTTGCTTGTTAGAAGATTGGAAAAATTGATCAGTACCATTGTAACTTTGATGAATTAAATGAACTGTTGTAAGTCAAGGATACCTATGTTAGTGTGTCCTATTAATGAGAGCTGTCCTAAGTTGCATAATGGAATTACTATTGGCATCTGAGAGTTTCTTATGGCTGCAGCATAAGAAAAAAGTCAAAAGTCAGCCTACGGATTATGGCTAAAATAATCTGGGAAGACTTGAACTCAAGGCATTCTAATGTTTTCATGTGGGAATTGGCTAACAAGTCATTGCTTCCTACTTACCAAAATTAATATCCGGGGGGGAGGGGGGGGATCATCTTCTGAAAAATGTTCCTGATCCTAGCATTAGCTGTTCCAGAAATGGAGCAACTTTGACATGGGAAGAACCAAAGAACAGATTCATCCCAATGCAAGTGGATTTTACTTCACCACTTAAAAAAAGGCACGGCCAAATAGTAGTCACCAATAAGTAAATCTGTCACAATGGTTTCTCTCTCTTATTATTTTTTGATCTGATTTTCTCTTATCCCTATCTTGACTCAAGTTATTATTATTTTCTTGTATTTTCTGTGGTCGTTTTCCAAATAAGCATATTTTTGTTTCCAAGTTTGCTTAATGTTCAGATTCTGCACATATTTTTTTGTCTATTAGGATGCATTTTCATTTTCCTAAATCTTTGTATATGGCCTTTACACATGCCCCTAAAAGCTGTTTTTTTGTACTGGGAAGAGCCAAAAACATTGCTTTTTGAAAAAGAACTAAGTTTTAGTTCATATGTGGGTTCAAAAAAAAAAATTTTTTTTTAAATGAATTTTTCATTTGTTTAGTAGTAGCCCCATTATAAGAAGGGGCCCTTATAACTTTTTCAATAAGCAAAATAATGAATATACATTTTCACTGCAACTTCTTAGAGCACTTATGCAGGTCCCACTAAGTAAAACAGATCAAGAATCTACAAGAAGACTAACTTGTATTGAGACTGGCTATAAGAACAGAATCTTGCAAGTCTGATTATGCTGTTTCTCCTCTAGTTTATGGTTCAATGAATTAGGGACCTGTATGCCCAAGCTGTTTTGAATATTACCTTGTTTCTCAGGTCTTAAAAAATATTTCAAGCCTTTTTGCTTAGGTAACAATTCTTTTTGAGTTCAACTTCCTTACCCTTAGCAACCTATTAGATATTGCTCTACAGGCAGCTCTTTACAAGATAATAGCTAACAGTTTTACAGTATCTTTTACAAATCAAATGTTTATGCCATATTTTAAGGATATTTTCTTACCAACAGCTGTCATGGATAAAACTCATCAAAATATCTTTGTTTTACATCTTGGCAAACGTGCTGTAACTTCCTTTTGCTCAGTGGACATTGTACACAACTGCCTATATAAATCTTTAAGGTGTGTGCACATTTGCAAAGAATTTTCCCAAAATGGGTCTTATTCTTTCTAACTGGTTAGTAATTTAATCTTTATTAATTTAGCTCATAAAGAAAAGGGCTAGGAGAATAAGCAACAAAAATATTTACACTGGACAAACAAGAAAAAAAGCAATTTTTAATTTAATCACTTAGGGAAGACAAGTCATTGGTGTCAAATGCTGCATTCTTTTATCCTATCTTATGGATAAATCAATTCGTCTTAAATTCTGAGAATGCTATATTTAGTTTTTTATTTGAACAAGATTTCCAGCTAAGTCTAAATTCAAAATCTTCTCCAGAATTAGGATCTCGTTTGCTTGCTCCTGCTGCTTTCTTGGGAGCCCACTAGTTATTGCTAATCCTAGGTTTTGGCTATAAAATTCTGCTAACCTGACTGTGGAAATAGAGCTCTGCATATGCTCAGGAGCACTCTTTTATTATTGCTATCATAAAACATAAAGGCTCAGCATGTTTAATAAGTACTGTATACATTAATAAATTCCCATTTTAAATATTAAAGTGATAGTTGCCATTATGACTGAAAATACTGCTATATAATTTTCTTTGCTTGCCATAAAAGATCTATTTTTCAATTCACAACCATTTGAAATAAAGAATAATAATGTTGCAGGGTTGGTAGGACTGAGATAAGCAGAGTCAAATATCCTTCAAGTCAATCTGAATTATCCAGTTCCCAAGATTTCTGCTCAAATCCATTGCTCAGAAAGGGAACTTTGCAAATTAAGATGTTAAATGCTCTGATTTTAGCAGCTAAACTGGAGTCTGAAAATCCATCAAGCTTCAAACCTAGCCAAAAATATTTTGTCCTAATACTGAATTGTTCTTTTTATTATTTCCTTTCCCTTCCCTTCAATGTTTTATCATCATTTTTATCTCCAAAACCACAGATCTGTCAGTGAATTCTGAAAATCCCTTGTACTTGAAATGTTCAATAAAGTTATAATTTTCTTGAAATAATCATTTCTCACACAAAATAAATTCCTGCCCCCTATTTTACATTAGATACAAATCTGATATGTATCTTTTGCTTGGACATTTCATGTAGAGGGAATTCTCTCAAACCTCGTCAAACATTACCTTCCCCCCCCCCTTTTTTTAAAGGGACTGAATCCAGCACTTAATTGCAGATAGAATTCTAGCAGTGAGACCTGACATATCTTCCTTCAGAAGGAAATGTCATTAAATTCAACAGCAGTGTTATTCCCAGGTAAGCCACCTAAACGATCTGATGCAGGACAGGACAGTTAAATAGGAGAGATAACTTTGTCAAACACAGACAGTAACAACATAAGTGTTTTGTGGAATTCCTTATGTTGGGGGGAGGGAAATAAAATTAAGAATTTAAAAATATGCTGGAAAGACAGTTCTTAGGATTCTTACCAGCACGGTCCATTACGGGGCTATTGGCACCCCACGTTTGGTAGAAAGTAGCCAGATCCTTTGGAATGGAGGTCTTTAAGATGTTTACAATATCCAAACATTTCTCATGCCCCTCAGGGGATGGCTCCTGTTTGGTGGAATGTACAGGTGGAGGAGGTCCTGCTGCAACAGGCTGAGGTTGCATCAAAGGACTTGCTCTGGATCCTCCAGTACAATTGATCAATGCTCTCATTTCACTTTCCCTCTTGGCGGTACGTTCTTGTTGAGGCATTGATGGAGGTTCTTGAGTAACGCATGGCTCAGTTTTACACAGAGGGTGGTACTGAGATGGAGATAAAAATTGGGCCTTCCCTGTATCTGGAGTACAATGCTTGATTAAAGGAGCAGATCCAGCATTTACTTGAGGGACTATGTATTTTTCTGTTTCTCTGCTACTGGAGGGATGTCCGCTAGGTTTAGATATCACTGTGTGGGAAGGCGTTGAATTTCTGCTAAAGTTTCCTGTTTGCATCAATTTGGAGTTCACATCCAATTTTGATTTTAACTGGGGCTGCTGGGCTACAGTACCATATTGTTCGTGAGTGTGGTTAAGTTTGGGTGGTCTATATCCATCAATACCTGATGGTTGCGGACCACAGCCCCCAGTGGATGGTACATCTTTTGCCATAGCCCCGGGCTTAGGAGATACAGCAATATCAGAATAATTATTATTTTTGGATCCTGACAACCCACTCGGCACCTGAGTACGTGTAAATCTGGCTATAGGCAAAGGTTGGCATTCTTTCCCACCAAGCACAAGAGGTGGTCCAGTGCGCCCACTTCTTGCCATAAAAACAGAATTATGTTTTATACTCTTGAATCCATTTTGAAGAACCCAAGCAGGAGCCATTGAATTACAACTAACTTTGTGCCAAATTCTTTTGTGCATCCACAGGACTTCTGGATAGTAAGTTTTATGACTGCAGTAAGGACATCGGTGGACAATCAGAGCAGCCTGCAAGGTTGAGGTAAAACTTGAATCAGCCCTAGTTGATTTCTCACTTAGATCTAATGGAGTCTTTTCAGACATCTCTGTATCTTTATTGAGCACAGATTGTTCATTCATCTCTACAAGGATCTCTTTAGCGAGCTTCTGCTGAATTTCCAAGGGGCTTTGCAAATTCAGTCTCACATCAGCAGTCTTACTGGAACAAGGAAAATCACAACTTTGCTGAAATGCTGACATCTTTGAATCAGGGTAAATTTTGCAATCCACGTATTTTGGAAATGGTTCTTTGATCTTGTCATGGGGTGTAGATGCCACCTTTAGCACTTCGGGTTTAGATTCCACAGCATTTTTTTCTCTATTGTTTCTTTCCTGATTGAGCTGTAGGGCTGTCCCAGATGCATCTTCAGCAGAAAAATTGCAGAGATATGGTTTTTTACCTGTAGAGTACACATACAAAAATTAATATGAAGATACTGTATGTTTACAAAGACACTTCTCAAGGAAAATTAAAAACAAGGACAAAATAATGATCTGGATAAGAGAAAAATAGCCTGGGAGCCCAGCATTCAAGGCACAGGTATTTTAACTCGCATGTACATGAAATCTTATATTATAAACAGTATTACTTTATTCTCACTGCATACATTAAAAGAAACTGCATACATTAAAAGAAAGGAATTAATTTGCACAGGATACTGTATTCATGATACTGAAAACAGGAACCGAAAACAGTTTATGATAATGCTATAAGATTGCACTGACTTACTCAATCAGGAAGTCTATATTTTATGCCCACAGTGTTATCAAAATAACCTTCCCCTATAGTTTAAAGAGATAGACTAATTAACAATCAGGAAAAGCAACTTTCAGATATTAAAGACCAGCTATGTTTAAGATAATTTGGAGGACAAGAGGGATGAGGAAAGGGGCACATTCCTGCTTAAAGTTATTATAACTATTTTCACAGTCACGGCTATACAATTTTCATTCACATTCTATTCTTATTCTAGAAATTCCGGCAAAATGTACTGACTTTATCAGTTCAAACCTACATGACCACATATACAAGACAATTCAATCAAGAGAGTAAAGCTGGGAAACCAGCCAAAGGCACACTCGCAAATCAACCCTAAACTTGCAATAGAACATCTGATTCTTGCTCCATTGTTCTTGTTTCAAAAAAAAAAAGAACAAACCCGGCACAGACATCAGGTGCCATTACAGAAATCATGCTATTTTTCTCAACTGGCTACTACGTGACAACTCTACTTTACTACAAAACTGAGACATGCTTTGATGTGATTTTTTGGAACAGTCCTGCAAATGAACTGTACAGAATTTCAAAGAATGAAATAAAAATTGTGCAAAGCCGATAAAATAGGAAAAAAAAGCTATCTTCAACATACTCTTAATACACAATACGTAAGGATCACTCTGCATTTTCTTTACAAGCTCTTCATTTCAAAATGAATCAGTATGGTGCAGTATTTAAAATTTCAAACTAGGAATGAGAAGAGCTGGGTTCGGACCCACCTTCAGCCTTCCAAATTCCCTAGATGAGTTAACTAATAATAATTAATAATAAACATTCTTCAATTACAATTTTCTAACTTCTGTTCGGAAATAAATTCAAATTATTTACTTTTAGCAGGATCAGAATTAGTCATTTCATTTAAATATTAAACAAGTTCATATACAGGTAGACCTCAACTTACAATAGTTCAAAGTTACAACGGTATTGAAAAAAGTGACCGTTTTTCACACTTACAACCGGTGCAGCACACCCCCTCACCATGGTCACATGATCAAAATTCAGATGCTTGGCAACTTGGCAATTGACTCCTATTTATAACACCTGCAGTATCCTGGGGTCATGTGATCACTTTTTTCAACCTTCTTATAAGCAAAATCAATGAGGAAGTCAGAGTCACCTAACAACTTACCATCTTAATAACTGCAATGATTCAGTTAACAACTGTGGCAAGAAAAGTCATAAAATGGAGCATGAATGACTTAACAAATGTTCTACTGTAACTTACCAAGAGAAATGTGGTGCTCAATTGTGGTCATAAGTCGAGGACTATCTGTATTATGTTTACAAATGTTCTAGTAATCATTTATCAAATACAGTTTAATATTACTTCTGACTTTGACTCTTGTGAAAGCGCAAGCATATTCTAAACACTGGTTATCTACATCTGTAACTATATCTAAATGTAAGCATACATCTCATCTATATCTATGGAGGGGTGAGAGAGGGAGGGAGGCAGAGAGAGAGAGATAGAACATTTTAAAGTATTTCTTATAAGAAGGAATATCACTTTATCAAACATCTGACATTACAAAACATCTGTCTTCCTTTTAGTCTCTCCCAGAACATACACTGTGTTTGCTCATGCTAACTCTTCACAGTGGGATTAATATGCATAGTTTTCTTTAAGTTTCATTGCTCATTTGCTGATAAAGTCCAGGTTTACTACTAGATAGTTGTCTTCCATTTATACAGAAGTGCTGAGAACTCCTGAAGATTGGTAGAAACAGAGCATAAGTAGTCTTTTTTGCATCTGCATTTTATCTCAGCCATAAGCAAATGTTTTGGAAAATCAAACACATCACTGTTGCTTAGTACAACTTTGGTACCATAGGCACAGTTCCAACCCTGCCAAATGTGATGTGTTTAAGCTTGAATGTTCAACAAAAACAACGTCTCAGCTTCATTTAATTTGACCTCAGCTCCTGTTCAGGGAAAAGGCATTAAGCCTTTGTTTAATTCTGAGTAATTAGCTTAAAAATAACCCATAGATTTGCTGTCTAACAGGGCTGAATACTTTATTCTGTTAACATCATTTTCTTTTCAAACTCTCAAAGGGACAAGGTCCTTTGTGTTTAAAGTTTTTTTTAAACCTTCCTGTTTTACAAGTTAAGATTTCCTGAAAGCACATGCCCAAGATTACTAGCTGTATCTACATTTTAAAAGGGGGAAAAAGGTATGTAGAACTGCGAAATTAGAGACTGCGCATCTGTATTATTTTCAAAGCAGATCTGTCACAACTCAATATAACACCAGGTAGAAGAACGAGGTGGCTTTTCTGTGACATTTCATGTGATGGAGCTTGTTTACATAGAGGCTAAGCAAAGATAAAATTAATCTTATCAGAAGTGGCAGATTAAGCTTAGAAATCATGACCTGTCCAAAAAACTTCGGGTAGACTTCCTGAGTGAAGAAATATTTCAATGGAGGGGTTTACATTCCCAGAATTATTCCAGATAGTTTCTAGCTACCAATAAAAATGCATTGTTCTGCTATTTTTTTTTGTTTTTCTACTGTAAAAAAAATGATTTAGATTGTTAAGGGTTTCATTATTTTATTATCCCACCTTTATTGTTTTTATAAATAAATCGAAGCAGCAAACATGCGTAATCCTTATTCCTTCTCCTATTTTCTCCACTACAATAATCCTATGAGGTGAATTGGACTGAAAATGAGGGACTGGCCCAAAGTCACCCAGTTGGCTTTCCTGCCTATGATGGAATTAGAGCACACATTTTCCTGATTTCTAGCTTGGTGCCTTTACCACTAAATTAAATATGGGCTCCAAACAACTGATCAGACTGCTAGGACTTTTCCTAAAATTTCATGCATCAAACAGGTAACTTACTGAATGAGCAGCAAATGGGAGTCTATGTTTATTCGACATGAGCTAGCAGTTCTGCACCAATATCTTGAAGTATCCTTGAATATTATCTAGTATCCCAGAGGTGTGTATGTGTGTGTGTGTGCGCACACAGCAAGTAATGACAAATAAAAATCCACTAAGGATATCCAAGGTATTCAGGCATGAACACTTCAGTGTACTGTACCGCATCCTCCCAAGAAATGCATATCTGAACCAAAATACATTTATTTTGTAAGTTCGGGGTCATATACCTCTTTACTGTGTTAATATTTGGACATCAAGCAGAAAAAAAAATCAGTAACAGTTATAATTTAATTGAACAATTTTAATAGATATATTCCCCCCTGTGTTAGAAAAGCCGGTGGTGGCTTCTGAGCTACCTACTGGCAGGACAACATAGAAATAGTACTTCCCAGGTGTATTCTCCCAAGGAAGAATAGTAATAATTGGAAAAATAATAATTGGAAAAATATGGAAATACAGAGTATTGAATTGGAGAATGCAACTATAGAAAGCTAAAAATGATCCTGTAAAACAAGAGACTTTATTCAATAAAGTGCTTGAATGAAAATTTGACTATTTAACTTCAAAACTATGCAAAGTTCAGTGTTCCTACATTTTATTTTTTTTATTTCTCCACATTATTTGCCAGCCCCCAAACAAGCATTACAAGTTTTTGTTGTTGTTTAGTGCTGGTTTGAATAGTTCTGCTGCTTCTAGTGTGTAATATTGCAGGAAATTTAATAAATCCAGAATTTCTGGCTAATACCTCAGTGTCTTCAGTAAGGAAGGGTTTTTTTTTTAGTTCTTGGTATTTGTTTCTTTTTATTTAAGTGAAATATATTTTATTTCAGATTTTTTAGTTTTTCTCTTTTTCTTAAACAAAAGTCAAATGAATGTAAAGAGAAATCACACTATTATATAATTTTAAACTGAATATTGGGAATGAAAGAGACAGGGTAAATTTGATTTAAATCAAGTCAATTTAAATCACTATTTAAATCATGATTTAAATCACTAGTAAAAAGGCTTGATTTAGATCAACTCAATTTAAATCATAATTTTTAAAGAGGAGCTCTCTGTCCAGTAGCAGCTCCTCCTCTGACCTGCTGTTGACTCACCAAAAAGTCTCAATATTGTCTCAATAATTACAGTCTCAATAATTACAGAATATACAGGGACGGAATACAAATAAAGTTGCCACCGGTTTGGTGGGCATGGCTTGGTGGACGCGCTTTGTGTGCATGCACACACTTTGCGTGCACACGCGCACCAAACATGCACTTTGTGCAGGTGCAGAAGCATTTGCGCAGGCGCAGAGGCATTTGCGCAGATGCAGAGTTGTTCTACCTCTCCTCCTGCAAGACTGCACGATGCCAGTTGCTGCAGCAGCTGCAGCGCGGCGCTACTGCGCCACGCAAAGCAGCTGCGCTTCGAATTCTGGCCATAAAAGTGAGTATAGGAGACCGGACGGGCGGCGGAGAGAAACGGTTCTCTCTCTGCTGCTCATTGCCGCTACCGGCTTTCCAGAACCGGCAGAACCGGTCACATTTCACCTCTGCTCATGCTACATAACTATGCTCCATTTCATGCTGAATAAACAAAATTATTACTGTATCTTAAATAGAAAACTATTTTTAAGTAGATTTACATTTGGATACTTGACATGATGAATCACATTTATGACGGTTGCAGTGTCCTGGGGTCATGTGATCATCTTCTGCAACCTTCTGACAAGCAAAGTCAATGTGGAAGCCAGATTCACTTAACAACCGTGTTACTCATTTAACAAATGAGCGATTCACTTAACCAATGTGGCAAGAAAAGTCCTAAAATGGGGCAAGACTCACTTAGATTTTTTTACTAAGCAACATAAATGTTGGGCTCAATTGTGGTTCTAAGTTGAGAACTAACTGTAAAAGGGACATTAAGAGGAAAGATGAATTTCAGAGATGTAAATGAACTAAATGACTAAATAAAGTCATAACTGTATAAGAAGGATATATCAGATTTTGTCATGCTGAAATTGGTGCTTTTAATACAACAATCCTGAATGTTTACATGGGAACAAATCCCACTAAACTCACTGGAACTTATTCCCAAATAAATAAAGCTCCAGCTCCAGAGAGGACTAGCAGACTCTTGTACTGGGAGTAAATGCACTGAATTTGGATCTTATTTTTAACCAGGGGTAATATTCTCCTCCCTTCCCTGTTAATAGTTAATAGATCTGAAAAAAAGGGAGATGCATTATATCCAACTGTGTCCATCTGTTGATAGAAAAGCATCTGTCAGCAAAATAGACCTTCTCTTCAACCTCTTCTTGCACTCCTGAAGGCACAAAGCAATGTAGTGGGAAAACATGCTAAGAGGAGTCAGTCACTGCATGTGAATGGAAATTAACTCACACAATGTAAGAAGTGAAGGAGGAAATCTCAGCAAAGGGAAAGTTTATATGAGAAAAAGAAGCAATACACATATCCTGGGGAGAATTCAAATGCATTGTTCACAGTCCCACAGTTCATGCTGTAACAAAAAGTGCTTTCTAATTCTTCATGCAGGGGTCTCAAACTCATAGCCTGGGGGCCCCAAGGCTAAATTTCTTGTCTGAAATGGAATAGGTTCTCTGGCTTGAGCAGGGGGCCCTCCTAGAAGATGTCCAAGGCCCCTTCCATCTCTATTCTAATTCTAAATGCTGATGTTATGGCAAATGAAAAACATTATGACTTAAGTGAGCAAAGTGAAATAGCAATGTTTTGAAGTTCTTACAATAAAGTTCTTTTTATTTAATAAAGTTACATTTAATCACACACGACACTCTTCATTTGGCTACAGACTTCTGTATTAATGTATGAAAAGCTTTCAGTTTTGTGACTCGTGAGCTAAAGTAGCACTTGTGACAATTTGAGATCCCTTGCCACAATAGCTCTGGTATGTATTTAACCTAAATAAGATGAGGATTCCCATGAAGATATTATTTAGGAATCCAGTCCATATAAAATACATCATGGAGAAGATCTGCTTGAAAAACCGATTTGTAAATTATTTGGTTTCTTTTCCTGTTCTTTCATATACCAGTGCAAGATGTTAAAAGTTAACAGCAGTAATCTGAGGAACAGCTTCATATTCTAGCCATCTTTGTTGTCGTATTTCTAACATCCTAAGTTTATCCTCTCATAAACCTTCTCTTGTTCCTGTACCAAACTAAGTATTTAAAACAGGCCAAGTTATTTGTCTATTTAACCTGTTGTAGAATTATTTGCAGAAGTTGAATAAACTTCATGTAAATTGCCTCCATTTTTCTTTCCAGAATCCTAAATTTCCTCTTTTATTCAAGAATGGAGGAAAATAAAAATAATTAAGTATAAGTATTCTTAAATCACCAAAGACATCGGCCATTTAAGAATCAACAAATTAACAAAATCCCCTTCAGCAACAAAACAGTAATAAAGGAATACACCACTAGATGCAATGGCTTCCAGATATTTCAGATTCATTATTATATTATTAAATTGGATCTACATTTTCAAGCTTACAAGAGGAAATATTTATTTATTGTTCAATTCCTGGAAAATTACAGAGACCATCTTACAGATGTGAACAAAACAACTTTTTCTAAGAAAAAGAAAAGAGCTTTGGCAGCCAGGCCTTGGATTTCTTTAAAAACAAAGCAGTCAAAGAATGTAGATAATTGGAAGAATAAATAAATCTACTGGAAGGAGCAGAGTGACCTACCAAACAATTTCAAAGTATGATGGCAGATTTATTTTAAAAACAGAACGATCTCTGATATGACAGCAAGGGAAATGAGAAAATGTTATTTCACGAAACAACCAAACTTCTTACGCACAATAACAATAATATTTTATATTTTACTGCCATGCATGATTGGGAACAAATTTTACCAAATTCATATGTATTGTGTGTGTGTGTGTGTGTGTGTGAGAGAGAGAGAGAGAGAGAGAGAGAGAGAGAGAGAGAGAGAGAGAGAGAGAGACACTAATAGATCAGAAAAATCAAAATCTCTCCCAAGTTGTTTCCAAAGCTATCTGTACATATCATTTATTTATATGAAGCACATTTGTTTTAATAACACGCAAGGCCAAGAGTGTTGTTAATATTTCATAGACATTATAGTATTTAATTACTTAAAACATTTTTTTTCCTAAGGATTCTAAGTAGAAACAGTGTGGGAAACTTATTATGTACAAAGAAAATGCTGAAAGATACTGCCACAGCCTGGCTCAGTATGGAAGTTATTTCTCTTGCTATGTCGAGGGGGAGGCATCTATATCTAACCCATTTGCTATTATATGTGGAGGAAAATCACAGCAACCAATTTATGTTTTTCATTTCACACTACAAATAATAAAAGGCCTTAAATTCTATTTGATAGAACACTCTCTTATGCAGCAATCATATACATGCAGAACTTTGTGCTCTGTTCCAATGAACAAGAGAGCTGTCCAGAGAAGTATTTCCAAGTTACATGGCCAGAACCAGTTACTGAAACAACTCTCCTTAGATCAATCCTCCATCAATCAATCGATCATTCAATCAATCAATCAGCAAGCAAACAAGATATATTACAGAGACATAGTTGTTTTCATGGAGGTTATCCTGATAATTTAAGCAGAAGAGAAAATAAAAGAAAAACATCTGATTATATTACGGAACAAAGCATGCGTCTTTAATATCAATCCCATGCCTATTCCTAACGCAAAATTATTATCTTTGTGTATTAATCACGGGATTGTGTTGTCACTCGAACAACGGTATGTAGAGGACTTATTTACTTAGAAGAATATGGGTGCATGGCGTACTATAATACATAATTTGCAATGCAGCAATATACATCCATGTGGTTTTCCCTTAAATAAAGTGTCAGTGAACCATAAAAATGATTAACTAGTTTAAACAAACTAAATAAAGAGAAATCTGCAGAAGTTATGTGGACTCATAACAATGCTCTGCATAGTAACTAAGCATTGGGAAGCTTATTGCTCATATTTTATCAGCCTTTTCATTTGAGCCAATTACCAAGCTCCAAAGTGCCTTATAAAAACAGCATTTACTAGTCATCAAATCAATGCCAAGGTTATTCAGGGTTTTTTTTTTCCCTGTTTCTTCCCATGGAGTAAAATTCTAAATTTTCCTAGAAAACTACTTCATTTGTGCAATCATTCAGAATGGTCCTCCCTTCCGGAAATATCCTATTTTTGCAATGTCAGTTCAAGGAACCCATTCCCATGGATTCTGAGGGAAGGATGATGTTTTAACTACCTGTTGATATGTCTCCAAAGGTCTACAAACCTTCACTTTTATATTTTTCTCCTCTAGGCCGGGGGTCCATTGTGAACCAGCCATTGTGAACTGGGCCTCACAAATGGTGGGCAAGCACATGTGCACGTGAAGCTCCATTTGTGCAAGCAGCGAGGGTGTGCATGAAATCATCCCTTCCACCCCACTGCCACAACACTTCTAGTCCGCAGAGGGAAAGATTGGGAACTGCTGCTCTAGACAATTATTCACTTATGTTCTATTTTCTCTCTTCCACCAACCAGCCGCAATCATATCCACCCCCTTAAATTTTCAGTTGAACATCTTTGCCCTCACTCAATTTTTATTGAGATGGACGGTGTAGAAATGAGCCAAATGAATGAGTGAAAAAATAAATATATAAAACTACTTTTCCCCTCATTAATCACACCACTAGTTTTCATAGAGTTTTGGGCTCTATTTATTAGCAGACAGGCAGCTGGAAGATGGGGGGAATGAGTGAGGGAGAGAAAAGGAAACTGGAGGCAATTTTTCTTTTTATGGAGAGGTTGCAATGACTGCACTCGATACATACACACTCCTTGCCTACTGCCATATCATTTGGCGAAAGTTTATCATCCATTTTGTCATGTGCTTTTGCAGTCATTTCAAACCTGCACTTGCTGAGTGAGTAAGGAGATTCTGGACAGCAAGAAGATCTCTCTATGCTTTCTTGGATGCCAAGGAGAGAATTCCATGGATTGATTACATTTGGATTAACCACATATTCCATGCATCTATACACTAATCCGAAGAAACACAGAGTGACAAGGGTCATGGTGATAATTACAGAGGGGTAACATGGTTTATGCACAAATTATTACATGCTTGAAACAGCTGGTTTGGGATGGTTGGCATCTAAACTGAAACATGTATTTACGATCTAGATACAGAATGAAATAGGATGTTTGCTTCCAATATGATACAGCAATTGATATGGGGTAGGAGAGTTAATGTGCAAGACTATAAAATGACCTTGAGGGTTTTGCCTAAAAGCTAGAACAAACCTTAGTTTCTGTTGTATTCCTTGAATGTATACATGTAATAGTTACCTAGAAAGGAGTGAGTTATTCTGGATACATTACATCACAATAGCCAGTAAGAAAAGATAGTTTTCTACCTTAATTCATTACATGCCCATTTCATGCTCACTATTAACAACATCTGGATTATTCTGGATGATACCTCTCCTCAGCAAAGAAGGTAAAACTGGGAGGGACCCTGGTGACAAAACAACATGTTTCACAGAGAAGAACACTTTGATCTGTGGTCTTATATACTGCATTCAATTCCACTGAACGGACTAATGCCACAATCAAAACGACCAGAATCAAAATATGATGCTGTTACATACATGGTATTACTATTTAATCTGCCATATTATTTTTATGCAAAATAAAATGAGGTACAACTAATAAAGTTATTTTAAAGAAATTAACAAGACAACAGTCACTTAAATAAATGAATATAAATAATACAAAAAGAAACTAATTGTGACATCAAGATTGGTCAAATGTTATTAATCTGTTTCACTTCATCATCTACTTGCCAGATTATATTTGAGACTGAAGTAGTAATTCAGATATTACCCCACTGGGAAATCAGCCCTGTTTTTCATAGGAAGCTTACAATCCAATGTATTTGGAGAATATACTGTACAATCCTAATCCATGTGGGTAATTAATTTATGTCATATCTTTCAAATTGTGGTGTACAATCCTAGGTCTATAAGCACTTCTAAATTAGTAAAATTAAATCCAACCATTCACACTACCAAAGAACAAATTCTACTTATTCTATAAGAAGCAGTGATGTGGTTTTTAGATTACCTGAAATGAATGGAGACAGCACGTCATGCCTTTTCAAGCTCTGTACATAGTAGTTAACTGACTGCCTTGAACTTCAGACCAAACTAGCAGGCTTTATTTATGCCCAAAGCTTCTCCTTTTTTTTAATGGGAGAAAGTCTGGAGACAGCCAGTTGTCTAAACCCTGTACAAAATTATTTTTTGTAACTATTGCTTTATATAGCATGGCTGTACAGAGATGCAGATCTGATGGGCAAAAATTAGATTCAGGAGACTGTTGAACCCCCACACAGCACCTGCCAAAAATTCCTTAAAGCAGCTGGCATGAGATTTTGGGAAGAGATGTTTTTGATATTAATGCGTATAAGTATGCTCTGAACCATGTTTTTCACCCTTTGAATCCAGGCCTATTATAGCCATATTAGACAAATACTTTTTCTATTTGTTCTTGTTTCAATTTTATTCTCTTTTTCTTTAAAAAAAATTGGAGCCTGTGTATTTTTACAGTGGTATAATTCCTATTTAAAACATGGAGAATAATAAAATGGGCCTAAACAGTAGGAATTTGTAACCACTGCTGCTTTTTAACTGAATAAGCACAAACTGAAAAAAAAGTCATTAAACATATTGTGCAATTAAAGAAACATAAAGCATGGCCTCACGTAATTTTCATGGAATGATAGAGTGATCCATAAATCACTCAGGCTGTTTTTGTCAGCAAAATTATAAGCCTCCCAGAATCATTTAAGTGAGATGGGAGGATTTATAAATCGCACAAATAATTAAGTAAATAAATTCAGAATGTCTGCAGTTATTCAAAACTAAAGCTAAATAGTGCTTAACACTTAAACTTATATATCGCTTCACAGTGCTTTACAGCCTTCTCTAAGTGGTTTTACAGAGTCAACATACTGCCCCCAACAATCTGGGTCCTCATTTTACCGACCTTGGAAAGATGAAAGGCTGAGTCAGCCTTGAGCCCATCAAGATCGAACCCCTGGCAGTCAGCAGAATTAGTCTGCAATATTGCATTTTAACCACTGTGTCACCATGGTTCCTAATGATATGTAATAAATAGCCATTATAAGAATATAACAGAAATTAACACATTTCTATTTCCCATCTCTCAATAATCACAAGGTTTTATCCCTTCCAGGATTTCAAAGGCATTCAAGCATCAAAGCATGTATTCAAACATGCATTCAAGCATCTGAGAAAAGACCACACAGGACCACTCTACTTCCAGTTACCAAAAGATACATTCAGTTTTCCCCACTACCATGTGGCTAATGTGGGCACATCACTGTTAGTATGCACAACATGGAGATGAAGATCAAGTGTGATCTGTTTCCCTCTCAATAAGTGGAATATCTTTGAACCCATCTGTTTAGAAGATATTTGCTAACTGCAGTACCTAGCAATAGCAGTAGCACTTAGACTTATATACCACTTTATAGCCCTCTCTAAGCGGTTTACAGAGGCAGCATATTGCCCCCAACAATCTGGGACCACATTTTATCCACCTCAGAAGGATGGAAGGCTGAGTCAACCTTGAGCCTGGTGAGATTCAAACTGCCAAATTGCAGGCAGCTGGCTGCAGCAGAAGTAGCTTGCACTACTGCACTCTAACCACTGTGCTACCAAAGCGCTGAGACACCTAAATGTTAGTGATAATTTGGCTATGTTCTGATTTTCTGCTAACATCCCTTAAAACATTAATGGACACCCAGACAAGATGACATATTCTGATCAGATTATTGTTAATCAGGTAAGTAACAAAAAGGCTCCTTTTAAATTACATCAAAAAGTTTTACCCCACTTAGAAACATTACCATATAACAACTCTGCTAATAATTGCTCTTCTGTCAATAAAATTGTAGAAAGGTTCATAAAATCTAACAATCATCTTAAATACTCTTACTACCGGAAAGGGATTTTCGGAGTGTGACAGCTTGACTATGAGCTACATGCAAGTGCAAATAACTAAACAAGTACCTCATGGCAGAGAGTCCAGATTCCTGTGCTGGATTAGTAGACTGCAATAATTTAGAAATAAATATAGGCTTTCTGTGCAGAGAAAGTTCTTTGTGGTATTTACAAATAATACTTTTATCTGCATTATAAAAATGATTGTCTTAAAAAGAAAATTAAAATTTATTTTAAAACATTTTTTTAAATAATAGCTTTACATATGTACACAAAGTTAATTTCTGTCAAAATCTTCAGAAAATATAATAAGAGTTCAAATGTTTTTTTTGTAATTATAGTTGAGCTGTCTCAGTACAAGACACTGTACAAAAGGGGTAAACATTCAGAAGATAAGTAATCTTTGATTAAGAATATAATACATTAGGATAGTGGCATTCATTCCGACAGCAGCTGCCTTAAAAAGCTTCACTCAGTTGGAATAGCATTTTCTTTAAGAAACCACAAGATGGCATCTATTCACAATTTATAATCCAAAGTACATTCTGAAATTCTCTAAATGAAATATATATGAATCTTTAGATCAATGGTAATTGGAAATAATTTTTAATATTTCTCCAATCTCAATTAGCTTTAATGTAGGTAAAAACATTTTCAAAAGCACGTACATATGTTTGATTTTATGATGCTAATGACTTTTTATATTTTCCTTCTCCTACTTCTCAACATTCATGAACCTAAAATGCTAAACTTAAAGTTATATTCAGGACAAAGTAAAAAAAAAATACTGTGTCTGACTCATATTATTTTCTTTCTTCCCCCTCTTGTGAAACAGCAAGGTTAGAAAGGAAAGACCACAAGAGAGTAAGCAGGCACACAATGGGGAATACATCAAACTGTTTGCATAATACACTTGGGGCTGCCAACACCATCACATTGCTTTCAATATGCATCTCCCATTGTTTGCTTACTTTTTTATAATCCCTTTCTCTCCAATTTCCCCATTATGCAAGGGGAGAAAAAAAGAAAAATAACAGCTCAGGCATGGGGCAATGCATACTGACTGTAATGGCGATCACTAGACTGAGAGACTCTTCAAAGGTCATAAATATGGGCCTTGATCATAAAGTTATTTTTTCAGCACCATCATAACTGTGAACAGTTATGAGCAAAGCAGCAATCTAGCTCATACAGAACTACCTCCTACAGGGCTATCTGTAACTCTAGCAAAAGAGATATGATTAGTCTACCATGATTTCTTTGCAAATAATACAGCTGGATCCTGTTAATTGTAGAATGCCTATCTAAGTGCTCACAAATATGCCAGTGAATAATCTGTTTGAAAATCATGTTCAGACTAGATGTCAACTTGACAAGGCTGCAATTTCCTTGGGGTCTATTTGTATTTGTTGAAAGCAGATGCAAGAAGCTGTTTGAATCCATGATGGTTTTGTTATGGGACTCCCAAAGGTTAAACAGTTGCTTTAGGGGAATTTGGGATTCTAACATTCACCTTAAAACTTTTTCCTGGCTTGAAATCTTTTTTACCAAGTTTCTGCTGAAACTGCTTTGAGACCCACCTTCATCAAAAGCAAATGGGTGGCAGCAAAGAGCTTCTCATTTTATTTTAGCTGTTTATTTAATTCAATGTAGACAGAGCCCAAGTCAATTAAGTGTGGACTGCTCACAAAAAAATAACATAAAACCTACATAAACTAAAATAAAGATGGGCTCTGGGCATAATTTATAGACAATAACAACAACAACAGCAACACCACTACCACACACATACACACACACACACACACACAAAAGGGCTCCATTTATCTCATCCAAGACATGGAGAAGAACCAGGTATTAAAGGCTTTATAGAATGCCAATGTTGTGGAAGCCATATAAACCTCAAAGGCAATGTCTTTCCAGAAGGCAAGCGATGTAATAGATAAGGCATGTTTCCTGGGTTCTGAGAGATAATTAATTGAAGGAACACACAAAATGCCAATTCTGCCAGCACATGGGCAAAGGCAGAACAGAAGATTATGTATGCATGAGTTGGAAAACTAGTTGAATTCACTCTACAAAATGGGGTTTTCTGACTAGGCCATGGCAGCCATAGTATCCATTTGTAAATTATTATGCTGTCCATAATAGCTATTTTATCAGAGCACCCATAAGGTGTTCTCAAAAAGATTATACAGTTTTACAAAGCAAGTGACTTTGGGTAGCATATCACAAAGCTAACAAATAATTAATCAACACCCAGACACTGTTATTATTATTATTAAACGGCTATAAGAAACAAAGCTAAAAAGAACAAAAAAAATTAGGCGAAGGGATGTTAGCAATGGAGCTGGACAGCTGGGTACTGAAGAACAAAAGACTGCCATTTTTAGCATTAATGAAACTTTTTAAAAAAGTTTTAATTCCTTTCCATTGTTACCTTCAAGGATGAACTCGAATTTGCAGATTTGTGGGAATAACTTTTGTTAAGCAGATCAGCAAAGAATACAAAATATGTTTCCAGCTGAGTTTGATAATAATCAAGCAAGCATGAACTATTGGAATGAGCTTCCAACCATTCCCACACTCCCTCTTATATGGGAGTTGTGTGTGATTTACAACCACTTCAGAGGAATATAAATATTTGGTAGGAAACCAAGATTCTGATTAAACGTCATACAATGTATTCACACTACTGATGTATTACCTTTCTATTTTTTTTCTTTTTGCCATACTGAGGAAATAACATTAGGGCATTGCAGATACTGTGAACATGGGGTGGTTTTATCTGCTTTTCACACAAAAGCACACACCCACATTTCCTCTTAGATTCAAAGTAAATTAAAACATTTCTTATTGTAGAATGCTTTCAGTAAGTGGGAAGGTAATGACTGATCAGGCATTAACTATTTTGTTAGAAGTAAAAGAGGTGGCAATGATACAAAACTTTCCATGTCAATTATTTCCTCTTGTATTGCACTTATAAGCATTAATATTACTTCTTCCAGTGGAAGAAAATAAAGTAAGACAGCATGTAATGATAAACTACATATATTTAAATTATTCTATTATGTCAACCTCTGAAATGCATAATTAAGGGTGTTGATCTGGATTGTAGAAAAAGAAGAACAAGCTTCTTCTCTTCTCATAATATAGGCCTTGAATAATCAAGCATTCTGCCACAGAGAACTTAGGCTGCAAGATAGTGACTGGCCCAAAGTCAGCCAATGAACTCCTATAGAGGCATGGACTACAATCTGTATCCCCATACCATTCCTAATAAAAGATCTCAATGCACAAAAAACACTAACTATAACTTCTATGTCTCCGAGAATAGAAAGTTTAATCACTGGATTTTATTATCTCCAATAATCACTTCATCTATTAGTTGCTCGTTTCTTCCTTTAATACAGGGATCCCCTAAACCCTGGTCCGTGGACTGGCATTGGTCCACAGCATGCCAGCAACTGGTCTGTGCAAACAAACAAAGCTCCATCTGGAGGATGCAGGCTGCATGAGAAAGCATGCCCTCTCTGATTTGCAGAAAAATCTATCTCCCTGGAACTAGTCCCTGATACCAAAAGGTTTGGGGCCATGCTTTAATAAATTAAGATTGTAAGTGTTATAGTCGAGATCTGAATATCAGTCACTTCCCTTTCTTTCTTTCTTTCTTTCTTTCTTTCTTTCTTTCTTTCTTTCTTTCTTTCTTTCTTTCTTTCCTTCCTTCCTTCCTCCTTTCTTCCTTTTTTAAAAAAACCCACAATTTGAATAAGAATTTATATTTTAATAGGCCATTTTAGTTTTATAAACACTTGACATGAAAATAACACTTCAATGTTAATTTTACTAAAGAAAGTATTGAAATATGAAAGAAAACAGATGGAAGATTATAATTTAATTATACATGGAGCAGGAAATCAATTGGACATCAAAATGTGTCATATGCATTGCATGACAGCATTGCAACATCTTCAGTAGGCAAATGATAATTTTCTTGAATCATCAATGCAAAGTTTCCCTCTTGTAAATAACAAATCCCAACTTTGGCTTTATGGTTCAGAAGTGGGCCTAAAACACAAAATGTAACCTGTGGGGTGCAGACTGTTGGCATCAAGTGCACTGGATTTCATTATGCAGCATGCTTTTGATTTGGACAGGGGCAGCATCAGGATACTTTCAGATGACACTGAATTTGCTACCAGCACCCTTATGCCCACCAATTAAAATCATGAATTAGAAAGTATTCTCCAGGCCAGGTGACAAGATGACACTCTTTGTTGGACCTGACTTGACACCGGGGGGAAAAAGACTGAAAGTTGATTCCTTACCACTTGTTCAAGACTACTAACAAACAAAACCTGGCTTTTGCTGAAATAAGTTAATGGTGAGGGTTGATTGCACTCCTTCTTATACTTTTCATTTGTGTATTTAAAAATACTGACCCAGGTGTTTAAAGAACCTGATACTTGCCTATCAATGATCACTTAGAGGTAGCAAAGATTTTTTTTTCTGCATTTCTCTGCTACCATTTTGTGGTGTTCCTAAATCTATACATCTTCAAAACATATGTTATTCCTATGTCTGGAGCTTACAGATCTGGTCTGGATTCGGAATCAATGGAATCCATCCCAAGAATGAAGTCACAGAATTTATGTACAATACATTTTGCTCTACACTCAGTGCCAAGTACATTTTCTGTTCCATGACCTTCCCTAACATGGCTTCTCTTGCTTATATTTACATCAATAAGAGCACATTATCCACACATTTCAGTAACAATCAGCCATTCTTTTTTAAGGCAGAGTGACACCATCAAAGTTGTGTTTTGCATTCAGATTAAACAAACTGAGAATAGGAACATTATCACGATTCCCTGGAAAAGAAGAAGGGAAGTTATTTTTTATCTGTAAATTAATAATGCCAGAAAGGTATTATTTGTCTGCTGAAGATGTTGCAAGAAAAGCATCTATTAGTCAGATACAACCAGATGGATATGCTAGAATCTGGAATGCTGTCAGGCTGAATGGCTGGTTACTCATAACCATTATCTATCTGTATACCTTACTTTCAGGAAATACCTGATGGCACCACTATTTAATGTCTATTAAAAGCCAAATAGTAAGCAGGGAAGGAATTCAATCCAAGGATTCAATCCAATGCTGTTATGTATGCATTTAAATAGAGCAAAGAGGAAAAGTTAATATTTTAAAGGAAGATAAAAGACTGAAAAGTTTAAAAGAAATGAATTTTCAAAACAGAAGAGGCATACATAAAAATATAATGGAAAGTAGTTTACAACTCAGTGTACTTCACCCAAACTAATACCATGTAAGATATCTGACAGCTAGGGCATTCAACAAATTCAACAAAATAACCTTGTGAATTAACATCCTTATTCCTATTAGCTAGGCCAGTGACAAAAGGTGAGGAGCAAACCATTTATCTTGTCTTGCTCCACTTAATAAATTAAATCAACAACTGTGTCCCCCCAAAAACCCTCTACATTATTGGTCTCCACAGGAGTAGTGCAACTGTGATCCCCAATCAGCAAATGGTGGCATTATCAATCCATTTAAAAAATAGTAGTGCTTTTTTTTAAAAAAAAAAAAACCAACATATAAAATGTCTTTTTCTCTAAGTTTAAAAAAGGAACTGTTTCTAAAATAAATGATAAAACATCTAGAGGCACTTTTATATGTTCTCATATATGTTCTTTGAGGTATTCAATACATAAATGAAATCTTTACTAATGAATGAATCTTTGCTTGATGACAATCCTAAATCCACATTGGAATGATTTCAGATTTTTTTTATTAGTTTGTGTTCTTTTAAATATCTTTTTAAAAAATGAAAAACCAGCTTATAAAAAAACAAAAAAATATTCTATACCTTAATGTTTCCTGAAATTACCTGAAAAAAATATCCCATTTAATATAATGTCCTTAATAGAATTCTCCCTTTTAAGACAAATAAATTATCCTTCATAATTTGCGGTAACACATGACAAAACAGTATGTAGTAATAACAGAAGATACCAATTTGTCTCACAGTCTATTATTTAAATCTTTAAGTCATTTGTAAGCAACAGCAAGTGGGATGAGGAAACAGCACTTTTCTGGGTGAGAAATGTAATAGAAATAACGTTTTTGTAAGAGTTTTTCTTTGTTTTTCTTTTACTATGATTAACTCCTGTGATTTGCACAAAAGCAAAACATTTACTCTAAGCAACAGTTTAAGTGATAAAAAGAGCAATTTTATTAAAATCAATTTGGAAGTGCCATTGAGATCAGTACACCTTATTTCCAGGCAAATGAATTTGAGATTTCAGCCTCAGTTACCCTCATCAAGCCTCTCCTAAAGTGTCAATGCAATGAGCATGCCCTCACAAATTTGGTTATGTGCTGGTTTCTTCTGGGTCAAGGAAGGCCTTCCAAGAGCCTTCCAAGCAACTGAATTTTGATCATGTGACCATGGGAGTGCTGCAACAATATTAAGTGTGAAAAAATGGCTTTAATTTTTTTTTTCAGTGCCATTTTAACTTTGAACAGTCACTAAATAAGCTGTTGTAAGTTGAAGATTGCCTCTAGTACTTTGCAAAACTATATTAACAGAACTTTGCAAGTTTGGATGCATTCCCATCTGTTAAAAGTGCCAATGGCTCTGGCATCTGCCTTTGGAACCAATGTCCATAGAACCAAGACTAGGTTACTTTCTATGTGATCTGAGATTCCAGCAATACAGGATTCTGACCCATGGAGAAAGCGTACGTGCATTAGCCATTCTACTGAATGTATTAACATCCAACACATGAAGTAACAGACTTCATTAAAGTGACATAGGTGAGAGGATTATCTAGTGATCTTGCTTACTGAGCACTCTGGATAATGGGTATCTGAATTTTTGTGGAAGCAATGCGTGAGAAACATTTGGTAGATCTGTTTACCTTCCTGATGGTAGTAATACAAAAGCCTTGGTTAATACAAATTAGCTAAGAAAAAGGCCTTGAATTGGAGCATAGAAAGCAACTTTTCACAACTTTTCAAGCTAGTAGAAAATTATTGAGAATGTTTTATGGGTATTCTTGCAGAAGAGCTGGGGGGGAGTTAATTATCAAAATGGCTGTCACAAGGGACATAGGCAACACTAAAGCAATTGTTCAAAATGCTATCTGTCTAGCACTGTAGCTCAGCCCAACGATGACACACAAGATACAACTTGTGATCCTTACTTTTCTCCTTGATAAACAGCTAACTTTTAACAAAACAGTATATGTTTCTTTATTTATAAACCTTATGAAGGTTATTAGGAATCAAGCGCATTCTTGGAAACGGTATTTTTTAACAAGCTAAGAGCTGCCGCATGCCAACATCTTCCAATTTTAAAATCAAAAGCACATCTTTAAGGATATTAAAAAGAAAGCAGTTGGTCAAGAAATTTGGTGAATAATAAAGAGATGGCCATAGACACACTCCTACCACCACTGGAGAAATATAAATACCACAGATATAATGCAGCCAAGGTAATTTTTTTATTAACTAGATTTTTGATAAAACAATTTTTGAAGGGAAGTTTCTCACTTTTCTTAATATTAAAAGAGTATGCACATTCATTTCCTAATTTAACAGTAAAATGGGTAACTCTTTGCCAGAGCACACAGTATTTTAATTGCATTCCCAAATTATCTCTGGAAAAAAGAAAAAAAAAAAACCCAGTAGTCTCCAAAAAAGGAGAATAGTTTTACATCTCTGACACCAGCACACTTACTGTAATATATTCACAAACTTCAGAATTGAATTTTTATATAATCAATCACAAACAAAAATAATGTTGGTGATACTATTAACAACAATGATATAGATATTCATGGCACTATAGATTTTTTTCTATTGCATTCCAGCGTTGCTTATTTGATGGTTCCATATTAGAAAATGAAGTAACCATGTATAGTAATTTAACAAAGATCACTGTAGTTGTGCATAATTCTAGTCTTCTCATTCTTGCCTTTAACTTATTTTTTTTCTATTTAGCTAATAGAAGCCTTTTGTTTCTTAGCAACCATCTGTTACTTCAGTTTCTTCTACCACCCAAAGTTGTAATCCCTTAATTTTCAACTTCAGTATTGTTGAACTGATTGTGGGATAACTGCCAAGGGAGTAAAAATACATTTATTTACTTTTCTAATACATCAGCAAAAATTCCCAGTTTTTTTAATGTACACCAATTATACTCATAACAAAATCAAAAGTATACTTTATGAAACTTTATTTTAATAAAACGAAAGCACAGCACAATAAAAAGTATTTTGGCTCTATGACAAAATTGCCTTTTAAAATGTAATTAGGTAAGAAAAATAGTTTCTTGGGTAACTATTAAGTTACCCAATTAAACCTTAGCTCTCAAAATCTTAACTGGATCTACAAATGTTTTGTGAACATTAACTCTATTATATTCTTACCAATTTTCTTGGAGATACATCTGAGACACAACAGATAAAATTAAACCATATTTCTTTGCTTTTTTCTAATACTTAAAACTCAAACCTCTTACTAATTGAGAAACACAACAATTGTCACATTTATGCTGCTGGATCTAGGAGAGGATGAATTTATTTACTATTTTTTGACATCTAACGAACATTGGAGCCCAGTCCCTGCTATTTGTGAGTGTTGTAATGAATGTTGCATAAATGAACACATATATATATATAGGTGGCTATGAGTTTAGTTGAATAGGATCTTAGTGAAAGTTTTGTGGAGCCGTAGTCAAACACATTTACCACTTTGTTCTCTTTGAATGTTTTACAATATTCATCTCTTTAGAAAGCCTGTACCTAGTAAATACACAATATTCTATTAGAGACTTATTTCTATTGCAGAAGAAAGTATAAAGTAGTCTTCCCTACACTATGTCTTGCAGATGCCCTAGGATCACGTCCCAGAATCTGACGAAGTTGAATAATGGCACTTATGTTACTGCACAAAATTAAATCTATACCCTCCTCATCTTTAGGTTTGTTTTTTTTAATGTGGATTATATGCATTTGTGACTTTCCTTTGGAATGACAACATGCTATTTTATTAGTGTTGCACAGGAACTAACTTCCAAGTATTAGCTGTGACTTCAGAAAAAGTGGTTTCTTCAAAAAGTTGAAAAATATTAGAAATATTGTGCATTGTGTTTCCAATAGATAACGAGCACTTATGCCACTCTGAAGCCCCTCCCTGTATTCCTTTCTCAGAACCTGCCAAAAGGCTTGTCTAAACATTGGAGAACAATTTTAGTTGTTGTAAATGGAATTAGGCAATCTATTTTTATTCAAATCTCCTGCTCAGCAGTTTCCATGATTCTGACTTCTGAGAGCTTATTCTGCCATAAATGCATGCCTCTGACTTTGCAACTTCTCCACAGTGCCTGTGTGCTTTCAAATCAGCATCAGAATAATGTCATCTTTAATTCACTGGCTGCATTTTTAATGTTTTGCATGAGCTAGCGACTGGAAAAAAATAGTCTCCTGGCATTACCTGTTGATGCCTGTCAGTCTCCAAATTTATGCTCTCCTTTTTGCCCAGATAATTAAAAATTAACTGGTTGAACAAGTTCACAAACATTTATTTCCATCAGTAAGAAGTATCATCCAGGGTAGTTTTTCAGATTTAGATTGCTAACTAATCTGCTGTTATTTAAATACTGTATCTCCTTCATCTGTATACTGTCATCTGGCCTTTTTATTTATGTAATGTTGCTCAATAAACTAAAGAAGTAATATATGCTACTGACTAAAAATGTGTGAGCTCCACAATTCAAAGAAATTTGAAAATAAATGATCAGGCTTAGATTTAGCTGATTTTTAAATTTTATTTTATCAAGTAAGCAAACCTGATTAAATGACTTTGTTTTACTCATTGCTGTTCAATAATGTTTTTCCTACAGATTCATAAAAGATGAATTTTTCTTTCAAAGAAAAAAATGCTACCAGAAAAATGCTACACGTTTTGAGAAAGGGCTTTCTTTTTAAGAGCTCTTTAGAAACTGAACAATTTGTACGCTATTGTGATCTTTTAAATCAGACTGAAGGTATTGCCTCAATATGGATTTTTTTAATGCAGATATGCTGATAAAACATTAATTCTAGACTGAAATCAGAAGTCCACATTAATATGATTCTGAATTAAATGTATATTTACTAAATACATACATTTTCTTCTTGACTGTACAGTATTAGAATCTACTAAGAACCGTAGATTTTTCAAGGGTGCGGTTTGACTAAAAGAATTAACAGGCTATACTGAAAAGGCATACCGACACCCAATTTGCAGCAACTGATGATATCTAATGATTTTATTTGTCAAAAATTAAGTTTTGGGGCTTTTTATTTTTTATTTTTGCACAAAGAGACAAAGAGTAAGAAGAATGGGGTAGGGAGTTTTTCAGTTTATAATTTCCCAGGCCTATTTTCTCTTTTTCTTTTCTATTCCAATTATCATGCTTATTAATATTGAGATTATATTACATTGTTAGTGCCTCAGCAGGTGGCAGCACCTGGTTTATCTTTTCTGGGCTCAGAAGATAAACAGGGACACCGGAGATCTCAAGGCTAGACTAAGAATTCAGCAAAAAAGAGGCAATGACAATGAAAAAATATTTTCATAGGAATGCCAGGAAAACTGCACGTTGATATGAAATTATCAAAAGACATATATGACCCAAAGGATACTTCATTTTTAACCTTGTAAATTCTGTCAATCATGTGTGTATGTGTGATATTTTTAAGACTGAACATATTTGTATATATTTCAAATAGATTTGCATCAACACCAAATAGATAGAGGGGTACTTTTAAAATAATAATAACTTAATATGAGATTACTATACAGATTTAAACATGATTTTAACTACATTTGACTAAAAACATTACTGTGTAGCACACCAATACATCTGGCATAAATGGCATAAATTTAATATTTTTTTCTTTTCAAATTATACTCAGATCTTACAAATCCTTCTGAACTTTTCTAAGTTTTCAAAAAAAACCTTCTATGTTAAAAAGCTCTATGTTAAATCAAGTTAAATGCTAAAGCATAAAAAATACACCTGGGATAGAAGAAGGAAAGAAAATAATGGATGCTTAATTATTAGCTGTATTTATAAATTCTTGAGTATAATTTTGTGCAATAGTTACTGAAGAAGAAAACAACATGTAATTACTGGTTCTTCAAAATGTTTGCTGCTACTCCCATACCGCACTGCAGTAAAAAATTGCTTGAATCATCCAACATTTCAATCTGTGTATGTAAACAGTCTTGATAAGTGAAACAATCTTGATATGTGTGTGTGTGTGTGTGATTTATTTTTTGTTTTCAATGTCTATGCACAGTCGCTAAATAAATCAGAAACACACACATAGCTGGTTTGAATTCTTTTCCTCCTCCTGAACTCTATTCCCTTTGTCCTCGTTCCATTAAAATACTTGAATAACATAAAGTTTAAAAATTTCTTTCTCCCCAAATATTTTGTAAATTAACTGTTAGTGACTTCTCAATATGGCGTTTTTATCCTTTCTTCCTTCTTTCCTTCCTTCTTTATTGGCCAAATATGATTGGACACACAAGGAATTTGTCTCCAGTGCATAAGCTCTTGGTGTACATTAAAAACAATGAAGTGATAAGTCATAGATCATAAATCATAGGGTACAATAATAAATCATAAGATACAAACACAAACGATAAATCATAAAGTACCAATAGGAGAAGGTAATAGGAAGATGAGAAGATGAGAAAGATGAGGTGATAAATTGAGACTAAATATATTAAAAATGAAGAAAGAAGAAAAGACCAAGGTTAGACGATATTGACTTACTCATCTGTCTGCCCTGCTGAGACAATTTTAAATTTATACATAATAACAATAATATCTGCCTATCCCATGTCTTTGGGAAGGACTCAATAGATGGATTTTTCACATTTATTTTCACAATAAAAAATTTCACATCCAGTCCAGACATCTTGTTGATGAATCATAATAATAATCAGACAATTTCTTCCCCAAACCCCAAAAACTTTAACCTTGGACTGTCTACTATTGATCTCACCCCTTTCCTAAGAGGTCTGTAGGGGGCGTGCATAAGCGCACCAACGTGCCTACCGTCCCTGTCCTATTATTTCTTTTATTTTTTCTTATATGTATCCATTTCATGTATTCATAACTATGTATATGCTTATACCTATTATCTTGTAAGCGATAGACAAATCAAATAAATTCTTAAAAAAAAATCTAAATTAATTGCAAAAGGCAGCTTTACTAGGAACGGCCTACATCTTGTGTCATGCATTAAATGCCATCTGCGTAACCCAGTTCTTGGGAAGGACTCAATAAATCGATAGAAATGCCAAATACAGGCCAAAGACCTGGCTAACTGTGTGACCAACCATAATAATTGGATGATCAAGAACCCAGAAGTAACAGGAAACATCAAAAGCTTTGTGTAAAGACCAATGGCATAATGGAAGACACAGCTGCTGGTCAATGGGGATAGGGTGAGTTTAATATCAATTTGAGAAACACTATCACAACTGGTGTTTGCCATTGCACTGATTTTTACGTCCACAATACTGAATAAATCAAGTCATGGCTATCAAACATCAAAAACATCTGCCAGGCTATCCCACGAAGTTTACATGAATAATGTAAAGCTATATGGAAAAGCATAATCTGAAATGTAATCACTGCTGAACATTATCTGTACCTACAACCAAGATATTGCAATGGAGTTTGATCTAGACAAAGGTGCCACTCTCATCATCAACTGAAGAGAAAGGGTGTTGGTACTTATCTGATACGTCCGTTCTCGGTGAGCTGCGACGAGCATCCGTAGGTTGGGAAGTGCTTAGTCTCCTTCACGATAGGCTGAGCTTGATTAATAGGATGCTGGCTCCTCCCCTGTCTGCTTGCCAGAGTCCCCAGTTTTTTGATGAAGCCAAGGAGGTGAACCCTCCCACAGGATGTAAGTTTACTTTAAATGATAATTCAACCACAACTATATCGTTGGTCGGAGCAGGAACACACAGACGGACATTGGGAGGGGACGGATGCTCATCGCAGCTCACCGAGAACGGGCATATCAGGTAAGTACCAACGCCCTTTCTCCATTGAGCTGCTCCAAGCATCCGTAGGTTGGGACATACCAAAGCTTGGCTGTCCTACGGGAGGGAGTCCGTCTGATTTGGAACTCCCTCTCTGTCAGAATGGACTTGTTGCAACACCCTCCTGCCAAAGGAGGCCTCAGCGGAGGCAAATGTATCAATTTTGTAATGCCATATAAAGGGCGAGGGAGAAGCCCATGTAGCCCTACAGATTTCAGTAATAGGAGCCTGTGTGGCCCACGCTGCCGAAGTTGCCGCACTCCTAGTGGAATGTGTGGTGATACCTTTTGGCACCTGTAATGAGCTGGATTCATACGCCTTGGCGATCGTGGCTCTCAACCATCTGCCAATAGTTGATGGTGAGACCTTTTGGCCTTGAGTGGAGGGTTGAAAGGATACAAACAAGGCCTCCGTCTTTCGGAAGGAAGCCGTTCTGTGAATGTAGATGCGGATGGCCCTGCGGACGTCCAGGCGGTGCCATTGGTGCTCCCGGCCCCGAGAAGGGTTGGAACAGAAATTCAGGAGAATTAGCTCCTGCACTCTATGAAAGGTCGAGTTTACTTTAGGAGTGAACGTCGGATCGGGTCGAAGCACCACTCTGTCCGCATGGAAAATACAGAGGTCCTTGCAGACCGACAATGCTGCTATTTCTGAGATGCGTCGGGCTGATATGACTGCTACTAAAAATACCACCTTGTAGGTGAGATGACAGAGGCTCGTCATTCTGAGGGGTTCAAATGGGCTGCCAGTGAGGGCAGAGAGTACCTTATTGAGATCCCAGGAAGGATAGCGGTGGATCGTGGGAGGGCGGAGATTTATTGCTCCCTTCAGGAAACTCTTTATCCTTGGGTGATGAGAGATAGAGGAAAGACCAGCCCACCTTACTACTGAAGCAATGGTCGCCACTTGTCTCTTCAAGGTGTTTGCGGACAGCCCCCTATCTAGTCCGTCCTGCAGAAATTCCAAAACCTGCGCTGGGGATGCCGAGCACGGATCTATCCTGAGTTTGGTGCACCATTTGTGGAAAATGGTCCATGTAGCATTGTATATGCGATTCGTGGACGGACATCTGGCCGCTTGAATGGTGGCAATCACTCGGTCAGAAAAATCTTCTTGGGTTAGATGACGCCACTCAACCTCCAGGCGGTTAGTTGTAACCACTGAGGTTCGGGGTGCTGGACCAGTCCCTGTGTAAGATGAACCGTGCGAGGTGGGATTCTCCAAGGATCGGCTACGGACAGTTTCTTGAGGTCCGCGAACCACGTTCTCCTGGGCCAGTGCGGAGCTAGCAAGATCAACTCCGATCTCTCCTCTAACAGCTTGCGGATTACTTTGGGTATCAGAGGAATCGGTGAAAATACATAAAGAAGGCCTTGGGGCCATCGGCAATGGAGGGCATCGAAGTTCTCCGCCTCCTGAGTTGGATACCTCAAAATGAACCTGGTGAGCTGTGTATTTTGGGGAGAGGCAAACAGATCCACCAGCGGGAGACCGAACCTGCAAACTATCTCCTGGAAGAGATCTGGATGCAGGCGCCACTCCGACTGGTTGACCGTGGCCCTGCTCAGCCAGTCGGCTGTCGTGTTTGCCGTCCCGGAAATGTGTTCCGCTACGATGGAGCTCAAATTCCTTTCCGCCCAATGGAACAACCTCTCTGATTCTTGCATTAGCAGTCTGGAACGTGTGCCCCCTTGCCTGTTGATGTGGGCCTTGGTTGTGACATTGTCCGTGAGAATGAGAATATGAGCCATGTGCATGTGAGGGAGGAGGTTGCGAAGCGCCAAGTGAACCACTCTCAGCTCCAACCAGTTGATGTTGTGTAGTTGGTTGGATACTGACCAGAGTCCTTGGGTCAATACATTCTGGAAGTGGGCGCCCCAGCCAGACAGACTGGCGTCTGTAGTGATGGTGAGTCTGTGGGGGTCTTTCAGAAGGAAGCCTTTGTTGATAGTCGGAACGGTCCACCAATAAAGGGAGAGATGAACACTTGTCGGGACCAGCACCTTGACCCTGGAATTGCATCGCCCTGATCTTTGGTAAGGAAGTAAAAACCATTGTAGCGATCTGGTATGGAACCGAGCCCAAGGAATGATAGAGATGGAGGAGATCATTTTCCCTAAGAGTTTGGACAAATCAGCAAGGGGAACTAGTTTCTGAGTTCTGACATTGTGGGCTAAGGAGCGGATGCTTTCCAGTCTCTCAGGAGAGAGGAAAACTCGTCCCTGAACTGTATCAATTATGGCTCCCAAGTGGGGCAATTGTGTAGAAGGAACCAAATGGCTCTTCGCCCAATTGGTTAAAAAACCTTCCTGCTGGAGAACCTGGAGAGTTAGTTGCAAATCCAATTCCGCCTGATCAACGGAAGAGGATAACAGTAAAATATCATCCAAATAACAATGTAGCCGGACGGAGAGACTTCGTAAGTGAGCGGCCACAACAGCCAAGACCTTTGTAAAAGTCCTCGGGGCGGATGATAAACCAAAAGGTAAGGCTACGTACTCAAAATGCCTGTTATTGTAACAAAACCTGAGAAATTTGAAATGAGAAGGCCGAATTGGAATGTGTAGGTATGCTTCTGTCAAGTCTATGGATGATAAAAAATCTCCTTCCCTTACTCCAAGAAGAATGGACTGCAACGTGTTCATTTTAAATTTGCGATAAACCAAGGAACGGTTCAAGCGCTTTAGGTCTAATATTGCCCTCCATCCCCCCGAACTCTTGGGAACGACAAAAAGAAGGGAGTAAAAACCCTGGCCTTGCTGATCTGGAGGGACAGGTTGGATGGCTTTGATTTCAAGAAGATGAGTAATCGCCGTCTCCATAATGTTCCTTTTAATGGGATCTCTGGAGATAGGGCATCTCATAAAAAAATTTGGGGGGGGTAGAGGAGAATTCCAGTGCCAGGCCAATTCTAACCGTATCACGGACCCAGGCATCCGAAGTAATGGAGTCCCAGCTGTCTGCAAACCCTCTCAATCGACCACCAATGGGAAGGGATTGACCACAGGAACCTTATCTTGGACGCCTGAACCCTTTTCCTCCAGGCCCCCTGTAGGATCTCCTCCCCTGTACTTTGCGGCGGGATCTATCCCCGAAGTCGGGGCCCTCTGGCTGTCAGATCTCTCTGAAGTCCGAAGCCCTTTGAAACCTATTGGTGTACAATCCCCCTGTAGACGGGACGAAAGGAACTCCTCCGAAAGGGCTGAAAGGGTCTTGGGTCAGGGCGGTGGAGAAGGAAGGGGAGAATCTTCTTATTCCTTGTTTCGATTAACAAGGGATCCAAAGCAGCGCCAAACAGTTTATTTCCGGAAATTGGGGCAGAAGCAAGCTTCCACTTATTTTTGGAATCCGCCTACCAATTCTTGAGCCATAACAACCGGCGGGCTGCCATTTGCGAGGCCATGGCGTGAGCCGAGAATTTTACCGAGTTGAAGGTGGCTTCAGCGGAGAACTCTGCGGCCGCCATCAACTTGGCAATGTCCTGATGGGCTCTCTATTCCCAGATTAGAGCTGGGAATAGTGTCCTTCAGGTGGCGAAGCCATCTGAGGGAAGTTCTGGTGAAAAAGGAAGCAGCGGTAGCCGCCCTTATCGCCCAGGCATCGGAGAGATGCACCCTCCTGAGTGTGAGTTCAATTTTTTTGTCCTCAGCTCTGAGGGCATCCTCTGATTCCGTGGGAACAGAGAAAGGGGAAGCCAAGGAAATGATAGGGTCATCCACCGCTGGAGTGGTGAGATGGTCGGAAAATTCTGGGTCTAGATTAAAAAAATTTTTGTCAAAATTTGTAGGCGGGGGATGAGTTGAGGCAGAGGACCATTGTTTTTGGAGTAAGTCGGAAAACATTTTGGGGACAGGGATAACCTCAACCGCGGTGGAAGGTTGCGAGAAGATGAGGTCGTCAACCTGCTCTTGAGGTTCCTGGAGCTGGGTAGGAGGAGGCTTGTCAAGGTGGGCTGTGGCTCTTGCCTTGTAAAGCAGGGATTTAAAGAGTTGGGGGTGGAAGAGTCCCGTGAAGACAGGCTGGTTGGGGCGAATCTCTTCATCATCTGACATACCCCCTTCTGGGTTCTCAGTGTCCAGTGGAAGGTTACTGCCTTGCATGGAAATTGAATCCAGAGGGTCCACATTGAAGTCGTCACAACCCTCAGCAAGAGGAGGAACCTGAGATACTAAGGAAGGCCCCGTTGGAGAAAGAACCTGCGGGTAGTGATATTCCGACCTATCTAAGGAGCGGAGTGATTGGTTGTCACCGTCGGCCAGCGTTACCTGTCTGGTCTTGTTGGATTGATGAAGGCCAGCTGCAATGCCACTACTAATCGCCAGTTCCATCCAGGACCTCAGCGCTTGAGGTACCTCCTCTGGGAGAACCTCTTGTTGTCTCAAGCCGGCTGCTGTGGGCGTGAAAGTAGCTTCTGGGGCACTCCTGGGCTGGTTAGAGGTACCTGGTCTGGTGAAGCTAGATGGGCGAGATGGTAAAGACAAATCTAGAGGTGCTTGAGTATCCTGGGTCTGAGCCCGAGGGGATGAATTGCGTGGTAGAGAGGCTTCCTCTCTTTCTCTAATGTGTATGGCAATCTGCCTCTCTATTGCTTTTTGGCGCCTGGAGGCGTCTTTGTCCGCGGCCCTGGAAGGTTTGCCGGGATTTTGGGACCTATCTTTGGTCCTAAGATTGGCTCCCCCTTTGCCTGCCATTTCAGCAAAAATTTGTTTGGGGAACTGAGCAGAGAAGATCTATATATATATATATATATATATATATATATATATATATATATATACTTTGTATTACAACACCCTGTTAAGCCCCAATTAAGGGAGAAAGCATACTGCTTTCTTTTCTGTCTTTCGGCTCATCACCAGAGACCATACCGACAGAAAGCTATTTGTTTCGTTGCCTTTTGTTTACATGTGTGTAAGGTTTTTAAGCTGATAATTTTTAAATAATAAATAAGGGAGACTAGTATAGATCTATTTCGAGCTAGTTAGCTCTCTTCAGCTAGCCATACCTTTACTGGGATTCGAACCAGGGAAGTATTACATTATTAATTGGGGCTTAACAGGGTGTTGTAATACAAAGTATATACTTATTCCCCTGCCTGAGCTGATAAGGAGAGAGCCAGTGGTGTAGAGGCAATTACAACTGCCTCATATGTAATACTTCCCTGGTTCGAATCCCAGTAAAGGTATGGCTAGCTGAAGAGAGCTAACTAGCTCGAAATAGATCTATACTAGTCTCCCTTATTTATTATTTAAAAATTATCAGCTTAAAAACCTTACACACATGTAAACAAAAGGCAACGAAACAAATAGCTTTCTGTCGGTATGGTCTCTGGTGATGAGCCGAAAGACAGAAAAGAAAGCAGTATGCTTTCTCCCTTAATTGGGGCTTAACAGGGTGTTGTAATACAAAGTATATACTTATTCCCCTGCCTGAGCTGATAAGGAGAGAGCCAGTGGTGTAGAGGCAATTACAACTGCCTCATATGTAATACTTCCCTGGTTCGAATCCCAGTAAAGGTATGGCTAGCTGAAGAGAGCTAACTAGCTCGAAATAGATCTATACTAGTCTCCCTTATTTATTATTTAAAAATTATCAGCTTAAAAACCTTACACACATGTAAACAAAAGGCAACGAAACAAATAGCTTTCTGTCGGTATGGTCTCTGGTGATGAGCCGAAAGACAGAAAAGAAAGCAGTATGCTTTCTCCCTTAATTGGGGCTTAACAGGGTGTTGTAATACAAAGTATATACTTATTCCCCTGCCTGAGCTGATAAGGAGAGAGCCAGTGGTGTAGAGGCAATTACAACTGCCTCATATGTAATACTTCCCTGGTTCGAATCCCAGTAAAGGTATGGCTAGCTGAAGAGAGCTAACTAGCTCGAAATAGATCTATACTAGTCTCCCTTATTTATTATTTAAAAATTATCAGCTTAAAAACCTTACACACATGTAAACAAAAGGCAACGAAACAAATAGCTTTCTGTCGGTATGGTCTCTGGTGATGAGCCGAAAGACAGAAAAGAAAGCAGTATGCTTTCTCCCTTAATTGGGGCTTAACAGGGTGTTGTAATACAAAGTATATACTTATTCCCCTGCCTGAGCTGATAAGGAGAGAGCCAGTGGTGTAGAGGCAATTACAACTGCCTCATATGTAATACTTCCCTGGTTCGAATCCCAGTAAAGGTATGGCTAGCTGAAGAGAGCTAACTAGCTCGAAATAGATCTATACTAGTCTCCCTTATTTATTATTTAAAAATTATCAGCTTAAAAACCTTACACATATATATATATATATATATATACGGATTGTGTTGTCAGAAGGCACAATCAGGTCCCTGCAGCCACACAGTGACAGGTGACCTGAATAATGACCTCTCCCCTGTATTATTGTTTTTATTTTAATTTTAAAAAAAAATTAATAATTTTTTTTAATAAATTTATGAAAACTATATACAGCCAAACTGGAAAAACAACTCCCCTTGTCAAGGGTTGTCTTGAACTTGGAAATCCCACAGGCCTGAGCCGTGGCAATCCACTTTACAAGAGGCAGTCTGGAAAAGGGTGCCTGAGCACAATGCAAAGAGATCAATTCCTTCCCTCAGCCAGTGCGAGAGAAGAAGGCTGCAGACCACTTTGAATTAAGGTCTGCAGGATCAAGTGGAGAAGCCTCTCATGATAGTCAGGGAGGCCAGTAGCAGGGGAAACACGCACCAACAATGGCGGACTGTCCCCAACGTTGTTTGGCGCAGAGCCAATTGGCGCCAAATTTAACGGCTGCAGAAGGCACGCTTCTGCGATGCCTAATTGGGAGGGGGATGGCTTCAACGCTCCCACCCCTAGACTCTGGGGAGGAATCAAAGGAAATCACTGTCCAGTTCTGTGAAATGGCTAGTCAAAGGGAGCATTAACAGTCAGGAAAAAAAAAAAAGCGGCTGTAAGTAATGCGAGAGTTAAGCCTAGGAGAGCTGCTTTATCAGCGCGATCTTTTAAAAGGTGTCGGAAACACCCCACGATAGCTCCGGCTGCAATCTGAAGATCGCAGCTGGCTAGGCTCAGGATGTTAATTTATGGCCAATTTGGGAGAAAAAAAACCCCTCTAACAAGTGTCAAATTCACCTAGTTGTCCTGCTCCGATCAAGGAAGCTGCCTACCATCACGAGGCTGAGCAAAAAACTGGGGACTCTGGCAAGCAGACAGGGGAGGAGCCAGCGTCCTATTAATCAAGCTCAGTCTATCGTGAAGGAGACTAAGAACTTCCCAACCTACAGATGCTCGGAGCAGCTCAATGGAGAAATAATGAAAACCGAAGGAATTAAGATGCCCTATAGAAATAACATTGAGAGGCTGGAGAAAGATGATCACTACAAATATCTGGGCATCCTTCATTGGACAATATCAAGCACACTGAAGTCAAGAAAAAGGTTAGAAATAAATACTGGTTATAAATGGAACATCCTGAACATCATCAACATTGACAAATTCACCATCTGTCAATTGCAAAAGGCAGCTTTACTTGGAATAGCTTACATCCTGGGACAATACCTTTAAACATCATCAAATATCTATCTATCCCAGGTTCTTGGAAGAGTCCGAAAATGAATAAAAATGCAACATCTGGCTGACTATGAAACCAATCATGTTAGTAATAATACAGTTAGTATTTGACTTATGGACCCCTAAAATGATTCTTACAACCTGGATTCAAATTTCTGACAGCTGGGGAAACATATGATCTCATTCTGGTCACTGAGCAATTGGCCCAGGTTTAGAACTGTTTGCATCATCTAATGGTCACATGACCATTGTTTATGAGTTTTGCCTGTTTCTGGGGAAAATGGGTTCACTTAAGAACTGCAGATTCACTTAACCACAATGGTAATTTACTTAACAAATGTTGTAAAAACAGATTGGCCACATGTTTAACTGACACAATTTGAGATCATAATTTTTAGTTCAATTATATTTATAAATCAGAGATTATCCATAATGATGATAATGACCTCCCAACTGGTTTTTTTAGTGTGGTCACAAAAGGGTTAGGGTTTCATAGGCTTCATTTCTTGAATCACAGAGTCTTCCTCTGAATCCTCTTCAAGATATAGGCTTTGGGGGCAAGCATCAGGAATTGTGCATTCATTCATTCAAACCTCATTCATTCATTCCTAATTCAGTTTTCCTACCTCACAATAGAACAAAACCAACCAGATACACAAATCTTCACATGACATCTAAACACAGGTTTTTAGTGTTTCTTGTTTTCACATAGTTCAAACACATAACCAGAAACAAATAAGTCTATGAACAATAAGCCTGGATTTGGATAATATGGTAACTCAGGGATGGACAATTGATATCCTGCATGGACTCCCTCTACACTAAACTTGCAATCCCAAGATTTTCCAATACTAGGCTCTGAAATCTGCTGGTAAATCAACAATTTTGATAGCTCTATTTTCTGTTTATATTTCTTCCACCAAGCAATGTGCTATTCTGAGTTAAAACAACCAGTCACAACCCCAGACCATAAAAGTTGAAAAGTTCAACCTTACCAAAGTAACTACGCCCCTGTGACCCCCAGAGGCTTATTTTCTCTCACACACACATATCCCCATCTGTATTAAAAAAAATGTGCTCCTGACAGGGGAAAAGTTGCCCAGTCTGCATTAATTGATGTTATATCACTGGTAATGCTACTTGTTATTTTAACTTATATGAAAGATAGACATAAAAGACTGAAGTAATTTCATGCTGCTTATTCACAGTAAATCAGGTTTAAACCAGCAGTTTTGGTTTAGTATGAAATGGGAACAAACCTGCTAATATCAAAAAGTTTACAGAGAGTTTAAAAATTACTTTCTTACTCTTTACTATACTCAACAACAACAACAATTGTTTGGCGACCATAACAACTATTAATACAAAACAAAATTAAAAAAACATGTTCATGTATACAACTTACTTTGTTGTACAAGCTGCCAACAGCAGTCAGATGGAAACAAATACATTAAATGGGAGAACATTTCATTACATTGAGATTGAACTTAAGTGGCAAAAGAAGTTTTCTAGTATATTCCTTCCTTTTTTGGAATTTCTAGACAAATACGCATTAACTACCTAGAAAATACTGTGTCATCAAGTAAGCAGGATAAAATCTTTATATTAGCATTCATTAATAATTTGGAAATTGAGACATAAAAACTAGAAAAAATAGAAAAGCACAAATGATCCACTTAAACTATATATTTATTTCTCTGTCATGCACAATTCTAGAAAAACCTCAGGAATCAAATAAGTTTTACATAATATGCAAGTGTAGAAGAATAATGCATATTTTAACTATGCTTTCATTTTTAATAGTTGTCAGTGTTTTACATTGCCTGTTTAACATGTATTTATTTGCTTTACAAGTTCCCCAGAGCACTTCTATTATAAGGCAGCTGTTTATGTATAAGTAAAACAAATGACATATTTTGGGATGAACAAATAATAGAAATTATTCTTTTTTCTTTGTAAGGCTGTGACAGGTCAGGATGGGTAATACTCTTCCTTATCTGCTTAGGACTGAGTCTGTGCAAAAGTCTTATTAGCCTAGCTCCGCCCACTCTGGGTGATTCCTCCCCAGTTTTCTACTCAGTCCTTAGTAGCAAAGGATGTGTGGTATTGCCTTTCCTGACTTTGGAGCTTTTTGCCCAAAGGCAACCTTGCAAAGTAAAAGTTTCTATTTAAAAGAAAAAAGCCTCAGTTTGCTTCCTCGATTTGAAATTGGCACTCTGCTTCACAGCTGACGATTGGGAGACCGCCAAACAGCTGAGGACTGCTTTGGGGATCCGGAGCAGCCTGCAGGGGCCGCGGGAGCCGTTTTAAGCCCTCGGGGCCGAAGATCACAGGATCGATCAGCCAGACGGCTGTTCGTCATGGGCGGAGGCTTCCGCCATCTCAGCAGAGCCGTGGGATCGTTTTAGGAGCTCCGCAGCGAAGAGGAAGCTGTTGCTTGGCCAGATGGCCATTTCAGGAGTGTGGACATTGGCCACACTCCCTCCAGAGCTGCGGGGGTGATTCTCACCCCGCGGTGAAGCAGGCAGCCCCTAGATCATGGGCTACCATTTTTTCCTCAATTCTCTGCCTTCTGCAGCCTTCTACAAAGCTCCAGGGAAGGATCAGAATCTCCCTGGAAGAAAGAAGCCTCGTGTGAGCCTGGTGGCCATTTTGAAGACTCCTTGTGGCCGGCGGCCATTTTGAAAACACAGTCGGCCATTTTGAAAATGCAGGCATCCATTTCAAAGAGACTTCTTCTTCCCACCACTTCTGCGCCTTTGGTCACCACCAGTTGCCTTTGGAGCTACGGACGACAACAAAGGGTAGGCGCCATAAATTTCAATTTTCCTGGTGGGGGATTGGTTTCCCTTTCCCAAAGTAGACCAGGACCCTTGGGCTCCCAGCAGGGTCTGGTCTATCTATATTGCCCTAACAGGCCCAGGAGGGTTTGAGTCCCAGTAGGAAGAAAAGTCTTTCTACTGATGTGCTTTTGGGCAGAAGAAAGTGGTGGTGGTGTGGGGATAGAGGAGATTTCCCCTGAAGATCGTTTTGTAAATCCCTTTGAGTGCTCTCCTCCTGACACAGCACTTCTAGTCCACTTTTGGCCTTGCTGCTGAAGCCCCAAGGAAAACCAGAGTTTCTAAAGTGGCCAAGCCTCAAAAGGTGGCTCCTGCTGCTTCTACCATAGGGAAGCAGCCTGTGAAAAAGGCCTCAAGGGTGGAGGAGAAGGATGCTTCCAGGCACCATCAGGCCATCGAGAAGAAATAGCCAAAGTGCATCAGGCCTCTTCTCACTCAACATCTGCACGCCCCCCATCTCCAGCATCACTCCTCAGTGAAGTGGATTTGGAGGAGCCTGGACCTTCTTTCAGATCTGGGGTCCAAGCTTGGTCCCCTGATGTTTCCAGAAGAGGCGATTCTCCTATTCCTTCTGAAATCTACAGTCAAGCTGAGGATCTTCATGGAGAAGCGGCACCTTGGCAGGAGCATGGGCATAGTAAACAGGGGGTGGAACCCTCCTTTCCTTCTACTGCCCCTGCTGCCAGACCTACTGATCCTTCTGATTCGGATGTCCCTATTAATTTGCAGATCCTGATAGACAGGCAGTCGGGAAGAGCATCTCAGAAGGCTTGCAGAGAGTTACCCGTAATTCATCTGCAACTTCTGATTCATCAGAAAGAAGATCCTGGGTTCATGAAGCTCTCTTGTCAGAATGAGGCTCCTTTGTCCGGGTTGGCTGAAGACCTCGCTCCTGCTGCCTCAGTGGCTCCATCGTTGGTGGGTGAACCTGATTGGCCTGAATCCGATATGTCATCGGATGAAAGTCCTTCACAGGAAATTCCGGTGTTTATGGGTTGTTTTAATCATTCTTTGTTTAGTCCCTTGTTGTTCAAGGCTACAAACACCGCAAATTTGAAAAACACAGATGATGAAGCAGCATCTACACTCCCTCTGGAGGAGTCAGATGTTCTGTTTGATGAGCCTGAAGGAAGTGGTCCCATCACCAAAGCGGTTCCTGAAGGTAATCAAGAAACAGGTTGAAGCCCCTGCTACAGGGCCCAATCCTTTGGCCTCTGATCACAGATTCTTTAACGTGGGGCCTGAACTTACCAAGACCTTTCAGGTCCCCACAGTTCATGCTCCAATCAATGCTTTGGCCTCCCCTTCGTCTGCACTTCAGACCCAGAGGAAGTCCTCAAGGCAGAAGAAAAACGAGTGGAACAGTCATGACAGCGATTCCATTTGGCCGCTGCCTGGGCTGTCAAGGCTTCTACAATGGCTTCTTTCTTTACGAGAACCTCACTCAAGTAGCTGAAGCAGCTGCGGGATAGAATTCTCTCATTGGAGGTCCGTACCCACCAGGACATCAACAAGATCATGGCAGCTACTGAATTTACGGCACATGCACACTGCCTAGCGCCATTTGCCACGAAGGCCTTTGCCTCCTCGGTGGCAGCCAGGCATATGGCCCCCTGACTACGCAACTGGCAAGCTGATGGCAGACGTAAATGGAAGTTGGCGTCTGCCTCGGTCCTAAGGGATAAGATCTTTGATGAGGTCCTTGAGCCCCTTCTGATGGAGACCAAGGACAAAAGGAAAATTCTTCCTTCACTTCTACAGAGAGTGGAACATTGATCGGCTCCTTATTTCAAACGCCCTTATTTCAGAGGAGAGTCAACTTCCAGTTTCCACCGGCAGTCGAAACCTGCTTATCAATGCCCAGAACCTCCTCCTGACTGCTCAGGCAAGAGTAGGCAGCAGTTTTCTTCCAAGCAGGCCGTTTCGATGAGGAGGAAGTCGCCCGTTCCGTCGCCAGCACTAGTGCACAGTCTATCCCCATTGGTGGTTGTTTAGCGTGGTTTGCTGACTTATGAGAGGGTATTACTTCAGATGCCTGGGTTCTGTCCACCGTTAGGTCGGGTCTTTCACTAGAAACTACTCCACTCTTCCGAGGTTCTTTATCTCTTGCCCAGTATCTAGAGATGGTGTGAGGTGGTGTCTGATGGAGTCGGCTATCCAGCTTTTGCTGGACCTCAAAGCCATTTAGGAAGCTCCCCTTGACCATCAGGAGATAGGATTCTATTCCAGAATTTTCATTATTCCCAAGGCTTCCGGAGTGTGTGTGTGTGGAGGACAATTCTTGATCTGAAACGACTCAATACATTTGTTGTGTACAGGTGTCATTTCAGATTTTTCTTCCACCTTGGAAAGCGTTTGGCAGGGGGATTTCCTCACATCAATAGATTTGCCGGAAGCCCATTTATATGTCCCTATTTATTCCTCCCACAGTAGGTTTTCTTAGGTTTGTTATCAGGAGTGTCATTTCCAATACAGAGCTTTTGCCTTTGGCCTGTCTTTGCCCCTAGGGTTTTTACCAGGATTCTGGTCCCCTTAGCAGCGCATCTTCATTCCTTTCCGGGGCTTTACAATGTTATTTAGATGACATTTAATCATGTCTTCTTGTTGTTAGACGGCTCAGCAGGATCTGCAAGTCACAATTTCAGTTCTACAGGACCTGGGGTTTTCCATTAATATGAAAAAGAGCCATTTCTCTCCTACTTCTCGCCTCCTTCATTTGGGAGCAATCATTGTCACTAGGGTGTGTCACGTGTTTCTCTCCCAGTAGAGTCTGGTCAGTCTACAGGGTTGATTAGGGGCATTCAGGCAAGAGTTCTGTCCCTTTAGACCTTCTTTCTCAGCTTTTGGGAAAAATGATATCCTGTATTGGTATTGTTCCCGGGGCCAGGCTACATGCCAGATCTTTACAGTGGTTTTTGCTTCCTTTCCAGAGAGCAGGGTCCAGCCATTCCCCCAGGAAAGTAAAGTTGTCTAAACAAGTTTTTGCTTTCCTTCCATTGGCGGCTGCCCAGGGCCATGTCCAAAGGGCAGTCTTTCAAGCTTGAATCCTGCCTGGTCCTTACTACTGATGCTTCCTTGTCTGGTTGGGGTGCCCATTTAGGTTTCCCCTGAGCTCAAGGATTGTGGTCACACCAGGAACAGGCTCATAGCATCAATTGGTTAGAGCTTAGAGCCGTTCGTTTTGGCCCTGAGAAAGTTTCTCTCCCAGGTGGCAGGATCTAATCTTCTGGTTATAACTGACAATGTGGTCACTAAAGTCCATATTAATCTACAAAGAGATACCAGGTCCCCTTCTCTTATGACAGAGACGGAGTCCTTGGTCAGGTGGGCAGAACGACATCTTCAGTCAATTAGAGCCAAGTATATTTCTGGTTCTGATAATATACAGGCAGATTTGCTCAGCAGGATGACCATTGACCACACCGAATGGCAACTGCATCCTTCCCTATTTCAGCAAATCTCCCTGAGGTTTGGATTGCCACTAGTGGATTTATTTGCCTCATCCCTCAATGCGCATCTACCCAGGTATTATACTAGGTATTTCTCCCAAGGAGCTGAAGACACTAACGCCTTATGTTGCAGCTGGCCTTCTAGATTGCTCTACACTTTTCCACCTTTGCCACTGATCCCAGTGGTGATTCGAAAGCTCTTGTTGGACAGGGCCGAAATCATATTGGTGGCTCCTTTTTGGCCTCACCGGCATTGGTTTGCTGATTTGATGGGCCTTTCAATGATCCCTCTTCGATGGATTCCTCAGGTGGATGTCTCTCTTCTCCAGGGCTCCCTGTCTCATCTGGAGCCCCAGTGGCTTCAACTGGCAGTTTGGCAATTGTGTGGGGCATCTTAAAAACTGCCAACTTTCCAACAAGGTTATCCAAACCATTCAGGCTTCCAGGCGCCCTTCTACAATTCGCATTTATGAAGCTACTTGGCAATCCTTCTCATCTTGGTGTGTTATGTCCAACATCTCTCCTCTGCAAGCTTCGGTGGCTGCAATCTTGGAATTCTTACAGGCTGGCCTGGACAAGGGTCTTTCTTCCAACATTCTCCACCGACAGGTGACAGCCATCTCGTTGGTTGTCTTGTGGGAAGTTGGAATCTTTGGCTCAGCATCCTATGGTTCGTAGGTTCCTCAGAGGAGCAACCAACTTTTTCCCTCCTATGGTACATAGGTACCCCACTTGGGATCTGACCAAGATTCTGTAGTCCCTCACAAAACCTCTGTTTGAGCCGCTTCAACAATCCAGTCTTCATCTCCTTACTCTGAAAGTGACTTTCCTACCGGCAGCCACCTCGATGAGGAGAGTTTCGGAGTTGGTGGCTCTCTCGGTTCGCCCTGCCCCCTGCATCTTCCATCCTGATCAGGTGGTTTTAAGGTTGGACCCGGCCTTCATTCCAAAGATCAACACCTTTTTCCACAGGGCTCAAGAGCTGGTGCTTCCGGATTTCTGTCCTCATCCAGTCCATGAGTTGGGAAAAAAAGCTTGGCACATTCGGGATGTGTGCAGAGTTTTAATTTTTTTTAATTAATCATAATGCTGTTTTCCACAGGACAGAGTTTCTGTTTGTTCATTCCAACCTTCCTCGTTGTGGGGTAAGATTTCTCCATCTACTGGAAGTAGATGGATTAAGGCATGCATAGCTCGAGCCTATTCCAACAGGTCCCTGCCAGTTCCCAGGGGCATTAGGGCCCATTCCACTCGTAGTGCGGCTATGATAGTGGCATGGGTGGAAGAGATCTGCAGGGCTGCTAACAGGACTTCACCTTTGCCTTTCATCCGTCACTATCGCCTGGACTCCTTCGCTTCAGCGGATGCGGCGTTTGGTAGACGGGTCCTCCAATGAGTTGTTTGGAACGTGCCAGCCAGGACCAGTCTTAATCCTCCCGAGGACAACCCTGCTTTGGTATGTCCCATCCTGACCTGTCGCAGCTTTACAAGGGAAAATGGGCATTGTTTACCTGAACGCTACTTTTCCTTGTAGGCAAGACAGGTCAGCCCCACCCTAGGGGTAGGTTCCTTCATGGGACCGGGGTATGTGTGTGTTCCTGCTAATGTTCTTGTTTTTTCTTTTTCCTTTCTTAGAGATAATCTATTCTGTCACACTGACTTCGCAGAAACTGGGGAGAAATCACCCAGAGTGGGCAGAGCTAGGGTAATAAGCCTTTTGCACAGACTCAGTCCTAAGCAGATAAGGAAGGGTGCCACCCATCCTGACTGTCTTGCCTACAAGGAAAAGTGACGTTCAGGTAAACAATGCCCATTCTGACAATATGTGTATGTGTGTGTATTTATTTATTTAATAGCAATCAACTTATAACATCATAGGTCAGTACAGAAAAAAAATCCATCATCAAATACAATACATTTGTTTCTGTTCTACTTATTTAGTACTCAAGGTATTAATTTGAGACATAATGAAAATCAAAAAAATTTCAGTAGTAATGCCCTATTTGGAAAATGTCTCACAGAAAGATGTGTCTATATAATGGACTTTTATTATTCCTGATTCTAAAACCGCTTTTCAGTGGTTTAAGAATTGCACCCCATTTTTGCTAGTTTTATTTTGATAAGTTTGTGATTGTATATGCTGTATTTATGATTACTGATACTGTTTGTTTTTATTATATTGTATATATTTTAACTGATCTGTACATGACTATTGCCACTAGGTGAATAAGAACTATAATAAATTGGCCAATAATATCATTTATATCATTATTTAGCATACAAAGTACTTATTCTTTAATAATCCTAAAGAATAAGAATCACTGCATTTGAGTTAAGCAAGTGGAAAACTACTTGCTATTTTTATAATGACTATCTCAATGTTCCTTTTTTGAATATATAATGTGAATGGAATAGATGTGTTATACACCAGCTCTCAACTACATAAACTCTGTATGGCATTTATAGATTTGAAGGAGTGCTAAATTCAATCCCCAAAACAGGCTGACAGGGCAAAAAAGCAGCAGTCTCATATATTTATCAATATCTTCTCATGCTAATTAAGCATAAAATAGCATAATTCATGTTTGATGTGGTTCTTCAGAGCAGCCTGTCCTTCTCATCACAATATCCATCTAAAATATCCATCCATCTATCAAGTCACCCACTCACCTTGGCAATATGCATCCAATTCATGTTAATAAATTGAAATATTCAGTTTCTATATCAACTCTTTAACAAAAAATCATTATCTATCAATTTTATGAAGACCATACTGCCATCTTTTCTACTTCCCAAATGAGCATGAGAATATATCTGGGCTCTTCCATCACATTGCAGAGAGGATACACTTCATCAATTACCACAAAAACAAGGAAGGAAGGGAGGGAAGGAGGGAGGGAATTAAAGTTATGTTAGGTTTCTTTGTGCAGCACATCACTCTCCTGGAAAATTGACAATGTTAGATCAAAAAAATCAGGTCGAACAAATATCTAGGAATTCTATTTTCAAGATTGTTGTCCTGCTCCAAACAAATCAAAATTGTATCCTTTCAAGTTCAATGTGTGCTAAGTGCCATCCTTTACTTATAACAGTAATAGACAGGTCATGACATTTAAATCTGTAACTATCATAATGAAATCTTTAAAAATGATTTAATCAAAATTTCTAAGGGCATTAGTCTATGTATTGAACTCTTTATTAAAAATAAAAATAAGCCTGAATCTAACTATGGCACCTGAGATAAAGGTTTACACTATTTTTGTCTTAAAGTTTTTCAGCTGATTTAATATTGCAAATATACTCATCCCTCACTGAAATAAAACCTAATTTAAGATTCTGTATATTTTATCCTCTTATGGTTTTTCATTTAAACATGTAACCACAATTTGCTGAGAAAACTCTGCCAGAAATAAAATATTTAACCTGGACTTGCTACAAGATCTAAGCTTTAGTCCAAAGACCTCTATTTCAGACATACTAAAGATACAATTTGCAGTGATCCAAAATCTTTCCAACATGTTACGGATCCTGCCTATTAAGGAGTGTCCTCTGCAGTGGCACTCATCATCCTTCCATAAGATTAGATAGGTACCAACCCTTCTAACCTTTCAGAAGGCTCTGAAAACAAGGTTTTGCTACTGTGTCTGGGGTATCTGATGGAGATATGAACCTACAAGATGATTCTACTATTTATAATGTATGATTGAACATTCCCGCAGATTATATTTTATGGTTTTGGGGTTTGTTATTATTATTTTATTTATTTGGGTTATTTATTGTATTTCTTTATTGTTTTCTTGTTACTTGTGTCAACCACACAGAGTCATGAGTGTGACATGGACAGCTATATAAACTGGATGAACAAATAAATGTTGTGCCCAACATATGGAAGGTTTTTACATTAGCACCCATAAAAGATTATTTATCTCCATGTCTCTTGAAGGAAACTGAATCAATAGCACATGTCCTTCTTCATTGCCCCTTTTATTTAAATTGGCGTAAAGATTTAATTACACTCCTTTTAACAATCAGACCCAGCAAAACAGATGCTGATCTTATTCCTTCCCTACTCGCAAACACTTCAGAGATGATTCTAAGAGAGTAGCTACATTTTGCTCAATCACCATTTCTATTCACAAAATAAGTTTAGTTTAATCTGTTTAAAATATCATGATCCCTCAGGGCAATCATTTAAAACTCTCTAGGTATAATTTTATAAGCTTGTGATACTTCTAAAAAATATGTCTATTGTTCAACCTACCACTATCCGTAAAATAATCTAATTTTAATGACAAATGTCATAAACAGTTTCAATAATTTAATAAATTAGATCTGTGTGTGTAAGACTTTTTTATTTTTGTAATACTAAATTCCTTTTTATTATAACTGTCTTAAAACTGAACTTAATTCTGCACACTGACCAAAATTAAAAGTTAACTTTTTTAAACAAGTAAAAGTATTTTATTCCTTTGATTCCTTTGTATTAAATAAAAACAATAGCCAGATATAATCCAACTCACCCTTCTCAATTACAAAACCAATCCATACAAAAACAGAAAGAAAAAAGGTGAACAATGCTTGTACCATAATGCCTAATAATCAAGGAAAGAGCAGAAGATTAATAAAATATATTTAATGTATTTATTAAACTTGGCAATTGTGATGATGGGGACAAGTATCAGGGCAAAAACTTAATAATGCAACCAATAAATTGACATTTACTTCAATTTAGAATTTTTCAAATGCTGGCTTGCTGAATTTGTAGTGAGTTAACCCCACTCACCAGTTTCTAAAATTTATCTATAATTATTATATTCAGCAACATGTTACACTTTTATCTTGAATTTTATTTTTTTTATATAGTTGACATAGTTTTTGCATTTGACCTACTTAGCAGTACTTGAGTCAATGAACTCTGCAAATAGGAAGGGTAACATAAGAGACTCTTGACTTTTATCTCACATAACCAAGAACAAATGTGATAAGCGATTATTCATATAAATGTCTCCCAGCAGTTTCTTACATAATAATGCAATCTATTATTTTAATGTTTCTCTCAATTTATGAGCCCTCAAATGATTTAAAATTTATTTACACGTCTCAGAAATACTTTGAGCTCTGCAAAGTCATATTAAAATATATTTGTAAACCAATTTTCATAATTAAATTTGGTGAGTTCTATTTGTTCTCATAATTTATTTATTTACTTGGCTGATGGACACTGCCTTGACAAAATATCCAATGCAATGCGCTGAAGAGTTAAAACATTGTGAAAAGAACTTGGAAAGAAACAGGAAACAAGAAATAAAATAAGCTCTCCCCCTAAAGTTCATAGAACGGGACTGTTATCATTTGCTTTTGAAAGGCAGACTCACACTTCCTATGAGACTTCCACAATTCCAGAGTGACTACATAATAAGCATTATTTTATCGATGACAATCCACATCCATCAGACAAGAAACTTTGCCCTAATGTAATGCCAGGTAGTAACTGTATATTTAATTATTAAAACTGCAATCTTATGTTTTTACTATAACTTCCACTGAGATCAGGGGACTTTCTACCAGATCAGCGACAATATCAAATTGATGAAGATTATTATTTCTTTCTCTGCAGGGTACTTCTGTCAAATTAAATTAGATGGGTGGTTCCAAGGGAGGGGGCCTTCCCAATGTGCCAGACAACTTACAAAATCCTTCCCCAAAGGAGGGAATCAAAACCTGATGCCAAAATTGTTATCTATCAGGTAAATATTTCTCTAAAATAAATGTTTAATTTAAAGTTATAACATGACCAGCAAGCTTCTGGAACAGAACCTTTTATATATTTTACAAATTGTCTTTACTGTTTTATTAATGTGTGCATGTACCGGTAGATGAATATATACACATGTAAGTCTCATCAATATTTGGGCAAATGTACAAAGAATTATTTTTTGTACCTGTTCTTCAGCCTTAAAACATGGGAACTTTTTCTGCCACAATATTTCCTGATAAATTTGTTTTTAATATTAACTGATGGTAATATATTTTTACTTCATTAATAATAATCTATTTCTGTCCAAACTGCTAAATTTGTTCTAAAGTCTAGCTATGAAGTAAGACATAAAATAACATAAATTTCATATCTGACCTTACTGATGATTTGAGAAACGCTTTTTTGAAAATGTTAACATTGTTAAAATGTTGAAAATTAAGTTAATTTATAGTGATGAAATATGAAAGTTTCAGCCATTACAGACATACAGTTTAAAGTGTATGTCAATTTATAAAAATGATTGCAATAAACAAATTTGCAAATGTTGTCTGATTTAAGTACTTAACACTCAGTGGAAAGCAATGATTACTTTTGGCTGAATAAACTAGGCTGACCAGCTTAAATGTGTCACTGGTTAATATGAGAAAAGCTCCTTGGTATAGCAACTCTAAATGCATTTTTTAAACTTCTCAATAATGCACTTATTATTTCTTTAGCTTCCCACTGCATAATAAAAATCTGAAAACTCAAATCAGCTAACTCTCAAGGGGGAGAAATGTCAGTAGAAAGGCACTGTGCTACTAACAACTATACACATACACGGGGGGAGGGGGGAATTCCCTGGAATTTAAGAGAATCTAAAAGAGTCTCATAAACAAAGAGAACTAAGCAATGAAAAATATGATACAAATGCAATCACAGTACTGTCCTTTCAAATATTTACCCTGCTTCTAGTTGAAGAATAATTTGTTGCATTTAGCCAGAGTTAGACTCTAAGGATTGGAGTAATCCACAGGGATTAATTAGCCTAGGAGTTTTTCAAATACAACTTTTAAAAGCACAGGATCAAAATGGAAGAAGAATATGCATATATTTTTACTGATGATTGTTAAATAATCATTAAACATTAAATATTATCATTATTGAATCATGGATAAGATAGCATCACATAGATTAAAGCAAAATAAGCACCCCAAATCTATCCAACAAATTTGTTTTGAGGACACTATGGCAAAGTGCAGTATTTTTCAGTGAATTTTACCTTCACCAAGTTTTATACCACCATATATTTTGGGCATGCTACTGGCCATGTTAGCTGTTAAGTCTAGAAATGGTTCTCTCAAAACATTTAGAAGCACCAAGTTGGGCCTGCTATGGTAAATATCCTAAATATATATTCTAAACCCAGGTAAATGAGTAGATCTTCAAAGTTACACTTCTATGCATTCAACAAATGTATTTGACTTCCTATAAAAAAAAGTTGACAATTTCAGAGGAAAAGTTAAGAATAGGAGGAGAAAATTTCACTGAATATTTCACATCCAAGCTTGGCCTTCATATCATCCAAAGAGTTATTATGGGATGCAGTTTCGTGGGAAACTCATGAACATGGATGGAGTCAGCATCTTTCTTTCCCTGACTTTGCCATAATGATTCCTATAGGAGTTTGAAAAAGATTTATGTTCTACTTCTATAAATTACTGCTACCATGCCTACTCAGTGTAAGGAAGTCTTTCATTATTTATATGTCAAAAAAGTATAGCAAATCCTACTAAGTTTTAATTTATCCATGCAACCTGGAACTCCAATTTTAATACTCAGACATATTCTGTCACTTCACTATTTTCCTGTTATAGTAAACACAATTTAACAAATTAAGGAGTTATCCAAAGCAGCCTAATGTTCATTTTATAGCAAACAGGATTTTTAGCATCCCAAAATATATTTAAATATGAAAAATACTTTATCAATAACAGTGAATATCAATTATGAAGGGAAGTAGTGAATGTTTTAAATCTACTATTTTGGGACATAATATAATAATATCAGATTTTTAAAAGCCTTGATGCAATTACATCTACTATGTGAGTTATGTGCTCAAAAAAATAGAGCTGTTTGTACAAAGTGCAATTCAGTGCCTAGAAAATAAGCCAACAATGAAAGTGAAGTTTATTATACACATCTCTCCTACTCAGTGATTCTGGAATGGAGAATGCCAATCAGGTGAAACAGGTCTGTAGACATAAACCTTTCCTTGTGGATCACTAGTGCAGGTATACTTCAGCAACAAAAATCTCACCTAGTTTGCTATTTGAATATAATGAATGTTAAGTGGAAGTTGACCACTGTAAAAATACAGTTTTAAGGAACTGGGTCAAATCCAGACATTAGTCCTGTTAAACATTCAATCCTTATGCACTGCCCTTTCCCCTCCACCATTTTGTATTAGTTATCATCAGTGGTGGGATTCAAAATTTTTTACTACCGGTTCTGTGGGTGTGGTTTGGTGGGCGTGGCAAGGGAAGGATGCTGTAAAATCTCCAGTCAGAAGCGGTATTTGCCAGTTCTCCAAACTACTCAAAATTTCCGCTACCGGTTCTGACCGCTAAGTGGTCAGAACCTGCTGAATACCACCTTTGGTTATCATGCTACTAGAGATAATCTGAAACAAGGAACCTACTTTTAGCCGTATATAGTAGTTCTAACTACAATACTATCCTCAATCCAGATTGACTCTTCCATGGACTTGGAGCTCTATTATTCCCCTCACATAAGGCAAACTGAACACTAAACAAGATGCAGTTTAGGCATCCGTAGTCAAACCTTTTTTTTTTGCATTTATATGCCGCCCTTCTCCAGAGACTCAGGGCGCCTTACAGTTTATGGAGCACCATGCTAAGTGCTCGGCAATAGCCTTCATTCCATTGTATATGCCTGCTTATTACTAGGGCTTTTGGCCCCCCCAAGCGGCATTTTTACAAAGTCAGCTTATTGCCCCCAACAATCTTGGGTCCTCAATTTACCTACCCCGAGAGGATGGAAGGCTGAATCAACTTTGAGCCTGATGGGATTCGAATCTGCACTAATTGCAGGCAATTGAGCTAAGTGCTAGATGATTAACAGCCTGCACCACCAAACCTTAATCCTAGTAACTAACTGCTCAATCGTTTCAACAGCCTTAAGTACCAGCAGTCCTCCTTTAGCCTCATTAAACAACCATCCGCAGCTACGATGGTACTGAAGAAGCAAATTTATGATAAATCCTTGCATTTACAACCTTCATGAGTCTGTAAAGCAAAGGAAGTCTGAAGTAAGATCATAAGCAAAGGGACGGTTTCACTTAGTGACCGTTTATCATTTAAGCTGCCAGTCCTAACTGGCTAAATGAGGACCACCTATAATATATCCTTGAATCAATCCATGGCCAAAAACCATTTCGCCACATTAAACAGCTGGTGGATTTCTGTTCTTGCTTTTAGATCTTTCTGTTTTTTTAAAAAAACATAACCAACCTTAATGAGCCTTTAGTATGTACAGATCATTCTTCACTTACAACAGTTCATTTAGTGACCATTTGAAGTTACAGCATCACTGAAAAAAGTGACTTATGAGCTACCTACAGATACTTACATGGGGATGGCTCATGTATCCCTTCTTCAGAGCTGTCCTCAGGACCCTCTTCACCTATTCCAGAGGTAACCGAATCTTCTTGAGCAGAAGCAGAACTTGGCGTACTCGGTGCACTGACAGATCCAGAATCACCATCCTCACTATTGGAACCGTATCTATCATGTTGAACTACCGATCCGCCTTCACTGCAGCTTCGGCGCTCTTTTCTGTGGACTCGGGAATGAAGCACCATTTGGTGATATGTGCGGAAGACCTTGCCACACTCAAAGCACTCAGTGGACTTGTTCTGTGATGCCCTTCTGCTTTGACGTGAGGATGGTCTGTATTCTAGGTCATCTGGACCAAGGATGCAGTTGTCCCCTGCTTGTGCATTATTGCTTTTCTCTGAACGGCCACCTGTGCAGTTCTTCTTCTTTGGATTACTGGAAGAGTTGGATGCATCTTGCTCGTGCTTGCGTTTCTCTTGACTAACAAGGATATATTCCCTTTTGTCCCTGTCATATGTGACATCAGCATCTGCCAGAACTTCATCCCATCCTAAATACTTAATGTACTCAGAAGGCTCTGCAACTTTCCCTTTGGTAGCCAAGTGCCAAGCTTGGTAACTGTTGACTGGATCCAGCTCAGCTACTCTTTTACCTGACTGGCCCCTTGAAACACCTTCTATCCATACAGACGGCCTCAAGTTCAGATATTGGAAGAAAAACTGTTTTGCTATAGATGAATCCAAATCTCCATCTATTAGTCTCTCTTGTCTGGGATCACTGCAAATTCCTTGAGACTTACAATGTACAGAATTATGTGCTTTTAGGCTCTCCAAATTTGTAAACAAGTTTCCACACTTGGTACAAACTTCATAAAGGGATAATCCAGTCACAATAGTCTCTTCTTGAATGACATTGTTGATAGTGGCAATAGGCTCTAAATCATTTTTTGGCTTGTTTTTACTCCCAGTTTTTGGGCCATGAGATTTCATGTGGTTTTTAAGGAACCAGGGCTCTTTAAATTTCCGGCCACAAATGTGGCATCCATGGTCAAATGACCCTCGATGCTTCTTCATGTGAGCTTTGAGGAACCATGTTTGACTAAAGGCTTGTCCACAGACTTCACAAGGAAATTCTCCAGCATTGGACTCAGGCTTGCAGTTCTCGGGGTAGGCTTCCCCATTTGGAATTTGAGTGGTAATATGATCTCTCTCTATGTGGTTTAAAAGGGTCTCCTGTCTTAGGGTCATGTAATTACACAGCCTACATTTGAAAGGCTTGTGGACTTGGTGTATGTGTTGCTCCAACTCTTTCTTCCCTTCAAATTTGCTTTTACAGAAGTTGCACTGAACAGTACATAGTTTAACATCATCGGCCAATGCCTCTTTTCTGCTGCTTCTGAGCAAGATCTTACTATCCTCTGTGGGAACTGTTCCATTCAATATTTTGTTGCAAGCAGAGGTGCTTTTGGTAGGGCTAGTGCAACCATCAAAGCCTTCGAAGACCCTCGTCTCATTAAGCTGAGCCTCTCCCACCGTCTCTACGTCATTCCTCTGGCTTATGGTGCCTGTTCGGTGACCCCGAATATGGATCTTTAAGTTGCCCTTTTGGGAAGCTCTGTGATCACAGTAAGGGCACTTATAGGGCTTCTCCCCAGTGTGCTTCCTCATGTGTTGCGATAGTGAGCTCTGGAAGGGAAAACTCTTGCCACATATGCAGCAGCTGTGCAACACGGATTTGTCTGCATCCACATCATTCTTATTCATCCTGTGAGGACTGGAGGCTCTTCGCAATTCCATGTTTGCACCTATACTACAATCCATCTGTATTCCAACAACATCAGTCAACAGGTAAAAGTCCTGCCCAGGAGTGGAAAATTATGTTGAAATTTCTATTGGGATGGGGATGTTTCTCACCAAGCCTCTATCTCTTCATTCCTATATTCAAACTGCTTCTCAGCTTGACAGCATTCCGGATATAAGCATTCATTGATGCTTCTGAGTCAAATGGCAAACAAAACCTGCAACCAAAACAAAAGCACAACACCTTATTACTAAATGCAAAAGCATTTCGTTTGAAGCACATTCACAACATTCTTCTTTGTGACAGGCCTGTTAAGGTTTTCTTTTCATCTAAATCAAACTCTTGTATTAAATTTAACTTGGATGGTATTATAATTCAGAAAACCCAGTAAGATATTTCATAAGCTCAGTAAGATAACATAAACAAACCTACAAAATAGTAGTTTCAGTTACTGGGATACAGAGTATGCATGTAATTGGTATGAGCTAAAAATAAGAACATCAATCTCACAAACAGTTAAATTTGTCTTTCCAAACCAAAAAATAGTTTGCATGTAGTTTCAACTTAATAAGCCCTTTCTTGAAGTAACTGTAATATTTTAAGTTTGTGGTTTTATACACATGTATAATTTCATGAAAAACAGCCAAAATTTTGTCTGTCTAGAGATAAAGGATTTCTGTAGAACCCATTAGACTATCCTTGTTAAGAATGTTTTCTTAAACATACAGAAAAGGATGCATCTTATTTTAATTAAATAAAATTCGTATAAACAAGCCCATTAAATGAACACTACTATTTTTTCTTAGTTGATTGCTAATATCCTTGTTAATATAAAATATAGGAATGTGTTCACAATTTTGTTACATTAAAAGCTGTAGAAAAACTCATTTTTACATGTTAGAGGAGGAACATCTTTATATTTTCTGTAGTACCTATTCAAAATTAGATGCTGTTCTTTCTGCCCTGTAAATAAGTGGTTGATACATGCATATATAACCTCTTTTATATACTGAAGAAATCTTTCTACTTGTTTATTACAAGTGTTTCATGTTTAAAGGAAAAACATTTTTAAATCTACCTTGCTTTTTAGGAAAAAAATAATCTTGTCTCTCTGTTGGTGACGATGCATCTTATTTGCAGAGTATGGATCCAATCGCTATATTTGTATACCTAATACTTCAAAAGGAGGATTCACATTTCTGCTTCGTGGTATCTGTATTTCTGCCCCATCTAATTTTAATTCTCCTCCCAGAAAGCATGTGCACAAGATGGATTTTATTTAAAACATCTCCCCAAAGCGATTATTCCTGAAGTATATTAACCAATTTATATGAACAGCATGGTAGATTTAAAACATTTTAAGACTAGGAATAGAAGGATCCAGTTCTGTGAATCAGTAATGGAAATGTGTTCTGGTCTGTGGTCATAATTCAAATCAAAACTTTATTAGAGCCTTCAGGTCAGAAAGCAGAACAATAAAATATATAAACATGTAATTATTATTTTAAAAACATATAAAATACAATAGAAGTATACAAAATACATTATTATAGCAACTGTAATACAGTTAGCAGTGGCAATCACAAAAATTCTTCCTGTACTTCAACTGTATGTAGGAATGATAAAACAAATAGTAGCAAAAAAAAAATCTGGCAACTTAGAAAGATGTCAGAAACCTGGTGAAATAGAAGCATGGGCAGCTAGACATTGTGCTGTCCACCAGGATGGTTCTTTTAAATGGGATAAATATGTATCTTCCTTGATTCTCGGTAAAGAGCAACAAAGGAGCATATGGCTTGTTCCACAGGGACATTTCCACCATGTACATAAGCACTGCTGAAAAAGGATGTTTTTATATCACTCCCAAAGAATTGCAGAGGGCAATCAAGAGAATTGCAGAAGCTAACCAAGAGAATTGTAGAATTAGAATTACAGAGAGATAAGGGAATATAGCAATTTGAGAAGAATTCATAATCTGTAAAGTTGGATACTAGGCTTAAATTGGTTGTAAAGTCAGTATCCCAGTTTCATTGCTGAAGATGACTCCTTTTTCAAACCCTAATGGACAGAGGCTTTCCAAAGGGAGATTAAGGACAAGTTTTGAGTTAGCTTTTATTAACCAGGTTGATTTAAAAAGGTATCTTGAGAACCAACAGAACCAGACCCATGGGCGGGGGGGATGAATTTCAATCAGAAATGAGGACTATTGCTTCTCAGCCATTGGGCTAACATCAAGTGTAAGGAGGCCACAATAATAAATATTTTATTTGATTTGGCATTTGCAAGTATACTTTGACTAAATTGATAATAATGTACTCTTTTGTTGATATTAGTGTGCTATCGTGGTATTTTGCCCTTCACAGCTGAATTCCATGCCATTAAAGAGCCATGAGCAATGAATCTTGTATATCTATTATCACTGTGACAAATCCTATCTTACCTCTTTATAACCAGCTCATAATGCATACCAATGGTTTGTGTAAATACAGGAATTCTCAGGCAACACTACTGTTCGTTAACCGAAGAAGTATGCAGAATTAATTGCTAACCTAGGGATATATAGCATACGTAAGTTATTGAATTCCAATTCTCTTAAGATCTAGCTAGAATAGAAAAGATGAACCAAGCTGGTTAAGTAATTTGGCACTTATCTCCACACTTCAACATCACCAGGTTAGAGGCAGCAGTTATAAAACTAAATCATACTTTTATTTTAGACAAGTAATTATTATATCTATTCCACTTCATGTGTTTCAAAGTAATGTTATATATAAAATCCCTTAAGAAAATAAGCTTCCACTTCTTTAACAGCAGTTTATCTTATAATTAAAACTTTTCAGATAAGAAATGATTCAAAGAAGTTTGTACAAGGAAACATGTTTTTTTAAATATTCAATTCCTATCCTTCAAGGATAACACAACTGTTTTGTAACAGCAGAGCATTTGGGAGACATTAGGGTAGCAAGATGATGAACCGGGGAGGGGAAAACAGCCTGACTTTAAATAGTAAGGAGATCCTTGACTTTTATAGGAAATCCCAGCAGGACACGTCCTTCAGAGTGAATATAGACATTAGGGGAAAGTTAGCAGGATTTTGTCTTGATTTTATTCCCTCAAGAGCCATAGAAGATGATAAAATTTTGCCAAGTCTTTTTTTTTAAACTACAGATGAAAAAGGCACTTGCACAATAATGTTCTGCACCATTTCAGGATCAGCTCCAAAACGGCCTCATCTCAGAATCCAGTGTGAGCGGAGTCAATTGATTTCTGACTCTGCATTTTCATTTGAATTGATGCAGTTTTGCAAATCTTATAGGTGGCCTATTTTTCAAGGGCTGGGAACTTTGGCCTCATCCTGTCTCCAGGATCCCAGTCTCCAGAAATGCTAAAGCAGCAGTTTATTTTATTCTGGGCAAAGAGATGTCTGCTATGTTCTTTTGTGTTATGGAAGGCATTATTTTCAGATATGCAACTCTTAAGACTGCAGATTTACTCTGAGATTCTTTGCCCACACCATTTGCTTTCTCTCCCTCCTTCTCCTGAGTTAATGATGGTATTAAAAACGGCTCCAAAATTCCTGAGAAAATAATTAGGCGCTTCTGAAACAGCACTACCAATAATAACCTTCATGGAGAGACACACCTATAAGGATATATTAAGAAAATACAGATCTTGCCAGTGAGAAATAGAGAAGATTCACAGGCAGAAAACAAGAGAAAGCATGGAGCAAAAAATGAGAACCCTTTTTTAAAAGGAATTTTACTAAAAGGTTCATTCTTGCATGGTTTTACAAGATATATAGAGAAACATAGCCCTGTCACCCACTCAGTACATATTTTGTGCTTCAGTATACTGGTCATGTTTGTCTTCACAGAGACAAAGAAATGTATTCTATGGGTTACACTGTAGCACTATAAGGCATGAATTAAAATACATCATTAACATCCTGATCCAGCTTATCTTACTACCAAAACAAAGAAACTATTATTTGAGCAAATGGGAGGGGGAAGGAGCAAGTCCATCACAATAATGAAGAGCTCCTTGCCCTAAAAACTGTTCTGTTACAAGATCAACAATTATAAGCTTATATTCTACAGATTTGGATCCCAAATGGCTGCATGAAGTGATGCATTCTCTAATGGGAGAGTAAGTACCATTGATGACTAGGCCTTGGGGCTTCTGCTGTTCTCAGACCAATCAATAATCCATTATGTCCAAACTACATTTCCACTTCAATATAAAAAAATAAAAGGGCAGCCAGTCTTAGCAGTTAACCCATGGACTATAAAACAACAGTAATAAATAATAACAACCACCACATAAGAGACATGAAATCTCAAGACTGAAATAATTATTTACGTGTATAATATTGAAAAGCTATTCACACCACCATTTTTACCATATTCCTTCTTCTCTAGAACGTTTTGTACATATATATTTCACACACACAAACACACACAGACACAGACACACAGACACTGCATACAAATATGCACTCATAACTCTCCGATTAGATGAAATGCTACATTCATAATTAACCTCTTCAGAACAAAGGAAAAACACATCCCATCTTCAATAGGTAAAATATAATTCTTTGAAGTGCATTGTTTTTCTGAACAAGAAAAAAGCTTAATTTATTTTCATGTATCATGATTTTTATTACTATAACTAAGGGTCTCAAAGGATGGGAATGGCCTGGGCCTTTTTGGATTTACAAAACACCCTGAGAAGGTTAAGAACAGAACATATGGAATTTTTATTAGGGATATTTTAATATATCATATATCTTAAAATGATAGTGAGATTGCTTGATATACTGACACTAAATCTGGCTGGAATATACATTTGGCTATATTTAGGAGAAACTCCTGAAGATTTATGGACTAAATCTGGATACAACCCACTATAAATCTGGGATAAGATAATGCTGAGCTTCAGCAGCTATGGGTAGCTTTAATAATGTTCAAGGTATATTATATTATTCACTCCAACCAACTTAATTGAAATAGTTCTACGTAGATAAAAAATAAGTTATCAGCATATCCTAAATACATTACAATACAAATACTTGTTAACAGATGTTATTCCTCATGTTCAGCAATTAATAACCCCATAGAAACAATACTCATCATTATCATTCATAACAAAGAAGATATTGTCTTAGAATTTTGCAAGGTATAGCCATGTCACATCATGATGGCACTAGATTTTAAAGACCATTTTAAAGTAAATTATAATATCTAATAGTAATGCACTCTACAAAATACCACTATAAAAATCTGTTTCCTCCCAATTGTATTTGCTATGAAATCTTAATAATCAACTGTAAAATTATAGAGAGAAGCCTTCCTTAAATATTACAAGGCTCAGATAATTAAAAATTAATGCAATCTCTTTTAATTAAGCATAATAACTATTGATTATTAATACATTTAGTGTCTTTATTTGGCATCCTATCAGCAAGTGCATAATTCTGCTGAGATTTCCTGACCAATTTCAACAACATCCACATCTACAGCAAAAAAAAGTAATCATGATTCAACATAATGAATTTATTTCACTAGGGATATTTGATTCTTTGTTGATAATTCCCTGAGCAGGGTATTAGACTAGAAGACCTTCAAGGTCCCTTCCAACTACCGTATTATTCTACTCTGCTCTGTTCTACTCCCAAATACAGGTTTGAATTTCTAGAGAAATAATTTAGCCAAACCCTGGATGAAGTTCTGATAGCTTTCTCTTTTTTTTAATGAGAAAACAAGTTTAATGATAGTTTACTCTTGAACTGCTTTGTGCGTGCACATCTTATGGGTAGTGAACCATCATAATACATAATAGAAAGAAAACTTGTGTGCAAGTTTGTAGTGTTCTGTTTGTGTTATCTCTATTATTCTTCTACCTTTTTTACAGTTTTAATCCTTGCATATTCATTATCCTTGCTTCCTCCAAAATTATTTTTCCCTGTCCCCTAGTTTCGTCATTTGCATGTGTAATTTGAGTATTGCAATAACTAATGCATGCAGTAAGTGTTATGGATGCAGAATCAGAAGTTCTGATAGTTTTCTTAATAGCAATAAAAAAGTGATTTGCTATTGCGTTTTTCCATAAATTCTTTCTCACTTTCCAGGCAAGCTAGTATTCTTGTAAGGTCTACCATCCAAGTGCTTAACCCAGCTGATTTTGTTTAGCTTGTTAGCACCACTTGCTGAAAAAATCTTTTAAATATGAAATTAAATAGGAGAAATTACTTTCAAGTAGAATTTAACTACCTAGTTTATTCAGAATTTTGATAACATGGAGTAGGTAGAGATTTTTTCAGTATAAATTGCAGAACACTAGAAATCTGATCCAGTGCTAATAAGAGGTGTTGTGATGTGACAAATAAATGATTATTTTGTCTTATCACTGAATCATACAATTCCATCCAATGGATCTTCACTAAGTGGCTTGAGATTAATAAAATATAAATTAAGGATCATTTTTCTGAGGCATATTGCAATTATGGGATTAACTACAGCAAGGATAAAAGTACAGTTCTATTTTAATGTAAGTATTAAGCCAATAAAATATGTATATCATAATCCATTTTATTAGAATATAACTTTTTAGGAGAAGCTAAAATATATGCAGAACTAGACACCATGTAAGTTCATCCATATCAATTCAAACATCATATATCTAATTTATCATCAAGGAATTAGAAGTGCACATGTTATAAAAATGAGTTGATACATATTTTAAGAAAATGTTTACATATGTATATAATATTGGGTCAAGATATCCCCTCATCATCTGTCTGGATTATGCCAATGCTCTCTACATGGGGCTCCCCTTGAAGAGCACCCGGAGGCTCCAATTGGTGCAAAATGCGGCCGCGCGGGTGGTCTTGGGGGCTTCTCGGAGCTCCCATGTTACACCACTTTTGCGCGAGCTGCATTGGCTCCCGGTAGCCTTCCGGGTGTGATTCAAGGTGTTGGTGACCACCTTTAAAGCGCCCCATGGCTTGGGACCTGGGTATTTACGGGACCGCCTGCTGCCATCATCAGTCTCTCGTCGACCAGTGCGCTCCCACCTCCCTCCTCGGGGTGCCGCCGGCTGGACAGCTGGCAACTCAAAGTGTTCGGGCCTTCTCTTTGGGAGCACCCTCCTTCTGGAATGAATTGCCCCCAGAGATGAGGACCGTCCCCGACCTATTGACCTTCCGGCGCGCACTAAAAACCCACCTATTCCATCTAGCCGGTCTGGCCTAGAGTTATGTGTAATGGTTTTAAATTCAGTTTTAAATGATTTTAATTTTCTTAACTCCCTACTTTTTTAATTCTTAATGGCCAATCTATTTAATTATTTTAATATATTTTAAATTATTGTATATGTATTTATATGTTTTTATTTGGCTGTGCACCGCCCCGAGTCCCTAGGGAGAGGGGGCGGTATACAAATTTGAATAATAAATAAATAAAAATAAATAAATATTAAATAAGCACACTATATAAAGATTATGAAAATTATTATTTTGGTCTTGGATACATTATATTTTTTATTTTTGTTTCAGGGTTTTGTTTTAGCACTGCTGTTCAGCAACATCTGGAGTCACAAAATTCTATCTTGATTAAAAACGTTTTAGTTGCCCTCTTAAATCAAAATGAGTTCCTTTTCTGTCTTAAGATTTACAAATAGTAAGACAGTTCCCATTATAAGTTTCTTAACCTAAAAGATAAAACATGAAACAGAAAGGAATCAGGAAGAAAAAAACAAAGAAAACACATCCCAGTTCCATTGTTCTCTGATCTAGAAACAGAGGCAACATTTCCTTATTTAACTGTTGTGAAGCCAGGATTGATGTCCCTCTCCTTACCACAGTGTTCTCCTTGGGAGACAGTTGAAGAGACCAAAATGTGCTGCTTCTCACCAAAAGAGTCCCAAGGTAATACGTATGTACATATATACTGTAGAAGTATCTGCATCAAACACACAATTTTCCATAGCAAACACAGTGAATGGGGTTTTTTTCTAAAAGAAGATAAAACCATTTGAAAAGGAATTGTTTTATACAACAAATAACATGTAAAACTCAAGATGATTATTTTGAATTTCCAAAGGCGCCAAGCTTTGGAATAGTGGAATAATGATCTCTAGAGAAGAGAAATCAAACTTTTCAGCTGGCTTATTTCTGTGGAAAACACTGAATTATATCCATGGAATTTCAATATTACACATTTATACTGCAGAAGGACAAAGAGAAAAGCTGTGGTCATTTATTGCCAATAATGTTCTCAAAATATTTTTTCCTCTACAAGTTTGCTTTATGCTAGGAAGTAATAACAAATGTCAGTAAATATTTTCTAAGCTTTTTCTTCTCTCCTAGTTTCAATATACATGGATATCCTCACTGTCCTTGCCAGCTAGGAATAGGTGTGATTTATTTTTTCTAGAGATCAATTCCTAAAAAACAACAAAGGTGATCCAGGCAAGGTTATTTATCCCAAGTCTATGAAACCTAGAAGTTTGCATCTATTTGTGCTGTCTTACTAGTATAAACCTTTCACAAAGCCAATATGAACAGAAGAGCATGAAAAAATAATAACACAACCCTAGACTAGCCCAAGGCTGCATTCTTAAACCTTTCACTTTTATTAAACTTACCAAAAAAATGGTCAATATTCATAAAAGCGCTAACATTAAGTAATCAGGTTTACAGTTTTGTTGCCGTTCCCAGTTCTTGCTAAAGTTACTCTCATCAAGTGGTTTTAAATCATCCAATATAAAACATTTTAAATGGAAAGCCAGAATTCTTTGGTAAGAAACTGGTGCTGAGTTTATCATCCATGAAACTTTAACAGAGCTAAGGAAATAATGAAATATATTCTTATGGGCTTATATTTGAAATTGGCAATATTAGAGATGTCAATTTAAAAATGAATTGAGCTCAAAAGCAATGAAAATAGTAAAATATTAAATATATTTATTTAAGAAAATGAATTATTCTGAAGCATACTAAGAAATTATTATATATGGTAATTGGCTCTCCGGATTTTCTTTCAGCAGATTTCAATGGCAATGGAGAAAATTAAACCCTAAATAGCAAAAATCATTGTTTCTGAAGCAATACAGTATAAACAATATGATGTAATTGACATCATTTGTGTAATGATGTGATTGACATTGTATGTCATTTGTCTACATTTACATCTTTTGTGTAAAGATATTAATTCAATCAAATGACATACATTTGGATTTAATGGAACCCCTGCCATCAAATAATCTATTAAACTGAGCTTTTATTGTAGTTAAGAAATGCCTGCAATAGTGTGGGACATAAGTTCCAAAGGTCTTTTATTCCTTTTGCAACACATAAAACACATAATTGCTGGCCGCATATTTTATTGTGACAAAAAAGAAGGGGAAGGTATGGCATAGCAATAAAGACAGAGAAATACAGTGCCTTTCAAATATTTTAGATCAGTTCTTATTAGTTCAGTCAGCACACCTCCAGCAAACTATTATAAAAATTGTAATAGGCTAAATGTGGATTACCTGCCACATCAGACCCACATATGGTCCTAAAGCATGGGTGTCAAACTTGTTGCATCACACTGCTGTCACATGATGTTTCACAATGTTTTCCCCCTTCGTGGAGCTGGAGTTAGCATGGCCTGCGCGTGACGCATCCAGTCTGTGGGCCGCCAGTTTGACATTGCCCTAAAGGCTCTTTTCCAATACCCTCACCATCCTGCTGAACTGCTGAAAAATGATAGCATGATCTTCTGTTATATTGAGTTGGGTAAACTTGATTATTTAAATGGGTATTATGCATTTTTAGTGGCAATACAGGATGTCTGTAATTTAAATTGATATTAACCACTAAAAATGCTTTGAAAACTCTCATTTTATTTTGATTTCAGAACAACAAGTTGCATTCAACTCTCTTTAATACATGAATTGCGGGGGGGGGGGGGGAATAATTTAATTCTTCTGAACCCAAGATAATCTTATTGGGACATTCTTATTATTATCATAATAACTTTCCCAGGAGAATATATTTACAATTCAATCCTATGCATATTTATTCAGGAATAAATACTGTTGACTTAAATGAGTCTTACTTTGGAGAGAAAAAATATACAAGATATTCAACATTATATTACTCCTTCTTCCTCCAGCAGGCATTTTCCTCCTAAAAAATTTTCAATACTTATCACTCCCTCCCCAAAATACGCCATAATATTACGAAGCAGACATTAGGCAAAGTTTTATTTTTATTTTCAAAAATGTCACATTAGCAGTGAGAAAATAAAAAATACTGTTTTGAAGCAAAATGAAAAAATATATATAAGGAAAAAAGGCAAAGGTAAAGTGGGGTGATAAGAAACATCCCAGGGGGGAAAGAAGGTGATAAAGATCCACCTCCCCATTTGCAATTTACTTATCATGGCAGCCATTTTGTGAACAGGCAAGCCCACACAGTAGCAACCATTTTAAAAAAAGGATTGTTAATATTCAAAATGCATACTAGCAGTCCATAAATGTATATGAGATTATAGCTATATGTTATAACATGGATGAATCAGTCCCACACAATATAAATGGGAGACTATTTAGGGATCCAATGTATATCAATTTCAGTCACTGAAAAGAAGAGGGAAATATAAGGTTTAAAATGAGCTAACTGTGACAGTAAGAAATGCAGATGTCATAACAGAATTCATTTGCATCTCATAAACAACTCTGGAACCCCTCCATTAGATGTATTTCTTTTAATTACATAGAATAAATATATATAAAATAGAAAAACATTAAATATAATATGCTGAAGGAAAAAAATCAAATCTAAACTAAATCCAAACTACAGTAAATATATACATAATTAATCCAAAACTAAAAAATACTTATAATTAATCCAGACTAAATATATACTTAAAAGCACAGTGCAATATTAACTCAATGAAGTTTTATTTTAACAGTAGCTTTCTAACTGCACCTAATATTTCAAGTGTTTTTCAATGTCTTGAATCTCCACAGAGCTAGGGAACAAATTTAATAATGTTTGCTTAGTAATAGGAGTTTCGAACACCAATTCTAAATAATGAAAAAGCTCATAGTGAGAATAAACATTTAATATTTCTATTTAAATCTCTGGAAAACTAACAACAGGGTTTTAGGATGAAAACAAAAGTGGGACCAGCATGATTATGGTCTTAACTCACTCTTAGCATAAATGCACTGGAAATTGGATTCCTCCAGGACCCCTCCATATGCTAACATTCTCTAATTTAATACACTGTGTTGTAACCGAGTTGAAAGTACAGTTCTGAGAAATCTCAGTCTTGCTAAATTTGGAAAACTGTAGTCCAAATTACAATTGAACAATACTATGTTTGGGTTAAAATGTTATGAGTTGTAAGACTTTAAGGAGACCAATTGTGACCTATATTAATCCTTTCTTCTTCCTCTTTCAACAAGAATCAACATTCCAAAAAGTCTGTAAAAGAACCAACTGAAAAGGCCTATAGGTATCATATAGAAATAATACTAATGTTGAAATTTTTGTAACAAGAATTCTTGTATGTGTCCCAATGTCTTAAAATCAGACAGATTTAAAAAGCAATTCTCTATTGGGAGGATTCAAGAAAAAAATGTCTTGAAACAATTTGTATCTAAAGATATCATTTACACATTCCCCTAATCTACTCTATGTATATGCATATATATTTATAAGTGTGCATGTTTGTGTGTGTTTGTATCAATCTTTTTGAAGATCAATAAGATTTTGTTTACAGGGCAGTTATGCTTATATCATTTACAAAGAAAGTTTGTACGATATTTTGCCTGGATCAAATCACCAACTTATAGTATGAGGCAATATATTATGGAACATTCATAAGAAAGAAGGCAAGTTCACATCAAAAGGCCCAAATGTTATAGAAAAACTAGTATCTGATTCATAATGTACAGCATGAAAAAGCATGCTACAGAAAGTAGATGTGACTAGTTTTGTTTTGTTAAAACTTTACCCATCTACCTCTTCCTACACAACTCAGCCATATAATCTCAAGGGCTGGACTATTATTTCAGTCAGTGTGGTTTAATCTTGCAGAGACATCCACCAAAAAGCTTCCTCTTTCTTAAATGTTTAATAACCCCTTGGTCTCTTCCTTCAATCACGTGACTTTGAAATAAAAAATAAAAGATAAACTTGCAGAAGGCAAGGGCACTCTGTGTTTCTACATCACCAGCAATGCTTCACTGTGATATTATTGTCATCAATAAGGGTACAATACCCTTTGTTCCACTGCTTTTAGATATAATACCCTTGAAAACATTGAGTCATTTTGTATGCAATTTTAGGGAGGAGAGAATTGTATGTAATCCCCATTCTACAAGTGTGCAAATTTTCTATACATCTTAGCCACCCCACTTTGATTGCCTTAGATTATATTTTCAAATACTCACCTCCCCCCCAACAAACCCTCCGTCTCTCCTTCCTTCCCTCCCACCCGCTCTCTCTCCCTCCTCTGGCCAGCTGTTGCAACCATGGCCTTTTATTATCTTCTAAAAGCTTGATTATATTTGCAAGCCAGCCTTCAAAATGCAAACCTCACGTAACTTAAAACAAAGTCTTTTATCAAACACTGAAATTCAAATCTCAGGGCAAAGCCCTCAAGATGTTTATTCAAAACGAGCCTTATTGATTATCATGGTACATTTTATCTTTCAACGTTACCTTGATGTTTCTAAAGTCTAACATAATGAAAAGCTGAAAACATAGCACTTACAGATTTGCAAATCTGTAAAATTTGAAATCCATTGTATAATTTAGTTTGCTATTTGCCTAATCGCTTTTTAAAATATCAGTTGCTTCTCTGAGTGTGTGTATCTGCCACACCCAGCACAGGTGTCTACAGAACTGTGAGCTAATACATTGTTTTGTAAAATGGAGGGTAATTTTCCTTCTTATATTTCTTCTCCTCTTCTTCAATGTGAATAAACTAGTATTCCAGACAGTATGTAGCATTCCAACGCTACCATTCATTCTTAAATGATTTTAAGAACCTTGCCTCAGGCAGTTTAACACAGAAAAATGAAACTAAATACTTGATTAATTAGAAGTCTTATTTTCTATGAAAGTTTTAACCAAATCTCAACAAATGTATGCATTTGACAATTTTTATACTGATTTACAGTTTTTCCAAATAATTTATGTATAATGTGCAAACACATTTGGCTTCATAATTTAAGAAAAACACCAAAATTGTTATAGTGATTTCCTTGTAATAGCAACTATCTAAATAATAGTAGTAATACTTAGTTCTAACGCTGCAACTAATTTCCTATGTATAAAAGAAATAATAAACTTGTGCATGTCACTGAATGGGAATATGTTTTGCTTTCCATGTATCTTCTGTTTAAACAATTACAGTGAGAAAAACTATGACTCAATTCATAACGTTTCAATAAAAGATGCAAATAAAAATTTAGCTTTTGCCTTTTTTCACACTTTAAAATTTACATGAAGGCAGATATTATAGCTCACTCAACAAATTAGTTAAAATAATCATAAGCATAGCACAATTTGTGAGCCTCAACTCTATATATTACTCCTACCAAATGTATTTCCAAAATGCTGTTATTTCTGAACAACAGTAAAGTGGATTAATTCAACAATGAAAGCAGAATCAAATTACAACCCAATATTCACATTTTTGTGGCAGGTTTTGCATCTGCAAAAAAGGTTTAAAAAAAAGGTAAAGTTTTCTGTACTTTTGAAGTGAAGAGCAGTCCTAATAAACCATGGGCACAATGTGTTCCTGCCAAGTGAAAATAATTCACATACTCCTAAAAGAAACTATATCTTTTTTTTAACATCAAACCCTACAGCTGAAAGTTGGAAAGCCTACAGCTGAAAACTAGAAATTACAAATCTGTAATTCCCATGCCTGACACTCATACTTTTTTATGATTATTACAAATGAAGATTTAGGTCAGATCAGCTAAAAAATATCTAGGAAATTTATGGCACAGGCACATGTGCATGCACACAAGCATACACAAAATATATATAGTAAATGCTGCCATTCCCTGGACAGTTCTCCAAATATTTAACAAAACCAGCTAACTGTAGAACAGAAATAACTGGATTACAAGCCTTAGATATTTATTGCATGGAGGTTAATATAAATTGAAGAGATTGTTTTGTATAGTATTTAAAGGCACTAGGTTAGAAATCAGAAGACTGAATTCTAGTCCTGCCTTAACACAAAATCACACAATCAGCTGAGTTATTTAGGGCCAATTACTCTCTCAATCTTAGGAAGAAGGCAGAAATGGCAAACTACTTCTGAAAATCTTGCCTAGGAAACTGCAGGAAGTCACTAGGTCTCAACACTAATATGAAGGCACCAAAACAAATAAACAAATCCACCACTATAATAGGATTTGCTTTTATGTATCTAGTATGAAATTGTACATTACAACATAGATTGTTTCTGATCTTAATGACAGTGCCAAAAACAGAAGTTTATCCATGTGATTATCTGTTACTACAGGTAAACTCTGTGGTATTTCATGCTCTGAACTTGAAGTGGACTAAGTGGAATTCTGAGTTACAGACCAACCACATTCGGAGGTTTCTAAATTGGGCAAAGCTGGTAAAATATTGTATTGGAAAAGTTTTACGAGACAGCAATTAAAGGGCTCCTTTGGGTTAAGTATTATTCTTTAAAAAGGGGTCAGCATCATTTTCAGCTTGTCATATTGCAAAAAATAATTTCTGTCAGAATGAGTCATGCAGGATCTTGATTAAATTGACAAAGACTATTTATGGCTCATAAAGATGCATTAAATACATGCATTATTTTTAAGTTGAATTATAATTATAAATAATTAGTTAATAAGAAGCCAAAGACAATTTCTCTTTTATCACAAAAACATATATTCAAAATCTACCTGACTTTATATCCACATTTTGAAAACGCTTTGAATTTTTCCTTTCATTTCCAGTGAGTGCATTTTTTGCCTTAACAGATTTGTGTTAGTTTTCCTAACGTGTTGCAGAAAATAGTAAAGAATTATTGCATTCGGAAATGTTCTAATTATTATTACTACCATTATTCGCTGCTGGCCAAATGCCTATGGGGAAAAAGTATTTGCACAGTAAGAATGAAAAAAGCCACCATAAACAATGAATGATATGCCTAACACAATACAATTTTTCCAAAAAGATTGCCATTATATGATAAATAACTCACAAATACAGTAAGAGAATTTCTTTCTCAGTAACTCCAGGGTTGTTGCTTTTTTAAATGCCTACTAGCTTTCCCATATTCCTTGCTTTCAGAAAGGAATTCTAAAGTAGGGTAAGTGTGCCTATCAATGTTATTAACTTTTATTTTTCTATTCACACCAGTAAAAGTCAAGATCAGAAAGATCTTGTTTTCAACTTTAGCCAAATTCCATTCTGGGACAACAAGATAAAACTGTTTTAAACATGAGATCTCTTCCAAGCATAATTGGTCCCCCTTGGAGCAAATATAATACAAAAAGATACCATTTATTGTTTTGAAAAAAGAAATCTTACTTTAAGCCACTTAGCAACTAAGAGTATCAGGGTAACCTCATCACCACTTTGCTTGAGACCATTTTTTGAAGCAGCCACCATGATGCTTTGGTGGTTCTCTTGTATCTACGCCAGCAGAAAGCTACCTCAGATGAAAAGCTTCAGAACATCATATTCCTAGAAGTTATATCAATCTGATCCTGGAAATACTGAATATTAAATGGAATATCAATAACGTATTTATTAATAATACCAAAGTCAATGGGAGAGAAATAACTGTGAAGCCTGGTGAAAGTATTTTCGAATCATATTAAGTTCTGTCTCAAGCCCCTCAGACCTAGCTTTATCCATAAATAAAGAACCAAATCAAAAAGGGAAAGTGAATGACATATGAGGGAGGGAGGGAGAGAAAAAGGAGAGGAAGGATTACAAATCCTGGCACTAGACGCAGCTTTAGAGGATGCTTTTAAACAGCACAGCAATCCAGGACTGGAAGGGCACTCGGAGGTCATCTAGTCCAACCCCCTGCTCCAAGAGCATTGTTAAAGTGAGTTTCTCTCTTTTGACCCACCCAGTCATATGACCACATAGCCATGCCCACCAAGACATGCCCACAAAACCAGTAGTAAAAAAATTTGAATCCCACCACTGTGTGGGATGGTGGGGGTGGAATTAAAAATCAAATGGAGATGGTAACAACAATGGGTTGTTAAAACTGGGCTTCTGGATCACTGAACAGCAACCTTTCCCACTGAACCATTTATTGTGGTTGTACTTGTATACCTGATTTAAAATTGCAGTAGAGCATAATAAAGCCAGCTGAAAGTTTTACAGGTAGTCCTCAACTTACAACAGTTCGTTTAGTGACCATTCAAAGTTACAATGGCACTGAAAAAAGTTACTTATGACCATTTTTCACAGTTACGAAATTTCTAGCATCCCCATGATCACGTGACCAAAGTCCAGATGCTTGGCAACTGATTCACACTTATGAACATTGCTGTGTCCCAAGTTACATGATCCCCTTTTGCAAAGTAAATGGGGAAGCCACATTCACTTAACAACCAGGTAACTAACTTATCAACTGCAGTGATTTACTTAACAACTGAGGCAAGAAAGGTTGTAAAATGGGGCAAAATTCACTTAACAGATGTCTTAGTGAACAAGAGAAATTATGAGTTCAATTGTGGTCATAAGTTGAGGACTACTGTATTCATTTATATAAGATGAACAAGACATTGTTCTACTATTCAACTGTTCTTATGTTTAATAAATGTTTCCTAATATTCAAGTGGAACCTTCCTGTAATTTAGGACTCTTACCATGTGTCCTAGATTTTGGATGTTTGAGAACAGGGCAGGGTCTTCTTCAGATTTTTGAAGAGGACTATCACCTCATTTAGTCTTCACTCTCAAGGCAAAAGCTACTTGTTCTCTCTTCCCAGGACATTATTTCTGATGTCATATATGTGTGTCATTTACCTGTTCAGTTTATCTCAATCTTTCTTTAAATGTTATGTCAAGAATGGGACAAATTACTCAAGAACGGGATCTGACAAATGCCGAGCAGAGTAAAAAGATATATTGCAGTGTTCTGGAAATTCTATTTATACTGATGAAGTCTAAAATTGTGTGTGTTTGCTTTTTTATAGTCCTAGATCTTCATATGGATTCACATGAAGTACTTTCTATATAGTATGTACCATATCAAGTTGCTGTCGAGTTTTACCAGTCAGATTTTCTCCATTTCAGTGTATACCTAAACTGGTCTTTCAGGTCTTCCAACGGAGCACCCAATTCTATATAACTAATGGAAAGATAAAATTAAAAAATTGATTATATTAAAAATACACATGGAGCAACACACTACTGGTCCTGAAATCTTTGTTCAGTAACCAAACTTTTTGTACTTTCCACTAGCTGTGGAAAGAACTTAACAAAGCATAATTCTGTAAAGCCAAGTCTGACATAATATACATGCAAATGTTTCCAGCAATCACTCTAAGAATCACAAAGTAGTGTTACTTAAAAAAAAATCAGATGTAATCTACTGAATATCTAAAAAGATTAATAAAATGACAGAAATTTTTGTTTCCATACTTCGTTCTTCCCCCACCTTGTTTGCATTTTGTTTCACCTTTCTGAGAACACCAATCTCAAATTCACAGGGTTTCTGCATTCACTGTGATTATACATACCCCAGTACATGCACACAGATATACACATTCAGAAAGAATGGGCTCCACTAACATATAGCAGGGCCTGATGCTGCAGTTTATAAACACATGCTTGGAGCACTGGTGGAATTCAAAAAAATTTACTACTGGTTCTGTGGCATAGCTTGGTGGGTGTGGCTTGGTGGGCATGGCAGGGGAAGGATACTGCAAAATTCCATTCTCTCCCCGCCCCACTAACCTGCTTTCCAGCTCCATTCTCCTGTGCAGGGCAACAAAAGAAGACCCAGCCAATTAGCTGGGACTCAGGAGGCAGAGAATAGATGGGAGTGGGACCAGTCAGAAGTGGTATTTGCCGGTTCTCCAAGTTACTCAAAATTTCCACTACCAGTTCTCCAGAACTGGTCAGAACCTGATGAATACTTCCTCTGCCTAAACTATATTAATCCACCACAGCAGTTGGCCGTCATGCTTTATTCTAGGAGCAGCTCTGGTTGGCTGCAGTGACCAATATGACTCCTCCCTTCCAGTAGTTGACCACTCCACTGGGCAGCTATTTTGCTCTGGGCTGCTCTGTTCTGTGCTGCTATTCTTTTTTATAATCTTGCAATTGATCCATTGCTGTCTTGTTAACTCAATGGACTACATTCAACCATATAAGCTCAGGTCCTTTTAATCCTAGCCTGTCCATAGTGCTGCCTTCTTTTTGCCACCAGGCAAAAATTCAAAACGCATTTAAATTGTAACATAAGAACTGTGACTTCTAGTCCCACCTTAGGCATAAAAGCCAGCTGGCTGATTTTGGGCCAATCTCTCTTTTTCTGCCCAACTCACCTCACAGAGTAGTTGTAGGGAAAATAAGAGGAGGAAGGAATACAGGTAGTCTTAAACTTACAATCATTCATTTAGTGACTGGAGTTATAAAAAAGTGACTTATGACAGTTTTTCACACTTACAACCATTGAAACATCCCCATCGGCACATGCAGTGGTGGGATTCAAAATTTTTTATTACTAGTTCTGTGGGCGTGGCAGGGGAAGGTTACTGCAAAATCCCCATTCCCTCCCCATCCCATTAACCTGCTTTCCAGCTCCGTTCTCCTGTGCAGGGCAACAAAAGAATACCCAGCTGATTAGCTGGGACTCGGGAGGCAGAGAATAGATGGGGCGGGGCCAGTCAGAAGTGGTATTCCGAATTACTCAAAATTTCCACTACCGGTTCTTCAGAACTGGTCAAAACCTACTGAATACCACTTCTAGCTTGGAGACACAGCAGTTATTTTCATGGGCCTTTTTATCATTTCTCAGGTATTATCTGAAAATATATTAAATGTTTCTGTATTCATAAACTTTAAGGAGAATGTATAATTTAGCAAAAACAAACAAAAATAATTCACCAGAATAATCATCAAATGAAAGAATGAATGCACAGGAGCACATACTCACACATACACACGTTTGTGTGTGTGTGCAAACCCCTGCAGAAAGAAAAATCCCAACTGAATTTTCTAATATCCAGAGGTATCTGTAGAATCTGAAAATTTCATCAGAATTATGAAATGTTTGTCACAAGATCACAATGCACACTCCACTCCTTCCATACTTGCATGCAATGTCATGATGTTTCATCATTTCCCACCCATTTATAAGAGCAAAATGCATAGAAACACTTAACAAGTGCCAATGCAGGTAGATAGCTTTTGTTTTCAAAAACCTTACAATAGATAAATGTTTTGTGACTATACTAAGGAATTACACTGAAACCTCACAATTATCAGACTTCAATTCATCAGATGGATTCTGCAAGCAGCAAGTTAGGCAGCAATTTATATCATTTGCACTATGATGTCATCACACAAATGACATAAATCAAACACTGATTTTATTTACCTGTTTACTTAAATTCTGTACGTGGCTGCCAATCTCATGACAGTGACCGTGAGCTGTGTTCTAGGTTTAAAACAATAGCTACAACTAATGGTTCATGACACCCAAGGTAAACAAATGCATCCTTATTAAGAAGAACCCATCAGCAACACAACTTACCTACCTCCTGGCCCAAATGCCTGGGGAAACAGCCAAGTCTCTGGAGCCTTGCAAAAATGAAGTTTCACCATAATAACAGGCTGGCCTTTTGATGCATTTTCCTTACTTACCAAAGCTGTACAAAAAAACTAACTACAGGCAGAATCGTTCGGAAAGCCCATGCTCAATAGCAGTTGGGATAGCGGTACATAGTCTTTTTTTCCTAATTAGCATTAAACCTGGAAGGTCCATGCAATTTTCTGATTCCCTGTTACAGTCAGCAGTTGGGATGGAGTGACATGCCATACAACCAAATACCACTTCTTCTAATCAAATCACACACTGACTACCAAGGGTAAAACAAGCCCTGTTTGAGGATTCCTGGAGAAGAGTTAATGTTTGGCTTTTTCCCTGGGAAAAAGATGTTATCTATGGCACCCAGTGACTTTTTATTTTCAGTGATTTGGAAGGAGGAAACTTTGCATGATAGTGTGGTGTATTCACATATGGCATCCATTCTTGGAGCATGGGATTACAACTTGCTTCTGAGAAATAAAATGGGGATTTTTACTACTTCTGATAGCCTCCCACTGAATTCCAAGCATGTGCACAAAAGCTTCATGAGGCATTTTCTCTGTGAATCACAGTTGTTGGTTAATATAAATGTTAAGAGTCAGATACTGTTTGTGGACTTTTCAAAAGTATCTGGCTGACCAATCAGGGAACAGTCTTCTGGACCAGTAAACTTCTGATTTGACCCTAAATATGTTCTTATATGGAAATAATTGCTTTCCTTCAAATATTCAGATTGCAAACTATTTTCCTGGATAGGTTCTTGTTATAAAGAATTTTATTTTGGATAGCAGAATTATGTAATGGAAAACATGATTTCTGTTCCTTAATTAATGAAGAGCTGTGTACATATTAACATTGCCTCAGTACGGTTGGAAAAAAGTATACAGTTACTGTCATTTATTTTTATAAATGACTTAAAGTCACATTCAGTAAGCAATATTCCATTGCAAAGTATAGCAAAAAAACCAAGGGTTATTTTATGCAACAGAAAGCACTTCAAATCCCTCCGTTTTATATGTTTCTCCCTTACAAAGTTGCACACATACACAAACACATATGTACTATTTGATTTTAAATAAATAAATAATGCTTTTTCTAATCAACAGGAATGCAAGTCAAAATACAGTAAAATCACTATTTAGACTGAACTTAAAATCAATGAGATTTAATAAGCTTATAAGTAGTCTCAAGACTATGGTTTTAATAAGTAAACGTAATTAGTTACAATTATCCCAAGCCCATCTCTACCAGCATTTAAATTAGATGAGAGGTTTCTCTGGTTCATCTAATTTGATTCTGAATATGCAAAATAAAATATATTCATCAAGTACATGAAGTATGATTTTCTTTGGGAATAAATCACTCTGAACTTTGATCATGCAAAATATGGATTGTATGTACGGATATGTGATTCAATCCCCTTTTTTCACTGAACAACATTTCAATTAATAGGTGAACACTGTAGGAGGTAGAGCTCCTATTATATTTTGCCAATATAATCATTTCAGAAAAACACAATTTCCTTACTTATAATTTTTACAATAATTCTACTGTGGCAATTGATAAAGAATAGTATCTATCCAAGGTAACAAATTATTATGGAGGTGTCTTGAGATGGCACGTTGCCAGCATTTTTAAACTTAATTAGAACATACAAGTTAGTACCGTAGAAAGATGCCATTGAAAACTTCCACAGGAATAGTAAAATATTTAGATTTAAGATTAAACAGAGACCTTGGCCAATAGCTACAAATCCTTTATAGAAGAGGGTTTAGCTGGTAGAAGAGCATTAAGAGCTGTTCTACGTTAACACTTTATGTGCAATTTAAAAATTAAAGGGAAATACTTTGCTTGCAGATTTTGGATTTTCTATTTTCTATTAGCTATGTAGATGTTACTCTAATGTTCGTACAATATTTTGTTTTCGTCCTAAGAAACAAGAAAATAACAGCTTGGTATTATGGTTTGTTCCACTCAAATAAGCCAGGATTTACATGTAATCACTTCATGATTTATTTATTTATTTTGTTCAGATGCAAATTATACAATTTAGAAGCAGCAAACATCTCAACACCAGAAATTATGTAAAAGGAATGTGTGACAGGCTTCAAGATCTGTTTTTGAGTTTTCAGGAATTTCTGGCTGGTTATTCGGCCAGAAATTCAGAATGATGAACTAAATAGAATGATGAACTAAATCAGGAATGTGGAAGGTCAAGTTCTCTAGCCTGATCAGAGAAATTATCGTTATAATCCAAGTAGTAGTCCAACATCATCAGGACAGCTCCATTATGTCCTTCTATGTTAGGTGCAATGTTAATAATACTTATACACTGATTTTGATAGTGCCTAATTTATCGTGTTAAATGAACATACTATTAATATATATTTCAAGACATTGTACATGAAATGTTTTAAATTCAATTCCAAAAAGTTTTTGGACAGCATGGGTGCACCTGCCTGCAACTTTTTAAATCAACTGTGTCTTTTCTTAGCAGCTGCCAATTTGACAGGAATGGCAATTACATATAAATGGCATCACTTAAAAAATCTTTCCACTGTGCATTTATTCAAATCCCAAGAGGTCAAAGGACACAACAGTATCAAATGTCCAGTAATAACAGCTAACAAAACAGCTTCAAAAGTTTTTAAGGAATAGTTTATCCGTTTATTATTTCTTGACAATCTTCAGAATAAAGGTAAAACTAGTCAATAACAAAGTTACAATATAACTATAACTGTTTACATATAATACTTCTGCCATAAAACTATCATAATCAAACATAACAATGACTGAGCAAATAAATTCAGAATCTAAGGATTGCTGAATTGGTACCAGGTAAGTTTTCTATAAATAGGTTATGAAATTCATCTGTGATATAAAAGAGAAGCTAAACTGAGTGTTGTTATGAGATAAATTTGATAAATCTGAATAGATAAATCAGACAAGTCCTTACACCATTTCAAACTGGTTGGGAGGCAAAATGGAAACGTTGAACGAATCCAAACTGTAAATGCCAAAGTGCCAAAATCAAACTCCAGAAGAGTCCATCTAAGTTAGAAAGAGATCATTTAAAATACAGTCCTCACAATTCACGCCTAGAAAATAATGTGATTGATAATTTCAATCACTGAACAATTCAAAAACAACTGAAGGTCAATGTAATATACAGTCAGGGGTGGGCTGCTGGGGGTTTGCAGGGGTTCAGGAGAGCCCCTAGCTAAGATTCTATGCAGTTCGGAGAATCCCCAAGTCACACTCCTGGCTGACCACGTCTGCCTAACCCCACCCCTCCCAGGAGTCCCCACACAGCCCATTTTGGATGCAGGTAAGTGCAGGGTGCACACAGAGTCTCAGCGAGAGTGAAAAACGGGCCTCCCAGAAGTTTAGGTCCGTTTCTAGGCCATTTTTGCCCTCCTGGAGGCTCAAGAAAAACCTCTGGAGCCCAAGGAGAGCAAAAACACACACACTCTCCATGGTGCAGGAAACTGACTAGGCCACACCCAACCATGGCCACACCCATCCAGCAACCAGGTGGAGAACATTTTGCTAAAAATTTTGAAACCCACCCCTGTATACAAATTAATGTGTGTTAGTATCAGGTGTTACACAAGAACTATAAAAACTCAAGTCAAGTCCACCATCAGCCGTGGAAAATAACTGGATCCAATTGGATCTTTTTAGTCCCATTTAGCTCACTGGGAAAGGAGATCTCTACATAAGCCATCTTAACCTCCTAGAGAAAAAGAGAGCTATAAATCATTATCATTACCACTATCATCTTCATCAAAATGACATAATCTACATCTCATCCTGTTTCCATGACCAGAATACTATTTTAAAAGGTTGTAAGAGGAAAAGGCCCTGATAACTTAAAAAAAAACAAAAGCATATTCCAGACTGACAAGAATTTGAGATTCAGAAAAATGGAGATGCATGTTAAACAAAAGGCAACTGAAATTAGCTGAACTTGTAAAAAGACACAAATTCTCAACGGAATATGAATGTATTTCAAGCTTTATTATACAGAGCCAATGTCTGTTTTTTTTTTCAACATTCTCTGCCTATCGCTAGTTAATGGAGAAAAACCAGCTCACTTATTGAACAATCCGATTTACAGTGTGTAAAAAGTAGCATAATATTAACCAGTGATAAAATGCTTTGTTTTCATTATTTTCCTTTCTTTTTTATTCTCTGCTCAAACATTCAGTGCTAAAAGAGTTATAAGCCCAAGACAACAGCAATTGTAACATCCAACTATCAACAAGGCATCTGAGCCATTTGTCCTGTTTCTCTGTTAATGGAGAAAGGGAGGTAGCTACATTGTCAATTTGTAACTAAAGAAGCTGCAGCTAATTTTAAATTGTACTGCATCACAATTACTCATCATTACATCTATCCCACATCATTCCTGAAAGTTTCTAGGTTGGAATGTTTTTGATATTTAAGCAATACCTTTTTTTTTCAGAAAACTAGGCAGAAAAAGCTTTTATACAGGTGGCAGAAATTAAACCATAAACAACCAATACAAACACAAAGAGGCAGATCACTTACTGGTCTATTAACTTTCCTCAATTTATCTGCAAGGCTGAAGTACAAAATGGCCTCCTTAGGTATTTCCAAGTTGTGGGAAGTCTTGCTACAAAAAGCTAGCTGAGCTCCCTATTATCAAACATTTATTAATAAAAGTCATTTTATTAAAGCAGGTCTTTGATGTGTGAGAAAATTTGGGATACCGAAGTTAGGGAAATGACTGAAGCTATTATTTTTATGGGCTCATTTTTAAATGTACAATCAATTGAGCTTTTAACTGGGAATTTAATTATCTTGTAGATGTTACTGTTTCTTTAGCCACCTTGAGTATCATTTGTTAACAATGACATATTCCATAGAAATAAATTATTCCATCAGTATTTAAGTAACATTGACTAATTCCTTTTCTATTGCTTAGAATAGCTTCATGTGCAGAATTAAAGTCATTGTGCCTACACAGTCTGCAGTTAGAATCTGACAATGTCCCGTGGTTCTCCAGATATATCAAATCTGAAGAGATACTGCAGATTTTTTTTCTACAAAGCCTGCAATATTGATTTATTGACATAGATCCAAAACCTTCAACCAACTCTGGATGCTTTATATATGGAAAAATCCACAACAATAAAATAAAAGAAACACATGCTATGCATCCAGAAGAAAAACATGCAGAATACAACAAAATCTTACAGGAGTTCACCAACCAAGGCTATGGTGTCCCGCCCATTACAAATTGTGCCCAAATGAAACCCACCCACCAGATCCTCAGGGAGAATCTCAAACTCAGTCTGAAATCCAGAAGAGTCCATAAGTCACCTGGGACAGGCTGATCTAACAGACCCTATCTTCTTGTGAGTTAGGTTGATACCACCAAGTCAGAAGGTAATCAGAGAATTATCTGACCACACCAACAGACACTATACCATTTGAGACAAGTGGCTGTCTAGTCTCTTCTTAAATACTTCCACTGATGAAGCACCTACAACTTCTGAAGGCAATTTGTTCCACTGGTTATTGATCGATGATAATGTCTTCCACTAACAAACAAGTCAGAATTGTCCTGAGATAAAACCATACTTAAAGTGTGACTGTCAATATACATGATGACAGGAAAAGGTCCATTGCTCCTATTAAGACCATGAATCCTAATATCATCTGATGCCAAAATGAAATCTTCCAGAACTCAAAATCTCAGGATCTTCACAGCCAGCCCAGCAACTGAATCTGGTGACTCAAGCAGGAAAGATGCTATGCAGCATGGACAACGGTACAATAGTAACAATTCCAACTTCACCCAGAGAGTCTTACATCATCTTTAAATCCCACAGAGCTAAGCAAACCATCAGACTCATGGAGAATAGTCTTATTACAAAAGTAGTACTTAAAATATTAAGATGTTGCTAATGGCATATTGCCAACATAATATTTTGCTTTCAGGCTTTAATGGGCTCTTTCCCATCTCTTAAAAATTTGGGGAGGGGTGAGAAGGAACATTGTATTTAAGAACCACGGGACATCAAAGGAATAAATGTTGAAGTTAGAGGTCACTGCTGATTTTGCTTCTTTGGTTACTTCACAGCATGTAACCTTTTTGGCCTTGTGGTAATAGTCAGGTGACCCTCACAAGATAAAACTCTTTGACACTGCTGTCATGCAAGTGTCAACCCCATATTTCCTCCCTCACTACAATAGCCCTCTCTGGCAGCCCACCAAGCAGCTGACCAGCATGCCCAGAGGAAAATTAGTTAGGTCGCGCAAGCTCCTGAGGAGTGCAAAGAAAATTTGCATTATACCTGCAGGCCTCCCACTCCTGAACTACTTGAACATGATTGTTTATATTGCAGTAATTTTCCCAAGAACTGGACCTGGAGTCATTTTTTCAAAACATCCTTAACAGGTTTATACAGATTTATCAATGTATATAATTGGAAAAGCATAATCAATTTAGTTACTTCTTCAAGGCTTAAATTTCTTTCGGCATATTTTCAGAATGCACATCACCATTTGCTTTTTAAAAAAATGGTATAATTTATTACAGGTAGTCCTCAACTTAAGACCGTAATGAAGCCTGGAATTATGGCTGTGAAGTCATTGGTATGGTAAATTCAGATATCGTGTGACCAGACCCAATTTTCCAAAAAATTTTGCTATGATCGTTAAAGCAAATCTGTCATAAAGTAAACATGTTTTCCCCAATGGGTGGGGTTTTTTTTACAGAACCTGGAAGTAAATGCTATAAATCAGAAAAAAAAATGTAAATCACGGTCATGTAATGGCCATAAAGGTGAGCTGATTGACAAGTGCCCAAAATGCAATCAATGACTGGGGTGAAGCCATCGTAACTTTGAAAATGGGTATAAGTAGCACTGGATAGATCTATCAAGAACTCAACTGCATGTTCAATAACCTCACACATGATATATTCATAATATACGTGCTTATTTTTATAATTTAGCTGAGAAGAGTTCATTGTGGAGAAGGGGTGTTGGTCTTACCTGAGATGCTCCTTCTCAGATGGTGGAGACAGGATCCAGGCATGGGATATATTCAGCTCTGCTTGGCTATAGACTGAATAGAAAATCTGAAGACACACCCCCTCCAGGCTACCGTCTCCAGTTCTTAATGAAGTTGAGATCTTATTGTAGTCACTGTAACAGTTCCATCATTAGGCATAGTCCATAGGTTGTACCATCCCACACACCCAAGACCATAGAGGCCATAGAAAAGGGGTGGGACTGGATCCTGTCTCCACCATCTGAGAAGGAGCATCTCAGGTAAGACCAACGCCCCTTCTCCATAGTAGTGTTGACAGGATCCAGGCATGGGATATACCAAAGCAAATGTCCTAAGGGCGGGTTTCTGGCCACTACTGAGAGTGAGTGTCTTGCAAAACCTTCTGTAATACCCTTCGTCCAAACGCCGCATCAGCGGAAGCAAAAGAGTCAAGGCGATAGTGCCTAATGAATGGCAAAGGGGTAGACCAGGTTGCTGCTCAACATATCTCTTCCACCAAAGCCTATATAATCCAAGCTGCTTGTGGCGGTGCTACAAGTGGAGTGAACCGTGACATGAGTTGGACCAGGTAAATCTTGTTCTGCATAAGCTTTGGCAATGGTCGCTCTAATCCACCTGCCTATGGATAATCTAACTTGCAAAATCCAAACTGCCTTCCTTATTATTTTCTCCAAATAAGGTTTTGTGCAGAAGTTTCTGCCCTCTAAATCATGAAAAATACAAGGAGCAGCAGCTGTAACCCCCTAAAAGCAAACACATTTATATTAAATTAAAACTAAGTTACTATTAGAGAATATTTTTTTCAAATCAAGTATATTGTGATAATTTATAGAACGCTACTGATCATTTTTAAATACAATCATTTTATTAATAATTCTTGCTGTGAATCCATTCCTCTTAAGAGTGTCTATATTTTTTAAACAATAGGATCTTACAGTTAGAGGGACATGATTTCTTACTTGGTTGGCATGCTTTTTTATGGAACCCAAATACTAAAACAAATATATATTTTACTAGACATGTTTTTCGAAAATCTTTAATTAAAATTTGGAACGACATAAGGAAGAATCATTACATGAAGATTCTGGTATGGTTTTCAACAACGGAGGCAATGTTTCACCTTAATACAATAGACAGTAGTAAAAAATTAAAATACTATCAAATAATAAATAACGAGGGAAGAATCAAAACAAAACAAGAATTAGAAACACAAGAAATATTTATTGATAATTGAACATATTTTCAAATTAAAATGAGATATAATAAAGATATGAACGAGCAAGGAATTGAAATTAAAAATACACAATTAGATAAAATATTATTAAATCTGGAGAAATGCTCGATTTCCCAACTATGTAACTATTTATTGGAATGTGAAATGGCTGAGAAAATTGTCAAATGTCCAATGCTGGCTTGGGGAAAAAATTTTGGTTACAATATTGATTTGGAGATTTGGGAGGAGATATGGGAAAAAAATTTGACACTAATTAAATCAGTAGCCCATAAAGAAAATCTCTATAAAATGATATATAGATGGCATCTGGCATCCTCAAGATTGGCAAAGATATTTCCAACAGCTAACCCCTGTTGTTGGAAATGTAAAAAAAAAAAAAATAGGCACTTATTTTCATTCATGGTGGACATGCCCTGGAGTAAAGAAATATTGGGTAAAAATTAAAAACTGGATAGAAGAAGTCACAGATTGTAAGTTGAAGTGGAAACCGGAATTATTCTTGTTGGATATAATTAAAAGGGAGCATACCTCCAAAGTAAAATACTTGATTATACATTTACTAACTGCGGCACGTATTTCATTAGCTCAATATTGGAAAAACTCTAACACACCACCAATACACTTTACAATTCAAAAAGCTTATGACTGTGCGCAATTGGAGAGACTTATATTAAAGATCAATGGAAAGGAGGATACAGAATTCTATAGAATATGGGACAAATGATATAAATGGGTAGAAAACAAAAAAAAGGGGGGGCAGAAACAAATAAATGATTGTAGGAAGAAATATTACATAAATCAGTTATATATATATGTTTTATATAAATGTAGAATTTATCTTAGTAAAGCTTTCCTATTATTTAATAGTGTCATTATTAGTATCTTGGATTATATTTTTTGACTCAATAGTTAAATAATATATAAATATTATAACATAGCAAATGAATGTTTCTATTGACTGTGGAATAGTGTTTAAACCAATGCCTAAAGAAAAAAACAAGGACTTACCAAACTCGACAACAAATGTTAAAAAAATTGGATTAGTTATATACTAATGTTTTATATGTTTGTATTTGTATGTTTTTAATCTTGTTAATAAAATTGATTTAATTTTTTTTTAAAGTGTCTATATTTTTTTATAGAGCCAAAGGTTATTAATGAAGCCATTCATGATAAAACATATTTTTAATGGCTAGTAAAAATGATTTTTGTTACTGAGGAATGTAGGCACTATAATTCCAAATCCAAACGTATCTGTTAAGGTAATCATTGGTATTTCAGGTGCTTTTCATGTTACGAATTCTTCTAAATATCCCCATTAAAAAAGAGATGAAATATTCTGTTATACAATTAGCTAATTTTTCTCATCAATACCAGTTTAAACATTTTCTGAAGGCAATTGACAACATTAACTGCCTTTTCATAACCTGGTTTGAAGACACCTCCCTAACATCCTTTTCAGTGACAATATAAATTATGCATTATACACAGTGACATTAACTCACGGTATTAAAATTCATCTAGAAACAAGATCTAGTTTCAATCCAGCCTCCCAGTTACTTCATTTTTCCTTAGCAATCTGTAAATATGCATGTCTCTTTTTCTCATAAATACATTAGCATAACCATTAATTAAGATGTCATCAAGGGATTGATGCTAATCAGCCATGGCTGGAGCTCCTGTACATACATGTTTGGGGGGGGCAGGTGCAAGGCCATAGGAAATATACAGCTGAAATCCTATAAGTCCCCCCCCCAAAGTAATTCTCCTCAATGGGACTTGCAGAAGGAAGAAACCTATCAATAACAATATCTAAACAGCATATGTAAATCTAATTACTACCTGACTCACTAGCATAAAAATAATTAGGAACTAATATCTTCAAGATGAAAACACTTAAATTCAGTGCAGATTATTTTTAAAATACTGCACTGCTGCAGGCATACAGAGCAAGCAGGTAAGGTTGTTTTGTTAGAACATCATGCCTTCGTTGTTCTCACCATAAATCCACCAACAAGGACTGAACAGTTCACGAAACGGCCACAGCAAATTTTAAGCACACAATTTCCCTCTGACTTCTATTCTTGTTTCACATATCGAGAGGAGAGTTAGGGTAAAAATGGAAGTGGGTATTTCCAATTCTGCCTTCCAGTAAATGGAAGAAGAGAAGTGAGGATGTGAAGTCAAATTTGTTCTGGTTTTCAAAAGATTTATGCCAGACCAGTCATTATAAAAAAAAAGATGGATCACACTTATAATTAAACAATGTTGAAGGCAATCCACAAGGGTCATTTTTCCATTAGGCTGTTTCATAATTTCCCTGGGAGGACCTGGTTGTCCCATGTGAGACACAGAATGCTAGATTAGATGGCTATCTGATTTAATCCAGGAAGATAATTTTCACCCTTTTTTGAATTCCTTGTGTGCATGTATAATTTGCAAAACTCAATGTATTACACTGTAAAAAATTTTTAGAAAAGGCAGACGCCATTTCATCATCAATTCTCCATGCTGAGATCTATTCAAGATGTTTTCACTTCAAAATGTTAGTTCAGCTGCTTTCAGCAGCCTCTTCTTTGCCCAAAGCAACGCACCTAGTGACTTCCAAATGTGTTGAATTATTGGAGATTATGGGATTTGGAAAGTTTAAAACCATTCTGAGATGTTACTATTTACATAGTGTTCTTAATAATGCACATTATACTTACTTATAACACTTTTAATTATAAGTATACTTAGTACTATTAAGTATTATAATTATACTTAATGTTATTAATATTTCCAACATGGAATTTTCACCAGTGTATGTGTAGGTTAAGAGGTTTCCACCCCTCCTTGGTGTGCAGTTTATTTGTTTAAACTGAACTGTATTTTGTGTCCCTGGTTCAGCATTCACATGATTTAATGTCATACTTCTGGGACTTATCACAATTAATTTTAGTCTTCATCAGTCTGAATCATTTGGTTTCATCTGAAAAACTGGCCAGCTCACTGCCTTCTCTAAATTAAGATCATTTAAAACAGGTAAACAATCCATAAAAATGCAGCTTTGTTTACCCTATTACTACTCCTATTCCTATTCTTATTAACTTCCCTAAAAAGTCTTTGATCAGGGATTTGGGCAAGGACTATTTTAGAAATCCCAGTGTACAATGGCTGACAGAGTCATCTCCATTCATATGCCCGGTGATATTCATTTTCAGGACTTCCCCCTCATTCTTTTTTAAAGATAGTGTCAAGTTAGCTACTCTTCTATCTGTAGCATGTGATCTCAGAGAAAACTTATCTATTTTTGTTAGGAAGTCAACAATTTCACACTTGAGTTAAAAGTGCACACTCCTTTTTGTTCTCATTAGAAGAGGCATTCCACTTGTGGCCAGTAGTTTTTCTAGACACTACTACAGAATCATGTTGGCCTCTTCCTGGATCTTTCCTGCATTGTGTAACAAATACATGGTTTGGGTATTCTGAAGAGATTTCACTCTCTTCATATTCCTTTCAGTCTCTTTTGTCACTAAAGTCCCTTCATTTTTAAAAGTTTCCTTTTTTGTTGTCGCATGTGAATGTGTCAGATAGTGTTTGCAAATTCCATTAGCAAGGATGCAAAACAGAATGGCATTATGGTCACTTTAATCAGTCCTGTGACATTTATTTTCTCATCAGAATGTGAAAGATAGCCATTGTGGATTAAATCTAATATTGCCTCTGCCCTGCTCAGTTCCAAGATCCAACCATTTTACAGTATAGTCAGCTGTGGAAGGAGTTTTCAAACGGGTTCTATGACAATTTTGTAGAGTTTTAATTTTATAGGATTCTGTGAGAAACTCTGAGGGGGGGAAATGTTCACTCAAAGATAGCCAGCAGCCTCCACAGGAATTTTCCTAAGGAAATATTTCGCCCATTAAACATTGATTTGCTTGGTTAAACATTAACTTTCTAAGTAATTGTGACATTCAAGTTTTTAATTTTTAAAAACTCTGAAAACATCAATTTTGCATCTACATTAAACTTACATTTGCATTTACTTGTTATGCTTGTAATAAGTGGATAAACTTTCAGGGAGAATCCATTTTTGTGAATGGATCTTGTTTAATATCATCGACAAATACCTCCTTACTTAACTTTTATTTATAAATTGTTTAAATAAATCACAATAAGCACAAATTTCATTTTGTTGCCTATTTCTGCCTCTATAGTTTTACCTCTTGATCAAGGATTCTGGAATTTAAAAATAAAACAAAACAGGTTCCGGAGCTTGAAAAAAACGTTGAAACCCCCTGAATTAGGATATGTAGAAGTTTTGGTTTCTTGGTTGTGGCATGAGGACAAATGTACTGAATCTTTAGTATCATCACTTCTCCTTTGTATGCTTCCCTAATTTCTTGTACTAGCTCAAGACTTCTCCTAATGTGGAAAACTTGGTGGTCTCTTGAATCTGGTTATTTGCTTGAAAATGTTTCATTACCAGACTAGATAACTTCTTCAGGAAGGAATGGGATTTGTTCTTTGTTTTTATACAGTAGTTTGTCCTGTCAAGTGTTGGCAGGGTTGTTGTTTTCTGCCTTGGCAGTCATTTGATTAGGGTGTTTATTGCTTGATTGTTTGTTTGACTTAGTAGTCCCTTGATTAGGGTACTGATTAGGTTATACTGCTTGATTGTTTGTCTGCTGTTAATTCTGCTGTTCATCCCTGCTTACTTGGGTGTTGATCACTGGCAGGGAAGCATTCTGATCTTTTGGTTTCCTTTTTAGCTTTTTGATTGTCTCTTTTGAATGGTACATAAATGTTCATCTCTATGTGCCTTTTAATTTGTGTGAGTGCCAAGTTTCTGCAAATTCCCTAGCATTTCTGAATGTATTTATTAAATTTATATTCCGACCATCTTGAAATCAAACAAATCACAGTTTACCAGTTGAAACTTTGGCTTAATGCCCTTGGGATCGCCACTCTCAGGATTCATAGCAGAGAGTGTACTGCAATATCTAGAAATGATAGCACTCCCACCCATGCAGCCCAAATACAGATCCAGTACGCAGATGACATTTTTTTCATAATAAAAAAGGAACAACTAGAGAAGACACATGACATAATCAACAACTTCAAAGGAAAAAGATTCACAAAGAAGGAAACAACAACATACTAGCCCTCCCTGGGTATCCTCATCAGCAGAAGAAATGGCCACAAATCAGAAATTAGAAAAAAGTCTAGAAAAACTACACATACCAAACCAAGTGCTCCACTGCCAAAATAACAAGCCCACCTCACAGAAGAATATTATTTCGACAAGCACAAGCATACTGCAGCAACCCAGAACACCAGAGAAAGGAAACATCTTCTAATAAAGAAAAAGTAAAGGCTTCCCCTGTCCAGTCCTGTCCAACTATAGGAGGTGGTGCTCATCTCTGTTCCTCAGCCGAGGGAGTCAGCATTGTCCAAAGACATTTCCGTGGTCATGTGGCCAGCATGACTATATGCCAAGGTGCATGGAACACTGTTACCCTTTCACCAAAGTTGTACCTATTTATCTACTCCCATTTGCATGCTTTTGAATTGTCTGGTGGGCAGAAGCTGGAGCAAATAGTACGACTCACACCCTGTCATGCAGCATTCTGGTCTCAAACCCAGGCTGTCAGCTTTCCAGCTGACAAACTCAGCATCTTTAACCCCTGAGCCACTGTGCAACCAACTTCTTCTTTTTGACCATAAAATGGTCAAAAAGTGCCTGACCGCTTAATCCACTTCAGCATAAATAACACAAGCTGTGAAAAGCATAACATTTCCATAAAACCAAAAACGTCTAGGAAACAACCAGATTACTACAATCACAGGGCATCACCACAGCACATAAACCAACTAAAGCCCTCCTAATCATTTCAAGGAAACCAAAAGACACAATCGCCCAGAAAAAAAAAATCAAGAATCATCCATTACATACAACATAAGGACTGTCGCAGCCACTACATAGGATAGACAGAAAGAATACTAACAGAGTGCTTCTATGAACAAGTAGCAGTTAGGTGACACAATGAAATTTCCTTAATTTCACAATACTGTACATTAAAAGATTTAACAATAGTTTCAACTGGGAAACTGAGTATCCTTAGATCAAGCTAAATCCAGAAATGCTAGAGAATTCCTGGAAGTTTGGCACTAAGACAAATCAGCCACCAGGAATTAAACAGCATTTACACAAGAGATTTAATTTCCACACACAGGTAATCCGTGATTTACAGCAGTTCATTTAGTGACTGTTGGAAGGTGAAAAAGTTACTTGTGACCATTTTTCACACTTACAACCACTGTGGCATCACGTTATCAAAATTCAGACATTTGGTAACTGACTTATATTTATTATGGTTGCAATAGCTGGGGTCATGTGATTACCTTTTGTAAGCTTCTGACAAGCAAAGTCAAATGGGAAAGCCAGATTTGTTTCACTAAGTTAACAACTGCAGTGAGTCATTTAACAACTGTGGCAAGCAAGGTTGTAAAATGGGGCAAAATTCACTTAGCAACAGCCCACTTAGCAACAGAAATTTTGGGCTCAAATTGTGGTCATAAATAGAGGACTACCTGTAGTTCACATAGAAGTCAAGTGACTACAATGTAGAAAGGTGTAAAGATCCTCCTGAAAGCAGAGAGATCACCATAGATAGATATTGGGTGACAGCTGTGGCTGTACTGCACAGTAAATGAAGGTTCCTTGCTTATCATGTATACATAACTTGCTGGGGCTTGCAACCATTTAATCTTTCTTTGCTTCTCCCTGTTCTGTAAGTAGATAAACAAACTAGAAGTGATCATTCTGATTCCCCTAAAATATGAACAATATTTTAAATTGAATATAGACCATTTGATACCATCCTAATTGTTTTGATTTTCAAGTCCCATGTGACACTATCTAAGGTAGCAAAGGAGTATGGTAATTGTAGTACAAATTATTTGAAAGGCATCAGGCTGCCAACCCTTCTTTAGACCAGAAGATATTTCTTCCTTCAGCATGTATTCTCCACATATTCTTGCTTTGAGTTTAATCATTTTCAACTCAAGAGCCATGGTGGTGCAGTGGTTAGAATGCAGTATTGCAGGCTAATTCTGCAGACTGCCAACTGTGAGCAATTCGGCAGTTCAAGTCACTCCGGCTCAAGGTTGACTCGGCCTCCATCCTTCCAAAATCGGTAAAATGAGGACCCAGATTGTTGGGGTCAATATGCTGATTCTGTAAACTACTTAGAGAGAGCTATAAAGCACTGTGAAGCGGTATATAAGTCTAAGTCTAAGTGCTATTGCTATTTTAATTGATGTGTTTTTATTGTTTGTTTATTTAGCTACACATAGTTCTTACTGCCACTACTTGTTTATTTGGTGTATTATTTCAATTATATATTTTTAAAAGTAAATTTAATTTTGCATTTTCTTATTTTTTTTATTGTTAGCCAATAATAGCCTTTTTAAATAGTCAGGTATTCTGAATAAATAGTCAGGTACTCTGAATAAAAATATGCTTTTGAACTGTTACTCTCTTGTCCCCCAAACATATTCATTATCAATAAATAAGAAAGCTCACCTAATACTAGCCTTGTCGCATTTTCCATGGTCTACCAATAATTCATAGAAGAAAAGCTGCTAAGGCTTTTAAATAGTTTACAAAACCATGTATTTTGGTTAAAATAAATAATATGATACTTACTCATTCAACCCAGATTATGACTGCAGTTACCGATCTATTACACAACTTGAAATGCAATCACACTATTATTAGAACATCGTGAAAGAACATTTGGAAACTCTAATTAATCTATTTGCCAATTTCAACCCACATTAACTGAATAGGAGTAAATATGATTTCACCATATAGAATACTACAAGATAAACCCTTTAAAATCCTCCATCCCCTTTTTCAAGGAAGAAAGAATTAAATGTGAGAATAAGTATAGTTCCGGGGTGTTTTCTAATGCCACTTTGATCTAGGTGTAGTTAAACAAGTCTTGCACAAGAATAAACTCTGAATTCATAAAACGCCTGGAAATCAAAAGAAACAGAGAACTATAGAAGCATTTCGTTTCCATAAGCCTTTATCTCAATACATCCAAAATACTAATAATACCACAGGCATGGCTTGTATGTATTATATTTCTAGATGAACCAAGGAAAAGTATAATTATAGGACAGCTATATCAAGAATTGCAATCTGACAAAAAAGAATTTCCACAGTGGAAATAGTAGCAATGTATATTATATCCTACTTGCAGCACACAGGCTTCTGAAACTGACTCTCTTGAGTTCAGTATCACAAAATGTTCCCAAACATTCCAACTGCTTGAGGAATGAACATTAAGAATGTCCATAGTACAGTTTCTATAAGTGAAAAGAATGCTGTATGCTTGGCCGGTTAGTGGAAAATTGCCAAAGTCCAACAGTCACACTTGTCTCTGCTGAAACCAAACTTCCCTAGAATATCAGGGGTTAGCTAAAAAGCATAATAAGAGATGTACAGGTAGTATGTTAGGAGCACAGGTCATCAGCAATGAGCAGCATTAGGCAAGCTGACAAAATATTTTCTGCAGGAAATGGAAATACAGCTCAAAGAAGAGAATGCAACAGAACTAGGCATCAAAAATATACACTCCAACAGAAATACTGTATCAAAAAGGAACTGCTAATTGCTAATAATATCAATTATAGTTATTGATATAAACATCAGTTCAGCCTTACATAAATAATTACTTCTGGTTTCTTACAGTCCTTTTATTCTTTAGCAGAGAAACATGAATTGAAAGCTAAAATTAGTCCTTTACCCTTACTGAAATCATTATAATTTTGTTACCTTTCAACCTAATAAAACTATATTAAGAAATACCTTGTTTTTCCAAAGAGATGCTCAGATCTATCTGATACCAAATCAGATAGATACCAAATCTTTTTTGGAGATACTGCTATATTTAAAACAAATGTAGCATCAAACATTAGTTACAATAAAAAAAACTAAACCAAATTATGAGACAAAATGACCACATCATTTTAGCAGTTCCAAGTTTCCTGTTTCTAGATATTCCCATGACTGGCTAAATATTTGCCTTTGTTTTCAACAATACTAACAAGCCTGGCTGCTAAAAATAGCTAAGTATTACAACTACATTTGCTTTCTAGTCAGCACTGCACTAGGAATACAAGACTGAAAATTGTTCTAACTTTAAAATCCAAAGGATAAAATTATACCATTTTATTTAAGCACACGACATAAAGGATTGTGAAAAATATCATCCAGTAACTATTTAGAAATCCTACCGAGTTCCACAGTGACCCCAAAACTGTGGCTTCATAAGCTGCTTAGAATGCAAAATGAAGACAAGAAAATGTTTTCTGGTTTTGTTAACTGAAGGTTTCACATCACTAATGAGAAAGCTGTGCTCAATGTTAAATTCCATTCCCATGCATGGCTTTAAGTTCTAAATTATTCACTTGAAATTAACAAAACATGTTTTAATTTTCATGTGCCAATAGATTTATCAACATAAATGTGGAGTGGAGTAGACTGACAAAGCATTATTTTATTGATACCAATGCAAATGAATAGGTTTGACAATTTTTTTTTAAATCCAATGACTGCAACTCATTTTGAAACCTAATAAAACAACTTGTAACTTTTTATACAGTAGAAAATTTATTACACACTCTTAATTTGCTACCACATTATTCATGTAATTGTAACCCAGAGAATATCAGCATAAGGAAGAAAGGAAGAGGTATAGAATTGCTTCTTCAAGCAAGATAGGCAAAGATTTGCCAGTAAAATGGGGGCTTTCTCTCATGACCTCCCATGTTCTTGCATTTCACCTTTAGCTGAGTGCAATAAAGCCTCAAAAGGTTCCCTTCTATCTTGGATGGGACAGTTTTTCATCTAGAGCAGGGGTGTCAAACTCGCGTCATCACAGCATCATCACATGACATATCAGAACTTTTTTCCCCTTCATTAAATCAGGCAGGGGCGGGGCCAGCATGTGACTCATCTGGTCTGCAGGCTATGAGTTAGAGGGTACATCCATGTTCCATAATTCTTGTATTACAAATAAAATAAAGAAAGCCTCTGAATGTATAAAGCTACAAATGCATATTAAGACACAAAACACACAATGGAAAGAGTTAAGTTGGGGGATAAGAATATAAGAAAAGGATAGTGCATTACCTCTCCATCCTATGTTAATAGATTCCTGTTATAATATTTTATTTATTTTTATTTATTTATTTTGATTTGTCAATCACTTACAGGTTAATAGGTATAAGTATATACATAGTTATGAATACATGAAATGGGTACATATAAGAAAAATAAAAGAAACAATAGGACAGGACAGTAGGCATGTTGGTGCGCTTATGCACGCCCCCTACAAAAACTTCAAAGCTAAATTAAAATCTACTGCAAACATTTAAATCAAACAAATAGCTCTGAATCTTCCAGATGCTTCAGAGTAGGGGGGGAAGCCATTTGGGTGACTTTTGGCCAGTCACTCTCTCTCAGACCAACCCATCTCACAGAGTCCTCACTGTGGGGAAAATAGGAGGAGAAAGCTGCATTAGATATATTTGCTGCCTTGAGTTGTTTGTAAAAATAATAAAGGCAGGATACAAATAAATCAACAAATAAACTCCTATTCATTCTTCCAATAAGTCCTGTCAATTAGACAGAGGCTGAGATGAGTTTACATCCATAACAAAGTTGCTGCATTAAAAAGGGGAGGGGGAAACTGAAGTTGTGGAAAACACACATGATGGAAGGGAGGATGTTTACATTAAAACAAAAAGCCTACTCTAGATGCAACCAATTTTATACTGTTAATATCATTGGATAAAGCAGGCAAGATTAAACCTGCTTGCAAGACATAATGTTCTCTGTATTATCTCACAACTAAGAAGCAATAAATCCACAAATTGCAAAGAACAAAACATTACTGGTACAAACCTATTGGGTAATAAGTTATTTGGCAGCTTTTACACACGTTTTCTCCTTTGTCCTTGTACTGAGCACATCTCAAAACACAAGAATGTGTATCTTCTGATCCCTGGCATAAACAAGTCTAACTGTAATCCAAAAATGCAAGGATAAACTAGCTATAATAATATATTTTTTTAAAAAACTGCCAATGCTGAGACAGCAGTATGGATCGAGGAAAGGCATACAACAGAAAGCAACTGAAATATCTTTACAACTGAAGTATTTGTACAAGTATTCTATTCAGATCTTAACTCCCAAAGATTACTAAGGCTGAAGGAGGAAGTAAGGTTCAGTGAACCATTAGGCAGATACTTGCTAAATGTCAAATACCTAATTAAACACTTACACAGCAACAAAAATACAGCCATGGAGTATATAAATATATATTCTCCCTGAAAAACTAGGCTAGCTGCAATGAGTAAAACAGCTTCCCCCACTTGATCAACTTTCATTTACTTATATGGATATAACTTTTAACATTTCCCAGCAGTTTTCTAGGACGCTGACTGGGTTAATATAGGTGAGATATTAAAACAGTTTGCAAAACTAATGCTCAAGTCATCAACTCAAGGAATTGAAACCTAGAGCGTACCAACGTAGGGGAAAATTTGAATAAAATCGTCTGATTTACCAGTTGCGGCCCTTTCTGGATCTGGGCGCACTTCGCACAGTCACCTCCGCCCTCGTTATCTCCCGCTTGGATTATTGCAACGCTCTCTACATGGGGCTCCCCTTGAAGAGTCTCCGGAGGTTGCAGTTAGTTCAGAATGCAGCCGCGCGGGTGATCGTGGGCGCCCCTCGAGGCGCACACGTAACACCACTTCTCCGCAGGCTGCACTGGCTTCCTGTGGCCTACCGGATTCGATTCAAGGTGGTACTGATGGTATTTAAAGTGCTCCATGGCTCGGGACCTGGGTACTTACGGGACCGCCTGCTGCCATCAACAACCTCCCGCCGCCCAGTACGCTCCCACAGGGTGGCCCTACTTGGGGTGCCGCCGCCTGACTGTTGTCGGCTGGTGGCCCCGAGAGTTCGGGCTTTCTCTGTGGGAGCTCCCTCCCTATGGAATGATCTCCCCCCGGAGATACGGGCTATGACGGATATTCTGACCTTCCGGCGCGCAGTAAAAACCCTGCTTTTCGAACAGGCCGGCCTGGCCCAGTAACTATGTTTTTTGGTTTTAATTAATTCTAAATTGGGGTTTTATTAGTTTTAATTTTTAACTTAAATTTTGAATAGACAGCCGATTTGATTATTTAATTTATTTTTAATCGTATTTATTGTGTATTTATTGTATGCTTTTAGTGGGCTGTACACCGCCCCGAGTCCCTTTTTGGGAGAGGGAGCGGTATAAAAGTGCGATTAATAAATAAATAAATAAAAAGACAGGTGAAAATGGCAGAGAAGAATAAGAAACAAAAAAGTTTGCAACTGGAACTCTTATTTTGAAGCGAGCTCCAAAGTCCCTTTTTTATATGTGGTATGTCCTGTCCATGTCCAATATTTGCAGTAGAGCAAAACTAATGTGCCAATGGAATAGCAAAGAAATCAGAGATGAGCAACTCAGAATGAGAAATCAGAGCAGAAATCAGAATTTTGCTATAACTTGAATCCTAACAGCTTTAACCTAGCACTGAAAATGTATAAATATTTACAATATGTGCGATGTCTGCTTTGAAAAAGGAATGTTGCTGCAAGGTACAAATATTTATACTGAAGATGTCGGCTCAAATAAATGGCCCTTTCGGTTGGGTTTTACTGTCTAGCCATTCATTTTCCAAATGCAGTCAAACATTTTCTATTTCTATTAACATGGAAGATTGCAGTCCTCCAGCTATCACTGAAGAAAAGATTGCCAGTAATGACCTTAGCAGAAGTTTAGTTCCATCTCATCCAAATATATCCAACCTTGCTGACACTGAAGGGCACAAATATCAGATGAAAGACAGGCTATATGTGAATCCATTTCTTACATTTTGGATAATTATACCAGATGTACTCAACAAAGAATTAAAAATACTGAAGGACCCCTTGGTGGACAGTCTAGCAATCCATCTCTAAATCAACTCTAAATAGCAGCCATAGTGAGGAGGTAACTTCAGAGCTTTACAAAAGCAATAATGGTATGAATGTTCCCTCAGAGACATTTGTAACTCTCCATTTTAATTCTTATTTTAACACAGACCCAGAGGAAAAAAATATTGAATAATGTTCAGAATTTGAGAAGTTCTCAACTCACAATGACAAACAATACATTACAGTAGCGATTAATAGCTTCTGTAATGAATGCAACAAATGCTTTTCACAGTCTCATTTAAAGTGCACAAACACAGAAACAGAAATGCACTTGCAATTTGATGATTTAATATTGTCAAGCATTTTGATGCTACCAAAGAAGAATACTAGAGTTAGATGCTTTTCTTTTGACACAATACTGCACTGTCTCTGGTAGAAGCAGAAAATGTTTTCAAGTAGAGGAAGAATTCACAAATTAATGGCACAGGCTTGGGCAAGAATATTCTTTCCAGGTGTTATTTTGACGTCTAGTCTTGGAATTAAGGCTAATACTACTCAACATCCATTCTCTTTCCTACAGAAGTCTTCACAAAGTTTTCAAATATTCAGTAAGAGATATTGGATAGGTTCATCAAGCATATCATATAAGACAGAAATAACATGTATACATACTAATTCTAAAAAGTAATTTCCAGGGGCAAAAGGCCACAGGTACGTAATAGTAAAACAATAAAAGTAAAAGAAATGAAGGTAGGGTTTGTTTGTGGCCTTTTTGGGGAAATGGGATTCTTTTGGGGAGAAGCTATTTATAATATTTTTAGATGTATTAAGAATTCTGGAGACATAATGTCCTTATATTAACTTCCCTGTAAAAAGCACAATATAATTTATTTTTTTGTCTCCAACTGTCTTTGTTACATTCTTAGGGGGTCAAAATGATAAAGAAGTGCCACAGGGGTTAGAGAACAGAGGTTAACAATTTTTAGCAGCATTTTTCTATATTTGTGAATAAACACTGAAGAGGACTTCACATGATTGTTAATACTGAATTTAATAAAGACAATACGAAGAAGCATACTTGATTATTATCTCACTTTTCCCTGAAGAGTTCATCCAGTTCTATATTGGTAATACAAAAATCCATCAAGTATAAAATTACCTTATGGCTTGAGGAATACAAAGACATTGGAATTCCATAATAAATCATGCAGAGTAATATGATAAAGTTGACAAAACAACTGAATTCATACAAAATATACAAATGCAGTATATTTATCTAAACTAGCTGTATTCAAGCCAGCTCAGTCAACAGTTATTGATTGTGGCTACTCCAGAACTACAGTTAGAATTATGATTTATATTAAATGTGAAATTAGAGACCACTTTCAAATCCCAACTAAGGCCAAGTAACAATTATCTGATAATAAAACTCAAACCATGGCTGGCATAATTCAAGTTCACGTTTCATCTGATTTTAATACTATTCTATCTTACCAAGCTTTGGGATATAATGGACTGGAGTTTCTTGGTCTGCAAAAAAAATATTTTACCCTAATATTTGAACAGCACCAAATATATTTTATCAAACTACAAACTACCTTTTATCTCCAAACTAGGAATGGAAATCAAAGTACGAAACCCTTTCAGGACAGGACAAATTATTCTGTACAATGAACTGACACAAATCTGCAAAATATTTTCAATATATGTTTCTTAATTACATATTTAATGTTCAAGTAATGTTCATCACATTATTTCATCTGATGAAGAATATGGAACAGGAATTATTAGAAACAGTGTTGGCACTTTGTACATTTTTAAATTACATTCCTGCTCTAAATATTCTAAGTTATTTCATATTTTTCAAAATTTGAAAGTACTTTTCTAATATTAAATACACCGAATATTTGCTTACTTACTTTGCTTACTTAGAAATCCACTCATAATGCTGGAGTGAACTATAACTGATAATGTTGCTATCGTTAAACTTTGCCTTCCTGAAGATCTCTGAAGCCTAAACTAAATGTTAAGAGTATTTTTAAGAAGTAATTTATCAAGCATTCTAAAACAAAATATTTTCCAAGGGATTCTTTGTTCTCCAGTACTCCATACATTTCTGTGTTCTCTGCCTATTTCAATTTTTTTCAAAAGAAGCAGCTTCTTATATCTCAATGGTTTTCATTACCTTCCCCTGTATTTTACATATGTACTGTAATCATGTGATCATTGCTTGCACAAATTCTCAGATGAGCAGTTATTGCCATGATTAAAACAGTTGTCATGATATTTGAACCAATTCTTAGAGGACTAAAATAGACAGACTCTACTGTCCTTAGATGGTAATAGAAGACAAGTGTCAATAAAATAACAAACAGATCTCAAACTGGCTTACTATTTTGAGGAAAATGGGATTACCTGCCAACACAACAGAAGCTTGTGCCATTAACTGGCACAGTTAACTTAACGGTTAACAACAAAAGAATTACTCACTCTTCAGACTTCCATAGGACACCAAGTACTATATACATGGAGAAGCAAGCAAGATCGCATTATTTGGGTATTCAGGGGAATAATCTATATGGATAATCCAAGTCAGAAAAAAGAACCTATTTGCATAGGTTGCATACAGCAATGTACATAACACACACCAGGTTTCTTAATACTCATTCAGTTGGATGACATCAAGAAGTACATTCAAAAATCCTATGACTGTTTGGACAGATGCCAAGATTCATACCCATTCCTGATTCCATAAGGACTGTAAGAATACAAATATGGAAGAGTCTGAAGTCAAACAGCAGTTAGAATATAGTATTATTTATTTTAGCAGGTGTTTATATCTGAGGTAGTGAAAAGGTAGCGAAAAACTATTTTTCCTCCTCAGGAACAAGAGTTCTGAATTTTCTGGCACTATTCCACTGATTAAAAAGTTCTTCAAAGAATTGGCATTCTCATCTAGCCAAGGAAAACAGAACCACAAAAGGGCTAAAGGAAGCATTTTTGCATCTGGTGATAAGCTCACGCCTTCTCCAATGTCAAGTATTCAAATTTCACAGATGGTAAATGAAGAAACCAAGGTGTGAAGTGAATTAATGACTGTCACAATTCAGAATTGAAGGCGAAAGCTGAGAGTTCAAGGCAACAAGACAAGCAAAGATTTAGAAAGTGGGCATAATTGTTTTTCATCTGTGGTTTTAATTTGTGTTGCACTGATCAGTAGCCTTTGTAAATTTTACTGGCATCTGGACATCATGCTGAGCTCTTTTTTTTTTCATAAAAATGAAGCATTATTCACTTGTTGGGTTTATGCACTGCATTGTCACAATGCAGTTTGGTTTTAACTAAGCATACAGTGGGAACCCAGTTATGGTATCATCCAATACAACCAATGTGTCTATAGAAAACCTATCTTAATTAATTATTATTACTATTAGTACTATATTAGTATATGTTTAAGTAAGCAAAAAGCTTAGTAGTAAAATAAAATATGGAAAGCCGGTGTACTGTAACAGAAAGCAATAAACTACAAAAATCACCTTCATTTCCAAAAATACGTTTGTGAACCAAAGATTTGGTTTGTGTGGTCAATTGCTCCTCAAAAACAGGGAGAACCAGAGAAGCAGCTTGCTATAAAACTTTTACAATTCCAGAAAATCAGCTTTTTAAAACTATGCCCTAGGATAACTATTGTTATCGATAGACAGGTTGCTCCAGCACAGCATTCACAATGTTTTCCAAATTTTAAATGTGCCCACCAATCCTGAAATTATTAGAAAACCTGTAGCTTAATGCAATGAGCAAATGCAGCCACTTAGCAGTTTTAATATCAAGGCACTCATTATAGCAACTGCCTAGAAACCTAGATCTGGCCAACAGTAGCAGGTTGTTAAGTGTGCATTTATAGTCTTCATTTGTGATTGACACAAGCTTAAAATTCTTTCCCTCCTCCCTCCTCCTCTCCCAACTTCAGCAAGAGACCAAGGAATACTGAAAACTTTATTCAACCTACAGTAATTCTGTGATGCTTATCAATTCCCCATTTATTCATTTCTTGTTATGTTTTTCTTTCTTTTTTCCTTTATACTTTTTTCCTTTTCTCTTTTTATAATTTTTCAAACAATTCTTAATAAAAATGCAATCAAAAAAATCCCACAATTCTTTTTAGGGTATTACCTTTATTATAAACATAACCAGTTAACTGTATGCAATTGGCGGAGAATATTTCAATATAGGAAACAAATTTTACTTGGAAAAATATGCAGGGAATTAAGAATGCTTATGAATCAAGAATGCTTATGTATCAGGTAAAGTTAATGATACTTAAAGTAAGGGTAATCTAAAACTTCCTGGAATTTCTTGTATGTCAGAATTATCTGCAGTTTCCTCATACTTCTTATGATAGAAACCTTCACTACTTCTTGCAATAGAGCGGAACAAGTCAGAGGCTCACCAGAATAGTGTAGGAGTTGAAAAGGAACATCTGGTTCCTGCTCCCCAATCAGCATTATCAGGCAAAAATGTCCCCTTCATCGGTAGTACTGAATAGTTGACCTTTAATCTTACAGAAACCTATACATAAAACTCATTCTAAAAGATTACTCCTCTGAGATATTAAAATTGGCTGGTCTTTAATGCAAACAAAGTCTTGCTTTTGTTCGTTTTCTTTTTGCACAAAAACTCTCCAAACTGAAATGCTAAATAAATCAATTTAAGAATTTCATCTGAGTAGGGTATTGAATAGGCACAATTCTAAATATTTACATGCAAAAGTAGAGTTTCGCATCTACTTAAATGGGGCTACAATTATGGAATGTCTGCTTTGAGCAGGGGCCATGCTACAATCTATCAATCTCCTTGTCTTGATAAGCCTCTCGATAACCTTATTTTTTTACTTTTTTTCCTGTTTCCTTAAAATACTTTAATAATTACATTATGAGAAGAGCTGCTAAGACTTTATGTTCCCTATCTAGATGTGTTATTATACTATTTATAGTGATGAAATTTTCAGAAATGAGCAAAAAAAATCTAGACAAAATTAAAATAATATTGAAGAAAGAACACCGTTCTTCATTCTGAGAAAACTACCAGTTTCTGTCTCTGCTTACTATTGGTTACACAGTTGTCATATTCAAGATCGCCTTCACAAACTCTCAGATCCCATAGTCCTGGCACATTCCATCAATTTAGTCACATATTTTTTTCTCTCTGCATCAAGATCACTTATCCAATGTCCCTTCTAGGTATTGGCCCTCCTTTTTCCCACTGTAAATCTGCCCAGATCTGATGTCACTGCTTCCTCTTTTTATTCCCTGAATCATGCAAAGTTTTTCTTCTGGATCATCCCAATTCAGTGTTTCTCAATTTGGGCAATTTTAAGATGCCTGGACTTCAGCTCCCAGAATTCCGCAGCTAACATGCCTGGTTAGGGAATTCTGGGAGTTGAAGTCCACTTATCTTAAAGTTGCCAAAACACTGCTTCAATTACTCAATTCCTATTCTAAACCTTCTCTAAAGATTCAGAAATAATAAAGTACACCCCTCTCTTCCTTACATTTTTATTTTGTGTGGTTAGATATGCTGCATATGAAAGCAGGCCTAATGGCTGACCATCTGTGGTGCCCAAGTACTTATCAAAGAGACCCAAGAGCATTCTGCAAGAAATCAATGACAGAAGTTCAAAGTTTTCATAACAGTTCCCAATCATTTGTTTTAATTTTAAAAATTAAAGTATTTTTAATAGTGTAACTTTCAAAATGGCACCACATAGGACAATATTTAGAGGTGCAATGATGTTAATGTACATACATAGCCTACCCTAGTGATAAAACCTCCATATTCAAATGCAGTGTATCAAAACATAATGCAGGTTTATTTTAAGTAAGCATTCAGAATTTTCATGGGGCACACACATGTCCATGGGAAAAGGATGTTAGAGTTTTGATTTGATTCAGCAGACTATATTTTTTAACAGTCTGTGTGTGGGCATGGGCATACCCAAGAAGTTTCTAAATATACTTAATCTTCTATTGTCAACTTGCATTTAAGATTTATTTAAACTTGTGAAGTTATATTTTAAAATACCCAAAATAATCAGATTCTGATTTTTTTTTTTAAAAAAGAATCCTTTCAATGCAGCTTAATCAATCCAGATGAGTTGGAGTTCCTTTCCAAGCATTTCCAGCCAAAATTCAACATACGTGAAGGTGCCAATTAGGAGAAAACTGAGCTAACAAATTCAACAATTAAAATCCTTCAAATGAATAAGCAAATTTTACTAGGTGGAGCTTTCATGTTGTCTATGCCTAAATAAAGTTATACCCAATCTAATGACTCAAAGTAAAACAAACAAAACCAAAGAACACTTTATTACTCACAGCTTACTCAAGATGGCTATGGCAGTTATTCTTTTAAAACTAAAGATGTCTTCTTGAGTAACTGGGCTGTAATCCTTATTATACAACAAGTGTTCCCATACAGTTCTGCTTTCTAATTTATTTGCAAACCCAAACATAAATACCATTTCTCTCCTGTCTCAGCACTCTGATGAAAAGCATTCAATTACATATATACAAGTTTCAACAGGACACATTTCTGATTTTGATATAATTCAATTAAATGTTCTATTGACAGAAAAGGAAGTAAACCTTGCTAAACAGGCTTTTCCCCTCCTCCCATAAATGCACACACAATAAAAAAACAATGCATGCATATTTAATAAAATGCTTATATTTCAGAATGATATTTATCCTGGTTTATATTACCTTTATTTTATTTTGTCTGTTTCAGCTTTCAGTGTAGTTCTTGTTTACTCTGCTTGAATATTGAATGTTAAAGCCAGATTTCAACTTTTATACTCTTAAGGGCCATAAAATCCTGACAAACAATGTGCAAACCCCCAACCCCAATTTCACCAAAATTTCTAAGGGATAGCAGGTCATTAGTGATTTTTCTCCAATTCAAAGTGGTATCGAAATACAGAACTGCCCCCGCCCGCCTTAAACTAAAAACAAGAAATGAAATGAGAACTGGAATTCAGGTTGCATCCCTGCCTCTTTTGTTAAGCTAGGGCTGGGCTGCCTGAATCTCACACCCAAGAAACACATCTGGATTTCTGCTAAAGTTATATTTCCTGAAGATCTGAGATGGTCTTTTTTTTTTTAAACCCTTTTCCCACAACAGAAGGAAAGCCTTCCAGTTGCCCTGGAATGATGAAACATCCCAAGCATGGAGATTTACAGATACACATACACACAAACATATGACACATATTTCTCCTTCCCCTAGATCCTGGAATGCCATCACCCCTTACAACGCTCCCTTTTCTGCCTTGCCTTCAATAATAACCGAGCCAAAGTTGAACACAGTAAAGCAATTACCTTCGGAGTCAGGACTTCTCCAGCCAGAGCCCCACATAATCCAAGAGGACAGCCCTGTAGCCTCAAAAGCTGCTTCTCTTCCCTCAGAAAGTGAGCCTGGTCTGATTATCCCAGGCGGTAGCTTTTCTCCACCTCCACTTCTTTTTTTTGGGGAGGGGGGAGGCGGGGGAAAGAGAGAGCGAGGTAGTGCCTTGACAAATCCTTTTTGCCTTTGTTCAGGGTTAGAAGTTGAGCCTGTTCTCTCAGCCTCTTTCACTTCTTGTATTACAGTTACACGGCTGTGTGACGTCTGGTGAGATGAAAAAGGGAAGAAAACAACTGAGTAGAAGGGACGCCTGGACAGGGAGACTCCTCCTCTCTTTGCCTCACTGCTGCCTCCTCCTTTTTGTCGACTAACACACATACAGCAACAAGCGGTTGGAAAGGTTGTCTGTGGGGGGGGGAGACAAGAAAAACAGGGGGTGGCCTTCCTTCCTTCACAGGTACAGGCAGCCTTACAGCAATAAGATCTGCTCGAAATAGCTCTTCCGTAACCATCTTCTGCCTGATTAGCCTGATTTCTTTGGGATTTTTCCAGAACACACTCATGGTCTTCTTGGCATAAAATACAAACAAATGCAAGACCGCAACTAATACCACCCCGAGTATCACTCCAGACATGCTTCAGTTTTCCAGTTGCAATACTAGCACAGTAAAAGGCAAATGTTGTTTGCCATCCCTCACGCCAAAGAGCATTTGGACTTTGACCACCTTGTAATTGTTTGAAATAATAATAAGGGACAATGTACAATTATCTGTCCTGAATAAGACCTGTTGTCTTAAAATAAGATTAACTCCCAGGTAAGGATATAGAGAACTGATATTTAGGACTTTCATCCAATGTATTTCAGTAAAACGCAGTTATCTGGAAGTAAGATTGCTCTAACTCAATAGAGCTCATATCTATTACTTTATTATGACCTATTACTTGCTGTTTATGTGTACACTGTGAGCTTATGCACCGGAGACAAATTCCTTGTGTGACCAATCACAGTTGGACAATAAAGAATTCTGTTCTATTCTGAGTAGTCAAGAGAATTGACTATACTTTCAGCTGCCAACTTCTATGCATGTAACTTCGAAAAGAAGGCAAGAGGGAATTATTTCAAGTTAAACATGCTGTGAATAGACCTTTGAACCCATCTAACTGCTTTGCTCACTTTTGAGCAAAAACAAAAGAGATTTTTTTCAGATGCATGGACAGTCAAGACAAGCTTCCTTTTGCATCACAAAAGGAATCAATTTATGCAAGTAGACTCAATATATACTCAGAAGTCTGTACCACCAATTTCAGTAGATTTCCTTTCAAAAGCACAACCACAGCTGATTTACAAATAAACACACAAAGCAAGCTATGCTGTCAAACATGAAGGCAACCAAATATGAAAGCTTTATCCTAAGGTCGAGTTTACTTTTTCTAAAATATTTTTACTGATTCCATAATATGTAATTGTAAATGTAATCCAGTGCTAATAAACAAAGGGGACTAGCAACCCAGAAATTCAAGGAACAAGTTTTCTATTAAATTATTGCTTGCATATACAAAAAGCTGCTTGAACAATAATACTGGTACAATGCCTCACCCATTACACACACATTTGCCTGAAATTAAAGAAAAGGCGTATGAGGAAATAGCTTAAAAACAAATCTAATTCTAAAACTATGTAACTGAATAGCTAAATGTTCCTACTGAGGTATTCTGTCCTCTTAAAAGTTAAATATATGGCTGCCAAGTGAGTTAATGAAAAACTCTTTGCTAGTTAACTCATTTAGTGCATCAGCTATGAATTAAAGTATGTGGCACATGGCCAGAGCATAAAGGACTCTCTTTGAACATGCTCAGATTTCTCTCTAACAAGAAATAGTTCTGATCATCTCCAGAGTGAAGTGGGCAGTTGGCTTCAACACAAAAGGTTGCATTTAGTTCTTGAATTGTCCATCCCACCCCTTTATCCCAACGTAGAAGATAAAAAGCCAGCAAGAAATCAAGCATTTCACCTTAAAAACACTGCAATCTCTTTTGCCCCAAACCCTCTGTACAGTACATACTAACAGACAATATGTTCATGATCTAAAGCCAGAAACTTGTTATAATATTGATATTGGGGAAAATGGATGGAATGACAAAGGGAGGCATTTCTTAAGTAAAAGAACAGGGCCAGATCCATGACAGGCAGAGAGCTTTCCAGCTCTTTAGTTACTGAATGTGCTTATTGTGTGGTAAAGAAATGATCATTATTCATAGCATTCATGGAATATGTTGGCCACTAGTAGTTCTTTTGTACCAGAACAGTTAGGTCTGACATTTTCTGAAATGAACTTTTAAGTATTTTTTTTTGTCTAAAGTTATGTTTGTGATAATTTAAAAATCTAATCAGTGCAAAAAAAAAAAAAAGGATCAACAGGATGCTGCATTATCCAGTGGGCTATAGAGGGAGGGGGGATTGTTACACAGTAAGTTTCCTTTGAAAACCATGAAGAACTCAACCCCCTATTGTGTTATAGATTCAGTGTGATCCTGCCACACATTAAAAAGTCCTTTTATAGCAATGACTCTTAAATGGATATAAATAATCACATTCTTGAAGTCACAATGGGTGTATTTTTTGGACACTCTCCACTCCTCACTCCCCCCCCCCCCCCAAGATAAGCAAGTCTGCTACATTGTTCAAACACACCAATAGATCATTCTATATTTCCTCGCCTTCCCCACATCTCAGCTTGATATTTGAAACCACCACCTTATGACAATTCTATTCACGATCAGAGTTCTGGTTTCAGGACTGAATTTTGGTTGACAGCAGATGGGTGGTGCGGGTGGGCGAAGGTATCGTTTACCTATCTGGATTCTGGCGCCTAGCCCAACAAAGGCAGAAGAAGCATGTAGAAAATACAAGGGAAGAGCTCTTCCAGCCTGAAATGTTGGAGTTGCAATGCAAACACAGTAAGAGGTGAGAGCTGATGATTGGAGGGCGAGGCTGACAGTCTCTCCTAGAGGGCAGGACTAAGCTAAACAGCATTGTTTCACCCATTTCTTCTTTGCCACTTAATTATCCCCTTCTTCTCCTTTCCCTTCACTTAAAAAGTTTAGGAAAGAAACATCCATGCTCATGGTAGGAGTTGATCGCCTTAACCAATAGCACCAGAGATGGAAAATATTCATAGTTTCAGTAGGAGGTTGTGGGGGGGAGGAGGAGGAGGAAAGGCTGGTGGCATAGAGAGAGGAGATTGTTGAAAGCTTTAACCTTATATTGCTCTCTTCAAATTCAGTATTATTTTTTTAACAGTAGCCCAGTTGGATTGTAAAGCCCCTACCTTCCCCTCCATTTAATGTATGGACTCATTAGTCTAATTTCATTATTTAATCATGTGCCAGTCATTGTACTTCCTTAAGAAAGGAGTGGACTGACCTATTTTTGGCAGGAGATAAACGATCATGTTAACAGATGTTAATCTTGTAATCTGTTTTCCTGTAAGCACTTCATATACCCGCATTTCAGACATTAACAACAATATCACACACACACATACACACACACACACCACAGGAGGGATTGACGTCAGGATCCACTACTGCTTTTTCCCCAAATAGGGGAGAGAATTCGCCCCACGCCTTCGAAGACATTAAATCTTTTTCCTACTTGATAAATGCTGATTTGTTCTGCCTCAACTCCCACAGGCGGTGATTTGCATTTCAAATTCCACAGGTTAGACCCCCCCCCTTTCCCTTTTTTCTGATACACACACACACACAAACACACACAATACACACCCATACAAATATAAACCCAGCCTAAGATCGCCAATGTGGATCGAGAGAGGCAGGGAGACCATCTAAATTAAATAAAACACCGAGCACAAATCTCCCAGAGGCCACCACAAAACGTCGGTAGCAGCTACCTCTCCGGTCCAAAAGGTTTTTGGGGAACCCACCGATCTGCCCAACGGAATAGATGGGATACGCAACCCTCCCCGGCCGCCGCCGCTGCTTCTGCGAGATTCACCACGCTTTCCAGCCCCAAATGTGGCCGCGGGAAAGCGGGGCGAAGGGGGGGGGGAAGGGAAGGGAGCGATCAGGCGAGAGAGAGAGAGAGAGCAGGACAGATCTTTCAGCGGCGGGGATTCACCCAACTCCCTATTAGAGAGACGGGACATCCCGTTGTTGTCACCTTCTGCACCCAGGCCCCTTTCAAAGCCCCAACTCTCCCCCCCGCCCCCTCTCTTCGCCCTCCGAAGCCCTTACGACTAACTCGACCCGAGCCTGACAAAGTTTCCGCAACTTTCTCGAAAGAGGTTTTTTTTTTTTTAATTCAAATGACGGTTGCAACTCTTATGCTAATTCTGGGTGGAGATGGGAGGGGGCGGAGAAAAGGAGGGACAATATGTCTGCATTATATCTCTCTTCCCCCCCCCCCACTAGGCAATCTTCCCTTCCTCCCTCTTTTTTCTCTCTTTCTCTTTTTCCCCCACTAGGTAATCCTCCTTCCCTCCCTCCCTCTTTTTCTCTTTCTATTTTTTCTCCCACTAAGCAGTCTTCCCTCCCTCCCTCTTTTTCTCCAACTAGGCAATTCTCCCTCCCTCCCTTTTCTCTCTCTTTTTTCTCCCACTAGGCAATCTTCCCTCCCTCCCTCTTCTCTCTTTCTCTCTTCCCCCACCCCCAACTAGGCAATCTTCCCTCCCTCTTTTTCTCCCTCTCTCTTTCTCTCCCTCCCGTGTATACACATTCAACACCCCTCCAAGCGGCAGGACTCAGCCGTGGATCTCGCCCTTCAAGGTTGCTGTTTGGTGCTTTACATATCTACATATCTCCAGAGCGGGAAAAAAAGCAGCCTTTTTTTTTTTTTAAACACCCCTCAACTTTCCAAGGCAAACTATGCCCTTCACTCCAGCTGGAGGTTCGAGAAACAAAACAAATCCAACCAACAAATTAAAAAAAGTGTCCAGGCGAGGGAGGAGGAGGAGGAGGAGGCTCGCCCGCTCCCGGTCCGCAACCCAGCCCCTTCAGGAGGCGAGCGGCCGCTTCTTCCCAGCCTCCAAAGGCTTGCAAAAAAAAAAAAAAGTAGTCCACCTACGTTAGACGGGTATTTTAATGTTAAAAAGGACGAGCCGGGAGCTAGCTTTCCCGGCCCTCCTCGGTGGAGGGCATCTGACTTGACGGCACCTCCTTCTCCTTCCCCCCCCCCCACCACCACACACACCCCGCCCGCGCCTTTCACAAAGTGTACAAAGCTGAAAGCTTCCCATCGTTCAGAGATCGGGACAAGACCGAGCCCAGCCGCCTCTCCATCCCCAATCCAATTCACCCTCTTTTTTTTTTTAATCGCAAGCTTTTAATTCCGAATGAACACCCGGCCATCGCTTCTGCAAAAGTGTCCCCGGTTCCCGATTGAGGTGAACTATTATTCATTGGAACCGCCAAGTTCCCCCTCCCCCCCCAATCACGGGCGTTATTAAGGGGATTCTCATTTCTCTTTCTCCTCTCCCTCTTTCTCTCTCTCTCTCTTTTTCTCGATCTCTCCTTTCCTCCCCCCCTCCCCCCCCCCCCCCACGTCGCCTTCCCGGGTCCCTTTGATCTCTCTTGCGGCACCGCCTCCCAGAAGGTATATCCCGCAAAGCGGGTCTTTAGGAAACAGTCCTTCCAAACGCCCATTTTACCTTATCTCGGTTTTAAAGGTGATGTGATTTGGAGAAGGACAGACAAACAACAACCTGAAGGTGAAACCACGCGCTGAATGCAATAAGGAAAGAACTGCACATGATTCACTGCGCCAGCTCCACTCGGGCGAGCAAGGAGGGGGCGTCTCTACACCCCCGGCGACCAAGCCCCGGAGAAGGGGCCCGCCAGCCTCAAACTTTCAGTCCGACTTCGGCCCGCGGGGGGACCGTTTTGAGGACCCGGACTGGAGCGAGGCCGGAGAAATAGCCGCCTTTTTCTTTTTGCCCTCCCTCTTCAATGTATAGGTGCATGACTTCCCCCAGCCGGTAGAATGGTCTGTTCTATATTAAATGCACACACTGTCTACTATTGTCTCATCAGCACAAAGTTCTTGTGTAATGCGGGGACAGACTAAATGGCCAAAAATGAGTCACATAAAAACAATTATTCTACTAATAGGACTGATTCATTAACAGGTCTGTTATTCATTTCAGCTTCTTACCAAACAACTAAATAGTAGCTATTATCAAACGCTATTACATATATTCCCAATGTACACAAACTCTTACACACACACCCCTAGTATATATACAATGAGATAATTATATATCGATATAGTTAATCCCGTATTTCAACTTTTAAACAAAATGTGATTACATCAGGTGGGATTGTTTCAATCCCATTTTATTAAACGATGCTGCTTGTTCTTAATTCCACTTGAACATGTTTATATTAAAGGCCATTTGATTTATTAAGTTCTATGCAGGGAAAGTAATACAGAAAAATGAATTCTACAACCACTGTCTTTATTTCACTACATATAACTTAGATTTTCAGCATGTGTGCACACATAGAAAGTATTAAATTATTTTAAGTGGCAGTCTTATATGTCCTTGTGTGTCTGTATATGCATGTGTTATGTACAATTATAGATATAAATGTATTCAGATATATGGGCACACATACTAAAATATATATTATTCATACGGTCTTCCTATTCATATTCCAGATTTAAATCATATTTAATGTGATTTTATAATATGGAGTTGTCTGAAATATGTTTATATGTACACAGTTGTATCATATGACAGTTTTATGTGGTATTTTGAAGTGGCAACGTTCCTCAAGTGAAGTGTTATTTGTATAGAAAACGTACAATATTCCAGGGACCTCCTAAAGGTATATACCATTTTTACATAAAACAACACCAAATAAGATAAAAAGGTGGCACATCTCTGAACAAAATACACACACACAAATACACACACACATATATACATACATACACGTCAAGGATTATACAGTATATATATTCCTCCATTTACAACAGTTTGTTTATTGACTAAAGTTACAACAGCACTGAAAAAAGTGACTTATGACAATTTTTCACATTTATGACTGCTGCAGCATTCCCATGGTCACATGATTTACATTTGGATGTGTGACAACTGATTCATGTTTATGACGGTTGCATTGTCCTGGAGTCATGTGATCATCTTTTGCAAACTTTTGACAGACAAAGTCAATGGGGAAGCCAGATCCACTTAACAACCGTATTACTAATTTAACAGCTGCACTCATTCACTTAACAAATGTGGCAGGAAAAATCGTAAAATGGGACAACAAAACTCCCTTAACAAATTGCTCACTTAGCAACATAAATTCTGGGCTCAATTGTGGTCGTAGGTCGAGGACCGCCTGTACATACTTTTCAAATAAACACTCTAATTGACTTCAATATAAACCTTAAATGGACCTAAAAATCCATACCCTGCATTTTCTATCATCTCATTTAATGATCATAAAGTATTACTCACTTATGGGCTTTTTAAAAAAAAATTGCTTTTTGTCTTCATCCAATCAGATCACTGATGGTGTAAGTGGCAGCACAGAACTTTGAACGAAGGCTGACACTATCTTCCTTCCAAAGATCTTTCCAGCAGTCCTTATCCAACCATGTTTATTATTACTAAGCAGTTACAAGGAACACACTGTCCACATTTCTTCACTGTACTTTTTTGCGGCCAATTAATTCAAGGACAGCTCTTGTTGCAGTTTAAATGCTTACCTAGCATTGTGGTATTTTGTGTGTGAGAGAAGTTTGATAGTGCTTCTAAGATGATAGTGTTAAGACCATTCTCCAAATATTCCCCCATTTTGCAACAGGTTGTGTTGCAAACAACTGGTCTGCATCAACTGAAACTTATAAGTATTTAGGAGCATTTGGGGATAAGAAGGGAGAGAAGAGCAAATAGGGAAAGTTTGCAGTTGCAAATACATAGAGAGGGGGTAGAGATGCTGTGTGGGATACATCATGTGTTCTAATTTGACTAACAAACGTTAAAGATCATTGACAAATGTTGCATTCAGCACAAATGTCTGAGTGGGAATCTTTGTAGCTATGCACTCCGAATCAATATGGAGCTTATAATATCATTTCTACATATTATGTATTCAGGGAGGAGGACTGACCTTGGGCAGGATTTTGTGTTACACTTTTCAAAAGATCCTCCATTTATAGTCAAAGAGCCAGTTTGTTGTGGTGATTAGAGGCATCATGTCAGAAATGGCAAAAAGTGTGAGTTCTAGTCCTGCCTTAAGCACAAATCCACTGGGCGACTTTCCACTAATCGCTCTCACTTGAAGAAGGCAATGGCTACTGACTCAAAGGCACACACACAATCCACCCCCCCCATACACACACACACACACATACAGTCCCTCAAAGGTTTCATATTTTATTTTCACTTTTGCATTGCCACATATGGGAACGAGAACCTCACTATTCTGGACTGAAATTTTGTGATTGTGCTGACATGCAGACAACAACACATGTACACTTGTTCTTTGCATCCCGGTCAGTGCACACGTGAAGACCTCATGGCAATGAAACTGAACACAATGTTGCTAGCTTCAGGGCAAGGTTTCTTTAACTTGTACATATTTTAATCTGCTGTTTTATATTTTAAACTTTATGTCGTATAGCATGCCTTATTTTAATTGTGATGCTTCTGACCCAAATAAACAACACTTTTGCATAAAACTAAATCAAGATTTAATATATATTGCCACTTACTGAATTGTCCCTTCCCCAGGTGTTTCAGCTGTTGTGGCATGCTCAACAACATGGAATTTCTTGGCTTGGATATCCAAAGCATCCTTTGTGCTTCAGCTTTAATGCACAGGACTTGACACTGTGTTAAAGAGACTAATAAGTTCCATATGGGGAAAATTGACAAGTTGTATCAAAAGTATGTAGGATATTCAAGCTTCTCCATCCTGTGTGATTATCATGACTGACCTTTATTCGGAGGGTCGCTTTAGGTCCTTAATTATATTGGTAGAAGAAAAAAATTATTTTAGATAGTGTATCACTAATGCACACTCGTGCTCCCTTGAAGTTAGACAACCTGTTTGCAACAGCACTAAAATCAGAGGAACGTCAGGCACATTTATTAGAAAATAATACATGCCAACTCAGAGGTAACCCTATTGACCTCAGTGGGGTATAGTCATTGTATGGTCTTCGAAAGCTTAAATATTTTGATATATTTCAATAATATTATTTGATAAGGTTATCTGAGGGACCGTCTCTCTTGCCAGTCACATCTACCTGGTCCATCAGAGCAGGGAGGCAGGGAATGTTGCGGGTCTCATCTGGTGGGACTTAGAAGAAGGGCCTTCTCCATGGTGGCTCCCTCTCTTTGGAACATCATTTCCCCAGAGATTAGAACGGCCGCCACTCTAACACTCTTCCAGGAGGCACTGAAGACCTGGTTCTGCCAGCGGGCTTGGGGAACCCAGAGCGGGATGGTGCCCATTAAATGGCTTGTGTGATCTGCTATCACCGGGGTGAGGGGTGATTTTATTATATTATTTACTTATTTATTTATAATCGTATTTCTATACCGCTCCCTCTCCGAAAAGGGACTCGGGGCGGTGTACAGCCTAATAAATACATAAAATACAGAGATACAAAATTAAATAGAATTTAAAACCGAATTAAACATGAGTATGGCTGCATCCCAAAAATTTTAAAAATAAGTTAAAATTTAAAAAACCCTATTTACTAAAACCCCTTAAACCTTTACTGGGCCAGGCCAGCCTGTTTAAAAAGTAGGGTCTTAACTGCGCGCCGGAAGGAGAGGATATCTGTCATGGCTCGTATCTCCGGGGGGAGATCATTCCACAGGGAGGGCGCTCCCACAGAGAAAGCACGCACCCCCGGGGCCGCCAGTCGACAACGATCAGGTGGCGGTACCCCAAGGAGGGCGACCCTGTGGGAGCGTACTGGGCGGCGGGAGGTTGTTGATGGCAGCAGGCGGTCCCGTAAGTACCCAGGTCCCGAGCCATGGAGCACTTTAAATACCATCAGTACCACCTTGAATCGAATCCGGAAGGCCACAGGAAGCCAGTGCAGCCTGCGGAGAAGTGGTGTTACATGTGCGCCTCGAGGGGCGCCCACGATCACCCGCGCGGCTGCATTCTGGACTAACTGCAACCTCCGGAGACTCTTCAAGGTGAGCCCCATGTAGAGAGCATTGCAATAATCCAAGCGGGAGATAACGAGGGCGGAAGTGACTGTGCGAAGTGCGCCCAGATCCAGAAAGGGCCGCAACTGGTAAATCAGACGAATCTGTAAAAAGCCCCCCTGGCGACGGCTGCGATATGTTCTTCCAAAGACAGCCGCACATCCAGGAGGACACCCAAGTTGCGCACCCTTTCCACGGGGGTCAAAACCTCTCCCCCCACGGCCAGCGAAGGAATAAGCTGGCTGTATCTGGGTGCAGGAAACCACAGCCACTCGGTTTTGGCCGGGTTGAGACGAAGCCTGTTACGACCCATCCAACCCCGCATGGCCTCCAGGCACCGGGACATCACTTCGACGGCTTCGTTGGGGTGGCCCGGGGTGGAGATGTACAGCTGAGTATCATCAGCTTACTGATGGAACTCCACCCCAAAGCCACGGATGATCTCACCCAGCGGCTTTACATAAATGTTGAACAGCAGGGGCGAGAGCACCGACCCCTGAGGCACCCCACAAAGCAGGGGCCTTGGGGACGATCTCTGCCCCCCGTCAACACAAATTGCGAGCGGTCGGAGAGGAAGGAGGAGAACCACCGTAATACGGTGCCTCCAACCCCCAACCCCCCCAACCGCTGCAATAAGATACTGTGGTCGACAGTATCAAAAGCCGCCGAGAGATCTAACAGGACCAGGACAGAGGAACAACCTCTGTCCCGAGCCCTCCAGAGATCATCAACCAACGCGACCAACGCCGTCTCCGTGCTATGCCCGGGCCTGAAGCCCGATTGGAGGGGGTCAAGATAACTCGCTTCATCCAGGAACCGGGGAAGCTGACGGGCCACCACACTCTCTACAACCTTCGCAACAAAGCGAAGGTTGGAGACAGGACGGTAATTTGATAACAATGCTGGGTCCAGGGACGGTTTCTTGAGGAGGGGCTGCACCACCGCCTCCTTCAAGGCGGCAGGTAAAAGCCCCTCTCTCAAGGAAGCGTTTATAATACCCTGGAACCAGCCTCGTGTCACCTCCCGAGTGGCCAAGACCAACCAGGAGGGGCACGGGTCCAACAAACAGGTGGTGGCATTCAGTCCCCCCAGCACCCTGTCCACGTCTTCAACAGTAACAGGGTCGAACTCAACCCAACTGGCCTCACCGATATCCACCCCCGCCCCCCCGCCCGGAGATGCCCAGTCGGAGTCCAGCTCGTCCCGAATCTGAGCGATTTTATCCTGCAGAAACCTAGAAAACTCCTCAGCCCATCCCTGTAAGGGATCCTCCCGCACTTCCATCTCTAAAAGGGAGCGGGTCACCCTAAACAGGGCGGCTGGGCGGTTTTCCGCGGACGCAATAAGGGTGGAGAGGTAAGACCTCCTCGCCACCTTCATCGCCACTAAATACGTCTTAATATAAGATCGTAGAAGTGTTCGGTCAGACTCAGAGCGGCTAGCCCTCCAACTACTCTCTAGGCCTCTTTTCCGGCGCTTCATCTCCCTTAGCTCCTCAGAAAACCAAGGAGCCATTTGGGATCGGCACCGGGTCAGAGGCCGCAAGGGCACGACCCGGTCAAGGGCCCCAGCAGCCACCCTATCCCAGGTAGCAACCAGGCCCTCAACCGAGTCGTGTGTGTGAGCTTCGGGAAATGGCCCAAGCTCCATCAGGAACCTATCCGGGTCCATCAGGCGCCTGGGGCGGTACCATTTAAGCGGCCCCGCCTCCCTGCGGTCGGGGGGTGCGGAACGGAAGTCGAGCCTCAGGAGCGAGTGATCTGTCCATGACAGGGGTTCTATAACTATATCCCCTACACCCAGACCACTCTGCCACTGATCAGAGACAAAAACTAAATCCAGGGTGTGACCTCCCACATGAGTAGGGTCCCGAATTAACTGGGTCAGGCCCATGGCTGTCATGGAAGCCATGAACTCCTGAGCAATCCCCGAGGTACCGCCGGCAGAGGGAAGGTTGAAATCCCCCATGACCATAAGCCTGGGGGTCTCAACCGCCACGCCGGCTATAACCTCAAGGAGCTCAAGCAGGGCTGATGCCGCATAGCAGGGAACCAGGTATGCGATCAACAAGCCCACCTGTACCTTGGGGCCGAACTTCACGAAAAGAGACTTACACCCGATCGTCTGAGAAACAGTGGATTCCCTCGGACACAGATCCTCCTTAATAACCACCGCAACACCCCCGCCCCTCCCCTGGGCCCTCGGCCGATGAAAAACCCGAAACCCGGCTGGGCACATCTCCACAAGGGGAACTCCCCCCTCTGGGCCCAGCCAGGTCTCGGTAACACCCACCAGGTCCGTTCCCCCCTCACAAATCAGATCATAAATGAGGGGGGCTTGATTAATAACGGACCTGGCGTTACACAACATCAGCCGAAGGCCCAGGGCCCGATCGCTCACACCCCCCGGGGAACGGGACATAACAAGGGGGTCGGAGCGCGCCCCCGCCATCAAATAGCGGGGGCGCGCTCCCAAAACAGAATGTGGCCCCCTATAACCGCCAAATCTGCCTCTCCCGCTCACGTACTAATAGTTTTAAAATCACCCTCCCTGGGACAACCCCCCATCCTCAATATTATACTATACTATATTAATTTATTTGATTCTTTGTATTAGTTTTATTGTTTTAAATGTGGTTTTATATTCTGTAAGATGCCTTGAGTTCCATGGACGAATAGGTGGCAATATAAATTCAATAAATAAATAAATAATATATGTTATGCACATATAAAAGGTAATAGTGGTAATATTGCCTAGTGAATATACTGTAAGCATACAATAGACTGCAGTGTAAAGCTGGAATATTAACCTTTTAATTTTTCTTCACAAAGAAAAGACACCCTTATAAGGACATTATTGAGAACAACTCCACTGACATCTGCCTATTTGTGCACAAAGATCAAATCTCATGCTGTGAAGCAAAATGGCACAGTGATAATTTTATAAAATTTCAGCCTTTGTTTTTTATTCTGATGAATTGTCCTTTTTCTTGCTTCAGAAAATGAAATAACATCAGTCAAAAAGTTAATTCAAAAAGGAAATCATATTAGTCTCTCTTTTGATTAATCCTCTCTGAAAATGCTGTATGTCACAGATCATATTGCAAAACTCTAATTTGAAATTATTTTGTTTAATTTTAACACTAAGTATGGAAATGTCTGTTATTGTTAATATCTCAATATACAATTTACTACTTATATCTTATGATTCAGCTTAATCAAAGATCTAAAATATTTACTTTTCTTTAAGAGGAATAAATTATTTGTTCAATATTTTGAATATTTTTTAAAGCATAAAAGTGGTATTTTGATTAAAATCAAGGCAGTGATTGACATGCATAATTCATCCTTTGGAATTATTGGCGAAAGTTAAGATAGACATTGTGGGCAAGCATGAAAACAATATATAACAACTTCATAGGGAGGAAAGTAATTTGACATTACAAAAGTGCCTTCATATTAATTCCATGAAACATATAAAGAACATGTTTTTGTTTTACTTTTTCTATACAGGAACTGCCTTTGTTTATCGCTGTCATCTCTGATTTAAAAATGACTAAGAATTATAATTTAGATTTAAATACTATGAAATTGTATTGCTCACATATTTACTTCAAACTATGTCCAGCTCAATTTATTGAATTTACTATGTAGAGCCGCAGTATTACTTTTAGAGCAAGCCTGTTCATGCACTCCTGAATTTTTCCAAGTGGCAATTCTTGTAAAAAATCTCCTATGAAGATGATCCACAACATCTTTTAAAAACAAGCCATTGAAATAGTTTCATTTTCTTCTCTTTCAATTTTGTGCAAGGTGCAGAACAAATGGCAGACATTTAATACATGCTGGTCTAATTCTTGGCTGAAACTATATATTATAAAAGCAAGCCTCACGGATTTCTTGCTAACATCTGCAATTTACAGATAGAAAATATTAATACCATTATAATCCTCCTGGAGATTCATTCACCCCTTCTTTTTTTTAAAAAAAAATCTTACTTAGCTGGAAGATAAACATGGCTAAATTATCTGTAAGAAAATATAGTTCATTTGTTGTCAACATGATGCATTTTATTCAGTTACAAAGAAATTTCTGGCAGAATAGTTTATATCACACACAAAAAATTGAATGCTTCGTTGTAATCATGAGGTGCCACAGCTACTTAGAACAAGCACAAGAACAATTCCTTCATTTCCTGCGTAGTTTTACATACTGATGCTCTTTGCCATTACCAGCTTTGGGTCAAGCTTGTCATGCATAAATTCAGCAAATGGAAAATAATGCTTTTTCTTCCCAGTGTACAAGTATAAAGTAAGTTTTCAGCCTTGTTTCTAGACTTTTATGCAACTATTGTTCATGGCTGCACATTGGATTTTAGGAGTTCACAGGAAAAACAGCTACAATTTTATATTTGCTTACCTGAAAGTAAGTCTCACTGAAATCAGTAGGACATACTTCTGAATGAAAATATAGAGATCCGTTCTAAACTACCTTGTGATTCCTTCATGCATGTGAGATGTCACACTTACATATTAACTTGATAATGATAATCTTAAAACGTAATAGTCACTTGAGTAAGGACAGAACAATTTGGCCCTAGAATTATCATCTGAAGAGGTATTTTTCTCCTGGAAACTGAAATAATCAAGAGATAACAACAGATACCATTGTTCTGGTGATGGTTTCTTTTTCTAAGTGATTTGCAGATTACCAAGAGTGAAAATTTGATGAAAAATTACTGAGTAACTACAAACTTGAATTATATCATGAAAACTTCTTTTTGTTGACAAGATATTTGGACTACCAAGCTGATGGTTGCTGTGAACAAGACTGGGACGTATACATTAATAAAAAGAAAGGATGACTGTCACTTTGCCTTTCTAGTAACTTTATCTTTAACTGTCTACTGCATTTATTACTGTATTTTGAAATATGTTAATATTTTACACTGAATTATAAAGCTCCTTCAGCATTTTCTATAATATTATGCAGCATATTATAATTCTGTACTATTGGGCAAGTTAAATGCATATGTCTATTAATTTTCATTGTAATGTTGTTCATTACACTATGCTTTCAAAAGGCTCAGAAATTCTGTTTACACTCACCTTAAGGTGAATTTAATGATTTGCCCTAAACTATCCAGGCAAGCATAAACCACAATTCATTTTTCTGTCTTGCAATCTTATGCTCTAGCCACTGTATAATACCCATCTCTTTCCTTCTTCATTTATTAACAGTGGAAAATAGGAATATCACCATAAGTAAAAAATATTTAGGAATCTTTAACATTTTTAACATTTGTTTAGGCTGTTTACAGTCAAATATTAGAAAAGTTCAATGCATTAGAATGAATACAACTTAATAATAATCCCTAGAAATCACATACAAGTAATCCTCAACATATAACCTTTCATTTAGTGACCATTCAAGGTTACAACAGCACTAAAAAAGTTATTTATGATCATTTTTCACATGACCAGCATCCCCATGGTCACATGATCAAAATTCACTTGGCAACTGACTCATATTTATAATGGTTGAAGTGTCCTGGGGTCATGCGATCACCTTTTGTGATCTTCTGACAAGCAAAGCCAATGGGGAAGCTAGATTCACTTAATAACCATGTTTCTAACTTGACAACTGCAGTGATTCACTTAACAAGTGTGGCAGGAAATGTTACTGTGGCAAAACTCACATAATAACAGTCTTGTCTAACATCAGAAATGTTGTGCTCAATCGTGATCATAATGCAAGGACTGTCTATACAGTTTTCTTCTCCATATCAGGAATTTATAGCAAGTCACAAATATCTTGCTTGAATTTAGCCTAAACTGAGAGAATTTCAAGTGCAGCTGGTTTCCAAATAATTCGAATTCATTTTCCATTTTCCAATTCAATTACCATTAAAAGACCAGCCAATCCATTCAGGCAGAATTTCACATAGATTCCATCACGATTTCAGGGCTGAGAAGGACGAAGCCTCAAAGCAATGCTTCGTTTCCCTTTCCCTTTCCTTTTGAAACAGAAATTTAGTAAGGATATTGAAACATTATCTCACTCACAGCACATTAAGGCGCTCTGCTTGTTTTCTTTTCCTGCTGACTGCTAACTATTGAACTCGTATATGCTCTCTGCTTGGCAGTCTGCAGTTGGTTTAGAAATGCACCACTTGCTAAGTTCATCCCGCCAAAAATGACAACTCAAAGTAATATAGCGATGCCTTTGCAGTGTCTCCAATTAATTACGAAATATTGGCCTTATGTGCCAAATTGCACACTGTGCATTTTCACAGCAAGTCTGCACCACTGCAATATGGACACACATTGTTGTCTTATTTTGAACAAATTTGTGGGGAGGGGGAGGTTGGTGGAGTGTGTACATCAAGGTCATTCTGTTTTATATTAAATGGCAAATTTGCCTATTATCTCATTAATTTTGCTTCGTTGAGCCTAGCTTGAACTGAGGTGCATTTTAAATTCACACCCTCTTTTTAAAAAGCTTGAAGGGAAAAAACCAGCCTTAAGCACACTGGGGGAGGGAGGGTGGAAACAAAACTTCACAGCAGATAAAATTACCATCCAACATGGTGATACTAAGCTAAATGAACCATGGATTATTTACTGTTAGGCAGGGCCAACGTCCCAATAGGATTTGTTGTCCAGATCATCCTAAGCCTAAGTGAGATGTGTGAACTTGCTCTACATCTAAATAGCAAGGCTTCATACAGTGTTCAAAGCCAAAAAGTAATGTTTGAGTTTAAGCTACCATTTATAGTGAGCATGCGATATTTTTCTGTACAGGACTGTTTTCTGTTCTTTTTTTAATATTATTGTGACAGGCAGAATAGATAAACTCCACAAAGCATCCATACAAAGTCTTTTTTATTGGTTCATCAGGCATCCTGTCAACTCACATTTATGACAAGGTTCTTCTTAATGTCCAATCCTTTGCATATCTGAATTTATTTATTTATTTATTTATTAATTCCATTTATATACCGCCCTTCTCCCGAGGGACTCAGGGCGGTGAACAGCTCATCTAAAAACCCCACAGAGAATACAAAAGTTAAAAAATATTAAATTTAAATCGGCTGCAATATAAAACTAAACCCCCCCCCCCTTAAAACCCAATTTAAAATTAAAAATGGAGACCAAATTTAAAATCATTTTCTCAGCCCAGGCCGGCCTGCTCAAAGAGCCAGGTCTTCAACGCGCGCCTGAAGGCCCTCAGGTCCGTGCCGGTACGAAGCTCCGGTGGCAGAATATTCCAGAGGGCGGGGGCACCCACAGAGAAGGCCCTACTCCTTGGCGCCGCCAGACGACACATAGCGGCCGACGGCACCCGGAGCAGACCCTCTCTGTGGGAACGCACCGGCCTGTTGGAGAACGCTGGCAGAATGCGGTCCTGAATTGTGGTATAGGAAGATAATAAACTCTCATCCCCATGATTATGATGATGATTGAAACAGCTGCATGGTAATGGCTTCAAGCAAGAGTGAGGGAGCCTCCCCCAGCCCAACAAGGGTCAATTTAGTGACCAATCAGGATTACAGATGTGACCACATGACATGGACTATATTTCCCAGGATACTTAACTACATTTACCATGATGCATTCCCTTAAGGGGACAGCTCTCAAATCCTAACTAACTATCCCAAATCCCATTAACTCTAAACTGTCTGGACAGCACAATTGTGATCTCAGAAAATTGCAGGAGGACATATCGAGGAGAAGTGGATATTGCATTCGGGGGCAAGGGGATGTCTTTTTTTGTGGGGACTGGTTGATTTTAAAGGAGAAATGCAAGGTGTCTTTGGCCTCAGGAGACTTTAATGTTCTTGTTTCTACCTTCATTTAGCAAACTGCATGAAAAAATTGCAGCGTTGAACATGGCAGCAAGATCTCAGGGTGCTCTGGGCTTCACAAATTGGGGTCTGGGGGATACATCTAGGTTTTGATTTATGTTTGTGGCTTAGAATCATTTATGGTTCCTCTTTTTCAAATGACAAGGGGTCTCCAGGTTTCTGGTAACGATCTTACCCTGAAATGTCTGCTGGCCATTTATTACAGATCCATTTGCTTTGATCAAAGAGCATTTGCTCTACCATTGGCCATGAGAATACAGGGATAAAATCTGGCCAATTATGAGGAAACAGAAATATTCACATCGCTGAGGTAAAATTGTTCTCTTATGAACCTTTAGAACTAAACTTCAATAGATAAACAGGAATAATCCCTGTTTCTCATATTACCCAAGCTTCCACCAGCTGCTTTCTGATATGGGATGGGAAAGAAATTACCTTCAGCATGGCTCTTAAGTATAGTACATCATCTCATTCAAATTCTATGCACTGCAAAGTAATCTGCAGATATATATCTGGGAGCATCATAACTAACAAAAGTACTTTCAAAGTTCTAACAAAAGTAACAGTGTTATTACATTAATGTAATGTCGCCTAATGTGTTTCATTATTTTTGGCATTATCATGATCAATACTCCAAAGATGAACACAGGTTGGTTGTCTGGTTGATTTATTTATTTGCCTATTTGCTTGCTTGTTTGTTTTTCATGTCTCTAAATTCCCCATCTGCCACAAAGAGCTCATCATAGCTCTGTATTTTAGTCATTTCTGGCTATTTCTGGTCATTTCTGGCCATTTATGCTGATCCCATGTTTGTTTGGATAAGCACAGATTTGATGTCTGTATCAGTGGAACAACTTGCCTCCAGAGGTTGTGAATGCTCCAACACTGGAAGTTTTAAAGAAGAGTTTGGACAACTATTTGTCTGAAGTGGTGTAGGGTTTCCTGCCTAAGCAGGGGGTTGGACTAGAAGATCTCCAAGGTCCCTTCCAATTCTGTTCTATTCTATTCTGTTCTGTTCTGTTCTGCTCTATTCTGTTCTATTCTATCAGCATGCAGTGTCAGTGTTGAGCAAAATAGAATCTATGAACGATATTTTCCATGGCATGAGTTATTTATTGACCTGAAATTACTTGGATTAAATTTAAAGTATGTTAAAATCATTTCCATTATAAATCTCCAGGAATCGCAGCCCATAGATATGTAGTCAAATAATACATCAGTAGCAGAAAGTCTTTTAAAATCGTTCCAATTCCCCTCTCCCCCCATTTTTTAAGGTACAGATACACTGCCTGTTTTTGAGGTTATTTTTTCCATGTCAAAAAATCTAAACTTCTGAAATACATTAAGACATGGAGACATCATCTGTCTTTTATTTAAAAGCTTCAGAATCCATAAGCCATCTAAAAGAACCCTGAACAAATCATGAATTAGCATAGAAGACCAGCAAATATTAGGATAAAAATATTCCATTATTATAAATGTTAAGCCATGGCATTCCCTTTCCTTTAATCGCAATGTTAATTTAGCCTTAAAAAAAAACCAAAGTGAGCTATTATGGGCTGCATCAACTGCAAAATTTGGGAACAGTTTGCTATTTTTTCCTCTGTTAAATTCCAAAACTAATAAACTTTGAACATACTGTAACAAGTGAAGTACTCATATCAACAAAGGGCTTACTTAGAGGCTGCAGAACTTTAAGAAACTTGTGGTGAGAATCTGAAGATATTTTAGTAATGTGCCATACACACAGGAGTAGAACATGTTCTTCAACTTTCTTTTTTTTAAAAAGCCTCCTTTGCTTTCCTCACAGTGTGCCTTTAAAATCTGTGCAGAAAAGGTATATTATACTGTGAATAGGTGAGCTGATTATTAAGCTCAAAAGTTGTTGTTTTTTTCAGAGAAAACCTATGCATAAATTCAAAACTTTCTAGAAATTCAAACTCAGTCACTATTTTGTAATGAACTTGAAAAACAGTGCAATAAGTAATACAGCTATATTAGGTGCCACAGAAGTGATTCTGGAGAGTAAACTAAAATGGACTATTGTACTGAGATAAAGGTGGCAAGATAAGACGTTTAAGCAGAAATAGCAAATGCTGTCTCTCTTTATATTTTAGTGCATGGTGCAAGCCATCAACAAATAAAACTACCATCAAACATTGTGTGGCTTGGAATCCAGGCTAAATAAACTACAGTCTTATTTTCATCCTCCTGTCCAGGTTTTGCTGCAGAGTAAGATGTCAAAAGACGTGGCTTTGTATTGTACAATAGCATCCATTCTCAAACTTATGCTATCATGATGTGGTTGTTTTAGGAAAAATGAAATGATCGTGGGTGTATGCAAAGTCAGGAAAGGAACAATTTGCAACTTCCTATCCCATGCTTTATAACAATGCTCTGCACAAAAATAGTTCAGTCAGACGGCTGCAATACACCATATTTCTTTTCTGAAACCATAATGTCGCCATTTCTTTTACTCTAATTTCCTTTTTTACATTTGTTTCCTGGAAATGTCAACCACTCAAAGCTGCTAAACTTTGCTTCCTTTATTGGTGTATATATTTCCAGGCCTTTGTCTTCTGTGTGACTCTTTTTCTAGATACGATTAAGTGAATTGGAGACCCTTGGACTTTTTCTATTTTTTTTTTCTGATGGGAAATCAATCTGTGAGATGTTTTTGTTACCATGGGAAGCATGAGCAGTGTAACCACTTGGGATGAGATGCTATCATTGGTGCAGAGCTACATAATGTGTGATGTCATTCTTCCCCTGGGCATGGCATCGGTGTGGGTCCTCCCCGTCACCATGCCTGTGTTTATATGCCTTCTCTTTTTACCACTCCCTGGTTGAAAAATAACGCCAACTTCGATACTCATCGTAAGTTGATGACAAATAATTGACCTAGCATGCAGTTCAGGTGAGAAAGTTGGTCTGCTTTTTTTTTTTTTTTTTTTGCATACAGGTATTCCTCAACATACGACACACAATTGAGCCCAACAATTCTGTCTTAAGTGAGACATTCGTTCAGTGAATTTTGCTCCATTTTATGGACTTTTTTGCCATAAAAAAGACGCACTTATCATTGCAGTTGATAAGTTAGTAACTCCGTTGTTAACTGAATCTGGCTTCCTCATGGATTTTGCTTCTCAGAAGGTCACAAATGCTGACCACATGACCCCAGAACTCTGCAACGGTCATAGATATGAACCAATTGCCAAGCATCTGAATTTTGATCACAAAACCGCAGGGATGGTGCAAAGGTCGTAACAGTGAAAAACGGTCATAAGTCCCTTTTTTCAGTGCCATTGTAACTTTGAATGGTCACTAAATGAACTGTTTGTTTGTTTGTTTATATGAGGGCTACCCGTATTAAAGTGATGTGTAATGCATTGGTGTATATGACAAGGACTGTTTTGGAAGTATTTTGTGCCTTTTGTTCCATCGTTCCTGATTGACCTGTTTTGCTTCTTTAGGTCTCGCGTTCTTTCCGTGAGCAGGTAGTCCTCAACGTATGACCACAACTGAGCCCAACATTTCTGTTGCTAAGCGAGAAAGTCGTTAAGTGAGTTTGGCCCCACTTTACGACCTTTCGTGACACAGTGGTTAATAAACGAAACACTGCAGTTGTTAAATGGGTAACACGATCGTTAAATGAATCCGGCTTCCCCATTGACTTTGCTTGCCAAAAGGTTGCAAAAAGAGATCACATGACTCCGGGTTACGGCAATGATCATAAATATGAGTCAGTTGCCGAGCGTCTGTGACTGCAGAAATGTTGCAATGGTCATAACCCTGGCTTCAAATGGTCACTAAACAAATTGTTATAAGTCAAGGACTGCCTATACTGCTGCAGATCAGTTTTTTTCCCCCACTTCCTGATTCCTGGCTTGTCACAAAAAACTTAAATGTTTTACATACTCAGTTTTATCCATGCCAATAACGTAGAGCTCCTCCTGTTTATTTGAAGTTGTTTTGTCACATATTCTTTCCAGAAGTCCTGGCAAATCTTTCATTTCACCCAGATGATACCAAGACAAAGAGAAACACACATTTTTCAGTACAGATCTTAACAATTGTACTCAGCCCTCTCTTAAAAGAAGAGTTCTCCACTCTTCTACTCATTGCAGAATACCTTACGCCACCAGAATCGAAACTGTAGACTTAGAAAACCTAGAACTACGCTGCCTTCGGTCCAATCTAACTATAGTATATAAAATCATACATTGCAATGTCCTACCTGTCAATGAATAGTTCAGCTTCAACCATAACAATACAAGAGCACACAATAGATACAAACTCAAGATTAACCGCACCAAACTTGATTGCAGGAAATACGATTTCAGCAACAGAATGGTCAATGTCTGGAATACTCTACCTAACTCTGTGGTTTCTTCTCCAAACCCCAAAAACTTTAACCTTAGACTGTCTACTATTTACCACACCTCTTTCCTAAGAGGTCTGTAGGGGGTGTGCATAAGCGCACCGTGCCTACCATCCCTGTCCTATAGTTTCTTTTTATTTTTCTAATATGTATCCATTTCATGTATTCATAACTATGTTTATACTTATACCTATTATCTTGTAAGCGATTGACAAATCAAATAACATAAATAAATAAATTTCCTTCTTTCTGTTTCATAGGAATCTGTTTTCTACGTCAGGGGTCTCCAGCCTTGGCAACTTTAAGCCTGGAAGACTTCAACTCCCAGAGAAGCTGGCTACGTGGTACCTGCTATAAAAAACATAGGCTTCGTGTAAAAACAAAATTTCCTTCTGAAATTTACCCACACAAACTCCGACTGAGAAATTGATTAACAGACACAATTAAGTTAATCTCACTAGTTAATCTATTTACCCTTTACAAATTAACCTAGATTTCAGACTATTTCCACATGACTTGCACACCCTTATTTTTAGTATTTAAGAACAGGTCGTAGAAACACCTTTTAATGTCTTTAATCCCAAGCAACCTTTAAAACTAACTAGCTATTTCTTTTTCTGCTCCTGTTTCATATTCCCATCTAAGAATCAGAATCTCTATAGTCTAACACAGGTAGTCCTCGACTTACAACAGTTCATTTAGTGACCGTTCAAAGTTACAACGGCACTGAAAAAAGTGACTTATGACCGTTTTTCACACTTACGACCGTTGTCGCATCCCTGAGGTCACATGATCCAAATTTGGCAACTGACTCACATTTATGACCGTTGCAGTGTCTCCAGGATCATGGGATTCACTTTTGTGATTTTCTGACAAGCAAGGTCAATGGGGAATCCAGATTCCCTTGACAACTGTGTCACTAACTTAACAACTGCATTGATTCACTTAACGACTGGAGCAAGAAAGGTAGTAAAGTGGGGCAAAATTAACTTAACAAGTGTCTCACTTAACAACAGAAATTTTGGGCTCAATTGTGATCGTAAATCGAGGACTACCTGTATTCTGTCTTCAAATGTATGTCTGATATCTGTCGAAAGGGATTGTTTCATTCTTCCCCATCCATGGCCATCTGCCGCCATGAGGTGGGGATGGGGGGAGGGGAAATGGCGACTCATGATATCAACTCCACTCAGGTTATACTTTCATTGCAACATTTCATAGCAGCTTTTCCTTGGCCCAACCTACTTCACAGGGTTGTTGTAGAGAAAAAAATGGAGAAAGGGGCTCAATGTATAAATAGGAATGCCTTGATCGGACATATATTTTCTGTGGCCAGCTGCGGGATTTGAAGAGGTTCTCTGAATGAGTACTTACGAGTTACAAACTTATTCCACATTGGATCTGTCTACAATTAACCTTCAAGCAACATGTGAATGTTCACACAATATTTCATAAAACAAGTTACAGCTGTTTACACTGATTCAGGTTTCAGTCCAAAGATGGTATCTAAAAATTGTTATATTTATTTATTCAAAATATTGTATTAAACTTTGTCATCACAACCCATCCTGAACCCTCACATAATCTACACGTTAATGTCTTAATCTGTACATTAAGTGTATTCATAAGGCTATATGAACAGATCAGAGCATATTGTTATGATTCGTTTTTAAGTGGAAAAATCTCTAATGTTGTTTGGGTACCTAAATCATTCATGGAAATTGATAGCTCCCTCCCCTCCCCTCCCCTCTCCTCCCCTCCCCTCCGTTTCCTTTTCTTTCCTTTCCTTTCCTTTCCTTTCCTTTCCTTTCCTTTCCTTTCCTTTCCTTTCCTTTCCTTAGCTTCTCTGACCCATCTGGTTCTATGTAATATAAGAAAAAGTGGGGTTTTGAGTTCTCCAGCCAGGACATTAAACTAAAGACTAAGTCAACAATGGAAAAAAGTTAGATGGCTTAACCGTATGACATGACTAGAACTGGTCGTTATAACAAAAGTTTTGTCTTCTCAACAGTATAGTAAAACAGTTAATAAACAATAAATCTGAATTTAATCACAAGGATTGGTTTAATGAAGTGGTGACCTTGTGGTACTAATTATTTCCTAGTGACTTTCTTCATAAAAGAGAGGGTTTAATCAGACACTGTATATGTGTTATCAAGAGCGTAGGATGGATCTTTTGTCTCATTCCTCTGTTGTCCTTGTAATTTAAATATCCTGTTGTGTCAGTATAAGGACAGGAAATGAGTTATACAAAACCTTACAATAACAATATTACATTTCAAGAAAGCAGATGTACTCTGTATGGGTTTTTCTTCCCAAGGTAGTGCTTGTTTTCTAAATGCTACAAAGAATATTGCCTTTTCAGTTAGGAAAATGCTTCTTAAAAAAAATCTTTCAGTAATCTACCAAATATTTTGCAGGTGATTACAAATTGCACTTCTCATAATGCCAGATTTTAATTATTCAGCTTTATTTCTTTCAAGAAACTCAAACCACTTTCCAGCAGGTTGGGTAGCAGGAAAGGACTTTAATGTTAATTTGCATTTGTGTGTATGTTTATGTGGGGGTTTGTTTTTGTTTTTTGTTTTGACCTATGCAGTCTTGCTATTTTTATGCTAATCTTCAGAAAGTCAAAATTGGCAAATACATTCTTCACTTTCAGACACATCCTATTTGGTTTTCCTGATGTTGCTCAGCAATGTCTTTTAACAGCACTTACAACTCAGCTCTCTAGAGAGACTAAGAATATATCCTTCCTTGAGACACAATGAAACAAAAGCTGATGCGCCCCAGCTACGGGCTCATTAGGACTTCAAATAACATTTAAAAAAACATGGGGCAGTGCCAGTAAAGAGGTGATTGTTGTTTGTAATGCATCTAAACACATTTACAGGAGCGATTCTGCATATGGATAAAAGTTTTTTTTTTCTTTTTGCTGGTAACTAAGGTAGAATGTTATTTGCAAATCTGTTTTCGCGTAATAGGATTATGGGTAGAATTACCTTGTTCTCAGTATTCAGCCAAACCCAGCCAGTTCTGTCTGTGAATGTCCTCTGAAAAGCAGTTAATTGCACACACGTTGCCAAATCGTTGCCTCGTTGATAGAAGCAAAGGGTTTGACACTGATTTCAGCATAGTTAGAATTTTCTCCTTTCCTACAGCTGTCGGTGAATCGTAACGATTGAACAAAGCAGAAATGAAATATCATACGGGAGGCATTTGAAATCAACTTACTTGGTTTTCATTGGGAGCGCATGTCAGTAGATAAACCCATCCAGATGGCGGCTGCCAAAGGAAAGAGGCACAATAAGTATTCCACATATACACATGCAGGCGGTGTTACTTGCACTAGACTTTCATTTGCTACCCGTGTTTCCCCGAAAATAAGACTGGATCTTATTTTCTTTTGGGCCACAAAGTAAGCACTAGGGCTTATTTTCAGGGGATGTCTTATTTTTTCCCATGTACAGGAGGCCCACTTCATCTTCTTGTGGCAGGGCAGTAGGCCTGGCAGCGCACTTGTGCTGCGGTTGTGAGGCGGGGAGTGCAGCTGCCCCACACGCCCTACAGTGGCTTACCTCAGGGCCCCTGCAGCCAGGCAATCCATGCCCCGACACCTGCCTCACCTCATGGCTGTGGCATCAGTATATCGCTCGGCCTCCTGCTTCGTTGTGGCTGTGAGCAAGCAGAAGTGGATCAAAGGCCACCTGGGCTCCTGTTGCACATGAATGCTGGTGCTGCCACTGTGAGGCAGACATTGGGATGTGTATGGCCTGACTATGGGGGCCCTGAGGTAAGCCACCCGTCTCACTTCGTGGACACAGCACCATAAGCAATCAGATAAAATGGCCAGCTGGGCAGCTGCACAGGCTCTTAAGTAGGGCTTATTTTGGGTATAGCGGTTATATTAGACAAACATTTAAAAACATGCCAGGGCTTATTTTCAGGAAAAGTCTTATTTTCAGGAAAGAGGGGGTACTTACCTAAAGGAAAACCACATAGGAGTAGAAAGAGGGCCAAGACCAGTATCATTTTTATTAGCAAGCCTGGTCTGGCCTGACCATTAGACAGAATGAGCAGCCAGACCTGGAAATGCAATTCTGAGTGCCGTAAAATGGCAGCAAATTATTGTTTTGTTTTTGTTGTTGCTGTGTTTGCATTGCTAAGGGAAAGGGCCTATTGGGAATTCTGTATGACAGAATTGAACACTGTGGGTGCCTTCAATACTCCAATCCCTGATCTGGATTGATGGAGGACAATATTTCCTACTTTGCCTTGTTCATCAATTACCATTGCCACTGGGATAAGCAAGAGTAATGAGCTATCAGTCTTCTTGAGTGACAAGGAACTCTTACCTTCAGGGAGCTGGGTAGGGAGCTCTAGCCCTAGGTACCAGGTACAAGAGAAGATAAAAGACCCAGGTGCATAAAAATAGAAGCTATTAGGATGACACATTAATATTAATGCATTGGTTTTATTTTAATTCATTTGAATACTGCAAAAATCAAATCTCCCATGGCAGCTTACACTCTGTAAAAAACATAAAAGAAAACAGTAAAACCACAATAGGTATACAAAAAAAGTAAACCCAACTAAATAACATATCATATTACATCTCTGACAAGGAATAAATTACTTTTTGCTGATTATTTTGCTAGATACGCCTTATGTGCTTATCTAGTTTGTGTCTTTCTCCATAACAACAATGCAGAAAACCCTTTTGGAAGTGAGTTTGTAGGAATAGGTTACAAGGCCAGATGGATGGCAGTTTTTCCATGGTAAGTCCTATTTATTTTAATACAATTGCATTCAAATTTCAGACTTTTGCCTGAGTAACATTAAGCTGTAACATGGCAGCTCTTGCATGTAATTGTATTTTATTTCATATATCATTGGATGTTCATCTGGCTTTTCTTGATTCATTTTTAAATTTCTTTATTTTATTTTATTTGTTAGGTTATATCCTAACTTTCCTCTGAGAACTCCGGGCAGGATATATCTTGAATTATATAATACTCCCCGTGACAGAACACAATTTATCCAATATGCTTCCATAGTTCAGTGTGGCCTTCTCACTTCTAGTCTAATACCCAACCACAAGGTCATACTAACTTAACTGTAAGATCACATAGTTTAGATAAATAAAAAATATATCAAGTTTTACACCACACAGACACATACAAACAAGTTTACAGGAACGATGCACTACCTGAAATATGTTTAAGTTATACTGATTTGGTTACTGACTTTCTTCAGATGCTTCTAAAACTGTAAAATGAAAATGTTTATTATTTTCCTATCTCTGGTCTTGTTCTTTTTTTCCCATTTTTTTTATTTTTAACAACAAACATAAACAAACACAAACAGAAAACAACAAATAAAACCTTCTTTCAGTTGTACAGTGCGTCGGTTGGTACATATTTCTTGTGCACAATATCAATAGTCTTTCCCTCTTAAATTTAAATTTATATTCATATTATATTAATCAACATTCCATGTCATATTATATTATTATTACATCATTGTTAGACTTTAATTGCAAATTCACATTATTCTTTTTGAGCAGACTTCAATTTTTACAAGTTCTAATTTATATTATAATTCCTTCTACAATATTCAATTATAATGTATCATTACCATTGTATTATATTTACTATTGTATTATATTTATATTATAATATATTTCATTTTCCTATTTTCTATCTAACCATTGATAAAATAAATCCCATATTTTATAATATTCTTTTTCTTCTTGCTCTCTAATTGTCAGTGTCAATCTACTCATCTCTGCACATTCCATTATTTTCTTTATCACCTCCTCTCCTAGCGGATTTTTTTTTGTTTTTCCAGTTTTGAGCAAATACAATTCTAGCCTTCCTCTGTTCTTGTTCTTGATACTACAGTTGTTATTTCAATGTACAGTATACTTCTATCCAGAGGCCCATCCTTGGCTAGGGAATGGTTTGGTAGAGGTAGTACAGGTAGTCCTCAACTTACAACACTTCGTTTACTGACCCTTCAAAATTACAACAACAGTGAAAAGAAGTGACTTATGACCATTTTTCTTACTTACGACCATTGCAGCATCCCCATGGTCATGGGATCAAAATTCAGATACTTGGCCATTGACTCATATTTATGACCGTTGCAGTCTCCCTTTTGTGACCTTCTGACAAGCAAAGACAATGGGGAAGCCAGATTCACTTAACAACCATGTTACTAACTTAAGAACGGCAATGATTCACAACTGTGGCAATAAAAAGTCGTAAAATGATCGTATAACGGGGCAAATTCATTTAACAAGTGTCTCACTTATCCACATAAATTTTGGGTTCAATTGTGGTCGCACGTCAAGGACTACCTGAACTTCAAAATGTAAATTGGGCCAGGCCATCTTTAATGATGCTTCCATTCTGACTGTTTTTGAATGCTTGGGGCATGGCCACACCAAACTTTTGTGCAGCTTCCCTTAGCTTGGTTTAAGCCAGGGATCTCCAAACATGACGACTTTAAGACAGATTGGCTAAAAAATTCTGAGAGTTGAAGTGCCCAATACTTAGAGTTTCCAAGCATGGAGTCCCCTGGTTTAAGAGAAAAAGAGTCTGTTTCACTTATCAGAATGTCTATAGCAGTTTATTACACATGGCAAAATGGAATTCAAGGATGTTTTCAAAATAATATGGACTTTTAAATGACCCGGCTGTCTGGTAACCAATCCATTCCAAACTATCTGATGTCATGTGACTTGACATTAAATTAGACACCAGGGCACTAACTATGGTTAATGTTACATTAATTGTTACTGTATCAATGCCCTTGAAACATACATAGGAATTGTTTTCCTGTATGCAGCATTCCCTGGAATTGCTTAGCTATATCCTGCTCTTTCATAAACCTTTCTAGATGCATTTTTTCAAGTATGCTCATAGTGTTTCCCAGATCTCTGAATGTCTACTAAATAGATACTACAAAACTTTATTGATCCAAAGCTCCACCTTATGGGGCAATGTAATAAGCTTTGATCCAACAAGACAGCTATTCCCTTCTGTTAGAAATGACAGGAAAATCTGTCAGGTTTACTCCATTTTTTTCCTTTCCAGAATCATATGTTTATTGCAGCCCCATTTTTATACCTGTTTGGAAATTAAAGTTGAAGGGGTCAACCAAAATCGTATTTATTTTTTGTATATGCATCTCTCAGATGTGTGTTTTGTATGAATCTTTGTCAGTGACATGCATTCTTGTATATATATATTTGTTTTTACAATGAATATAAAATGATCTTGGAAAAAATGTGAATTACAGGATAGAAACATGCTAACATGTAGATTTAGGAAGTCAAGCTGAGTAAACGAGTATAAAAAATTGTGTCAAACTTTTCCACACCTGGTTCATTCAAGCAAGCTTTAATTGTAATTCCATACTGGTAAAGGCATTCAAGCCAGCTCTTACTTAAATAAGCAATGTAAGTTTACTCTTTAAAATGTGCTTAGTAATAAATATTTATGTTTGTTTAAATATAGGAATAAGCACCAACATATGTTTGTTTAAGAGTTTGCCTTCTAATACAGCAAAAGGATCATGGGCTCACGTTTAATACAAAGGCAGAACAATTTCTTGCATAATATATCGCTCAGCGTTTACCGTTTTATTAAAAGTTTAATAATGGACCTATGCCAGTGGACTTGAAAAATTGTATAGCAATTTTCATTTGCCATAGAATTCCATTAAAAACCTGCTTATGTATACAGAATGAGACCATTTGTTAAGGGAAAGTTGTATCTATGCTTATAATTGGAAGATACGTTTTATGCTCCTGAACAATGGTAAATATATAATGCTTTATAGTACACAATGATGAGCAACTTCTGGGATCAAGGTGATATGTAAATAATAGATACACTGGGTGATGGGATATTCCAACAGATAGGTAAAGAAAGAATGTGACTAGGCAAACAAACGCCTGTTACAGCCTTATTTCCTTCTTATTTTTCTCCCCCTCCATTCATTCTAGTGGAATAAGAAATAATTGCACTTGAAGCTTAGGATTAGTTCTTCCATGTTTCACATATACGACCATGGAAAGGAGGACTGTGAAACTGCTGAATTTTTTCCTTTCCAGAATCATATGTTTATTGTAGTTCCATTTTTCTTTTTTCGTACAGTGAGAGCACATGTACCAAGACAAATTCCTTGTGTTTCTAATCACACTTGGCCAATAAAGAATTCATTCATTCATTCATTTTTATACCTATTTGTAAATTAAAGGTGAAGGAGTTAAGTAGAATCATATTTATTTTTGTATATGCATTTCCTAAGTATGCATTCTTGTGTGTATGTGTGTGTATTTACAATGTCTATAAAATGATCCTGGAAAAATGTGAATTTTAGGACAAAAACACGCTAACATGTAGATTTAGGAAGTCAAATTGAGTAAATTAGTATAAAAAATTGTGCCAAACTTCCACATCTGATTCATTCAAGTGAGCTTTAATTGCGATTCCATTCTGGTAAATGCTTTATTTCTTTCTTCTCTTGTTTTTCTCCCCCATCATTCATTCTAGTGGAATAAGAAATAATTGCACTTGAAGCTTGGGATTAGTTCTTCCATGTCTCACATATACGACCATTAAAAGAGCACCACGAAACTGCTGAATTCAAAGTCGTGCTTGTCCAGTAGAAATGCCCAAGCAAAACAGAATGGGCCAACTCACTGTAGCCAACTCGCTGTGGAACAATTCCAAAATTCAAACTGAATTATTTAAAATAATTTTAAAAAATTATTTTAATTGTTATCTTTCACAGCCAGGTTCATTTAGCCACTGGGTTACTAACTGGACAACTGCAGTTATTCACTTAACAACTGTGGCGAGAAAGGTTGTAACATGGGGCAAAACTCACTTAACAAATGTCTCACTTAACAACAGAAATGTTGGGCTCAATTGTGGTTGTAAGTCGAGGACTCTCTGTACCATCAAGATTTTACTCTTAGAAAGTTCTTCTATCACTCACTTTGAATTTGCCTCTTGTAACAGAAATCTATTATTTCAAGCCCAGCCTTCTGAACCAAGAAAGACCCCCTATGACACTTCATAGTTGTCAAGTGCCATTATACCACCTCCTCTCCATTTTCAGTTTACTTAAGGCTAAATATGTCAAACTGCTTTAACCTCTCTTCATGAATTTAGTTTCTAGCCTTCCCACCTCTATCATCTTTCTGGCCCTTTTCTGAAGCTATCTGGAACATGGAAGAATATGAAAATTTGAGAATATGAAAAAGATGAAATAGCGGTTAAATGCCAAGGAAGAGGAAGATGATGAATAATGGCAAAACTAATAATTCTGTATGGGTGGTATCTAAAATGTACTTTGATATGTAGACTTAATAGTTCTTTAAATTAGTTAATTTCTTAAGATTCAATATTGTGTTAAACAGTTGCTAGCATACGTGCTTAAGTGGCAAGTTAGGTTATTAGTGTATCCGGTGTAATGTTGCTAAATGTCTTGCATCAAAAATTAAACAAGTTTGAGGCTGTCATGGGAATTAGGTCAGCAGCCATTTCATAATTCACCTTTCACTGATATTTAAAACTAGCGATCATGCGATCAGAGTAAGATAAGATCAAAAGCCAAATGATTTTGCTGTATGGAAACATGCAAATAGAAGCTGGATTTTAAATACTGTAAAGAGCAAAGAAATAAAACAATGAGTATTGTAGCACTTAATTCATAGTACTTCATCAATGCTTGAATCAAAAAAACCATAACACTCTAGAGCAGAGGTATCCAACTTTGGCATCTTTAAGGCTTGGGTCTTTTAAGACTTGTGGCTGGGGAGTTCTGGGAACTGAAGTCCACAAGTCTTATAGTTACCAAGGTTGGACACTCTTGCCCTTTGCTTTCTACTGGTGAGGTTTATGGAATTATTTTTAAAATACTTAATTCTTTCCAGAGTCTCTCAATTGGCTCGAGACATTTTGCTATCTAAGGAGCTTTGAGAGCTGTGTGCAACAAAACTTCATTTTAATGTATGTTGATTGGTATACATTCAAAGTGACAGTAAAGTTATTCTAAGTCTTCTAAGTCTAAGTATCTGTTTGACCCAATTACTGTATCTCTCTCCCTGGACAAATAATCACATTATCTCCACAAAAAAAGCCCCTCAAACCTGTGTTGTTTTACCCAAGTATCTTGGCAGCAGCAGTCCCACATTGGATTCTCAGCTCACAAACAAGCAATTACAAATTGCTCCACTATCCCCAAGATATGCCCAAATTACCCTCTTGGGTAATTACTCCCAGATTAAGAACCATTGATCTAATGCCTGGGATGAGGAATTACTTTCATTATCATTCCATGTTCAGAGTGGACCTGACTGGCTGCTGGATCTGAATTCAGTTCTAGTTTCCTCAGATGACGAAGTGAAATTTAGGAAGGGCAATTAGTTTCTGATGCCCCACACTGAACACCTCCCCTTTTCCATATTTGCCATTTGAGATAATTATCTCATTTTCCCTTACTAGAACTGCTCCTCCTCCCCATTTCTTAGAGAATCAGTCTACCTTGTAGTCAGAATAGATGCAGTTTTACTCTTCTGAAAACTCAAACATACACATACATAAAGTTTTCTGTTCTATATTTGCATACTCACCCACAATTGGTCGATCCAATGGTGGGAAGTTTGAACAGCTATCATTGGCCGGCGAGCCGCGAGCAGCCGGCATAAGAGAGGCTGCCGCGGTTCCGCCAGCGCTCAGTCCTACAAGAGAAATAAAAAGGAAACAATCAACTGAAGTGCGAGTGTCTCATTTTCCTGCCATAGAACACTGGCGACGAGGATGGGATCTGAGGCAAAGGAATCCAGTTGAGCACATGGCTACGAAGTTCGACCGAGGCATGATGTCCGGAAATAACTCACCACCCACGCAATTCAATCTGGCCAAAGAAGAATGGCAATCTTACGTAGACCGATTTCTAATGTTCCTGGAGAACAGCGATCTAAACAGAGTTTTGGAACACAGAAAAAGAGCTGTTTTCCTGACCCATTGCGGACCCGCAGTATTCTGGATGTCAAAGGCACTGGCTGCACCCACGGACGTTAAAACCTTAACGTGGCCGGAATTGTAAAAGCTCCCTCAGGCTCACTATGCACCAACCGTATCGAGCCTAATAAAAAGACACGAGTTCTATCTGAGGAACCAATGGGAGGACGAGAGCATCGCCAATTTTGTGGCAGCACTGCGGGACATCGGCGGAGAATGTGAGTTTCTCAATTTCGATGAGGCACTGAGAGACCGCGTGGTCCTCGGACTAAAGGACCTCACGTTACAAGGCCGTTTGTTAACCTGACCTAAAATCACCGTGAAGGAGGTGATAGAAAAAGCCACTGCCACAGAAGCCACCCACAAATCGGCCGCAATGATGAAAAGAATTAACAAAACAGCTGGAAATAACAGCAAGGAGTTCCAGAAACCAGAAGGGGCAAAAAGATAACCACCACACACCATGAGGATGTCGAATCGGGGACCAGAAGTGAGGAGGATGACGAAGAAGAGGTATACCACCTACGATCGGGGAAAAACAGAAGGGAGCGGAGCAGGAGAAAACCCGAATTTGAGTGCGCTAGATGCAGGGGGAACCATCCACGCTCGGAGTGTGGATTCAGCGACGCTATCTGCAGGAAATGTGATAGAAGGGGACACCTAGCGAGAGTATGCTGCTCCAGGAATAATTACAGCCCCTGACGGAGATGGAGCCCACCTCAGAGGGATAAAGAAAGAGACAGGAAATCTGGGAGCCGTTGGAGCCACGAGGGGAGGAACAAAAGAGACAAGAAAACATCATATAGGAAGGAAGAGACTCACCAAACCGTGACCATTGGACATTCAGATGCAAGAAATGCGAGGAAAGTCCATATACAAGTAGAAATAGAAGGAAGGAAATGTGATCGGACTAAACCAATGGGGAAGTGTGTTCTATATTTGCATACTCACCCGCAATTGGTCGATCCAACGGCGGGAAGTTTGAACAGCTGTCATTGGCCGGCAAGCCGCGAGCAGCCGGCATAAGAGAGGCTGCCGCAGTTCTGCCGGCGCTCAGTCCTACAAGAGAAATAAAAAGGAAACGATCAACTGGAGTGCGAGTGTCTCATTTTCCCACCACAGATCACTTTCTGCACGAAGCAACATCAGAGACAATCACCTAGATAGTTGAACTGGACATTCTGTTATGAGGTCATTGTGATATCGCCATAGAAATTTTGTATATAAATTACATGAATTGTATACATATGTTTATTTCTCTTTGTCAAGTTCTCATCATATGCTAAATAATAATTCCTGATCAGATCTTGCTTATTGAAAAAAACAATTGATAAATTTGATTGTTGATTTTGCGCAAGGAACCTGGGGAAAAATGATATTCTTAGGGAAGATGGCTGTTTTGGCTTCTAGAAAGAGAACAGTATGTTCCATTTCTTCTCCCCTCCTTCCTTTTTTGTAGAAAATATTTCCTTCCTGTGGAGGCATCTTGCCCTATTGCCAAAGGGTCAGGTGATATAAATTGCATACAAAACAATATGGAGAGTGTTTTCAGGCTAAAAGGGAAGAACCATTCATTGATTCATTGCTTGCATTGACCCTTTGATTATTGGATGTCTCATTTCTTCATTAAGAATAAGACAGCTAGAGGAACATCAGAGTGATTGTCCTTAAGGTGGTAAATCACTCTGGTTTTCATTAGAAACTGCAAGGGAATTATAGGAGCCATACCAGGACTTCAAACCCAGTACAATCATTTGGACTTCCTTTGAAGTAAGAGTGTATATGGTTTCATCAAATGTCTCACATTTTCAAGGAACTAAATATTTTTTGTGTAATCTTTTATTGAATTTGCAAGCGAGAAGGGAAAGGTGGTGACCCTGTACTAATTAGGTTACCTTAAATCTTATTCAGATTTAGGCTGCTTAATTATTTCCTGATTGTCAGGTCTATTCAGTTTCATGTTGCTGAATTATATCTCTAAAATAATTTGTGCATCTTTTCCTTAACCTTATGCAAATCTCTTAACTTCCCGTGTGAAATTGTGGGGAGTTGGAGATGTAATCCCAGGATAGATTGAATGCCGTTAATATTTGGATTAATTAGTAGTGTTGGATATTTGGGACATTGAAAGTATGGTGGATTTTTTTTAATTTTTAAAATATTAAATATAAGACGGGGGATAATGAATAATGATGAAAACAAATGTTATGTATGCTTAAATGAACTAATGGGAAAAATAAGAAAGAATAGAAATAAGAGGGGAACAATAATATACATATATTAATATAACAAGATATATGCAATAATAAGAGGGAGGTTTAGAAATTAAATGGCGGTAGTATTAAATATGTTTAAACAATATGAAACAATGAAAATGAAATGTAACAATTATGAGTTACAACATTATGTCCATTTGTACTAAATATATGGCACCTAGGTATCACACTGTTTATGCACTGATATGTATAAGTAATATGAAATAAAAAATTATACATACATATATATATATATATATATATATATATATATATATATATATATATATATATATATATATATATATATAAACTTCCCATGTAATTGCTGCATTTCTTGGCAAATGAAATATATGATTAGCATGAAATAGAAATAGACATCTGAAGGATAGATGAAATGAATTTTTCCAATGGCTTGTTTGTAGAAAGTACAATTGTGCTGATTTGATAGATTAATGAGACCAAAAAAGACATTTTAGAAAGAGTGCCACTATTTACGGCTAGCAAATTGTTTTATGTATTGCTTTCTCATACTAATTCTGTAAATAAAAATCCAAATAATTTAAAAATTAGTATTCCAAATAATAAAACAAATATGTTAATTCCTGACGTTCTTTTATGTTTACCTGGACACCTGTGCTGCTTTGCAGGACTTAAGTAAACAATAAATTTGATGCCAAATATATATTGGTCGGTGAATGGGGATGAAAGTTGAAGAAACAATTTTGGTTGCCTGATAGTTTGTCATGTACTCCTAATCCCTAGAACGCTAATCCTAATCTCACAAGCAGTAGGAGACCCTGTCTGTCACTGGTGTTGGCATGTCTTGCAGTAGTCCACTTCTGAAGCATATTTACCTTCACTAATTTGCTATCTATATCAGCTATCTAATCTCTAGTACGGCCAGTCAGAATTTTTTACAGTTTTTTGGTGAAAAGACATAATTTTGTCAAACAACAAAAACAGATTAGAAGAGCACATCATTGAGGGAAAGTATCCTCACGGTAATAAATACCAAGAGAAAAATACTCACAATTTACTATCTCCCTTTTTCCAATTGCTGTTGTTACTTTGAATATATATTTGATGTACTTTAGTGCCTTTGGGCTGAAAATGTATTGTATTCATCAATTTAGCATTCATTTAAAATGGAACAGATCAAAAGCAGACATATGTGTGTGTGTGTGTGTGTGTGTGTGTGTGTATAAAATCAAAAGGAGCTGCGGTGGCATAGTGGTTAGAATGCAGTACTGCAGGCTACTTCTGCTGACTCCTGTCTGACTGCAATTTGGCAGTTCGAATCTCACCAGGCTCAAGATTGACTCAGCCTTCCATCCTTCTGAGGTTGGTAAAATGAGGGCCCAAAATTGTTGGGGGCAATATGCCAACTCTGTAAACCACTTAGAGAGGGCTGTAATGTACTGTGAAGTGGTATATAAGTCTAAGTGTGATTGCTAAGTGCTATTGCTATCAAAAAATTCTGACAGCATTTTTAAAGTAAAACACGTGATTTCTGGCCAGGAATGGCTTTTAGCCCTAAACTTGCTTTGAGAACTTTTATTCGGCAGGCAAACTATCTTTCCTTCAATCCCACCATAATGATACCTTAAGGTAAGTTATAATTCAATAAGCAACAAAGCAATGATTATATTCTGCAATAACATTACAGTGTATCATTTCGCTGTGGAAAACATTATGTGATTAATCTTGTCCTGTATGTGTTCTGCAAAAAAAAAATGAAAGGGAGGTACTAAATGCATATAAGAAATTTTATACGGATCCCTAGACAGTTTAGCAGGTGTCAATAGTTTAGTTGTGGTTGATTTCATACATAGCTGATCAGCAGAGCCTGAAAGCATTAAGGTAATACATTTTACTGATTTTTTAAAAAGAAGAATCTTTATGCAATCTTACCATGGCATTAAAAAAAACAATAAAAATGGATGCAAATTAATCTTCACTGTATCAAGTAACTTCTATGACTCTGTTCTTACCCATCGTTTGTCTATATTCTAACTGATACTGATCTGTTTTCTATTTGGTTTCCCCAGATAATGTATTCTACTCTACCAATACTTTATGGCTCTTTATTTCTGCTGTTTCTCAGATGGCAGTATGTGCAAGATCACATTCGTGTTGTAATTCCATGGTTACACAATGCAAATATGCAATGTAATACTGGAAACAAGTTAGTATTCAATCAATCTTCTTTGTCATTTTATGAACTACCTCAGCCCCCAAATCTCTATTTTCGGAAGTTGAGAAACTTCTTTTTAATAGAAATGTTCTATGTTCTCTTTCTCATAAATCATAAAATCCAGCTCATGGAATGTGAGATAGGATGGGAATAGAACTGGACAGGCTGTCATTGCATACGATGTACTATTTGACAGAAGACCCTTTGTGTGAGCAGGTCCACCATTCCAAAATTTTATACATTACACAAATCCATTTTGTAATGCAGTAGCAGACACGAAGTAAGGAAACATTTGTGTTTGTAGAGGCTGGATCTCTATAGATTAGATGCATGCTGGGAAGAGACCACTTGAACAGATCTAATTATGCTGTTGTCAAGAAAATAATATGGATGTTACCCATGAGATTATCAAAAACTTGTCTTGGGGCTATCTTTATCTTTTAATAGAGAGAAAATTCTCAGAAATTTATATTATGTTTGTATTTACACAATATTACAGTATTCATATTTTAAGTGCTTTGTGTGACATCATACATCTATATTCTGAGGTAAGATTATTTTCTTGAAGGAGTTTTCACTCACCTCAGAATCCCATAATTAAGTGATGTTGACTTCATTCTCAGTTTTTCTTGTAACATCTAATCAGGAGGCCAAGTTGTTCTGTCATGGACCATCCCTAAACAAAGTACTAAGTATAATGCTCTGAAGCTCAGTAATTACAATACACAGAGACCTATCTATATTCGAGTGACCTTATTTTATTTGGAATTTGAAATCCTCCTCATTTTCTGGAATAAATTCCTTTGTATGCACATGGATATGCTGGTTTAAACAGAAATGTTTCACGCAAACCTACCCCTCATGCTGGTTAATATGGTTGCTAACCTATCCATTAACCACTATTCTCTTAGAATGCTCCACAGGGTTTTAGTAAATCCTTGCTTTGGACAAGAAAATCTAAAACATCCTCTTTTTTTTCCTAGAGCTGTCTGAAAGGAGGGAGGGTTATTAGTTTCAGCTGAACTGATTAGGTGTGTCAGGAGGTACTACCTGACCTATGGCAATTTAGAATAATTAATGGGAGTGGGGAGGTCCCTTTTCAAAAAGGAGTCACACCAATATAGAAATCTATAATTTTTCATGGATATATATACTACTGAAAAATTTTTGGTTGTGAATTTCTTTGAATCAAACAACTGACCCAAGTAGCATATTCTCCATCACTATGCTTAGAATGCTAAATTTATGAAAGAACAGCTCTCAAGCGTAACCAGAGGAATGGAGGGAGGGGTGGGAATGAACAGTTGAATTCAAGAGCAAGCAAGGAATAGACTGAAAGGGTTACATTTCCAGTATCAGAATAAGGGGAGGCAACCACCCGTATTGGCCTGCCCCCAAAATGTACCTTGGCTAATCAGAAATGCATAAGGGATAATTGCCAATAGGATGAGACGCTTGGACCAGTAACTTTCCAGCTTGGCTCACTACAAGGCTGGGATTGTTACAGATCTACATTAATAGCTTCCATGGAACTGTGTTCCTAGGTCACAGTTGGAGTATGTGTGTTCCCCGCTGTGCCGGGGCTTTATTGACTTCGGCAGTATTTGACCTTGTAAAGCAGAGGTCATCACTTCCAAACATTCCTTGCTGAGGCTTGATTATAAGGTTAAAGTTCAAACTAGATTAACCAAGAGATTCTCTTCAGATTCATCAATGCTCTCAAGAAAATTGGACCAATTCAACAATAAACCAGTAAAGATTTATGAAATACGTGTAGAGGTTCCTAATAATTTCTGACTGATTAAAAAAAAATATTTCCTGTTCATTTGGATTTCATTATGCTAGTAAATTGATAGACTTGTATCTATCTCCATGAAAATTGTGAGAGTGCTTTTTCTTAGTAACACACACACACAAACACACACACAATTATATACATAAAATCTTATTGCTATAAGTATGAAGTAAGAAAAGGCAAAATAAGTTCCCCCATGAAAATGTAAGATTTGCTTTTCCTGGTATTTTGCCATATAATGAAGCTTTTTTTTTTTTCAAAATCTTTTATTCTTCATTTTTTTCTCTTTTCTGTGGAAACGTGTATCGGTGAATAGAGGCTGATTCATTAGAATAACTTTCTCTTTTTAATGTGGCAATTCTCAATTTATTTCTTATCCCAAAATTATGTTTAATGCAGGCATAATCATTTTCGTTGTTAAATGTACTTTCCACAGTTCAAGAAATATCTCAACATCTTTTTTTAGGTATTTTAAATTTAGTTGCTTTTAATTGCTGAAATCTATGGGAGAAGAAAGGATTATTCAGCTCCCATTCTTTTTTCAGAAGGCAAGCCCTAATTGGTAGATGATCTTTCTTTCTTTCTTTCTTTCTTTCTTTCTTTCTTTCTTTCTTTCTTTCTTTCTTTCTTTCTTTCTTTCTTTCTTTCTTTCTTTCTTTCTTTCTTTTTCTTTCTTTCTTTCTCTCTCTCTCTCTCTCTCTCTTTCTTTCTTTCTTTCTTTCTTTCTTTCTTTTTCCTTCTTTCTTTCTTTATTAAAAATAATTTTGCCCTCTGGTTCACATTAGCTGTTACACCACAATCCTAACATTTTGTATGTATCTGGCTTTTTAAAGTAAAACCAGTAAAACAGATTTAAAAAGGAACAGATTTAAAGAAAGGAAAATGGAGATGGATGTCTGCCCCATTTTTAATGTTAAATATAGTGATCCTTTTAAAATTATTACAGATAATTTAACACATTACTTGTTAATGATTAACAAGTAATGTTCCAAATACTGCTATAAAAGTTGCACCTAACATATATTTTCCCCTAAAGCCAACACTCACGTAAACCAGAGACAATTGTGAAAGTTGTTCTACACACCAATTATTCCTCCTAAGGGAAATTCTCGCTGTGGGCTTAAATGTACCATTTCTAATACATACCACATATTAGTCTTACATGGTGGTTTCTGCTGGGCTCAACATATTTCCTATGTTTTGTCCACTCATAAAAGATTAAACATATTGTAGTACCTGACAGCTCTCAAGATGTGAGATGTTGAATATTGTGTGATTTAAGACATAGTGATTCATTGTCTAGATTTAATCAAACCACTGCAATATTATAAATGCAATACTAAATTAAAAAAAAAAAGAATTCTTTTCCCAGGTACACTGCTACCCAACTTATGGCCCTATACAAGTCATTAAACTATGATAACAGTGTTGTGTGTCTTAGAACATTACAATCATGCATTTGGATTGTGTGGGCTTTCCTTTGAAAACTATTGAAGAATGCCCAGACTCCTAGCAGGGAAAACCACCCTTAACCACACTTCTCTTGTGCTCGCTGCAAAGGGTGCCAGTTAGGTTTCTGGGTCCAATTCAAAGTTTTCTAAATCCTTATTTTATAAAACATCAAGTTACATCAGGGGTTATATCATCCAAAACGATGAAGCCTATCCTGTGAGATCATCTAGAGAAGCCCCACTTAATGAAGGGGCATGAACCAGAAGGGGCATGAACCAGGCCTTCTCTCTAGTTGCTCCAACATTATGGAACATGCCAAAGCACTTATAGCAACAAAGTCACCCCAACTAAATCCATAGTGGAAAGGTTTCCTGCATTCATCTCCTCTTGGTGATTGCTTGCATTAGAAAAAAAGAACTTCTCTAAAGGGCTGGAATAAGACTTTATCAATAATGAGGGCTGGGAGTAACATAGGAAGGAGTAATTTCAAATTAGATAGGGTTGATTCAGTAATTCTATTCTTCCCCTACCAGTCTTCTGAATACCATCTCGTGTTATTCAGAAAAAGGCCATTCCTCAACGCTATGGGGATTCCTTTCTTAGGGAGAGACAAATGAGTGGCAACAGAGGAGGGAGAATGAGAATTTTCATTCCACAATCAAAGAAGATGCAATGCAACCAATGTTCCATCAGTGGCACTAGTATGAAGAGAAGAAAACTGCAAGCATGAGGACTTGATACTCATCTCTAATGATCTAAGTGCTAGAGCCCACTGTAACTTTATAGCCAAAAAGGCATTAAGAGTTGTTAACCTAATCCTACATAGCATTTTCCTTGGTAATATCACACTACTAACTAGAGCATACAAAACATTTGCTAGACCAATACTCGAATACAGCTCATCAGTCTAGAACCCACATTACATACAGTATCTGATATTAGCACAGTTGAGAAAGTCCAGAAATATTTCACAAGAAGAGTTCTCCACTCCTCTACTCATTATAGAATACCTTATGCCACCAGACTTGAAATTCTAGACCTAGAAAACCTTGAATTATGCTGTCTTTAGTCTGATCTAAGTATGGTATATAAAATCATACATTGCAATGACTTACCTGTTAGTGAATACTTCAGCTTCAACCATAACAACACAAGAGCACACAATAGATACAAACTCAAGGTTAACCGCACCAAACTTGATTGCAGGAAATACGACTTCAGCAACAGAGTGGTCAATGTCTGGAATTCTCTACCTGACTCTATGGTTTCTTCCCCAAACCCCAAAAACTTTAACCTTAGACTGTCTACTATTGACCTCACCCCTTTCCTAAGAGGTCTATAGGGGGCGTGCATAAGCACATCAATGTGCCTACCGTCCCTGTCCTATTGTTTCTTTTATTTTTCTTATATGTACCCATTTCATGTATTCATAACTATGTATATACTTATACTTATTATCTTGTAAGCGATTGACAAATCAAATCAAATCAATCAATCAATCAATAAAAATCTGGATTGGGATCCTGTTGGGAGAGGTAGGGATGTAAAACCTAAGCCTATGTCTCCTTATCTGGTTATTCAGTGCTACTGCATAATAACCATACTGAGGCCCTCTGCTCTTGCACATTAAACAAATAGCTCTTCCATTTACTTCAGCGGAGGATTTATGTTTCAGTGAAAAAAAAAACAGGAAGGAAACCAATCCAGACTGTTATCACAGGAGGAAAGGTTTCCAGATAAGGACTTCTCTCCTAAAATTACTTTTTAAAAGCCAATTAAGTAATTAAGAAAACAGAAAATGGCCTGAGACCCAATCAGAGCACTGGCATTACCGTATTTTCCGGCGTATAAGACGACTTTTGAAACGAAAAAAAGTCAACGAAAATCGGGGGTCGTCTTATACGCCGAGTATATTCCGAAAAACGTTTCAATATGCCGCTAAACGAAAATCGTCTGGATATTGCCACGAAACGAATTTTTCAACTCGATCCTGCTCCAATCACTGCAAGGCTGCTCGGACCGCCTCTCTAACTCAGCCAATCCAAGCAGGCTTTTTATGCATGCAAATTATACAATGTTCATGGCATTGCCATTTGTGAAGAGACCTTCCATTTATCGTATCAATGTACGGTATGTTACGGTATGTTCATTAAAAATTTAATTAAAAAAGAACTGGTGTTGCCTTGGAAGTGGGGGGGTAGTCTTATACAGCGAATATAGGCCTAAACCTATGTTTTAACTTTAAAATTAGGGGGTCGTCTTATACGCCCGGTCGTCTTATACGCCAGAAAATATGGTAGATTTATCTCAACAATGGTTAATAGTGATTCTCTAGAACAGTGGTGGCTAATCTTTTTGGGGCTGTGTGCCAAAAATAGTATGCACGCTTGCATGCTTGCACTCACGTGCCAGCATCTAGAAGGAAATGAGCGCACACCCCCATGCCCCTATGCATGCATGCACAATCTCCACCCCCCACCCCTTGCAACCCTGCACTGCGCCTCACAGCTGATTTTCGGCCAGTTTGAGGCCTTCTTCGGCCTTTCAGAGGCTTGAGGAAGGATTCTGCAGGCTTCTGCAGGCTTTGCAGGCCAAAAACTAGTTCCGTTTCATCACTTCCGGTATTTTCGGAAAAACAGGAAGTGACAAAACGGGACTAGTTTTTGGCCTGCAAAGCCTGCAGAAGCCTTCCTCAAGCCTCTGAAAGGCCGAAGAAGGCCTCAAACCGGCCGAAAATCAGCTGTGAGGCATACACATACATAGTGAGGAAAGTTTGCCTGCAGCTCACATGTCGGCACAAATGGCTCTGTGTGCCACCTATGGCACACGTGCCATAGGTTTGCCATCACAGCTCTAGAATGTCAAATAAGAGCTGTCTATAAGACATCATTTATGGATTGGAAAAATCTAGAGAACCATTAGGTGGCACCCGTGAAAATCATGTACCTCTTTGCTTCCATCTACTGGTTGTCTGGGTCTCTGCAATCCGCATCCATTAGCTCCTGTTTCCCATCTTTATCTGAGATGCCAGGATTGAAATGGGTCTTCTGCATATAAAGGTAATTTCTACAGCTAAGCTGTCCTTTATTTCATTATAAGTTACCACATACTAATTGAATTAACACTATCAGATCTGGTTAGGCCCTTGGAGTGCAACCCTTATTCTTTGTATTTTAGCATTTATTATTTTATAAAATGCAATCTTTCCTATGAGACGAGGAATAGGAATTGGTAAGATAAATTTCTGAATTAATTAAAAAATTTACTGGGGTATTTTGAAACCAAATAATTTATAATTAATTGAATAAAACATTTATGTCCTGTCAGTGGGATCAAAATGGGATTGCTGGGCCCCCATGTTCTAAAGACTTGTTTTATATAATTCCCCGAATCAATGCTAGAAAAATTAAATAATTATATTGATTATTGAAAGGATTGTAGTTTGGTTAAGAACAGCACATCTTTTCATCCAGAAAGTTGCCTGTGTCACCCTCTTCTTTGAATGCATGTCACAGGAGGAAGATGGAAATATCATTTTGTAATTTTGTTTGTCACAGTGACATACTGCTTCAAAAGTGCATAATTGCAGTTACTTAGAGGCAATAAAGTTAATTCCTTCCTTACAATGGTTTCAGATGTTGTCTGGAATCTATTCCCCAAATTATGAAAAGTTAAAAGAACCAAATAAAACTCTGAAAGACAGGGAGAGGCTGTGGAACCATGAGGAATTTCAGGAAAGAGCATCGGCTGTCAATTGCAGTCAAGAAATTATGTTCTCTAGTCTAGAAATCAGGCTTGGTATCATTTGACAGAAAGTTTCACAGCCCTTAAGCCTATCTATCGACTTTTGTTATTTTGCCGCAGCAATTCTATTTCATCCTTCTTGCTAAGACACCAAAGGAAAACAGAAGTTTGAACATAAAAGAAGGAAGGGTGGAGGGACAGAGGGGTGGGAATAAGCGAAGGAAAAAGATAACCAACATTGCTGGGAAATTTGGAGAGGTACTGAGCAATGAGATTAGAAAAATGATGACATGGCAGAAGATTTCTTTCCAGAAAAATAAATGTAGCACAGTGAATTTGGGGAAGCAGCCATTTGAGGTAAAGGGAAGATGCTATAAAATTTGGCTCGAAGGTCAAAAGAAAGAACAAAGAATATGTTTTGAATCACCAAAATTGAAATCCCTTTTTTGGAAAATGAAAAGTTGACATTATCTCAAGGCAGCTCTTTAAGATGAGGGGACATCATGATGATCTATACTCCTGATTGCCATGCATGCAAGCCAGCCTCACCCACAGTTTGGCTTAGTTGTCTGTCCTTCTGTTTAAGTGGCTTCTGTGCTAGAATATATTGCTTAAAACTATCTTGAGATGCTCTGAACTGTTGATCTATTGACCTCCAGGAGAATTGGCTGCTACTTTCATTCATGTCAAAGAGGCAGCTCTCTCCTTTCCCTCCCATTTCACATCACATCTATCTAATAACTTTCCCCCATTTCAGTGCCTCAGCTGGCCTAGATAAGCTACTGTATCAAAATGGACAAGATTTTTTTTTCCTTTTGGCCTGGCTTGGCTATTCTCCAAGGTGGGTGAGCAGTGGGTTGGCTTTGTAAAACAAAGGACCCTCAAATCTCTTCCCTCCTTCCCTCCATTTGTTAAAAAAGACCATTTTAAATTATACATCAAAAGCTGACATGTTATCATTAAAGTGCTAAATAAGATGGCAAAACTTGCTTTGAGTCAAGCTGGACTTCCTGTGATTTCACAGTCATGCCCAGGAAGGTTTCATAGTCAAAAATGGATGTGTTTTGCCATTGCTTCTTCCAGGATTTTACTTACCCAGAAAAGAAGACAAACTGGGAGAATAAGAGGATCTTAATCATCCAGATAGGATGGCGGAGAACAATCATTTTGTGACTAGGTAATCCCTCACTCCACCTCTGATGCAAAGAAGTGGGCTGCGGTTTGCACCCATTCAGGCAAACAGGTAGTTAAGATTCTGTGCAGTTCGGCGAATGGGCAAATCCCACCACTGGCTGGCCCCGCCCCCACTCATTTTTCAGCCTGTTTTCTGGGTTGCTTTTCAGACCATTTTCAGGTCAGTTTTGGGTCATTTTTCAGACCAAAAACAGCCTGGAAAAATGGCCTGAAAATGCCTTGAAAAACAGCCTGAAAACACCCAAAATGGCCTGTTTTCAGGCCATTTTGGGGGATATTTTTGGCCTGAAAAATGGGCAAAAAAACAGGCTGAAAAATGGGCAGGGGTGGGGCCAGCCAGTGTTGGGATTAGCCCCAACTGGCTGAATCCTACTTCTGCCTTTGAGCTGAGTGGCCGGGAGGCAGGGCTAGTGTGATGAGTGATGGCACTCACCCAGTCACATGACCAACCAGCCATGCATACTAGCCAGAGAGCCAGTTGTTAAGTTATTCAAATTCCACCACTGGATGTAAACCACTATAATATAATTCTATGACTTTAAAATTCCAAATGGCCACGCTAACTCAACTAATATCATCACCTTCAGAGTTTTCCCAGAGATTATTTAAAAATTTCCACACAGTATACATAAGAATACAGCTTGTACTTCTTGGTTCTCAATAACCTGCTTGACTTCTTTCCATGTAGCAGATAAAGGAGAATATTTGTAACAAGGAACTCTTGGTGTTCTCTGACTTGGTTATTTTCTTGCAGATATTTCATTACTCAAACTACTTAATTAGTTGACTAGCATTAATGATGTTACTTAGCTTGGGGAATGAAACAAAAAAACAACCAAGCTTAGGGAGCACCAAGGACCCCTTAAAAGTAGCAGAATCAGGAACTTTTACAAAATTAATCTAAGAAGGTGGGTGAGATGCCTAATTTTTATCTTTCCTACTCATTTTTCTTTCCAGATTCTTACCTGTATCTTATATCCAGAAGTACTAGATGAAACATAAATATTTAATCAGCCAATAAACAGTCAATAAAACAAATGCCATAGAAACCTAAGTTCAGATTTTCACTGAAGCATAAATAACAATGACATCTGAAGCTCTTTTACTCAGAAACATGACATGGATCAATCTGTAATTGGTAACCACTCTGTGAGGCATACAGGTGGTGTTGTCTTAACTAAAGATTCAAGAGGCTGAATCTCAGATCCTTATAGAAAAGATATACTTTGGGTCACAATCCTATAATATGGACATTTCATTCTGAGTTGCAGTGAATGTAAATGAAATGCTGGTCTGAGGTCATTGGAAGGGCAGGAGGCAAAAATGAAGACATGAAGGGATAGTGTTGGAAGTTTGTTGTAAACGCTGCCTACAGAATGCTGTGAAATCTATCATATGCTTCAAAAAAAAAAAAAAAAAAGCTTGCTCCTACGATGCCGTCAGGGCAAAAAGACTTCTATTCATTGGTAACATTCGAGGAAAATTCTTTGATAGTTTTACTTTTGGAACATGGGGCAGGGGTCTCCAACCAAGATTGGAGACCCCTGACATGGGGAATAGTTTGGAGGAAATCCAAGAACTTCTTCCTTTGGGATTTCCTAAGCATCAACTTGGAACAGCTGGTTTAGGAACAACAACTTTCCCAAATTAAAGCTGATTCCTTGTTAAGTTAAGTCGTGGACCAGATGAAGAAAAGCCTGGGTTAAAGGAGTGTGTTTCTAGGATTACAAATGCTCAAAAAAAAGGGAGAAAGAAAGCTTGTATAATGGCACTTCCTCTGTGTGGGAGTTATAAGGAAAATAAAGGCAAAGAGCAACCTAGGAGATAAACAAATGATTCTACCAAAAGATTTTAAAAAATAACAAGGAAGTACAATTGCTTTATTATGCCAGGGCATAAGGTATTATTGTGAAATAAACAGATGTGCCTGGACTTGTTAACAACACCCCCCCCTCTCTTGAAATGATCTTATTGTGCTCATCTAACTTTCGTGCAGGCACATGATTGGCTTAGTGCTGAATCTGAGCACTTTGATGACTCAGCATTCTCAATCTTTCCACAACCTCTGTAATATATAATATGTGGCTACTCGTGTTGTCAGACCTGCCAGAGATAAGCAGAAAATGCAATGGTTGCCTCAAGCTTCACACGGTTTGCAACAGGTGGACAGCTCTTAAAGGGTTAACGGAGAAGCTCGACCGGCTGAAACTCAGGTCACTTCCTCGCAAGTGATTTACAGCTTCAATCAACCATCGTCATGGAGATATAAAGTCTGTCTTCATTACTGATATAGTGCCACTGTGGCGGTTGAATGATATTCTTGGATGCTAGAAATTCCTGGCAAGGAAATGGCCTCAAACTGTCAAATGCCAGCATCCTGGAGCCATCGGGTAACCTGACTGTTTGAGCCACCCAGCTCAAGCTGATGTTTACAAAAGCGAAAACTGAACAATTGAAAATGAAATTACACAACCTGAGTATTGCAACATTAGTGCAACTCGCTGGGCCACCACGGTTCTAGCACCCAGGAGGGCAGAGAGCCCCACATTTTTTTTCCCTTGGCCCATTGCCAGAATAGTTCACTCACCACTTCCTATGTGCAGGAACAGATGAGCCTGCCTTCCTCCCACTCTCAGCTGCTTGCAAAATACACCCGAGGACGCTGTTTTCCAGCTCCTATTCAAAACTGCTGTTTTCCAACCTGAGCCTCTTAAGCCCTTCAGAACAGATGGTCTCTCCGGCATCAGGCTGTTCTAGGAGCAGCCCCAGGTTGTGTCTAGTATGGGGTGCCTAGTATGCCTCTTCCCTCTAGCTGCCAGTTGGTGCCCTGGTTGGCCATTTCTTCCTGCCTTCTGGCCTGCTACGCTCTCTGCAGTTTTGAAAAACATAACAAGTTCATTATGCTAAACCCAGAAGCTAATGCTCCATTCAATGTTTACATCTGCTGATGGGTACCCTTTTGGTTTCTGCCCAGGCTGAATGAAGTATTATCCCCTACCCACAATACTGCAATACTTCATCTTTTTTTAAAAAAATTATTTATTAAACTTCTATGCCACCCATATTGCCCAGATGACTCTGGGCAACTTATAGTCATTTTAAAGTTGCCATGTAAGAATGTTACAATTGGATCTTCATATTTATGGGATTTGTGTTTTCACAGGGGTAGTCCCACAATTTATCATACAGGTAGTCCTTGACTTACAATCACTGTTCAAAGTTACAATGGCAGTGAAAAAGGTGACTTATGACCATTGTTCATACTTATGTCCGGTACAACGTCCCCATGGTCATTTGATCAAAATTCAGATGCTTGGCAACAGACTCAGATTCATGACAGTTGCTGTATCCCGGGGTCATGTGATCACTTTTTGCGATCTTCTGACAAGCAAAGTCAATGGGGAAGCCAGATTCACTTAACAACCATGTTACTAATAGAACAAGTGCAGTGGTTCACTTAACAACTGTGACAAGAAAGGTCATAAAATGGGGCAAAATTCACTTAACAACTGTCTCACTTAGCAACAGAAATTTTGAGCTCAATTGTAGTCGCACGTCAAGGACTTCCTATTTTAACCTTCTCTTTCTTCACCTCATAGCTTCCTCTTGTTTTCTCCAGCACTGCCCAGAGGGTTTGTTGTTCATCAACGCAACGTGTATCAACGCAGCCAGTGAAGTTGATGCCAAAATGGCCACCTGAGAAGAAGCAAGCACTCTCTTCCGCTCTCTCAGAGGAATATATTTCTTTTTGGGATGAAAGGCTGGATATTATACTGGTATGTGGGAAAGGCTTTGGGAGACCAGGCAAAGAAGCATTGCCAAAATAATGGTCAGATAAGAGACAGCATAGCCTTCAACTGGATAGTGAGTGGGGCAAGAAACTTGATGATGCAATTCAGGCTTTATTAAACTATCCTCAGCCCAGTTATGAGTTTGAATTACTTGGCAACCAGACTAAAATGTTTTACTATCCTAAGCAATGATTTGAAAATTCAGTTGAGTTTCTTTAGGCTTGTGTTATGAAAGTAGCCAAAATAGTCATCAAACAAAAAAGGTATACAATTCTGCACTTTTTGGAAGAGGATAGAATTTATGTAATCAGTTCTTCTGGTTATAAAACAACAACTCTACAGAAACTACTTGAGATTGTTGAGAAATGGTTGGGACCTGCTACTTGTAGGAAATAAAACTTGTTTTTGTGAACTTAATTAAAAACAGATCCAGGTTTGTGCCACTTCCATTCAGTTTGCCTGCAAGCAATTTGCTGAAAGGCAAAAGTGCTTGTGATCCACACTCCAATTTATCTGAACCATGGTTAGCTGACCGCTGTGTATTCACTAGTTGTAACCTCAGTCTGTTTCTTCCATGCTTATACTTCAGAGGCCTATGGTATCCATGTACCATACTTCAGAGGCCTATGGTATCTGCATTCACTATCAACCCTATCAGATACCCACTAAAAGTAAAAAAAATTCCCCTGTCCAATCGTGTCCAATTCTAGAGGGTGGCATTCATCTCCATTTCCCAGCCAAGGGACCCGCCATTTCCATAGTAATGTGGCTAGTATGACTTTATTTATTTATTTATTTATTTGTTCGTGCTTCTATACCGCTCCCTCTCCCAAAAAGGGACTCGGGGCGGTGTACATTCAACAACGAAAACAGTACAAATAACGGAAATGAAATAAATAAAAATCTAAAATGGATAAGAACAACACCCAACAGAAAAATTATCTAAAATTTAAAATTTAACCCGAATGATTCAATTGGCTAGTCCGGCCTGCCTGAACAACAAGGTCTTGACTTCGCGCCGGAAGGTAAGGATGTCCGACATGGCCCGTATCTCTGAGGGGAGACAATTCCAGAGGGATGGGGCTCCCACAGAGAAAGCACGTAGTCTCGGGGCTGCTAGTCGGCAGTGATTTAGTGGTGGGACCCCGAGCAAGGCGACTCTGTGGGAGCGTACTGGGCGGCGGGAGGTTGTTGGTGGCAGAAGGCGATCCCGTAAATTAAGTTTAAGTTTATGCCGACAGAATGCTTGTATCTTCCCACCAAAGTGGTACCTATTTATCTACTTGCATTTGCATGTTTTCAAACTGTTAGGTGGGCAGAAGCAAGAAGTAACAGAAGCTCACTCCATTGTGCAGCACTCAAGTCTCAAACCCAGACTGTTAACTTTCCAATTAACATGTTCAATGTCTTTAACTGCTGACCCATCATGTGCCCTGCAGATACCCACTAATCCCATGCATATATGCTGCTTAAAGTGCCCTTACAAGAAAACATTCACAGCAAGCTGAATTGATAGTAGCAAGAGGAATCGGAGAGGAAGACCTGTGAATGACAAGTATTATGAACCTTTCAGTTAGTAAAGGGAACAAATTACTTTTTCAATTAAATTGGAAATGAAATTAAAACATAGTTAATAGCATGTTTTTCATTAGAGTCATCAGTATATATCCCTAGAATCTTTTACTCTAAAGAATCTTTAAAATGTGTTCATATAACGCATTCAGGACTGATCAGCTAAATTAAAACATGGTTCCTTCAAATGCAGTAGTAGAACAATGAATGAAATCCAAATCCATGAAATCACTAGAGATATTCTTCTGTTTCAAGACAGAATTCAAGCTCAGTATTTGTAAACAGCAATGGATTATGCCCAGTATTTCCTAGTTGAACCACAGACAACTACAATGATCTAATACATATCGATTTTACAGAAGACAATGTTGAAAAAGCACTACGCAATCTAAAACCATCTCTATCTATTGGACCGGATGGAATATGTGCCTACTTCTTTAAAAAGCTATCCGCTGCCATAGCAGAACCTCTAAGCATAATCTTTGAAAAATCTTTCAGGACCAGCTCCTTGCCAAAACTATGGTCACAAGCCACGGTCATCCCTATCTTCAAAAAGGGAGACCCCAGCCTAGTTGAAAATTACAGACCAATCTCTTTATGCTGCATCACCTGTAAAGTCATGGAATCAATTATTAACCAATCCATCATCCTCCACTTAGAAACAAACAACCTACTCTCTAATAAACAATTTGGTTTTAGGAAAAAACTATCATGTAATCTGCAACTCTTACATTGCAAAAACATATGGACTACACAACTCGATCAGGGCAAAGCAATAGACGCAATCTACATAGACTTCTGCAAAACCTTTGATTCAGTGGTACATGATAAACTACTCCTAAAACTAAAATCTTATGGTATCTATGGACACCTGCATAACTGGATAGAAGCATTCCTGTCAAACAGACAACAAAGGATCAAAATTGGGAGAGTCCTATCAAATTCTATACCTGTCAACAGTGGTGTCCCTCAAGGCAGTGTTCTAGGACCAACTCTTTTCATACTCTACATAAATGACCTCTGTGATCATATCAAGAGCAACTGCGTTCTCTTCGCTAATGATGTAAAGCTATTCAACACCACAGAAAATACCGCTACCCTTCAAAAAGACCTTGACTACGTATCAGAATGGTCAAACAAATGGCAACTTCAGATCTCAATAAATAAATGTTCTGTCCTACATATTGGCAAAAAAAACCCAGAAAATAAAATATAGGCTGAATAGTCAAGACCTTGTTGATGACCCAAACTCTGTAAAGGATCTTGGAGTACTCATCTCAAATGACCTAAGTGCTAGAGCCCACTGTAACTACATAGCCAAAAAGGCATTAAGAGTTGTTAACCTAATCTTACGTAGCTTTTTCTCTGGTAATATTACACTAATAACTAGAGCATACAAAACATTTGCTAGACCAATATTCAAATACAGCTCATCAGTCTGGAACCCACATTACGTATCTGATATTAACACAATTGAAAAAGTCCATAAATATTTCACAAGAAGAGTTCTCCACTCCTCTACTCATTGCAGAATACATTATGCCACCAGACTCGAAATTCTAGACCTAGAAAATCTAGAACTAAACCACCTTTGGTCCAATCTAAGTATAGTATATAAAATCATACATTGCAATGTCCTACCTGTCAATGAATATTTCAGCTTCAACCATAACAACACAAGAGCAAACAATAGATACAAACTCAAGGTTAATCGCACCAAACTTGATTGCAGGAAATACGACTTCAACAACAGAGTGGTCAATGTCTGGAATACTCTACCTGACTCTGTGGTTTCTTCCCCAAACCCCAAAAACTTTAACCTTAGACTGTCTACTATTGACTTCACCCCTTTCCTAAGAGGTCTGTAGGGGGCGTGCATTAGCGCACCAATGTGCCTACCGTCCCTGTCCTATTGTTTCTTTTATATTTTATTTTTCTTATATGTATCCATGTATTCATAGCTATGTTTTACTTATACCTATTATCTTGTAAGCAATTGATAAATAAATAAATAAATAAATAAATAAATAAATAAATAAATAAATAAATAAAATATAATGCTCATATTTTCATTCATTGCCCGTACTTTTCATAAATGTTCAGAGTTAAGCACCAAACATCCAGAAAAATCACCCTGATTTATTTTCAAGAAGTAGCTCTTGTTTTATTATGCTGTACTTCTGATACTGGTTCATACCAGAATGCCATGTGTACAATGGAATTCTTGATATTCTTCATTAAGGCCCTTCTATAATAATCATCCTTAGCCACTCATTTCCAAAATAATTTTAAACAACTGCAATGTGTACTGTAGTATACATTATTTGAAAGCTACTGTGAATGATTGGTTTCTGAAAAATAGTTGTTCCCTGTGCTTCTTCCACCCTGATCCTAATCCAAAACAGCATCCTTTTCAGCTCTTCTGGGCTTCAAAATTCAGGAATTATTCAGAAATTTCAGTATAGCACTCATCTCTTCACGTCTTTCTATATGAACTACAGCCCAGTTTATAATTTTGGATATTTAGGTACCCTGGCCCACAACTCTGGAATCTTGTCTTCCTCCTTTTATGTGATGGTCTTTAAAAGGGGTTTAAGAAGCTTTTAGTTGAATAGTAGTTGGACTAGGGTCTATTTCAGGGGTCTCCAAACTTGGCAACTTGAAGACCTGTGGACTTCAACGCCTAGAATTCCTCAGCCAGCCATGTACTGTTTGAAAGGTATTGTTGTTGGGTTCTGCGTTGATTTTATGGTTTTGAAATTTGTTGTTGGTTTATCCTCTTCATTATATAAAAGTTAAAGGAGTCCCTCCCAGGGGTGGGATTCTACCAGTTCAGACTGGTTCTATAGAACCAGTTGTTATGATTCTGTACAGTTTGGAGAACCGGCAAATCGTGCCCCTGGCTGGCCCTGCCCCTCTCTGCCCATCCCTTCCCTTCCCTCCCCTCCCTACCCAGTCAGTCCTTATCGCACATGTGCAACATTGCGTGCATGCCTGACATAGCTGACTGCGTTCTTCCCCACTCAGTCACTCCCTAAGGTATTTTCTTTTTTCCCTCTCCCAATGATCAGCTGTTCCTATGATCAGCTGTGCCCGGATTCCCCTCACTTACTTACTGCTTCACCCAAGAGGCTTCCCTGAGGCCCAAGAAAGCAAAAAACGGAGGGGGGGGCACAGCATCCCCCTGCCCCCCTCTGGTTTTTTTCTTCCTGAGCCCCAAGGAAGCCTTCTAGGAGTAAAAATGCCCCCAGGAGGCTTCCCTGAGGCCCAGAAGACCCCCCCCCCAAAAAAGAAGCCTCACCACCTAGTCACATTCCCACCTAGCCACCCCCACAGAACTGATTACAAAATTTGAATCCCACCCCTGGTCCCTGCGGATTTTACTCTGCTAGCTGTAGTTAACTTTAGGGGGCAGTCTTCAACACCGTTTCAAGGCCATTGAGCCTGTACTGTCCGAAGACGTTTCCATGGTCATGTGATCAGCAGGGAGTGCTGTTACCTTCCCACCAAAATGATACCTATTTATCTATTCACATTTACATGCTTTCAAACTGCTAGGTTGGCAGGAGCTGGGGTAAAGACAGGAACTCACCCCATTGCATGTTGCTTGGGTCTCAAACCCAGGCTGCCAGCTTTCCAGCTGGTAAGCCCAGCATCTTAACCACTGCACTGCACTGCTCCCTCTTTGTATACTAGCATAATTTTGTAGGAGCACAAAATAAATAGTAGTAGTAGTCGCAGTATCAACTTCCCTGAATTAAAATCAGACATATCTGACAAATCTTTACCCAATTAGTACAGAGTTTGAAGGCATTAAGCTATTCGTCAAAATGGATTAAATCACTTACCACATTATTTTTTTAAAAAAAACTTCTTTAAAGAAAGACTTTAGTTTAGACCCCGTTTTATTGAATGCAAATCATTTACTACTTATATTGGAGGCAAGGAAACAATTGTGATTATCTTGAAGAGCTATTACCTATTTTTTCCTGAAAAACAATCAGTGTGGGTTCTATGCTCTGGAAAAGCTTGGTTGAAAAGTAGTTCAAATACCATAGAGGAATCACGTAAAAGCTACAAAGAAAATGTGTTCAATTTTAATTGAAATATCTTTTTGAACTCCCTATCAGCCCCCAAGGAACCCAATCTATTTATTGAAATCTTAAGAACAATACTACCTTGAAAAAAAAAAGAACAAATATTTTTAAAAGGCAAGCAGTTTAAAAACACTTGTGAGACAGATGCAACAAAACTATAAAGAAGAGAGTTGTTTGGGCAGCATTAGAGGCAATACATTATCATTAGTATTTCTCTTGACTGTTGTGTCTATTAAAATGTATTATTTTTAAGCTCATCACTATAGGCAAGTCATTGGTTCAGGATTTGTACAGCTTCCATGGAATCAGATGAAAAAGAAAAATTTAGCAGAATATCAACAACACTGAAGACTGTAAAATTCTTGACTCAACAGTTTTTTTTTGCGGGGGGGGGGACATGGTTGAAAACTTATTCCAGAGAAATCAAAATATTATATGTATAGGTATTATCAGATTTGAAAGGCATTGTGTTTGTTTGATTGAATTGAATCAAGCCCACAGCTTTAGAAACATCAGACACCTCTAGGGTTTCAGAGACAGATTTTCTAGTCCTTCCTGGAGATACAGGTAGTCCTCAACTTGCAACAATTCATTTAGTGACTGTTCAAAGTTACAACAGCACTGAAAAAAGTGACTTATGACCACTTTTCATCCTTATGACCATTGCAGCATCTCCATGCTCACATGATTTACATTCAGATGCTTGACAACTGACTCACATTTATGACTCTTACAACGTCCTGGGGTGATGTGATCCCATTTTGTGACTTTCTGACAAGCAAAGTCAATGGGGAAACCAGATTTCCTTCACAACTGTGTTATTAATTTAACAACTGTGTTGATGCACTTAACAGTGGTGGCAATTTTAAAATCATAAAATTCAAATTTGCAAATTTCTCACTTAACAACATACATTTTGAGCTCAGTTGTGGTTGTAAGTTGAGGACTACCTGTACCATGGACTGAACCAAGAGTTTCTCTGTGCAAATTATATATTCTGTCACTGAATTATACCTCTTTACTCTTATCCTGCCCGGATAAAATGGTTTATATGCTTATGATTTTGTTTTGAGATGTACAATGGACTATTTCTCTAAGATATACTTAATGTGCTAATATATTCACATGACACAAAAGTTACTTACCTTGAAACTGTCCTATAAATATTTTAAATAAACACACATCAATTTTAAGTATGAATTACATAATTTTTGCTACATAAGACACTAAAATAAGACACTTATTTTGCAGCTAGGACTGAGTTTGCTACTGCTGTCCTTATTAGTTTATATCCTTGAACAAGCAAGCAAAAACACTGATGTAGCGTAATAAAGATTGAGCAGCGGTCAAACAATTTCTTTGGGTACTACTAGGCAGAGGCTCCTGGTACTACCAATTAAATATACTTCATTGGATCTGTAAACCTATTTATATTCATCAAGTAATGTCTCTACACCTTGTAGATAAAAATGGCTGAAGTCCTACAAGATTGTAAAATCTTAAAATATTTCAAAGATATTACTGCGAGGTCATGTAAGATATTTGAGAATGTATAGCACTCTAGCACAATACTTTATGCAAATGTTGGAATAAAATTACATTCAAAAGCAGATCAATTTTGATGGGGTCAAATATGTGTTTTGGAAGTAAGTGATTAAACTAGGAATTAATTTTATTTATTTACTAGATTTCTAATGCATCCATTTGCTAAATGACTCTGGCTGGCTTAAACGTTTGAGAGCAATAAAAATCAAATATTAAATTAAAAACCTATACCATTGTACCCAAAGATTAGGGGATTATTCAATTCTTGCTGGAAATTTATAGGAAAAGTTGGGTTTTAAGTGTCTTCCTAAAAGCCAGCAGACTCAGAGCTATATAACTCTTTGGGGATCCTGCTCCTAAGAGTAAAACACACCTCCTGGGTTCTAGGAGAAAAAAATTATCCTACTCTTCTAAAGCATGATGACATAATTGGATTTTATAGAATGGGTTGCAACAACTGCAGAAAGTTGGTTCTTTAAATGCCCTAGCCACATGCCATAAATAGAATTAAAAATTAAAGTACTAAAATTATTTAGGAGGAAAGCAAACAAATGCTCAAAGGAGTGTTTTACAGATTAATACAGGCTAGTGATATGTCAACCAGTGCAATGAAAGTGAATGCTACAAATGATGCTTTCAAAAAAAAAATGATGAAAAGGAAATTATAAATTGAGAGTGTTGAAAAATGACGAGGTGAGATATGGATGGCAGAGCTGAATAAAAGTTAAAACGTGAATGTAGTTTGCTTATGACTTGCTTAACGTGACATAAATGTCAATGAGCTGGAGAGTTTGGGAACATCTGATACAGCGAATGCTATTGGTGTAACCTATTTTAGCCTAATTTCCTTTTCCTTTGCTTAATATTTCTTATTCCTGTTTTCTGGCTTTGCATTATGCTGCTACCAGCAAAAGGCAATAGTGTGATGTGTATGTACAGTATATGTGCATTGTTTAATATGGCCTGTATGCCACTTCTCTGCCTGCAACATTTTTTAAGAGAAAAGTATTCCAAATATCTATAATATCATGAGATATAATAGCAATGAAAATAGTCTAAGTTACTGTTATGGTATTGTTTGTTTGTTTGTTTTTTCCTTAAAAAGGAAAGACTTAAACTTCCACGGAAGAGCAAATATTAAGAAGAAGCCAGAGGACACAAAGAGGAAAATGTGAGTGTGGAGTCAGCTGCTTTTCCTCCTGTTGTTAAGCCCAATTTCCAGAGCTAATCTTCTTTGCTCTTCCTTTCACGAAACATTGATCTGCAAGTTTTGCTTTGCCCTCTGTCTAATAGAGGGGAACATTTTCCTGGGGGTTAGCTATCAGATTACTTGTGCATTTATGGCTCTACCTCTGACTTAAAGATTGTGCATTTGTTCTGCATTACTAATACATCTGACTAGGACTGGGGGTGGAGGCAGGTTGAAAAAGAAAGCATTATAACAGAGCACCAAGTGGTGGGCAGGATAAAATCCAGGGAAACAGGATTAACAGAGGGTCTGAGGTTGACCGATTTCCTCTCATGGGTCCCATCCTTCCTACCCCTACTTTCAGTTTAATGCCTGGCATTTCATTGATTAAGTAAACATAATACCTGTTTTTAAATGATGGCTTATTATGAAACGATGGCTATTTTATATTGCATTGATTGGTTGACTCTATTCACTTCCAAACTGACAATCGGAGAATGGTCCAAGTTATAATTGACACTCAGGAAGAGCCAGCATGAAATTCCTTCTCATTTACCCTGCTCACTTGATCTAATTGTGTGTCTTAAGCAGGGCTATTTCTGGAGAGTGAAAAAGATATCGTTTCACGAAATGTCAATACACAAAATACTGTATTTCTAACAAATGTGAAATAATCTTTAATTTCAAGATGTATATATTTGAATCCTGCTCCTTTTTTTCTTTAGGGATTTGAACAAATCATTTAGCCTCTGGGTCTCTTTCCAGGTTTTCATAATATTTGGTATTCTCTTTGATGGGAAATGAGGGTTATCTATATGAAGCAATGTAAAAAACAAAAATTTCATTATAGCTTATTGAAGGCATTATAGCATGAGCCCAGGCAAACAAAAAACTTTATACTGCAGTTTGGTTTCTGGACAAAGGTTAGAAAAAAATCTGGAAAGGCAGCAAATTATAAAAAGCTTCTTTAGTCAATTGAATATTTTAATTTATACATTCTCAACTATGCAGGCTGAACAGTTATCGATATTTTGCAAAGCTTGAATGCTCCAAAGTTGTTAAGAGCTTCTTTTCCTTTTAATTTGCAATCATATTTTTCTGTGTGCTGTGGAAACACTGTAGCTATTTAGAAATATTTTATTGGTGGACAGCTCTGTTTTGCTTTCAGATACTAAGTCCTCAATATCCAAAGATCATAGGTGGAAGGAATAAGATGGCATGAGCTTCACTGAATACATTATATTTGGGGCCAAAGGCGTGGTCCATAGTCCCTTAAATAATTGCCACCGTCTGAGTTTTCAAGGACAATGTGGTGTCCATGGCAACCAAACGAATCATAAAAAAATTCCCTTAAAAAATAAAACTACCCAGACAGTACACCATGAAATCATAAATGCAAAACAGATGCTAGGCCATCTTCACTGAAGATTGTAATCTGCAAATGTACAGGAGTTTATGCCCTTGATTTAGTAGTTTAAATTTCAGCAAAGCTGTTTATATTCACTGTCAAAATATTTGTACTGCATATGCTCACAATCCTTCTGTAGAAATGGCCTAGGTTTTTTTCTGCCTCCACTAGAAGGGTAGAACGAGTATCAAATGAAGATGTACACCTCCTGTTAAGAGCTGGCACAGGACAGTTTCTGTCCTTATAAAACATTTGTTAAGAAATCATTCATGTGAGTGCAGTTTATCCTCCTTATCCTAGCTAAGTATCCTGCGCAATTAAATTGTATGTATACTTCCTAACTTTCTGCAGTCAGAAAACCAGATGCATAGTCATTCGGTGGTTGCTGATTTATGATATTTTAAAAATCTCTCTTAAGGGCTGGTAGCAAAGCACATTTAATCAATGTATTAATCAATATAGTAATGTTAAAATGTCTTTAGCAATCACAGTGTACAGGGTTTCTTGCTGAAAATACCAACTGTTTGGAGAGAATTAATTGAAAAGAACAGTCCCAAATGTACTTTCTTATTCATAAATATTTTAGATCAGAGGTGAAAGTAAGGCTGCTGACTCTGTAGTTAAATAATTCCAAAGATTTCAAATTTGGAAAACTAGCAATCTTTCCAAGAACTTTTGGAACAATGCTGTATGTGGCTTAAACAATGTACAATTTTGCAGGCGATTGAATTTTTAACATTATTTGGAATTAATATTATTTGGGTCTTAGCAGAAAGAGTTTTAATTCTTTTATTTTGTTCCAAAAAAAATTCCTATGTCATCTATAGCTTCCAAAGTCTCTAATCATCATTAAAAGATTTTTTTTTTGAAAAAATAATAACACACAAATATACAAAGCAACTTCAAGAAGGGATTTTTTAAAAGAATTGTTATACATCAGCATTTGAGAACCTTTTGTGAACACCAGGCCAAATGTTTTTTCTTCGAACAGCCCTTTTGCTACCATTGCCAGCATCAGCAGAATTTCTATCTCTTCTCCTTTGACATTCAAACACCATAACAGTTGGCTTTGGAATGGGGACAAATAGAACTTCCATTAGTTGCAAGAGCAGCTACAAAATGCAAAAAAGGAAACCAAGAAAAATCAAAGTACTGCTATCTCCTTTCTCTGAATTTTTGGTAGAAATCGACTTCCCACATCTACATATGGACAAAAACAAGGAAAGAGTCAAAAAAGGCAACTTTAAATTCATCATCAGTAGGTTCTCAAAGGATCTGTCCAAACTGATGGGTGGGCAACAAAAATGGCAGATATGCTTTCAAATTTGCTTTTTCGACAGTAGTGTTTACTCCTGTTTCATTTCATCTGTTTGTGAAGCTTGATTGGGGTTAAAAAACACAAAAAAGGTGAGGTGACATTGCTTTATCTTTTGGAGCACACACACACACACATACATACACACACACACTGGGGCCAGGAAGTTAAGTAAGCCTGTTTTTCAGGAACTTATGGCTAAATGCTACAGCAAGCATGGTAAGTTTTTGGCTTTGGGGGGATGTTTTTGTTTTAATTGTTCATCTCCCAGAGTCATATGTCAAGGGATGACCATATCAGCTGAATCAAATATCAATCAATCAATTATTCAATTAATTTTCCCCTTCTTGTCAAAAAAGCCCACATATTGCTTATTAACAACAAATGGGAAGTCTTCTATTTTCCTGTGTTTTCTTGCAAAGAATAATCATACGACTTCCAACAGTTCACATAATGCTACATGAGCAGATGTGGAATGGAAAATACTCTATGTCCATACCAGAGATTTCCAAACCTGGCCACTTTAAGAATTGTGGACTTCAACTTCCAGAATTCCTCAGCCAGCCACGCTGGTAGACATGTACGGTGTGTTTTGTGAGCAATTGGAAAGTTGATAGGATCTAATATAGATCAACCCAAGCAATGCCATTTCTATATATCCTGAATACAATGCAACACATTTCATTATCTGCTGTTGGGGATGGGCTGGAGTAAATGTTAGAATGTAGTCTGTAAAGCCTACAAAAGCAATAAATATAATATTCTTTGCAGTTATAATGTATGTGTGTAACACAGGTCCCTCATAATAGTGCAAAAAAACCGGGGTGTTCTGTGAAAAGAAAAATCTGGGGATGCCACATTTATGGAATATTTAGAAAGAAAATAGCTTTGAACGAGCCTGTTAACAAAGATTTAGCAAAGCAGCAGGAAATGAAGCTTGAAATGGATTTTTTAACACTGGGTTATTACAGTACACTAGCAGGGGGGAAAAATACATATATAAGAACTTGCTGCAATCAGAAGTGAAAGAACAAGGAGCACCTAGCCCACTAAAGAGGTACATTCTGTAATAGTGGGTAAAATAATCTGAGAAACAACTTGCACACACCTGACTTGCTGAAGTGGAATGATGATATTGAACATGCCACAAGGATGAAAATGGGAATGGTAAAAGCTTGCCCAATCCTGCCTTCTATTCTTAGGTTGACTACATGCAATCGCACACACAAACCATTCATTTAGAAAGAAGTTTTACATGAGCATACAGCATGTCCCTTTCCCCCACCCCCGTAGGCTGTTTCCTAGAAGATATCATAGGGAACCATCATTCCGAAATATTATTGTTTCCTTTTCATTTATTCCAGCTTAGAGTACTTTTAGTTCTGGTTCCTTACAATTTGCTAGGTGACAGCTTTTATTTAATTAAATGCTGAGATTTTTTTTAAAGTTTCTGGATAGCATTTATATCCTATACTGTTCGGCTTTGCTAAACCGTTACCAGAAGTAACCTTGTAAGTCGAAACTATGGTACCAAGGAGCACTATTTAGAATGGATCAGAGCAAGAAAGTATTGCTTCAATAGGGTCTAGCCTCCAAATGAACAAACTTTATAGGAGTTCCATTTCTTCTTAGCTGCTCATTATAGCCCTAGTTCAGAGCATCTAATGAGGAACTGTCAAAAACATACTTTTTATTGCCATCTGTTATATTGGTTCCTATGGTTATGGCAGTGACCCTGATGGGTATGAAGTAGTCAAGATTTCTTCCATTGATCCAATGCTGTGACCTCCTTGAAGCGCATTCTCTTGGGTGATTGTCTCAGGAGGGCTATCAGCAACTTTTGGGGGTGTTGGATCTATCAACACCAATAATGGAATCATCTGAGGTCTAAACAAGTTCTAAAATAGTGCTTTTGAGAAAATAATGGGACAATAAACACATGAATTTATATAACAGGCATTGTTCTGTGCTACCAATTAGACACTGGGAGTCAGCTACTGATTCAAACTCTAGGGATTTATTGCACTTGAAAATCTTTAACTGAAGTAACATAAACATGTTGACATCTGCAATCATTCTATAGAGAAAACACAAAATATTACTCTTCGGTAGTTCAGAGGCTCAAGACACCAGTTTAGATATGATCTAAATGTGGTTGGGTTGTAATCCAAAACTAAGTTGAATCATCTAAGAAATCTGAAATTGTACACAGATCAGTTTGAAGAGAACATGGATAACTTAAAAACAGAGTCAAACTGCAGATTTCTTTAGAAGTTTCTTCTTTATAGATTTCTTTCTAGGAGTTTGACATTTTTTTTGAGTTGAAGGCTTAACTTCCTTTGCTCTTCTCTTCTTAATTTGCAATGTGTTGCTGGTCTTCTGCTGCTGCCTAGATCAGGCCTTAGATTAGCTGACTCAGTTTGCACCTGGATTTCCTCAGCTATGCTGTCTCCTGCTGATTCTTGCATGCAGGTTGAGCTCAGTGTGATTAAGGTCTTCAGTTTCTAAATCTGAAGACTCAGACTCACCCCTAGCAAATATGCCTTGAAATTAAAAGCAATAAAACTAATATAGTGGAACAGACAAACAAATGGCCACATTTGCTGTGAAAAAAAGAAAAAGTGAACAGTTGTGCCTTGTTAAAATGAGTTAAAGGAAAGGTAAGGTTTTGCCTCCAATTTAAAATATTGTTAATTATTTAGATCAGTGTTTCTCATCCCAAGTCACTTTAAGTAATATGGACTTCAGAATTTCTCAGCTGGCATGCTGTCAAGGGAATTCTGGAGGCTGAAGTACACACCGGAAAGTTGAGAAACATTGATTTAAATACTCCTTGATTTTTTCTTAAAAAAAATCTTCTTTAAATATAAACAGCAAAATTTGTGAGATGTCTTTTTGGAATGAAACTAGATCTACATAATGGACAAGTTTATTTACAAAAAAAAATTGTATGCACATTCATCTTACATGACTCTTGGAAGCTATCAATAAATTGAAAAAAAACTCTATTAAAATGCTTATATGAAGAAAGCAGAATACTCTATCTCCGTGAAGGTGAACCTATGGCACGCATACTGGAAGTGGCATGCAGAACCATCTTTGTGGGTATGCGAGCCATTGCCCCAGTTCAATTCCACTGTGCATGCGCGCGGGCCTACCTCCCGCCAGCCAGCTGATTTTTGGGTATCTGCCGCACATGCCTAGGGGACAGGGCATGTGAGGGAGATGCGTGCACATGTGCAGGGAGCATGGGGAGCACAGGGGGTGTTGCACATGCATTGTATTATGAATGCAGGCATGCATGTGTGCATTTTTGGCACATGATGACAAAAAGGTTACCCATCACTGCTCTATCTGAAAAAAAAGGATGAAAGGCATAGCAAGAGGACACTTTACATCAGGGCCATCAAACTCCAGGCCTGCGGGCCAGATACGTCATGTACTGGCTTAGCGAAGGGGGGGAAAAGTCCCAATATTTCACATGACAATGCCGTGACAATGTCCTTTTGACATCACTGCTTTACATAGTCAAATTGGCAGTGCAACATTAGCTTTGCTTTGTCCTCTACTGTGATGGGATACATCTTAATAGAAGTTGTGTTGAGTTTTATGGAGGAACTATATAAATAATAACCAAAGGGGGAATTCAAGGTATTTGGGATTCTAAACATGGTTGTATATGCACACTCAGAACAAATAACAGGGACATTTGCAAAGTAAAATAGTAAGTCAAGAAAGTGTAAAATACGTAGTATTCACTAAGTATTGCCATAGGCATGCATGCATGACCACATGAGCTTTGATCAGCTAGGATGAACAACATCTATTTGTTTAAGAATTATATTCCACTCCAATTTTCATTTTACATCTGGATGATGAAATTAGTATATGGCTTCACAGTTATTGTTAGTTTTCCAGAAAGATGCATATAAGCTTCCTATTTAGTGGATGTATCCATTTCTCCTTGTTGAGATGATATAAAACATGGCTGAGATGCTTAAGTGTCACAAGAATGGAAAAGAGAACCCATTAGTGATATGGGTTTTCATCAGCGTGTCATTAATTAATGAATCATGATTCAAGCCCCTTCAAGTTCTTACATGTTTAATGATATTTACTATCAAGTTCTTGGACTTTCATATTGATACAACTGTTCTTTCAAAAAAATAAGTTTCCATTAAGGAAGTCATTGACCAATAGCCTTAAACTGCTGAAGCATACCACATACGTTTCCTTGTTAGTTGAGCCAGTCTTGCTAATTATGTCCTTTCCTTAGAGAGCTCTCAATCATTTCCTCTTTGTGAAAAAATAGACGAACTTGTGAAAGATAGGTTGTGAAGCTGCCTATAAAGTCAAATTATATATACAAAGAACCTTGAAACAATTTGTGTTTAGAAAGGATGAATTGAGTCCCTTCTTATATCTTTGGGATCGGTTTCAATGGTTGGAAAATAAGCATTTCCACTTGAAATGCAAATCTTGTGCTCTTCTAAGAAAAGGACACACAACGAAACTATTACAGTTAAGGTAAATGTTTATTGTTGTTCCTACTTGAGTGAAAGATTTTGCACAATGACAGCTGAGAGCTTTAGGATGGATTCATAGTTCTAATGTGACCTTCCTTTATCTGAATAAGTTAAGACCTATGTTTATACAAGTCACTATAAAATCCACTTAACCAGGCTCATCAGATTTAACAAGTATGGCTATGTTCCAATGTTGCCATTTCAAAAATCTGTTAGTTTCACATCCAGGGGACTTGGCCTGCTATGGCCATTTTGTATATATATTTAGTAAAATACAAGCCAATTATTTTTCTGTGTAAGTTCTAAACCATATAGTCTTCTTCTTCAGTCTGTATTATACAAGAACTGCTGACAACCACATTTTGTAGAACTCTAAGCAAAAACTCATCCAATAATGACCACTTTTCACCAGGCTTATTAGAGCCTGTGTCTTCTTTAGTGGTGCCCAGTATTTGAGAGTGAGAGAAAATACATAATGTATTTCTGTCTCAACTTTCAGCCAACCACATACTGTTTGCTTTTTAATCCAGATGTGTTTCCAATGTTTTGATGATCAGTTTTGAAGAAAGTCTGACTAATATTGCTGGACATTATCCAAGCTCACACACTACACTAAAATTATAACTGGGGTTCCTTGAATTTGGCTGAGCGTCTTGTGTGAATCTGGCATTGCGGTTTATAAACCAGAATTTATGATGAAATGTTGGGGTAGTGTGAATCAGTGTTCCATCTTTGAGCTAGGAATTCTGCAGTAGCTTGTTTGACCCTTGAATTGAAGAAAAAACTTGATTATAATGATGATAGAGAAGTGTAAATGGCCTCAGTAAAATCCACAAGTTCACTGTTTGATTGCTTCCAACAATAGCTGAACTGATCATTATAAAATATAAATGCTGGCTCCTATTTGGCCCATCTAATTAAAAATTAGGTAAGGGATGTTTTTTGAAAGACAGTTACACGGGGGAAAACAAGGAGCGCTGTAGGTACAGTATATTGTGACAATAAAAACACATTTTTAATGTATGTTCTAAAAGATAAAGGCCACCACAGTCCAGGAGGAAATACTTTCATTTTAAATGATTTACATGGCTGGCCATCTTGACTCTGGGCAGCTAACAAAAATAATAAAAACACAAAAATTAAATAGTGCAACAAATGAAGATGAAACACCTAGCACCCAATTCACCCAATATCCATCAAAATAAAGAATAAAGCTGTCCTAATAAAGAATAAAGAAAATTTTCAAATAAAGACATTGCAGGATCAGTCTTCCTATAAGGTAGCTCTCAACTTGCAAACTGGTTGTTTAATGGCTAGTCAAAATTATGATGGACTTTTTAAAAGCTACTTACAATTTGTTCTTGAAGATGCAATTGTCGTCCTCCCTTCATGGTCACATGATCACATTTCAGATGCTTGGTGACCTGTACTCATTTACAACTGATTGCCAAGTGCCCCACAATCATGTGATCACCATTTACAATCCCAAAATCAATGGGGAAGCCTGCAGGAAAGGTTGCAAGCTATTGCTGCCTGCTGAAGGATTTTGCCTTCCCATCTGTGCATGGGGGGAAGGGGACTCCTGTGGCAAACTGGAGCTAGAAAGCTTGGAGCATGAAGATCCATGTTTCTTCACTCCAGTCCAGCAATGGATTTCTGTTCCTTACATGGAAGAGAAAGCAACTCCTGCAGAGGCTGGAGAAATGAAGCTCCGATCCCAAAGAACCAAGCTTCCTTCTTCCAGCTTGCCAATGGAGTTCCCTTTTCTTTCTGCAGGCAGCTCTTTCGCTCTGTCTCCTTAACGACTTGCATGATTGTTTAACAACTGCAACCCCGATAACTGGGATAGAGATCATTGAGTGAAGCAGTCATGTGGATATCTTGCCTAATGACTGCTTTATTCAATCACTGAAATTCCAGTCGCAATTGTGGTTATAAGTTGAGAACTACCCATGAAGAGGGTGAGCCTTCATGCCACAGACCTGAGGCAGTCTCAGTCTTTCAAGCAGGGATAAATTTTAATTATTCCATATCCTCCTTGCATTTCGTTGAGGTATTTCTGAATATCCCATGATTAGAAAGGGGGGGTATACATTGAAATAATTAATCAAGTATAAATAGGCAGTAAGAGAGGAAAATTTTCTTAATGAAAAATGCTAAATTTGGGATGGGGGTGGGTGTTTCTACTGGTGTTAATCAGTTATATACTGTAAAGTTTGGCCAGCATATTTGTCAAACTGTCTAAAAATAGTCTTTAACCATAGGGATCCTGGAATTAAAGATAAATATTGATTATTCTCTGACTAATGATATTCATACTTAATAAGACTGTCAATGCTATTCAACATAAACACTTGTTCTGTCTTGTAACATTCATAAGCCACACTTTTTAATTTAATTTATTTATTTTTGCTTGAGAGATGAATGTCAGAATCTTTATTGTTGAAAACTGCAAAAGAGGTTTGGCGATCAATAACTTGGTCACTCACCCATCGAACACAAGCTATCAAAAGCATTATATTTGAATTCCTCATTATTTACCTGACAGTCATTACAAGTTGAATTCTCTGTCTGTAATATTTCATTTGGGATTGTGTGGTCCATGGGTTTTTTTTAAAAAATGTTCAAATATGGGTCTGTTATCATTCCTTATAGGCCTAAAAGAATCCATTAAGCTCTGTAAAGGAACTCATCAGGTTCCACTAAGACCATCTCTTTAATGCCATAACATCAATCTGTCAATAACTACTATGCAATTTAAGAGACTTTGTATATTCTTTCCCATTTCAGAATGTTATACCACCTATATGGAGTCTTGTTTGTGCAAGGGCCTTATTCCATCTTTGCTTGGTGGGTATACTACAAAACTTCCTCAAATTTGAACAAAAACATTTGAGTTAAGTTAAACTAATGTGAAATAAGCTACATTAAGGAGTATAATCTGACAGCAATTTTTGGATACAATTGGTGGTAGCATCCTAAAAACAGCCCTGAGACCAAAGATAGTATATCATTATACATATAGGTCAGGAAGTGGACATTATCATTTGAAATCCCTTGAATCAGAAAACATTTCCAATTTATTTTTTAAGAACACACTCTTATGGTAAATATGGAACATCTAAAGCAGTCTTCTTATCTTTGTACCTCTGAGAAATTGTGATTTATATATTTCTAGAAACTGTAGTTTTGAATCAGGATAGATAACAAGTTTGAAATACTGGATGGTTCAAACATAATGCTATGTTTGAAATCATAGTCCAAATCATAATGATTGGGTTTCCGTATCCTATTATATCAAATCCAGACGGACTTCATCACTGCCTTAGTATAATCTGTCATTATAGCCAATGTTTCATTATTACTATTTGTCTTTCTACCAAAGAGAAATTCAAGAAGATGAGAGCATCAACTACATATGTTCTTTCGTCACTCCATGCTTTAAAACAAACATTTCAATTACATCCATTTTTTACACCTTTAGACTGCTCCCAAATGGAAGCTGCTAATGTTGTCTTTTTCCATCTTAATACAATCTTCTTTTTGTTTTCCAGGAAAAAAAATAGGAAAGTAGAGAATGTATAAATGTATAAAAAGGCATTAATGTATAAAAGGGCAATGATTGAGACAGGGCTGTTCTGCAGGCATCCATTAACATTTGTTTGTTGATTTGTTGAATTCTTCTACTCTTTTGTATATGTCTTCACTTAGCCAAACAAAGAAACAAATAGCTCAATCGATTAATAGCTCTAACAATTAAAAACCTGTAATATTCTACATTTTAATAAAAAAACAACACTTAGTTTTAAAGGATTCCTTATCTTCTTATTAAGGGTGTACAAATATTAAACCACATGCTTTCATAATCCTCCCCAATAAAGTCACATTTTTTCCTTTAAGTCCATTCCTGGATTTACTCGTTAGTTATTATTCTCTTGAACACTGGAATAAAAGATCCCAGGGATTCTTGATAAGGTTTTAGAAAATCAGCTAGACTACATAAAATATTGTAGCCCAGTACAGATATATTATTATTATTTCTTTTGATGAATAACCAAGAAGACATTGAACTCTCTAAAAGCCTGTGAAATTTTTTGACAGTAGTTTGGAGTTAATACTAATATTAAGAAAAAAAATAAGTTTCTTTTCAGATAAGTATGTTAAAGAATATTACTTTTGTTTTAATGAATGCAAAGCTAAATTTTCTTATTTATATTTCCTGTCAGAATTTGTCTAAAAAAGTGTGGTTTCAAAATCATAATACTGGATTTATATTAGGCATCCCAAGTTGAATGTCAACCTTATATGAAGAAATATGGATTTATCAAGCAAAAAATACAATAAAAATGTTTTTGTTTGATGGAAAGACAATGCTACCTCAGACTTTACTATCTTGGATTGATATGTGTTCACTCTCTGTTTATGAACTCACTATCAACTGAGAGATGATCAATATTACTGTGTGATCCTGGTTTAATGATGAATTTTAAAACGGAGGTATTCTTTATATTCTTTTTTCTGGTATTTTTCCTTTTTTTATCTCTGTATAACAAATGTCTTTTATATAAATTTTCAGCCATTGATATATTAATTAGTTTTAACGATGTGTTCCATTAGTTTAGATCAGATTGTGAAAAGAAGGATATATCAGAAATATATTTTAATAAAACTTCTTCATTTTCTCTTTAAGTGGAAAATCGGAACATGTTATTGGAAACTCTAAAACAGATATCAGTGTGTTGAAAAACTCGTTAACTACTGATATATGAAAAATCGGTTTGTGTAAACATCTATCCATTAGTGTACCGGTGGAAAAAACAAAATAAAACATGTAACATTTATATCTTGGGACTGGTAAATGTCACATGTGGCTAGATGCTTATAGTTAGGAAGAGCTAGTATTTTGCTTCTATTACAATTTTTCTAATATGTATAATAAAATTAGTTAAATCAAAGTACTGTGCTCTTGAATTTCTGCCTGTTATTTTTCTGAGTCAAGTTTGAATAATAGTATGGGTGAGGTTTATTTGAAAATCTGTCAAAAAAAAAACAATGAACATATGAATTTTTAATAAATAAATAATAGCATGATGGGATGAATATTTTATTATGATTTAAATAATTAACTAAACTACCTCAGATTTTTTTTCACTTGTTATCCAGACTAAGAAATAAAAACTCCATGCAAGTTGGATCAGGATAAGGAGGGTTCAATAAGAAACAATGTCTGTATTGTTACTTTTTAATCAACTTATTATTTATAATTCACAACAGGAAAAAATAAATAAAAAGGAAAATTTACTGTTGCATCTGAAATACCCTGAATACTTACAGATTGAAAAGAAAAATAAAATTTTTGTGACAGGAGAAAATGACAGCAATACTTCAGATCCCTTGTTTAAAATGTTGGTTAGCACTTTACGATTGCTTATGCTCCAAATTTTATCATAGGTTATCTTAGCAGAGCTCATGCAGAAAGATACTTGAATAATTAATACATGAATGTCCCTTGATATGTGGCTTGTGGAAAAGACCAGCAAAAGAATTAGCATGGCCAGATATTTGAGCAGTTTTGGGAGATAAAAATTAAAATAAAGTCCATTTGGAATTCTGGTATGAGAAACTCAGATGTTTTCCCACACAAGATACCAAGTGAGATAAAGCTGTTCAATAAAATAATTCTATCTTCGACCTCACACCAGAGTCCATAGTACAAACTAGTTTGTATCTGGGTGGAATTTGGCTGGCATTAAAAGGTTATGAAGTGACTGTGTTTTTTTATCATGTTGTTTTGCTGATTATGATGTTTAGTCAACATTAAAAAAAACTTACTGAATTGTACCCAGCTCTTTAAAGATAGGTTTTGTACTTTGGCAAATAGGGCAAAACCAATCAGTGTGATCTTCAAACAATGCAATTAAAATGGAAATTTCATCTGCTCTGTGCAATATCTGTGAAATGGAAGAAAAGGTTGACTTTTGTGAATGTTGTATAATAATGATGTCAGTAGATAAAGCAGTTATTGCAATTATTTGAATTAGATAGTAAGTTTCTTTTTGTGAAAATGTCAGGTTTGGAGAACTAAGGATATTATTTTAAGACTCCTGAGGATCACTTCATAAAGTTGCGGGATTTTAATTTCTAATGATAAAGCCAACATTTTGGGTCAGGCAAAACAGTCTCTTCTTTCCCCTCCAGTTGCATATTTACTATATGTCTATGTCTTGCATGCTTTCCCTATGTTGTAATCTCTCCAGGGTATATACATCCAAATAGTAACACTGCCACCCTCCCAAACTCATATCATAAATTAAGTCTGGAACCTAGTGGTTGTGTTTTTCTATATGCTGAGGGTATTGTTTCAGGATGTCAGGAATTGTTCTTTATTTTTGCTTTTATTTTTGGTTTTTATTGTTTCTAACTATTGCTGTTAGCCACCCAGATTTATAGTTCATAAAATAGATTAGAGGTGGTATTGAGCAAGTTCTGACCAGTTCGGGAGAACCGATAGTGGAAATTTTGAGTAGTTCGGAGAACTGGCAAATACCACCTCTGACTGGAGATTTTACAGTATCCTTCCCCTGCCACGCCCATAGAAGTGGTAGTAAAAAAATTTGAATCCCACCGCTGAAATAGATGGTTTTATACAAATACATAAATAATACCCAAGCCATAATGGCCAAATAGGTAGAGCCTAGCAACCAGATGGGAAGGATTATGCAGCTGCCTCAATTGGTCAAATGGAACTGGGCAGTTCCCAGTCCCTGACCACATCTCTGCTCAGACCATTACCACACTCTGCCTATAGCAAATTTTGTGTAAGGTGAATAAGAAACATACCACTAACCACCAGAACAATTAAAGCTACAACAACATGAGATGGAGACACTCTAAGCCAGGGGTCTCCAACCTTGGCAATTTTAAGATTTGTGGACTTCAATTCCCAGAGTTCCTCAGCCAGCAAAGTTGGCTGAGGAACTCTGGGAGTTGAAGTCCGCAAGTCTTAAAGTTGCCAAGGTTGGAGACTCCTGCTCTAAGCTACAACAACATGATATGGAGGTAAGAGGACATGTCTTTCAAACATCTTCGAACCACACTAAGGCCAAACGTGAAGACAAGCCATCACATATTCACTTCAACCATTCTCAACAGGATTTGGGCATGTACTGCATAATGTTTCTATAGGCATTTAATATGTTGCATTAGCAAAATATGGGCAGATCAAGGCTTAGGTTATGTAGCAGCAGGAAATTGTAATGTAGGAATGGGTGAAAATGTAGTGTAGGAATAAGTAAGATTTTTAGCAAGTAATAATTTAACATGTATGTTGCTATTGTTACTTTGAGTCAAATAGAGTCTCTTCACATGTGAGCTGTAAGTGATGTCTAATGGGCCGCTCATTTGTCAGTCTGTGTTGAGATTTATTTTTCCGAGTTCTCAAAAGGATTTGGTCATCAATAGCTACACAAATAGTGTCCTTCTAATCTAAAGGGCAAAAAAGATTTTAATACAGTGAGTGGTTTAAAACCTGGTTTTTTAATACAAGAAGTTCATACAATTTATGGGAGAAGGATTAATTCAATTCTGAATTAATGTAAACTGCAATCTCCTTACCAATTAATTAAAAAATGGATATTAACATATCCATATCCAAATGGTGTTTATCCAAAAATGGATATTAACATATCCAAACATATATTAATAGTAATTCACAATTTGATGGGAACCAAAAGGGATTCCACTGATTAACTAAATCTACTGCGAAAGAAGACAGAAATGATTCAGAAAGTTACTTCTCAATATTAGTAATTAGAAACTGTAATGATAGTCTAGCATTTATTAACTACTATGATTCAACTAAAGATCACTCACATGTTTTACATAGATGTTTTGCTCATCATTTTAGTCTGGCTGTTGATCATATAATTACGGCTGGGGATTTTAATGAAGTTTTGGTTCTTAGTTGATCATAGCACAATTCTATGTAAACTGAGCTCTCAATGATTAAAAGTGGTACAATTTTACTTATTGTATTTTAATTTGGTAGATATACAGCATCTTCTGATTTGATCTATGAGTACATTTTTATTCTATTTCTCATAATATAATTTTTATTGGACTTAAAAAACATTCGTTAAATTTTATTTGATTCTCTTACAAATTCTAATCAAGATCCAGAAATTTTATCAATTCTTGTAAGGGAAAAAAACTATTTCAATATAGAATGTAAATAAAATGTTATTAAATGGTTTCATATTTTATGTACCAGGTGAAATGAAAAATTAATTAAAAATAAATAAATAGGGATTCCAAGAACTTCATCTATAGAACGTTTTAAGGAATATAATGAAGATTAGATTATTGTTTATGTTTCATTTAAAAAGAATAGTGATGTGAGACAACTCACCTCAGGAGATTGTTGTTGATGTAAGGAGAATAGGAAGAGGAAAAAGCATTAGATATGTTTTCTACTTTGAGTTGTTTTTAAAAATAATAAATATAAATTACATTAAATAAAAACTTCATTGGAATTACATATTACAGTGCTTTTCTTTGTAAAACACAGTTGCACAGTTCTTTGTATATGGTAATTGGATTTGGTGGTGGGTTATTTTGTTGGATGCAAAAACCTTCGATATGGTGTAATTTAAATTTTTAGCTAAATCAGCTAAATATAATTTTCATTCCATGTTTACTTGTTGTGTTAAATGATGTGTATATCTAATCTGTCAGTTAACTAGGGAAATGACAAATGGAATTATTTCTTCAGTCATTAGTATATTACATTCAACTTGTGAAGGACACACCTTTTCTCCTCTTTATTTAATTTGACTTTGGAACCATTGGCCTGTTTCATGTTTTATTGGATAATCTAAAGACATTTTGTGTGAGTCTGAACTCACACACTGATAAGAAATATTGCAACTATTGTGTAAATATTGCTCAGATACAAGCTGGTTCACATTTCCTGGAGCGAGAGCCTGCTCCTTATATTCACTGAAAGTGTAACAGAATTGGATATTAAATGCTTTGGATGTCATATGTATATATCATTTGAAAGCAAAGGTACTGATTTGAATTTTTATATTGTGATCATAATATTTTCTTAATAAATCTAAATCATCAGAGCTCAGAATATGGGCTGTTCATTTTCAATTTTTCTTGCTGCTCTGAAGTTCTAACAAAATTGGCTACTAACCCAGGTAGAATGGAACACAAATTATTGTTACATTATTATAGCTTATTGATAATTATCAATGTTATTTATCAACATTTATGGACATAATACATTTTGTCAGGTTATTCAATTAATTTGAATGTCTATATATTCTTTGTGGGATCTAAAATGCCTATGGAACTTTATAAAAAAAACTAGGCCTCACAAGTTGTTTGGATCTCTTTAATATCTTGGAATAAATATTAAGGTACTAACTCGATACCCATGCTTCGCTACGAAATTATTTGGTCAGGCTTAGTTTTTTGGGGAGGAAAATAAGGGGAAACAATTCTGCCTCTGCCTACCAGTATCCATCAGTATTCATCTGGCTAGCGTCCTGTCAGTGTATGAGGCTGTTTACAAACTGAAACAGTATTTGCTGTGTGAGCAAGAAGAAGACAGCAAGGAGCCTGGGCATGGCTTAGCTCAACTGTTCTGTACTAAAGCTGCTTGATGCTGTGAAACTAAAACTAAAATTAAAACTTCTCTCCTCTGCTTGTGTTTTGCATTTGAAACAAATTTCTTTTCAGGTGGGGAGGGGCAGTAGAACTCCTTAGCATCAGAGCATGTTAATAATAATATACAAAATACTAATGCTCTGATGGTTGTCTTGAAAAATACTTTCTTAATGAGCACCTAGAAACCAAGAGAAACATACATGCCAAATTTCAAGTTTGTAGGCTTTACGGTTCTGGAGATTTTGTGATGATGCATGAGTGGTATTTCACTTATATATATATATATATATACAGAGAGAGAGAGAGATTTTCATTGTTCAAGAGATTTTTTTTCAATTTACTACCTCAGATTGATAATAATATAAATACATGAGTAAAAAGCCCTCTGATTTCATAGAGAAGAATAACAGATGATAAGATAGATAGATAGATAGATAGATAGATAGATAGATAGATAGATAGATAGATAGATAGATAGATAGATAGATACTCTCTATGTACAATAACCTGTATTAATTCCTGTTAAGTATTTTTAATTTTTTTATGGGATGATCAGATTCCTAAGTTTTCTCTGCCTAATTTATATCTTTCACATGAAAACAGAAATTGCTGTTTTCCAGATTTTCAACTACCGTTGGACTTATATTTTGATATAATTATTGGACGTATTAAATATATACAAATATACACAGAATTTAGACTTTTTATTATATTTAATCAAAGAATTTGTAGAATACATGCATACATACATACCAGTAGTGGGATTCAGATTTTTTTACTACCAGTTCTGTGGGTGTGGCTTTGTGGAAGGATACTGTAAAATCTCCAGTCAGAGGTGGTATTTGCTGGTTCTCTGAAATTTCCACTACCAGTTCTCCAGAACTGATCAGAACCTGCTGAATACCACCTCTGATACATACATACATACATACACATACAACATTAGTTCCAAGGTAAATCCAATGCATAACCTTTAAATATTTTAAATATATAATTATTTTATTTTCTCATGCTTTTTAATCCAAAGATCCAGTTTTTAGAGTAAAATTCTATGTTTCTCAAATTTCTGTCCTTGTGTAAATCATAAGATATTTTTGGCAAGTAATTTTCTAGAAGTCAGATGCCATCTCCTGGGAATCAAGAAAATTGCAGATTCTATACACAAGATGCTTTTGAATTTACTTGCAACAATTACTTTATTGAAAAATAATGTATTTTAATGATTGGTTGTTTCTTGTGTTTCTTTGTTTTTCTATCTCACACAATGATCAGAACAGCTCACAAAAACTCAAAAGAAAAATAGGTTAACGCACATAAATTAAACCATAAAATAATTACAAGTTCCTAATTTCTTTCCTTAAGACAGGGAAAATGGGGCACACAGTTCCTAGGAGGGTGTTTTCCGTTACTTGTGAGTGAAGTAGGTGAAATCCATGTCTCATACTGAGTCCTAATTAAAAAGTCTCAAACAGCAGGGGGTTTCCTAACAAGGTTGTCCAAAGGGTGAATTGTTTATGACTATGGAGCTACAATACATTCCTGTGTCCTCAACTCATTAACACCATTTTAACAGAATATAAACCTGTACCTAGATATTAATAGGGTATACAACATTCTCAGCCATTTATGATTCATGGTTGTTGGAAATTCCCAGAATAAGCACGCCAGAAAAAGTATCACTCCTAGGAAACCTAGTCCAGCTATCAGTGGCATCAATCATAAACATGAGTCTGCTGATATCATCAAATCAATACTGTTTGGCATAGTCAAATCATTTTGATCTAGTGATTAAGGTATCAGGCTAGACAGCAAGAAATGGCGAGTTCTAATCCTCCCTTATGTAGGATAGCTGGTTGGATAACTTAGGGACGATCACACCGTCAGCTTAACTCACCTACAGGATTGTTGTGGGGAAAAATAGGAAGAAAAGGGAGCATTAGATATGTTGGCCGCCTTAAGTTATTTATCAAACAATAAAGATGGGATAAAAATAAAATAAATTTAATAAGACTCATGACTTGGGCATTGGGGTGATGACATCTTTGTACATATTGTTATTCTTTTCCTGGCAAATATCACATTGGTTCAGGAATGGAGCCAATTTTAGGGTGTGTGTAATGGGTGATTCAGTAGAAGAATCCCTCGCTCATTAAGTTACAGTAATATTACTCAAAATCATCAGGCTGCTGTATCAAACATTTGGCCAGGCAGATTAATGAGTTCACACACAATGGTAAAATAAAGCTTCTCTGAGTCACAGTTTATGGAATATAAATATATTTATACACAGTTTAGTCTAGGGGTTAAGGCATCAGGCTAAAAAGCAGAAAACTAGTTTAGCAGGAGTTCTAGTCTCACCTTAGACATCAAAGCCATCTGGGGAGTTTGGACCAGTTATTGTCTCTCAGCCCAACCTACCTCACAGGGTTGTTCTAGGAAAAATAGGAAGAGGAAGGAATATTAGGTATGTTGATGGCCTGGAGTTAGTTATCAACATATTAAAAGTGTGATAATCATCTAAAATAAAATAAACCACAACTTTATCTGCCATCTTGCTAGCTTCCATTCTCTACATTGGTGTAGACATCTGTACTGAAGTAACATTTTCATCAGTAGCTTCTCACCTATAGGTTTCCAGGTAATTGGGAGTTCTATCTTGCAAAGATCCCAATACCTCAGAAGGTATCATTCAATCAGCCATTCATGTCATGCACAATACAGATATCATTTTCAATATATGTAATGCTCAGCTTAATGATCACTGACTGTATACACTTGGCTATTTTTCTCTGGGCATAATGGAATTAACACAAATGTAGAAGAAAAGGCTCTTTTTGTTTTGGAATCCCATCTCAACAAAATATTAGCCCCTGTGGGGTAATTTAATATATGCTATAATCAACTATGCTTTTAGTTAGGCTTGTAAGGTATTCCCAACAACCAAAGGCTTCATCTAAGTGAAAATGTGAGTTGTGACATCACAATGCAAGTTGAAAGGGGAAAAGTTTGCATCCAATAGACATTGTCCCACTTATCACCCCTGTATTCCCCCACCCCCAATGCTCATGGCTTGCTGTATTTTAAGCATTTAAGCGTTAACAAAAACCATGCTTAGCAAACCTGTGTAAACAAAGCTGGGAAGCATGGGCTTAAGTGCTCTTTCCAAAAAAGTAGGGGATGCTGCAACGGTCATAAATGTGAAAAACGGTTATAAGTCATTTATTTCTGTGCTTTTTAAAAAATTATTGTAGATAATTTAAATTAAATTATTTAAATTAAACCTCTCTGTGCCCCATGGTATACAGAGGAACTGAGAGGGATGAAACACATCTAGAGGGCCGCTGGCGGAAGACAGGGGATGAACTCGATCGAACACGGGTAAGAGTTGCTACTAAGGCCTACCTTGTGGCAATTCATGAGGCAAAGTGTAAATACATCTCCACACTAATTGCGTCTGCAGATAATTGCCCAGCGACCCTCTATAAGGTGAGCTGTCTCCTCTTAGGGAAGGAGGAGATAGAGGTCCACCTGAAGGGGCATGCTGAGGAATTTGCGATTTTCTGGAAGACAAAATCGCTCGACTTCGTTCCCAGTTAGATGCTGGCGTGGTTGCTGATCCAGTGGAAGCTTCTGTGGCAGGTTTTTGCTCTGTTATCTGGGAACGGTTTGACCCTGTTGCTCCTGAGGAAGTGGATAGGATCCTAGAAGTATGCACATGAGCACCTGTATTTTAGACCCATGTCCCTCCTGGCTTGTGAAAGCTTCCCAGGAGGTGACAGGTGGGTGGACTCTGGCAGTGATTAATGCTTCTCTACAGGAGGAGACGGTGCCCCAGCACTTTAAGGAGGCTGTGGTCTACCCTCTTCTTAAAAAGCCATTGCTAGACTCTACCCGGTTGGATAATTTCCAACCTGTCTCACAACCTTCCCTTTTTGGGGAAGTTTGTCGAGAAGGTGGTTGGGCAGCAGCTCCAGAGGTTTCTGGATGAAATGGATTATCTCGACCCCTACCAATCAGGATTCAGGCCTGGATTTGGGACAGAAACAGCATTGGTTGCACTTTTGGATGATCTCTGGCGGGAGCAGGATGGGGGTAGTGCATCCACCCTTGATCTACTTGACCTCTTGGTGGCTTTTGATATCATTGACCATGGGATTCTCCTGGGATGGCTTCAGGGGATGGGAATGGGAGGCCTTGTGCTGTCTTGGTTCACTTCCTTCCTCTGTGGCCGCTCTCAGTCAGTGTGGATAGGAGGGGAGAGATCCAACCCTCGCCCACTGCTTTATGGGGTTCCGCAGAGTTTGGTACTCTCTCCACTCCTGTTCAACATTTATGTGAAACTGCTAGGTGAGATCATCCATCACCATGGACTGAGGTATCACTATCACCAATATGCTGATGATACTCAGCTGTATATCTCAGCCCGTGGTGAGTTAAGTGTTGCTGTGTCCTCCCTCTCGCAATGCCTAGAGGCTGTTAGGGGCTGGATGGGCAACAATGGGTTGAAACTAAACCCATGCAAGACCGAGTGGCTCTGTGTCTGGGGTTTGTTGGTTCAGGGAGAATTACCACCTTTAGTCTTGGATGGGGTGGTACTACCCTAAACAGACCCTGTGCGTAATCTGGAGATTCTCCTGGACTCACGACTCTTTTTCGAAGAGCAGGTGGCAGTCATGGCCAGGAGGGCCTTTGCACAACTGCAGATTGTGCACCAGTTATGCCTTTTCCTGGATCAGCGGTCCCTACTCAGTCACTCATGCCCTGGTCACTTCCCGTCTTGATTATTGCAACATGCTCTACATGGGGCTGCCCTTGAAGAGCATCCGGAAGCTCCAGTTGGTTCAAAATGCAGCAGCCCACATAGTTTTATGCAGACCCCGGTATGCACATGTATCACCTCTCCTGCATTGGCTGCCAATTTGCTTCCGAGTGCAATTCAAGGTGCTAATTGTCACCTTTAAAGCCCTTTATGACTTGGGTCCGGGTTATCTGAGGAAACATTTCTTGCCAGTGACATCTACCTGACCCATTAGAGCAAGGAGGCAGGGAATGCTGCGAGTCCTACCCCAGAGGGAGATACACATGGTGGGACCAAGAAGAAGGGCCTTCTCTGTGGTGGCTCCATCTCTCTGGAACATCATTCCCCCAGAGATTAGAATGGCCCCCTCATTAATACTATTCCGAAAGGCACTGAAGACCTGGTTTTGCCAATGGGCCTGGGGAACCCAGAGAGGGATGGAACCCATCAGATGGCTAGTCTGACCCGCTGTCGTCGGGGTGGGGGGTGGGAGTTGTTTTTTTTGTTTTGTTTTTTGTTTTTCACAAATTTTGTTCTATTGTACTTTACTAATTTATTTGATTCTTTTTGTTAGTTCTTATTGTTTTTATTTTTATTTTTTGTTTTAAATATGATTTTACATTGTGTAAGCCACCTTGAGTTGCCATGGGTGAATAGGCGGCAATATAAATCAAATAAATAAATAAAATAAATAAATCTTTGAACGGTTACAAAATGAACTATTGTAAGTCAAGGACTACCTATATTGATCTATATTCATTTAACCCCATGGTGCACTTTACAAACATGATTTTTAACATTTTAAAAATACTATTTTATCTCTTTTATGTTTAGCATGTCAAATTTAGAAATTATTCTTATGAGCCATTTAATATATGAACGGTAGGCATTTTTACACTGCATTTCTGAAGGGTAATTCCTTTCCTAGCAAGAATGAAAACTGTCTTTGGAGTATGAACATAGACAAGATTCAAGGTACTAAAATGTGGATATTCTAACAATATTAGCTATAGTTCCAAATATTAGTGTTGCAAACATTATAATTATTTCACTTTTCTTCCAAATTAAATGTAATGAATATGAATAAAATGAAAAATAAAGAAAAAATATACATTGATATATTTGTTTTATATGAATAGTTTTAACATAAAACTATTTTACAATAAAAATAAATTACTTGTAATTAAAATCTCCATCGTTTTATTGCATGATGTATGTAGATGTATATGCATGTGCACAACAGAACATCACGAATCCAATAGCAATAGCAATAACACTTATATATCACTTCACAGTGCTTTATAGCCTTCTCTAAGGGGTTTACAGAGTTAGCATATTGTCCCCAAGAATCTGGCTCCTCATTTTACTGACCTCAGAACAGTGGTGGGATTCAATTTTTTTTACTACCAGTTCTATGGGTGTGGCTTGGTGGGCATGGCATGACGTGGCGTGGCGTGCGTGGCATGGTGGGCGTGGTGTGGCGTGTTGGGCGTGGCGTGTTGGGCGTGGCAGGGGAAGAATACTGCAAAATCCCATTCCCTCCCCACCCCACTGACCTGCTTTCCAGCTCCATTCTCCTATGCAGGGCAACAAAAGAAGACCCAGCCGATCAACTGGGACTTGGGGGAGGGGCAGAGAATACATGGAGGCGGGGCCAGCCAGAGGTGGTATTTGCCAGTTCTCTGAACTACTCAAAATTTCCGCTACCGGTTCTCCAGAACTGGTCAGAACTGGCTGAATACCACCTCTGCCTCAGAAGGATGGAAGGTTGATTCAACTTTGAGCCAGTGAGACTTGAACTGCCAAACTTCTGGCAGTCAGCAGTCAGCAGAATTAGCCTACAATACTGCATTCTAACCATTGTGCTACTATGGCTCTTAATTTAAGAATATTATATAAATATTATGTATCAAAACAACATATTGAACTAAAACTGGGAAAGATGGGATAATAAATGGTTTACATGGTGAGATTTAATGATACGTTAAAGGACTGAGCCTGTTCTGTAATATTTTATGGATATACCTTTGGTTTCCAAAAATGTCACTTATTATTTATTGTTCTATATATTTTTTCCTCTGATTTTATTACTCTTGCTATATTTTTTGTTGTATCTCATCATATTTTAGGTTGTTATACTGCTCTTCACAAACTGTATAGACCTGTATTCCTCATATTAAGGTACAAATGTTATGTGTCCCTGAAAAAAATACCAAGTGAAAGGGGGAAAAGGCAATTTTAAAACATCAGACAGTTGCATGTAAACTATAGTAGCTGTCTTCTATGTTGTTAAATTGTATAGATTTTAGCCATAAATATTGGAGAAAATCATTGCAAAGGAGCTAAAATGTGACTGTCTTGTGCTATAGGGCTTATTCAGATAAAGAACAAAGCTTATTTGCTGCTTATTAGAGCCTTTGCTATGTTTTAGATTTTATATCTATTTTGAGCTAGAAAGAAGATACATTTCCCCAAGAATATAACAGCATGACAGATTAGTCAATCAAACTTGGTCTTTCAGCAGTCAGTTTATTATGGATGATGGCTTCCTGTTCAGAGTAAGACAATTTAGCAGGCCCAATACTGACAAGCTAGAGCCTTCTGTTTATAAGATGTTTTCAATATGCTATAAAGAGGAAATAGAAATCAGAAATCAGTTTAGTACTGTATCAGTATTGAGATTAAAAATATGAACAATGTTCTCCTAAATGCAGGGTTCCTTAGAAAGAGAGCATGTGAGTTATATAAAAATGCAGTGATGTAATTCAATTGCTCCATTCTTGTACTATCCATGTGTTACACTGCAATTTCTGATAATAACCAGTTAGTAATAGCCACAATTATGGAATTTGTAATCCATTATATACAGAGAGTAACAGATTGGAAAATGATAATACAGAGAGGTATATAAAAATGTGAGAAAACAATCCACGTTTCTTAAAGGACTGAAAGCGTGCAGCTGTGTTATTGAACACTCTATATGCTGTGTTTTTCCATGCAATATTAATACAATCACTTTAATTAGTTTGTAGCAATCAATTATCTTATGGTGGAGATTGCTACTTCAATAGCTGTTAGGAGATTCTCAGGTAAATTTACTGTATATGTAACAATCTGGATGCTGAATAGTAAGTATTTGCATTGATTCACTATGCACCATGATCCTAAACATGTGTCCCCCCCTTACACATGACTAACAGTTTTCCATATAATTTTTTTTTCTTAACTTGCCAAACTCAAAAGAAGGTGTTACTAGGTTCTGGATTAGTCTTAGCTAAATTAGTTCAATTAATAGTCTGTATCGGGGTGGGATTCAAAATTTTTAACAACCGGTTTTGTGGGTGTGGCTTAGTTGGTGGGCGTGGCTTAGTGGTCATGTGATTGGCTGGATGTGGCCAACTCAACATCACTCACATTGAGGCATGTATCTCCTCATCTGGCCTCTCATGACTGTGGGGATTCTGCAACAGTCGTAAGTGTGAAAAATGGTCATGTCACTTTTTTCAGTGCCATTGTAACTTTGAATGGTCACTCGACACAAGCAAAGTACCAGCAAAGGAGGGGAAAAAAACTCCAGAAAAGTTCCTGAGACAGGAAGTCTAGTCCTGCCAAGAATGTAATAAGGTTAATGGAGAGGCAGTTTCTGTAAGCAACACCAAAATGTTTCCTTCCTGCCTTCCTTACAGGATTAAGCCAGTAATTTCTTCTAACAACAGGTTCTCCGAACTGCTTAGAATGTCAACAACCGGTTCTAGCGAATAGGTGTGAACCTGTAGAATCCCATCCCTGGTCTGTATCAAAGTCATGAACATTAGAAGAAAAGTAACTTTCTGTTTTCTATCACCTAGCCACTGGTCTAAGAGTGGAAAAGACACTAGCAGCGCTTGATTGATAGTTGCCTGTGGAAGATGAACTAGTGAGATGAATCCCACTGTGGTTTTTGCTGCTGGAAAATCATTTTCTACCTGATGCTACAAAAAAATTAATGAATCCTTGTTTAGTTGGCTTTGAGAAAACCTGGTAGATTCCAGTTTTGTTCTGATTTTGCCAACCACAGACTGTATCTCAAATATTACATCTATTGTTTGAAAAATCAGCCTGGACAATGTTTGCTATCTTACCTCAGAACTGGTATTTACTGTTAGCAAATAGTACTAATTGTGTTTTTGGATTCGAAAAGACCCATTCACCAGTTAATGGACATTTATCTTTAATGAACCCTTCTTTCTTCTTTGCTGTAGTAATATGCCTAATAGACTAGCAATGTAGTGTAGTAAGGAACATGTATATTGGGCAGGAGGGATTGCAAGGTAGTGGCTGCAGACAGGAGTCAGGATTAAACTTTTTATTTCAGGAAGATGCCACTGCTAGGACCATGCAGGCTTCAGACAGCAGAATTTCAATTGAATTTTGATTTCTGGTCAAGATGAAGTTCTGAGCTGCAGTTTGCTTTTTTCTCCCTCCACAATTTGCTGAAAACTATAGTTTGAACTGCTTGTGTGTGTTTTTAAATGGTTAGGTAGCAATTTTATTTATATATTTGGAATTTTGGGAAGGTGATATGTCTCATAAGCATAAGAAACAGATTGTCCACTCTTCTTTGTATGGCCTGATGATATGGCATTATTCCAGTGGAGAAAATGAAAATGAAATCCTTAGCAGCTTCTGTAAAAGATCCAGTTAACTTCTGAGAATGTTGCACATTGGAAAAACCTATTAGTTTGGCTGTTTTTAGGATCAATTCTGACATAGATGTTAATTTGGTAAGTGTCATCCAGATTAAAGCTGAGAGAAATGACTAACTTTGAGCTATTTGTTATAATATAATCAATAAGGAGAAAATTCATGAAGTCTATGCTTCAAAATCAGATGTCTGAAATAAAATCTGATTTCAGACAAAAGGAAATTAAAAAGTGTCTGGAAAACGATGTGGGGGGGAAATGTCAAAGCTATTCAAACAGAAGGCAAAACAAAGAACAAGGAGCTGGCATTAAATCAAGGAAAGTGAACCAGGTTTAAAGTGAAAAGAAAAAGATTTAGTACGTTACAGTAATTCTTCCAGGAGTTGATGAACAGCATCTAGTGGCCATAATGGAGAAAGGATTTTCAGAGCTGTGTTCTCTTAGAGTATTTATTCAAAATTTGTACATTTATTTGGAGATCTATCAAAATTCTAATGTTAATGTGAGCCAAATCCAGCTGTGGAAGAGATTTAGATGAAGTAATTTCTTGCAGATTTCCTCTACAAGATGTTGGAAAGAAATTAATGATCTTCCAGATCTGCCTTCCAACATAGCCTTTTTAAAATATAATTTTATTGAAAATTTTGACAATAAAGACAAACACTAATACAAATTAATACAAAATAACGAAGAAAAAAAGCAATAAAAAGAAAGGTAAAAGTGTAAGCAAAAAAAAGTGAAAGATAATAGAAAAGAAAGAAAAAACACAGAAGTGGTTTCTGAACTCCTTTACAGAAGTTATAAGTACAATTATAGATTTATTTAATTCTCTAAATTTACATCATGACTCTCTTCTTCCCATAATCTATCCAATAAAAATGAAACATAAGTTCATTTTTATTTTTTACACAAAAAGTCCGTAAGTGGAGTTACAGGCGGTAATAACTACAAATAAGAAAACTGTAGGCAGTATATCCATCGGCCATGATCTGCCTTCCAAAATAATCAAGCAGCAGAAAGAATTAAACCACAATTTTGAGATGGTGAGAAAACAAGTGATAAAGGATCAGGAGTCTGGTTGCACCTTTTCTGACTAACAAATCTTACAAAAAGACCTCAACTTTTGTGAGCTGCAGTTCCCTTGAGTAGTGTCTGATGAAGTGAATTGCAGGCCATGAAAACTTTTGCCTTCTAATAAGAGTTGTTAGTCATTAAAAGTGCTACTAGATTCCTAATTTTTTTTTGCCACAATAGACCTTCTTAGAAGTTAGCTAAGTGATTAAGAGTACAGGTAATCCTCACTGAGCATAATAGGAACCTACAAACTCTATCACTAAGCAACACGGACACTAAGTGAGATATCTTGCCATTCAGCCTGACTAATAATGTAGCTTTGCAACTGAGTTGTAAAGGGAATCACCAAGGACATTAAGCAGCTCACTGCTGACTTCCTCATTGACTTTGTTTGTTGGAAGCTGGCACTGAAAGCTACAAATGCTGCAACCAAAATAACCCCCTACTAGTTGTAAAGCGCCTGAATCATGATCATGTGACTCAAGGATGCTATAATGGCCACATGTTTGAGGATCAATGGTAAAATTGTATTGAGAGTAATGTTATGGTTGAGTCCTTACTATATGAGGTTTTTGTGATATGTCTTTATCCGGGCTACTCATGAATTCTTTTCTTTGTGACATTGCTTTTTATTCTTTTATTGTAAACTGTTTATCACAAATTGGCAGAATTGTCTGGAGTATACTATAAATTATATCCACAAACCAAATCACATCAGATCAAATCAAATTCACCTTTAAAATAACTCCTCATTTTGATGATGTTATATTATATGTTATATAATATTAATATTAATAACATTATATTATGATGTTATATGATTATTACTGCTGTGTAAATGATATTGTTGGTATATACTGTAGTGGAGGCTGCGTTAAGAGGGGTCTGAGCTTAGAATCCTTGCACTGCAAAAAGCAGCACAACCCTGACCTTCCCCAGAATCCTTGAAGCCTTATCTTCACAAGGGATTCTGGCTACTTTCATCTGACACCCATTATTTTATTGTGTTGACATTTGCTAGTCTATCTCAGTTTGTGTGAGGATCTTATTGTTTTAAAATTGGGAGTTTGCAATTGAATGGCTTTGAATTATGAATCAACAAATGAAACTGAAGCAACGGCAGCAGAGAACATACTGTGCAAAAATATGTAACAATGTCCCACCCCCATATATATGGGGATTAAATGTTGGAACATTGAGGGAGGTTTCAGAACAGAATATTAGATGCGCATGGAAGAATTGAAGTTTCCCTAATAATAGCCTTGAGCTTTTTATTGTCATTGCACAAGAAAATCAACTATAAAAGCTCCAGAAATAGACATTGCGAAAAGAAGCCCTCAGGGAATATATAAAGGACACAATAGCACTTAATTAACATGAAGAAAGAAGGTAAACAGCTAGTATCTAAAATGGGATATATGAAAATGGGTAGCTGCATTGTTTATTCAGAGGTACAAAAAGAAATAGGTCAGTTAGTTGGTTTCCATAGTGACTGTTATTGAAATAAGACAAACTGACATCACAGCTGATATATTTGCCTATTGGCCGCCTTCTTTGAAAATCTTTTCCATTGGAGATTACAAAACTGTAGAAACCAAACTTTGTGGAAATTGTCCCTTAAAATTGTGTTTATTATCGGTGTATATGGGGGCAGAGGAGATGACGGGACTGATGGAAAATATTGGTGGAAAATATTGTTATTTTTAGGAAGATTTTTATCTCAAAATAATCAATAAATAATCCTCAGTGGTAAGATTTTGATGGCTTTCCTTTGTTTAGGTGCAAATTAAAGGCAACCACTAATAATTCTACAAATAACTACTGTAAACAAATAAAACAGGTAATATTTCATTTGTTTACAGTAGTTAATTGTAGAATTATTCATTCTAATTATTAAATACTAGATTTCAGGAAAGAGAAAAAAAAGTCTAACTAGTTCAGATGAGTGACAGGCCCGCTAAGTAGGCCAGATCTGGAAATCAACTCTACAGGAAGGCCAAAACTACTTGTATTGAGATTATTTTCTTCCCCCTTCTTATACTTCAAGAAATTAGGGAGGTTTCTTCCTGCGTTGCTTCCATTGTTGTGGCCTTAAAAAATATCCCATTCCCTTTTGTCTCAAGTACAAGTAGTCCTTGACTTATAACAGTTCATTTAGTGACCATTCAAAGTTACATCAGCACTGAAAAAAGTAACTTTTGACCGTTTTCCACACTGACGCCCGCTGCATCATCCCCATAGTCATAGTGATCAAAACTCAGATGTTTGGCAACTGACTTATGTTTATGACGGTCGCAGTGTCCCGGGGTTATGTAATCACCATTTGCAACCTTCTAAAAGAAGGAAAGTCATTGGGAAAATCAGGTTCCTTTAACAACTGTGTTACTACTTTAATAATTTCAGTGCTTTGCTTAACGACTGTGGCAAGATAGGTCGTAAAATGGGGCAAAATTAACTTAACAAATGTTTAGGTTAGCAGTAAGAAATTATGGGCTCAATTGTAATCATAAGTTGAGGACTGTCTGTAATGATTCCTGCATATCTCCAGCAAGGTCATCTCTCTTATTCTTTACAATAAGTTAGTGATCCAAATGTTAACTTTTGCTGTTCTTAACAGTAAACAATAACACTAGTATAAAAAAACCAGAAAAAAAACCCTTTTTTTCCAGTAAACATATGATATGTATTAAGCACTGAATATGGTAAAAAGCCTATAGTATACCTAGAATTAGGAATGTGTAAATCTATTAGAGCTGTATGTTATTTACACAATTTTTTTTCCAATCAATTTCTCAGAAATACTATTTTAAATCTCAAGGAAATTCTCAGCTTTTGTATGGATTTTTTCTCTTTCTCTCTCTCTCTATATATAATGTTTTATAAGTGATTACTTTTATTTTCTATGAAAGTTTTCACAGCGTGCATTTAAAAAAAATTTTTGGGCAAATATAAATATTAATTTTTGTATAGAGAGTGATGCTGATTTTCTATATCACTTTCTCATGCTATAATCTTTCCTTGCTGGGAACAATGGATGCCAGCAAATTCCATTTAATGCTCTCATCCACGTTGTGGCCAAATTCATTTTGACAGATCGTGACACGGTAAGGCAAAAGGAATCTGTAACAGTTCTTTTGTATCTTTACTTAAGCTACATCCAATATAGGCCTATAGGATTTGATAACTAGCAATATTTCTAGGGCTGTTGGGGGAGTGGAATGGGATTTCTTGGTCTTTATGTCATTTAGCTATTTGGATTTGTATATTTTATTTTCATGAGTTAGTAAATACAGGATATGGTGTCTTCTGCTGCTGTAATCTGTGTTATCATTTTAATGGATTTAATTATGGTACATTTCATAGAGAAATAAATAACATTGCTTTAACAAATTAGTGTCATCTATTTAACATGAGATACTAGATTTGCAAAGTAACTACAAACATGTTACATTGCAAATTAGTCAACTAGTTCAACAGACCTTCCTTCTTGTATCCATTAAAGGAGCTATTTCAATCTCTTGCAAATGTTATGTGGCATCTTAATGCCATACCAATCTAAACTGAAATAGTAGGAATTAAGGTTTAACCATGTGCAAGTTTACTACAACAAACAATCTTGTTGTAACCTTAAAAGATGAACAAATGTATTACAGCATAGAATTCCAGATAGTATGAATTCTAGCCCACATTAGACTGTAGTAAATAGTATTCATGAACCACAAAACTCTGTTGTTCTTATAAGTATATTTAGCAAATGTTATGTGGAATGTGGAAATATTATCAACAATGACTGTAAAGCAATTTCAGGTACGCTCCCATAGAGTCGGACAGCTGGCGACCCCGAGGATGCGGGCCTTCTCATTGGGAGCACCCCTTCTCTGGAATGAATTATCCCCGGAGGTGAGGGCCGTCCCTGATCTCATGACCTTCCGTCGTTTACTTAAAACTCATCTATTTCGGCAAGCCGGACTGGCCTAGGGGTTTTTTAAATTTTAACCTGGTTCTTAATCTCTTTTAACTTTTTGTTTTAAATTTTAATTAGAGCCAAACTGTATTTAATTCTTTTAATTTTTAATATTGTCATATTGTACATGTGTTTCCGTATGTGTATTTTTATCTTGGCTGTTCACCGCCCCGAGTCCCTTTGGGAGAGGGGGCGGTATATAAGTCTAACTAATAAACAAACAAACAAACAAACAAACAAACAAACAAACATAGGAACACAAGTCCATTTTGCATCCATGTTCAATAGTTGCTTATCACAACAATCCAAGCAGGCCAACAACTTAGTTTTTAGTATTATATGATGGACTTCAACACAGATGAAAATAAAGTCTGATTTTAATTTTCCATCTACTCAGAATTGGTTTGGGGTTTATTTTTGTAACAACAATTCAGGTATACTGAAAGAGAGTAAACTAGATCAAAATAAATTTCTGATTCCTGATATAAAATATAGATCCTTTTTCAAAGCAAAATCCACATCTTATACGTTTTTTTATCTGATTCAGAGATGAACCATTCTCAGTCTTTGTATAAAACCTTTCCCAGATGACCTTTCCTTCAGAGAATTATACACACATACAATTATGCACTATTCATGAAAGTAAAAAGTTCTTAGACAGCTGAATTGAGGACAGGTGCAGTTGACAGACCTAAAAGACCAGCCCAAAACATCCACAGTTACTTTAGAGTAGAAACTGGCCACAGTTGATCCAGAGGCAACCAAGTGCTAGAAGTACAGTAGCAGATTGGCAGCATAAAGATTAAGTCTCCTAACTAGTCAAAGATATGATGGTCCCCAAAAGAAACATCATATACTCCTGAAGGTACTATGAACCACAAACCTTGCTGTGTGCAACTGAGGTTGATTTGGACCAGCTAGGATGCAAGTGAAAGGAATATAACTGAAGTACAAAAAACTAAATTGAAGATATGGTATACCTGCAAGGTAAAGAAAATAAAATACAGACGTTTAAGAATGCATGCAGAAGCAGAACCTTAATGGAACAAGTAACAAATAGAAACCAAGAATGACTATAGTATAAGACATAGGAATAAGAAAATCTATCTTCAAGTGCACAAGAGGATAGGAACATGTATTTTATAATAAATATTTGGAAGCAAATTGGTTAGTTCAGGGGTGTCAAATTCGATTTCATTTAGGACCGCATCAGGGTTGTGTTTGACCTCAGGGGCTGGGTTGGGCGTGCCAGGGTGGGTGTGGCCAGATTGATGTCACACTCGCGACAGGGGTGCCTGTGGTAGCCTAAGTGCTCTGCCAGCAAAAATAGGCATTTGCTTTCAGCCCTGGGATGCAAACACTGGCAAAGGTCTTTTGAAAATCTTGCCAAGAGAACAGAACAGAACAGAACAACATAGTTGGAAGGAACCTTGGAGGTCTTCTAGTCTAACCCCTGCTCAGGCAGAAAACTTTATTCAGTATCATTTCAGACAAATGGCTGTCCAATCTCTTCTTGAAAACTTCCAGTGTTGGAGACTGCAGGGACTAGTCTAGGCAGTCATTAAGGGTCAACATGACTTGAAATTTCCAACTACAGTGTATTCTTTTTTCCCAAAGGGAATGGCCATGTGCCCAGCTTCAGACTATGCTATCCTAGAATTTACACTATATTTCTTCTCCGGACATTTTGCTTCAGAGGAAATTCTATCTGTATATTTGTTTTACTCTAAAAGAAAGCCAGTTTGGTCTAGCGGTTAAGGCACCAGACAAGAAAACCAGGAGACTGAGAGTTCTAGCCCATTTTAGGCATGAAAGCCAGCTGGATGACTTTGGGCCAGTCATTCTCTCTCAATCTACAAAGTCAAACACTGAATGGAACTGCCATTTCCCTATGCTGTAGTTCAGTGGTACACTCCTGTGGTATTAATGCTAATAAAAATAGTATTTCTGTTCACAAACAAAAAATGTGAAGTAGCACACAAAGAGCAAGGAAATGGCAACATTTAAAAATGATTAACTTCCAGAATAGCTGCAGGACTTGCCTTACATTAAAAAAAACCCTGTTTATTGTGTGGCAGAACAGAAGTTGGCTAAGAATAGCTGTTTCCTCCTTTACTTTCTTGTTTGTTATCTATTTTGTCTTGTAACTACAGTGAAGAAAGCAGGGAGCTAGATATAAAAGATGTTAAGTCTTATTTTAACATATTTGAAAGCTCCAAACATATTTGTTTTCCTAAAAATCCATACACAACACTTCGTTGTATTTCCAGAGATCCTTTTGCTCTAGTAAGCTTTGAATATGTTTTCTGTTCCTCAGATTCACAATATATTTGTGGTTGATGACATCAGCCTACTCCCATTAAGTGAATTACAGCCTTGTATTCTCTCCAGAGCCATCCCCATTCCTGAATTTCTTTCATTAAACAGACTAAAATAGAAAATTACTAGTTGCCCTATACACCCTCTCAATTTGTAGGCAAAGTGATTTTATTGCTTTTGGTGTGTTTTGACTCCTAGCTTCTTTCACATTTCTGTGCTTCAAATGCCCTGACAAATGTATAATAAACATTATCTTGTGACATCATAGGTATTCTTAAGAAATCCTACAATGTTATAATGAGGGCTACATTAATTTATTTTCTTTACATTTTTCTTATTTACTGTAGGGAAAGGAGTGGCAGAATCTGGGGCCAGAGTTAAAAGGTGGATCTGCCTAGAATATCTATATGGCTACAAGCGGACTAATTCCACCCCCCTCCAATGAATTCCATTGACTCTTATCTAACTCCTCGCGGGATCTAACCATTAGTTGAGAATATTCTTGTACATAGGCATGAGTAGCAATAAATCAGTTTAACTAGATTTTTATGTGTGGACCTGATCTTTCATGCCTGATATTTACAAATCCAATGAAATTTAGCTTTTTCTTTTTTAAATTAAAAAAAAAGGGGGTTTATTGGCCCAAATGTCCATGAAATGCTCTCGTATAGTCAATCAATAGGAATTTAGATCCAAGTCTTTTGTACGTAAATATACCTTTGCATATACCGAGAATATGGCTTGCTGCTTGCTCCCTGGAGGCTGGCTGGAGATCAGATTGCATCATATACAAGTTAGTTGGAGGTTTGTATATGTTTCCAAGAAAAAGACAACATCTAGTCCTTGTTTGGAGAAGGATTCATACTTTTTCAGATTCAGGCTCTTTCAGCATATGGAGATTATATTGATCACATGATCCCTACAATGTCACAGTAGTCCATAGACTCAAAATGTTTAGCTTCAATCTTTGGCTAGAGTCCTGAAGAACATTGACAAGATACCTTTTCAACATTTCCTCTAAGCTTTGAGGGAATTAATTTGTCACCGATGGAAATGCCCACCTCATTCAGCTTTCCGATGGAAATGCCCACCTCATTCACCAGAGATTCTGCCCTGCTCTACTTCCTGTAATCAGTACCATGATGCCTTTCCACAATTTTATCATCCCCTCCAGCCCACTCTGAGCAGTGGCTTTCCTTTTCTTTCTTCTGTGATTGATTGCCATTTTATTACCTTTTCGGATACTGTGAAATATTCTGAGGGAAGAATAAGGGAGGACACCAAGTAACAGCCATTTTGACTGCTCCCCACGGGCTATCTGAAGTTATACAATTTGAGTATGTGTAAATTCTGCCCAAATTCCATTCCAAGATTGTCAAATCCTATGGCAATCTAACCTATGCTTGAACATACTTTTTTTTTTTAAAGAAAAGTTGTATGGAAAGCAAAAGATTGAAGTATCAGAAAAGCAGATTTCAGATCTTTTTTTATAAAACAACATCCCAAGCATAAGACCAGTTTGACAGTGGAGCCAACTATCAGAGAAGCAGCAAACTCCCTTTCATTGTGCGTGTTCAAGCATGGGTTAGACTGTCATGTTTGGAACACTTGAATTTCCAATCCAGGCAAATAAATTGTATGAGTTGCAGCAAAGAGTCTTAGACAGACTTAATTTTCACATGCTTTTTTCTAGGGAACACTTTATAACTCTTCAGTCCTACAGTTAATAGATAAAGCAATGGAAATTTTTTATGACAGAAAGTTCATACTGTTGTTCATACATCTCTGTATGACAGAAACATTCTGAGTCATGAAATATGGATAGTGATGCGGTCTTTGTTGGATTCTATGTTCTTAACACCCAGGTATATAGAATGTGGAGCATTTGTTATAAAGGCACAAGTGGTAAGAAGAAACTTGTTACTCTGGCTGCAGATCTAGCTGGAGCAATTTGACTTGTTCATTATCATGCATTAGTTAACTCAAAGATTAAGCCTTAAATACAGTATTTTTAAAAGACAGCTTGAGAATTTTACTTGGTGCAAAACACAGGTTTTTGCACCAGTTTCACTGAATTTCCAACCTAATTTAAAGTGCTTCTATTAAATTTTGAAATGCTAAATGGTTTGGGACCGACTTACATCAGAAGTGAAGTTCAATGGGGTAGGGGAAAATGGGGCAATTTCTGTTGTTTATACTCAATTCTTTAAGGGCAACCTTTTCACTGATCTATTTGCTATACCTGTATCCTTCCTTCCTGTGTAAATAGTTTATAGTATAGTAATTCATAACCTGGTATTTGATGTGCTGGGTGTACATCTGTTATAATGAATTATCTGTATTAAATATTTTTGTGACTGTTTGGTCATAAAAACTTTACATTTTGAATATAAGTAACAAAATGAATGATATATATATAAAAGCTCATGCCATTGCCATTTCAAGGTCATTTTATTTAAAACAGAGAAACAGCATGTGCTTACTCCCTTCTCTCTTATATTTTCATTATTAGTTTTTACATCTGCCAATATTCTTCCTGTTTTTTGTTATTTGTTGGCAATTTATAGCTTTGGAGCCCATTGCATTTGCTTTTATTTTTGTAATGTTGATACGTTATTTTCTATACAGGTTTTTCTTTCAATTCATTCCATCCCAGTGGTATACTCATTCTTCTGTTTCTCAACAATTAATGAAATTGTACAAACATCACCACACAAGAAAAAAAATAAGAAAAGAAACGGCTACCTTTACAGATCCAAAGAAAATACCAAGCAATTGCCAAATAATATAAGTAATAAGAAACTAGCTGGGTGCGGAAAAATATGATGAGATTGCTTGAGTTTCTGAATAAATAAAAAAGTACCACAAACTTTTAAATTAAGCCAGGTATTTAATTTATGGTTCTATGTCATACAAACCCAAATGATTGGATTAATGATACAAATCAAGGTTATCCATGAATGTGTAATGCAAACACTGCTAAAACAGAATGTACATGCTCAGCAAAACCCAAATTAGAACATCTGTTTGGAATTAATTTGCACATTGCTAATACACAGTGAGAATAAAAGTACACATACAGTACACACATTAGTCTATTTGGATAAGGAATACTATACAAAGCACGTAAATGGAGGAAGAAATTAAAAAAAAAAAATTAAAGGCATGAGATTATGGGGGAAGAAGAAATAATAATACAGGCAATCCTTGACTTACCATCACAATTGAGGCCAATATTTTGATTGCTAAACAATATAGTTGTTAAGTGAGTTCTATCTAGTCGGACCTTTCTTGCCACATTTGTTAAATGAATCACTGCAGTTATTAACACAATTATTAAGTGAATCTGGCTTCCCCATTGACTTTGTCAGAAGGTCACATGATCCTGGTACATTGCAACTGTCACAAATATTGCCAAGTGTGATCATGATGCTGCAATGGTCATGTGAAAAATGATCATAAATCACTTTTTTCAATGCCATTGTAACTTTGGTCACTAAACAAATGGTTGTAAATCGAGGACTACCTGTACTCACTAATCATTCTTATAAGCATTTTCTCACCTGAAACTTTTTCATTATGATCTCAGCAACATCCACATGATTCTTCAAGTCCAACTTTTTCATTGTTGGGAGATTATCTGGTACTTCTTTTTGATACAAAACTCTTGCTTTTCCTTCTTACAGTCGTTTTACTATTACTCTCTCTTTTCCTTCTATATCCTTTCTTTCATAATGAAAACAATTGTGCTTTTGGATATTATTTGAATAAATATCTGATGTTTAAATCATCTATTAAAAAGAGAGAGACGGAGAGAGATCTCTTTCAAAGCTGCTACACAACAGTCACAAGTGTAATTAATTTTTAGGTCTCCAGCTGGCCCAAATTACTTTTTCTACATTATCTCATCTTGTTCCCTCTTACCCATCCTGGAAACAATGCTGCAGAATAAATTACAAGGAAGTTGATGTTGGCAAAAGAAAAAAATCCCTAACATTACAAGCTACGCAACAATGGAATACACTGCATTGGGAAAGGGCAGACTTTCCTTTGTTGAGGTGTTTAAACATTTGGCCATCTGTTGAGGATATTGTAACAGTGAATTTATCCTCTGAACAAAGGGCTGTATTAGCTATTTCCAAGGTTCTTCCAAGTCTTAATCTAGGATTCTGTTTACCTAATGGAATATTTTATACACATTGATCAGAACAATAATAGTATTTTGCAGTTTACCTCAAAACGTCTATGTGGTTCTTCTATTATCAGCATTTACTGCAGCTTAATATGCAATAACACAATGTACAGTATCCTACTTTTATATATACCCACAATTATCTAGATCAGGGTTATCAAACTTATGGTGTCATGTTGTCATCACATGACATAGCAACTTTCCCCCCTTCACTAAAATGGGGGTGGGCATGGCCAACGTGTGATAGTTTGACACCTCTGATCTAAATTATATCAATACTTTCTGCCATATATTTAATCCATTTAAACCTATACCTTAACTTCCCTATATATTTTCAACAACCGCAGATCACTCAGCTCAATTAAATCCTTCCCCTTTTTCTCAGTTTCAGGCAGGCAATGTATCTATTCTTCTTTCATGTAATTTATTAGTTCATGTTCTTTACCAACATCTATAATACTCCATCACAGTCTTCCTCCTCTCCTTCAAGCCTTTGTTTAATCAAGTCTTTCCATGTTTGGGTTTAGAAAAATAAAGTGCAGAGTAGTTTAGCTGTACCCTTGCTACTTTCTCTGCAATACTAAGGGAAATATAGGTAATCCTTCACTTATGACCACAAGTGAGTCCAAAATTTCTGTTGCTAAGTGAAACATGTTAAATGAGTTTTCCTCATTTTACAACCTCTCTTGCCAAAGTTGGTAAGTGAATCACTGCGGTCAAATTAGTCAAACTGTTTTTAAGTTAATCTGGCTTCCCCACCGACTTTGCTTATTGGAAGGTCACAAAAGGGGACCATGTGACCCTGGGACACTGCAACTGTCATAAAGCTGAGACAATTGCCAAGTGCAGGCATGTCAAACTGGCGGCCCATGGGCCGGATGCGTCACCTGCAGGCCATGCCAACCTCAGCTCTGCAAAGGCAAAAAATGTCACAATACATCATGTGACACTATCGAGTTTGACACCCATGGCCAAGTGTCTGAATTTTGATTACAAGACCATAGGGATGCTACTACGATCCTAATTGTGAAAACTGGTCATAAGTCACTTCTTTCAGTGTCATCGTAACTTTGAACTGTCACTAAATGATCTGTTGTAAGTCGAGGATTACCTGTAATACAAAAGTCAATTTTGGCACATTTTAGTCGGTACTCTGCACCCATCCTCACCCTATTCTGAAAACTTGGATGGCCATTCTAAAGTCCCTTAGAAAGTCAACTTTTTGTTGATTGATCCCACGAACTTGGAAGTACTTGCAGTGCATTGATACACTGCTGTACTAATGAAAAAAATTAAGTGGAGTCGTGTGTTTCATCGCTGGAGATTTTCAAGAAAAAACTGAACAACCATTTGTCCTGGATGATATGGGAACTCCTTCCTTGGGGGGACTAGAAGACCTCCAAGGTCCTTACAGCCCTATGATTCTATGTTTACATCTGCAACACAAAGAAACTATGAAAGAAATTTATCCCAAAGTGATAAGGATGTGGGAAAAGGGAAATCCTCCTCATGCGATCTCAGTAAGTCACCATACAACTAACGACTGAATCTTTACATCCCACACTTTCTACTGAAACTGTTGAAGCAGCTTATTTATTGCCCTGCATAGAGTTTTAGCAGTATCCTTATAAGGCAAAGGGTCTGTTTAGGCTTCGGGTCCAAAATCAAAATAAATAATGATGGCAGATTCGCCACTTGGGCCACTTGGTGAGAGACCCAGGGACTGGGTTTTTCGTCAGTCAAAAACTTCGATTGTCAGGATGGGCGGAACCGGCCTTTCAGGTAAACTTGGAACTACAACTCCCAAAATTCCCCACGGCCGAGGGGGTGGGGCTGTAGCCGCCATCCTTCTCTCGGAGAACACCAGGCCGAAGACAACTCCTTCCTTCCGATTCGTCCATTTGCGCTTTGGACACCCACCCCCTTCCCTCCCCATGTCAACTCATTACCCTGCCTCTTCCACCTCGGCTCCCGAATCGCGCTCGCCTCGTGCCGGGTCACGTGGGCTCTCCGCCCTGAGAAACATCCCCACCTCCCTCCCTCCCCTTCCTCTTCTCTGAGTCCGTTCCCTCTTCTACCCTCCCAGCCGCGCTTCCGGCGGTAGGTATCGTCCGTCCCTCTTCCTCCCTCCGCCGCCAGCTGCGCTTCCGGCGGTAGGTAGAAATGTATTGGATTCCTCTTTTCGGAGATTGGAGGGGGCGGGCGGGGGTGGCGTTCCCATCCGCTTCTTTCTCGACGTGACGGGCGAGGGTGGCGGTTTCTGTCTTCCCTTGCTCGAGCGGGGGGAAGAGGAAGGAAGGACGGACGGACGGACGGAGGGAGGGAGGGAGGGAGAGAACGAGAGCGAAGGCTGCCCGTTTCTTTCTCCCGGTTGACTGCGGCCAGTAACAGGGACAGTGCAGTTAGGGAAAGAGACCTTTGCAGAGCTGCGTTAGGTCGGTCGGTCGGTGGCCGGGCTAGAGGGAAGAGTTGTTTTGAGTGTGAGGAGGGGAAAAACAAAAATAAACAGCCGACTTCGGCTGCGGAGAAAGTGGACGAGGATCAACCTTCCCTACCCGCCCCCTTGGCTGAGAAGCTTCCTGGTTGGGCCTGGCTTTGGCCCGTTTGTAGAGCAGAAAGAGAAAAGGAGGAATGGGGGGTGAGCACAAACTCCCACCACCTAAAGTCTATCGCAGGCAGGACACCTCTACTAGTTGCTAGACCAGCGGCTTTCTAGCTGTCATCTGATCCATCGTGATTATGGAGTATGGCCCCGAATTTGATCTGACCATCAGCAGTTAGAATCCACAAGATCCTCCTTGCTTGTAAACTTCAAGGAATCTGAAACTGATTAATAATCTATTTTGCTAGATTCCCCACCCCCATCCCAAAAAAAGTATGGAAGACTTTGTTATTTCCTCATCAATCTGTTCCCACCCAGATTTTCTTTAAATAGTTTGAAATCAGTTGCTGGGATGGGGTGGGGAAGCGTATTCTCTTTGCCCTAAACTCTTCCTTGAGCCCTAAGATCTGTTCCTTGAACTCTTTCCAAACAGAACTAAGGTGAGAAATGCAAAATTGGACAGTTGCAATCTGGTCAGAATTTAGGCATGGCGTTTACCCTCTCTACAATAGCTTCCTTCATCTTTTATTCCATTGTGCTGCCCCACTGCTTCTCCATGTTGCAGTTGATATCTCGAAGAACAGATCTGTAGATATATAGGAGCCTGGAGCCTCACTGAGACACATACTGATATCTCAGACTCTGTTTCTACTTGTTCCTATATTGTTCTGTCTTCCATCCGTCTCCATTTCCAATTGAAGGTATCTGCAAACAGAGTATGTGTAATATTTGTATGTGTAATATGTGGCCTTTTCCTTGATGTAGCAATGCAGACTGTTGTTGATCATCTGAAATATGTGCATATTGAATGAATTTTGGATAGCAATTTGCTGGATGCATTGTAACAGTGGGATATATTTTCTGCTGTATGCTCATTATATATAGGATTACATTCAGACAGCAGGTATATGACAGGTCCAACAGACCTACACTAAAGCTGATGCTAGCTCTAGTTCAAATTACAGGAAGAACCCTAATTGACAACAATAAGATGTTAGAATAGTTCTAACACTCTGATTTCTGCATGTATATTCCCAATTTACTAAACAATTATTTCCTTAAATCTGGTTTTAAGAATTTGCTGTTTTATCAGAATTGATAAAAACGTATACCCAGTAGGACATAATAATCCAGTATGAGTGAATCATGTTGCTATAGGTTTAACAGGGAAAAGGTTTATTTTTTTATTTATTCAACTCTGATTAAAATCAAGTGTGGTAAAAGATTGTGACAAAAAACTTCCTTACATCTCATTGTCAATACAGTGACAAGTAGGCAAATTGTTGTTCTGTACTAGTACTTAGCAAATTCAGTTTGAAAGGCTAAAAATCTTAATATTTTGCTTCATAGTAAATCTCTGTCCTGAAAATTGTGAATCCCACAGTTGTATTTTGGAAACTTAATGTATTAAATTTTGGAAACTTAATGTATTAATAACTCGAGGTAGTCCTCGAGTTACAGCAGTTCATTTAGTGATTGCTCAAAGTTACAACGGCACTGAAAAAAGTGACGTATGACTCTTTTTCACACTTAACTATTACAGCATCCCCACGGTCATCTGATCAAAATTCAGAGGGTTGGCAACTTGTTCATATTTATGATAGCTGCAGTTTCTGTCCCAGGGTCCTGTGATCATCTTTTGTTACCTTCTAAGAAGGAAAATCAATGGGAAAATCAGATTCGCTTAACAACCATGTTACTAATTTAATAACCACAGTGCCTCATTTAACAACTGTAGCAAATTAGATCGTAAAATGGGGCAGAATTCACTTAAATGTTTTCACTTAGCAACAAAAAATTTGGGCTCAATTGTCATCAGTTGAGTATTATGTAGTATGATATAGTCAGAAAATTGTGGTTAAACAAATTGTTTAATTTGCAAATGAACACACTAAGTATGGTAGAAGTGAAGGTGCCTATATCTATGCCTATTACACAAGTCTTGGGTTTGGAATTCAAAACTTGGGATTTGTTGATTTTATGTGAATATTTATCATCATTGGAATAATTAATAATATTGATAGAACTATGTCATTGTTATCTGTTGAATCTTGATACTATATGTAATATAATTTTAATAAGCCTTTGCCTAATGTAGTTTTGGATTTCATTTAGATAACAGATAACAATAACATTCAATAACATTGTTTTAAAATTTTAGCTTTTTAGTGCAGTAGTTAAATTATAAAATTTGGCAATATGAAAATAGTAGAAAGACATGAATTTATTGTATGATCAAATTATACAATTTGATTTTTTTATATATATATATATCCACAGAGAGAGATGTGTATGGTATGAGAAAGAAAGATAAGCTTTTTAATGCTATATACTATATTATGTATTATACCTCAAATCCATAATTATAATTCTAGTGATACATTCAGGCAATATCCAATCTGATACTCAGATAACAGGTAAATAAAAATGGTCTTTTGAAGTATATTACATTCAGTAACATAAAATATTTCAGTCCCCTCTGAATTGTTAATTTTTATCTAAAAAAATAAAACAGTATTTGGGAGATGATCTTAATTTTTGTTCTTGGTCTTTAAAACTTTAGATTTTTTCATGAAGGATATTTCATTGCAACACTTATTGAACTGTCTATAAGAAGTTAATAACTTATTGTAATTATTTTATCATTAGTTTCCCTGAATTTTTAAACTTAGCATTTAAAATAGAATAAATTAAATAATTTCTTGGTCTTTTTAACCGTTATTGATATGATGTTTAAAGTGTTGGGAGACCTAAGTTCAAGTCTACACTCAATCGGAGAAGGTCGCTGATTGACTTCAAGACAGCCTCCACTTCTCAGATCCCAGGGTTGTTATGGTAAAAGTGAAGGCTGAATGTGGATAGAAATCTAACAAAAAAATAAAAATAAATCAGTTTCAACCATATATATCTTCTTTAAAAATGAGAGTACAACCATCTAAATGGACAGGGATAATTTTTGCTAGGCATGATTAGTTAATGAAAAGTATAATTTCATTAAAATACTTTGTATTTGTTTGTAGATGGTGTTCTAGCACTGAATGCAGAATAATACTTATCTCTGGCAAATTTCAGACTTCTGTAAGTGTGAATCTTTTGGTCTTTTTCAAAAGACACACTGTTTTGGCGCCACATGAGGGATCATGAGCAAAATGACAAGGTATGTATCTCACTTAATTTGGAAAAAAAATAATGAGAAAATTGATGTACAAATAAGTGTGCATATTTTCTTCAATTAATGAATTAAATTTCAAGATTCTTAATTTTGCAAAAAAAAAAATGGTTTATGGAATTTTCTTTTTCCTTCCCCTTATATGTATTCGAGAAAAACCCGAAAAAAACCCCTCATTTTATAAGAATAGTTTATTCCAATTTTAGCAATGGCTTTCTTTTAGCTATTATACCATCCTTTGAGTGTTTTTGTGAGCTGAAAACAAAGCCATAAATGCCTAAACTTTGTTTAGAATATTTTCCCTACCTATAGACAATTTATAAAGATTATAAAACAATATATTTGTTGTAAGATTTGTACTAGAAATTAGAAATTCGAGATGATAGGAGAATATTTTAAAAGGAAATATTTAAAGTTCAGTGGCATGGTAAAAATACTTCGATAATAGGGATTGTTTCATGTAGACGTCAGGGTATCTACATGCAGATGGTTTATAAAACACGCTTGTATATAAAGTTATATACACACTGTACTGTCAAGGATGACATAAGTTCCTAGAGAGTTTGGGAAAATTACTTTGTATTCCCTCCTTTATAGGCCTATTAAATTTACTTTTCATTTTTCTTTTTTATAAACAGCCTCATCAGTGTGACCAGTGTCCAATGTCATTTAATGTTGAGTTCAATCTTACATTGCACAAATGTACTCACAATGGGGAAGATCCTATGTGTCCTGTTTGCAACAAAAAATTCTCAAGAGTGGCTAGTCTTAAAGCTCATATTATGCTTCATGAAAAGGAAGAGGTAATTATATTTATTTTTAAATATTTGTATAATATGAACATTTGACATTAAGGTGTCTATTTTGAAGTATGCCTTAAATTGATTCTTAATATTGATTCTTAATATTATGTAAGAAAAAAAGAATATGTTTTCTAACTTTAATAAGAAGCTAATATTTTCTTTTACTAAATTTTGATTTATTCTTAAATAAATTTAATAGTACTTACTTCCAAATATTGTGCACAGCTTTTCTTCTGTCTTACATCAAAGGCCTTTCAGGATAATAATATAAGCAGAGATAATATACCTGACTTTATATCAAAATAACTTTGGATTTAACTCCACCTATGTAACTATGATCTAGTTTTTTCCTTTATATACCCTAGTTTGGTTGATTTCAATTTTGAATTAAGATTCAAATTGATATATTGTGATTTGAGTTTATTTATAACATTGTGTTTGAAAGTATTTCAACATCAGAATGGTTATTAGGGGAGCGAATGCAGGCAACTATTTGCAACAGTTCACAAATAATGGCAAGATCATATTGACGATCTTACTTTCATATTGAAAATTTTTATTTCCCAAACTGCATATCTAAAAACATATTATTATATGTATCTAAACTGCAAAATGAAATTCAAGTGCAAAATCAGTATCTGATTTTTCATTTAGATACCAATTTCATACTTACCTGAATATTTTAAGTTAGTTTGAAAAGTACATCCCTGACCAAAGTACAATTGGGTAAATCATGTGATTCATTGGATTTTATAAATATATCAGTGCTGTATATATTGTAGTTTTGAGAAGATTTTACAGATTTGCTTTATAACCTCTGATAATGAAGTTCTGCATTTACTCAGCCTTTAGTTTGATATTGATGTAATGGTAAGAAAAGATGTGATACATCCATTTACATATAGTCCTCAAGTTACAAGTGCAGTTGGGACTGGAATTTCAGTCATAAGTTATTGTGTCATAACTTGAGGCATGTGATTAAACTCAATTTTATGGCCATTTTTTATTACAGTAAGCAAATAACTGGTTGTTAAGCAAGCCACATGGTTATGAGTGCAAAGCCACTGTATCCACTGTAAAACTGTATACTGTAAAACACTGTATGGGTGTTTTTTTGCCAGAAAATGGCAAAAAAAAATTATTCCAAAAGGCAATCAGGTGACTGTGGGAATGGTGTAGCATTCATAACTTTGAGGGCAGGTTGTAAGAACCTTTTTTAGACTCTGTCATAACTTTGTTCATTAAGCGACCAATTGTAAGTTGAGAACTACCTACAAGTCCGCTGGGTTTTCTAAAATTTTTTAAAAAATTGTTCACTTTCCTAAATGTCATAAAATATACTTACATATTTCCAGAAAGTAATCAAGCTGACATTACCTTTACAGAATCTCATCTGTTCAGAATGTGGAGACGAGTTTACTTTGCAGAGCCAGTTGGCCCTTCATATGGAAGAACATCGCCAAGAGCTGTCTGGAAGCAAAACTCATATCTGTAAAACCTGTAAGAAAGAGGTTGAAACTGCTTCCCAATTAAAGGAACATATGAAAACTCACTACAAAATAAGGTGAAAATAGTCGATTCTTTACATATGTTCACAAGTAGATAATAAACTGTGATAATAAACTGCTCTGGTTGACTTATCATATTGTGGCATTCTCAGAAACATGGCTGGATGACTTTTAATAGTTCTGGAAAAGCCCCAGATTTCATATCTTGTGATTTTTAACATCCTGGGGCAAGGGGAAACAGATTATATCCTATGATGGTAGGGAATGGAATTGAGAGCTTGCTATTGCTAGATTTCTGAGGATATATTTTGTCCTGCTTATAATCAAAACAGAAAATGGAGGATATGTAAAGAATGCAGCAATTCATTTTATATAAAGAATGCAGCAATTTGTTATGGAAAAGTTTTTACTGATGTTTTCAATCAGTAAAAAAAATCTTTCCATAACAAAGGATAAAGAATTTGGAATGAAATAGCCTAGCATTTATTGGAGTGAGCAGCTGACAGGAATACATCTTTCAGTCTAAAAAGTGAATTTATGAAACTGAGAAAGTTTCCTTAAAGGTCAATTGCAATTTAGACACATTACTTACACTCTTAGGCCCGATTCATGCATTCGCCGGGACAACACGTCTATTCATGAGGTAGAGGAGCAGCGCAAACTCTTTTTCTACAGCAGGCAAATAATGGTATGTGGACAAACAGTGTCCATGTGGAGCCCAGATGCTCAGTGGTTTATTATGTGTGGTCTCTGCTACCTACATTTCCCTCCTTTTTTGTGTGTGAAAAATTGGCTGAGAACTAGTCTGATGTAGTGAATTCCCTATTCTTTATCTCAGATATTGTAGACAGCATTTCTTCTTTCTATGAAGGATTGACAGTATCCCTCAATTCAGTCCCACTGCATGTATTTCAACAAGGACGGCAGCTTGGTTTGGAGACGTTTTAATGTATTAATCATGTAAACTTTAATTGATTAATCAACTAATTTATTGATTAATTATGCATCTGGAGTTTTTGTTTGCTAATTCACATGTGTCAGTTACATAACCTTAGTAAGGGTGTTCCATATAAGAATTCCTATTTTAATATGGTGTTTATTATCTGTGATTTTTATTAATTAAATTAGAGCATCTTTGTGATCAAATAGAAATGTAATTGCAGTCCTAAGTAGTCCAAACTTTCTGAATATTGGTAGAAAAAAAATAAGAATTAAGATGATCATTGTTTTGTCACTAAAAGTGTGGCATTTGTTTCTCTTTGTTATCGGCGCCACATATAATACTTACTAGAAAAAAACATTTGGTCCGTAATCATGATTATATAATGTTACTAGCAAGGCACCTATTTTATTGTATATATGAACAAAATATTTAATTGTAATTTTCTGGATTGTTAATAGTTGAAATAATAAGAAAATTAGTCTACTTTAAAATCTGCTGATGATTATGTTTAAAATAATGTTGATGTTGCACTGTTTTTATGTTCATAGGGTATCAAATACCAGGTCATACAATAGAAATATTGACCGAAGTGGGTTTACATATTCATGTCCACATTGTGGAAAGACTTTCCAGAAACCAAGTCAGTTAACACGACATGTTCGAATACACACAGGTAAGGTGAACAAATGCATAAAGCATATATTTGAATTTGTTGGTAGCCCTATGATATCCATATTTTTTTTGGGGGGGTGGGGGGGGTGGGAGGTTTGCTTTGTGTGTATGTGTAGGATCATTTGATTTTTACTAATGCTAATTTTTGCTTTGCTAATTCTTTATAAAAAAGAAAGCTTAAAAATGATCTGGCACAAATGTTATTTTAAAAACGTAAATATCTACATCTTACCACTGAGTAATTCTTAGAACAGATGAGGATTATATGAGTGTGCTACATTGACAATGCATGCCAATATTACCCTTCACTGAAGGTAAACCTCTGAAGTAATGAGCTTCATCTGTTTGTGGAAGTCTTCTGTAATCAAGATTATCCTATGTGGCTAGAAAAGAGACTTCCCACTACAGATGTTCATTTTCATTATTGAGAGAATGGGGTGATGGAAATTTTGGCTACAGCAATCTTTGCTTTTGTCTGCTTCAGAAAAGAAATCTTGTTGTGCAAGAAAACTATAATAATAATAAAAAGCACCAGAAGGATGAATGGGTGCCTGATATGTATCTTTAACCCATATGTTCCCATCAAAGAAAAAAATGTCAGGCAAATCTAAAGTTAATTTGTAGGCATAAATCTGGACAATTTTGCATCTATTGATAGCCACTATAATCGCATAGGATGAAAATAAGCTGTTGAGTTTGTAGCTTATATCATTGTATATATGCAGGCTTTTTAGTTATTTGTTTTTTCCATTTCCCTAATGCTGCCTTTATTGATGAGAAAGTATTTCTTTTGTTTGTGCATTGTTTTAGGTGAAAGGCCATTTAAGTGTAGTGAATGTGGAAAAGCTTTTAATCAGAAAGGTGCATTGCAAACCCATATGATCAAACACACTGGTGAAAAACCGCATCCTTGTGCCTTTTGCCCTGCAGCCTTTTCTCAGAAAGGCAACCTTCAATCACACATTCAAAGAGTACACTCAGAGGTAAATCACACCATTGATTTCAATGATGTGGAAATTTATTACTTTTTTTGTTTTAATTTTATTATTAACATTCTGAGGTTTCCGGGATTTTTCAGGCAACCACAATATGGTTTGCTACTAATTTGACTTTTACACTGCATTCTTTTATTTTCTGTGCATAAAAGGATGTTTCTGGGAAAACAAACAAATATACTATAATTAAATTAAGGTGAAAATAGGAAGAAACATTCTTTGTTATAATAAAACTTTCCTTGTTTGGGGTTGATAGCTGTCCATTAAATTCCAAAGCTAAATATTCTTGTTTGTACAATCTTTGTATCATTACATAATTGAATTTTGTATATTTTTATAAAATTTTATGTCAATTTATATAACTTGCATTATGTAATATGTACCATATTTTTCAAACTATTAGACGTACCGGACCATAAGACGCACTTAGGTTTAGAGAAGGAAAACAAGGAAAAAAAATAGTTTTTGGCCTCCACGCATCCCATTTTTGCCCTCCCTGCCCCCCAGAAGCACTCTGCTGGCCAAAACGAGCCTGTTTTTGGCCTGCAGACTGCTTCTGGGGATCAGGGAGGACAAAAATGGGATGCACAGAGGGTTTGGGAGGCCAAAAACGGGCCTGATTTTGGCCTGCAGAGTGCCTCTGGGGGCCAGGGAGGGCAAAAATGGGACACATGGAGGGTTTGGGAGGCCAAAAAGAGGTCCGTATACGCTCTGTAAGACGCACAGGCATTTCCACGCACCTTTTTTGGTGAAAAAAGTATGTTTTATAGTCCAAAAAATACGGTACTTGGACATTATTTTGAAAATGAAATCTGAACACAAGTTTAATGTGTCACATCCAAATTCTATTTAATGAGTGTCTGTCAAGTCAAGGTATCGCTGTATAAATAGTCTTTGTTTAGTGACTGCCTTATTCTGTGACCATTAGCAGTTATGATAAAAAAGTACCTCAGATCTGTAAAGCTGATCTGAGAGCTGAAGTAAGATCATAAGCACAGTTATGGTTTCATTTATTTATTTATTTATTCAAATTTGTATACCGGCCCCTCTCCCTAAGGACTCGGGGCGGTGCACAGCCATATAAAAACATATAACTACAAATACAATAATTTAAAATAAATTAAAAGAATTAAATAGATTGGCTTTAAGACTTAAAAGTGGGGAATTAGAAAAAGTAAAAACCATTTAAAAACCGAATTTAAAACCATTTTACATAACTCTAGGCCAGACCGGCTAGATGGAATAAGTGGGTTTTTAGTGCGCGCCGGAAGGTCAACAGGTCGGGGACGGTCCTCATCTCCAGGGGCAATTCGTTCCAGAGGGAGGGGGCCCCCAAAGAGAAGACCCGAACCCTCGGGGCTGCCAGCCGTCCAGCCGTCGGTACCCCAAGGAGGCCCACTCTATGAGAGCGCACTGGTCGGTGAGAGACTGATGGTGGCAGCAGGTGGTCCCGTAAATACTCAGATCCCAAGCCATGGAGCGCTTTAAAGGTGGTCACCAACACCTTGAATCGCACCCGGAAGGTCACCGGGAGCCAATGCAAAAGTGGTGTAACATGGGAGCTCAGAGGTGCCCCCAAGACCACCCGCGCGGCCGCATTTTGCACCAGCTGGAGTCTCCGAGTGCTCTTCAAGGGGAGCCCCATGTAGAGAGCATTGGCATAATCCAGTCGGGAGATGACGAGGGCGGATGTGACCGTGTGAAGTGTGTCTTTATTTAGCAACTGCTTTGCTTAAATGACCAAACTGCAGGTCCTAATCGTAGTCTCTACATGAGGGTTACTATACACTATTTTTACTCTTGGAATTTCCCTGTATATTACTTGTCTTCTGTTGCAATGTATCTTCCTTGGTTGCTCCTACATATGGTCAAGTAAATGAAAAGTTTGCTTGATGGAAAGCCTACCACAATCGTTTTCTATTTATGCTATTATGTAGCATGTATCCAAAAGAGTTTGCAATATAATGCCTGGGAAATTTTTGAACCCTGAATTTCTCACAATAAGTCTTTTTTGTTACTGGATGGTGACTGCCATATCTCAGATGGGAATGGGACAACTTGCCACAGCAAACTCACTGCAGCCAACTCGCCCTGGCCAACTCACCATGAGACAACTCATTATGGGACAATTTAACAATTCTATTTAACTATTTAAAATAAATAAAAATTATTTTAATTTTTGCCATCTGTTCATTCCATCACTCCTTTTGCATTATTTCTTTAATGTTTCTGTTCCACCATTTCTTTGATATTAGTGTAACTCTTATCCAGCAGTGAGTTGTCCTGTGGCGAGATGGCCCTGGCAAATTGTCCTGCAGTGAATTGGCTGTGGCCAGTTGGCCGTGGTGAATTTTCATAGACGCTGTCAGATAAATGTGAACTAGATACTGCAATACAGAAGCTAGCCTTCTTTTCCATGCAGTATGCTTTTTCAAACCTCTCTGTTTTTGATCACAGCATGCTTGATAATCCTGGCAACTTATTACATAGGATTGATTTTATTTAAATTATTTTTAGAGTAAAACCAGTTACAATAAAATGGTGTACATTAAGTACCCATGTAATAACATATGTAATAATTTTTGTACATAAGAATATATGTACTAACATATATTTCTTTTATTTCTAAAGGTAAAGAATGGCCCTATGTATAATTGTACAGAGTGTAGTTGTATTTTCAAAAGCTTAGGCAGCTTAAATACTCATATCAGCAAGATGCATATGAGCACCACACAAAACACAACAAACTCTACTACAGAAACAGCTCATATTACAACGGTAACTTTCATATTCTAATATCTTTGTCCACTTGCATTACATTGTATGGTATAATTTTACTTAGATGGTACAATATACTATATTGGGTGTTAAACTCAAGGCCCCGGAGACCGGATCCGGCCCACGGGGTGTTTAGATGTGGCCCATAGGGCTGCCCTGGGAACAGTGAAGGTCTGGCCCGTGATGCCTGTGCCATCAAAAATAAAGCTCAGGAGGACTGTGCAGCCCTCGCGAGCTCGGTTTTCAGCCGGAATGGCCTCTTGCAGCCTTTTGTCAGCAAAAGTGGAGGTCAGAGGGCTCCATTTTTGCTAGCAGAGAGCTGCAGGAAACCGTCACAGCCAAAAATGCAGCTTGCGAAGGCCGTGTGCGTCCCCCGAGCTCAGTTTTTGCTGGCAGAAGGTTGCAGGAGGTCACCCCAGCCAAAAACGCAGCTCGAGTTCAAACACAATCTTGATGTGGCCCTCAATGAAATCGAGTTTGATACCCATGCACTATATATTATTATGCCATTTATAAATGTACAGAAATTCTGTTACTGTACTTTAAAAAAACCCTCTTCACTGATTGTTGAAGTGATATATGCAAAATGACTCTTCAAAGAGCTGAGGAGAGTGGGAGTCAGAAAATATTTTTGTGAACTTTTGTAGAATTTTAATGCAGTTTCAAAATGTTCATCTTCTAAATCTAATGAAAAGTCAAAATGAGCCTGTTAGAAAATAGTTATTCTGCATGTCCATAATAGACTATTTTCACATTACAAATATGTAAAATGTGCTAACTTTTACATCAAGGGATGTTTTTGACCTCAACTGAAAGTCTCACTCCACTGGTTTAGCAGTCTGATAATTTTTTCATGTGCCGCTAGCGATTTTCAGAACATAGAAAAAAAGCAAACATAAATTTTCTTGGTATTCTTTGACCAGAAGTACAGATACATGAAAAAAGTCATTTGAGTGTTCAAAAAATAAAAAAATAAAAAATGGCACTTATTAATCATGTCTTAAAGAAAAACATGTTTTTTCATCCTTTAATAAATAAATATTCAATAATTTCAGTCAATAAATTATCTAGAATTATATATTTTATACCAGGACTTTAACAGATTTATCCTAACATAGTCCTAAATGAAACTAATTCTGCAATTTATTATTCTACCATGTTTTGTTTTGAAAAGTAGATTTATATATATATATATATATATATATATATATATGTTTCTTAAAATAGGATTCGGTGGCTCAGCCATTGACATTAACAACAGTTAATTTACTGCAGCCTGTGGACAATAAATGGAAAAATGTAAGTATTCAGCTTCTAACCTTAATGAGGTGTTATTACTGTTGTAAAATCTCATAAGGGACTCATTGCAAAACATTTTATATATTTCATATATTCCACGTAATCATCTCGGGGAGATACAGTTATCCTTGATAGATTTTAAAGGACTTTATGATATTATTTGTGAATTTGCTGTTACCAAATAAGGATAATCTTGTGCCACTTGCAGGAATGCTGAGTGATCTATCAGCTCTCATAACTGGAGTATATATTGAGCATTCTTGCATTGCAATTTAGCAGCAAAGAGGAGATTAGCATGGGTATTCCTGACATTACTGGATGCCTATTTAAAACAAAAGTCAAATGTAACCTAATAGAAGACAAACACTGCCAAAATCGTGCTCAAAAAAGTATGTGGATGTCAGATGTAATAGCCAATATGAATACCAAAAATTCCAGACAGGCCAGAAACAGATTATCTAGCAGACACCACTGGAATCATAAAATGATCCTGAAAATAGCCTAAAATTAGACATGAAATCAATAGTATTTGTAGCTTACAAGAAAATTAAATGTATTATATACATGAGATTTTTTTTAACCATTTGCTTTTCCGCTTTTATTTTTTCACAAAGTGCCCTAAACAGTTAAAATGAAGCTGAATAAATTACAGGGTAGCTGTTAAAGTAACACATTAGGGAACTTCTAATCAGCACACTTGGAATATATTTTTAAAGTAATAGGTAGGAAGGTTCTTGCAAAAAATGAGCTGTTGCGGAATATTAACAAAGCAGCAACAGTGCACTCAGAGGTACTTCAACAAAAGAGCACTTATGGCAGCATTCTGTAGAATCTGAAATTTCTGAGCTATCTACAAAACCAGAAAGTATGCCGAGCACAGGAAATCTTAAAAATTATGAATCTGCTGTTCCAAGAGAAGTACGTTTGTTCACTTATTAATCAATTTGTGTGCTCACAATTTCATTCCAGCTCATGGCACTTAACAGTTAGAACAGATATTTTTATTACAGTACCAGAACAATAAGCACTAGTTGTTCTATTGGCAGAGAACTATGAATCTGGTTGCCCTACTATTTATATATTTTACTGGGTTTTTATACCACTCAGCTCAAAAGATTTAATGGCTTATACTTTTCATTACACCAAGTAGTACATATAATAAGAGTTTAAAAGAATATGGCAAAGCAAAGTAAAACTCAAGGAAACCATAAACCTCACCTCTATCACTTTTTAAAATGTTGGTTATGCATGCAGGCCATCACTGAGTCGATACTGATTTATAAGCATTACCTTTTTAGAGACATACAAGAATTTTTATTGCTAGTAATTGTTCAGCTTTAACAATATCCTCACAAACATTTATAATGGAGTGAGCCTAAAGTTACAGGGCACTAGAATTGTTACATTTCATAAAATATTTTCTCACAGCAGAGCACTAATGCTATTATCAAGCCTCCTACTATCATTTTAAAATTATTAGATTACATGGTTTGTAACATGCCTTTACAGCACACATGCCTTTCTTGATTTTGTTATGCAATAAAGCTCCTCCAGTTAATGAACTGGCCCTTTTTTTGGAAATTAATTTAGGCTGTATGCTTTTATTTATAATAAGTCTCTATGAAAAATTTCATATTTGTGAAACATGTTTGAATTTAAACATTGCAGATTGGTAAGGTAAAATTAATTTTTTTATCCAACTTTGAAATATTGCTCCTTGCTTGCTGTGGGATTATTAAACAGTAAGGTTCAATTTCATTTAAAAATATCACTTTAATTCCAGATGTTCTATGTAATATCTGAAATGTGTTTGCAAATCACATCTGTATACTCACAAATGATTTATCCACAGACAGAAAATCCAATAACTCCAGCTGTAGGACATCAAGGACAGCAATCAGTAACTGATGTCATTCAACAACTCCTTGAATTGTCAGAGCCAGTGGAAAATAATCCATCCCAGCCATCTAGTCAGCAACTCAGTATGGCTGTGGGAATCAACAGAGATATTTTGCAGGTAGGATAACCTATTTGGAATCCTCACCTTGTCTTTTAGAATATTACAGTCTCCTTATCTGGCACAAAAGAATAATCAAAGCATCCCAGACTAATTTCTCTCTTGTGTAGATTCAGGAAATGCTTTATCTATGGAGATTCTCAATCATCCAGGTCATGGTTGTTTCATAGGTGCTTTTCCAAAAGGCAACTGGACTTTCTTGGTTTTTCTCAGTTCTGAAGAAGCTTCTTGGATGAAAAGTGAAATGTTTTCAAGGAAGAAACCCAAAAAAGTTAAGTTTCTCTTTGAAAAAGCACCTCTGGGACTTCAGCAGTGGTGCTCAAAATTCAGGCTATTCCTGGTGGCTGAAAACAGGACTATTTTCTGATTGTGATCATTTTGTGCTGAATGCCCACTGAATGCCTACAGGAGCATTACACTCACCCAATTATTGCTATTTGAGTGCTGTCTTCTTACAGGAATGCTATTGGTAGCTATTGGTACTTCTTTCCGCTGGTTTCAGGGTTTTCAAAATACCTGTGAAACTCCAGTTTTCAGTGTTAATAGGACTGTAAAACATATAAAAAATAAATGTATCTTTAAAAAGATGATGTTATGTGGCAAAATGCTGTTTAAAATGAGCAATGGAATATGAATGAGCTGGTCATTATTCTAAGTTGTTGAAGAAAGAAGCCTTTCAGCAAATTTCTAGTTTCTTCAGTTGAAAGCGTTAGAAGTTATGCTTTCCCTTTTTTGCCAATTTGGTTGTTACTTTTGGAATCTTAAATAGAGCTTTACACTTTCATTGTGCTTTTCTTACCTGGAGAATAGAGAAAACAAAGCTGTGAAGTGTTCAAATTGAGCTAGAATCTGAAAGGGTGAAATAAATCAGATATCTCTGAAAAACAAACCAGTTAAAATATTCTTGTCGATTTGAAAGTTCCACCTGAATCTTGCTCTCAGTTTAATTCATTATGTTTGTCTTAGCAAGCCTTGGAAAATAGTGGGCTATCCTCAATACCAGTTTCAGCAAATACTGACTGCGGTGAAACGAAGACTCCTCCAAGTCCAGAAGAAGCTGCAGATGCTCAGAATCTCTCCGGTCATCAAGTCAACTCCAACAATACGGAACAAGTTAAAGAGCGAGACAACCCAGAGAAAGTAGATAAAAAAGAAAAAAGGGTTCTGAAGAAAAAATCCCCATTTTTACCTGGTAATGGCAAAAGGTTAATTCTATCCACTACAGTATACATAAGCATTATTTACTAGTATATATATTACCAGCAATGTGTGAAAAGCTGGCATTATATAGAATGCCCAGGAAATCTGTATAGAATGCATGGCAGTTTCTAGGCAAAGTATGAAATGGCTGTGTTATTTTAATATATGTATAATACCAAAGCATTATGCAAAATGACAAGAACTATTTAGGCAAAATATGGAAAGAGTCATGAAAAGGGTTAGGGTCAGAGTTGGGTTAGGGTTATTGACCTACTTGTTCCAATAGGAAAGGCTAGAAAGGCTAGTATTGAATACTTTACCAGTTTACCTTTTGGCATTACATAGAACTCATAGGAAATGTGTGAAATATTAATCATTTCATACTTTGACATCTCATTTGTTGGCATTCTATGAATGCCAAATTTCACACATTCCCAGCAACATACACTATAAGCATTATTTAGTAATATATAGTGTAGCATTATCACTGCTGGTTGCTTTTCTGTACAGTAGTACAAGCTGAATATATCCTTTCTGTTCACTATTTGACAGGTTTCTAAAGTAAAAAAAGTCTCTATAGATATTGCATTGTGTAACTATTTTCTGTTTAGAGCAAGCATATCTAGTAAATTGTAGGATCTAGGCATGTTGTACTGTACTATAAAGGGCCATTCCTAGTCAAACAGGTGGAAAAAGATGAGAAAAATAAGGAGAAAGCTCTCACCTCTGCCCCAGATTCTATTCCAGACTTATACATATTAAGAGAAAGGGCAGTCTCCTCTAGATACAAAGAGAGCCCTTAAAATCTGTTTAATAATTTGGAGAATGTTGTCAAAGAATGTCTTTCCAGAAAGCGTTGTGAAAGTCTCTAGAGAGATCTGGAAAAATATAGTCTAGTAAGAAATTCAGACACATCTTTACAGGAACTGCTTACAGATCTCAGGTCAAACTCAGCTTACAGAACCCTTTACTTTTATTAATTTATAGGGTAGTTATAACAATCTGTTTCATGGAAACATTATTCCTCAAATAGTGAGTAATTCAGTCTCCCAATTAATGTCACAGTTGCTTGATGACATTTGCCAAAATGTAACCTTATGTTTCATTTTGAATTCCAGTCTTTTTTTTTCTTTCACAATTAGCATGTCAACCTTTTCAAATTGTTTACTCTAAAATTATATTTCAGGTTCCATACGTGAGGAGAACGGAATACGATGGCATATTTGCCCATACTGCTCTAAGGAATTTAAAAAACCCAGTGATCTTGTACGGCATATACGCATTCACACTCATGAAAAGCCATTCAAATGTCCACAGTGTTTCCGGGCCTTTGCTGTGAAGAGTACTCTCACAGCACATATAAAAACGCACACTGGCATTAAGGCTTTTAAGTGTCAGTACTGTATGAAGTGCTTTTCTACCTCAGGAAGTTTGAAAGTACATATTCGCTTGCATACAGGTAAAACCTTGCTACTGGAGTTCTAATGTTTTGAAGCCCTGCTTATGTTTAAACTTAGCAAAAAAAGAACCCTATTTGCTTGTCAGCTGTGTTCAGATCAAACATAGCAAAGCAGGACCAATAGTAACATGTTTTCATTGTAAAATATAACTTGTTTATGTATTTAAATTTAATATATGTCAATTCAGAAAGAAAAGATCAATAGACCTGTGTATGATTGAGTTTCTGTGGGTTCATATTAAAGTGTTTGTGTAGACACGTGGTGGAGACTTTGGATCTAATTTGGCTACTGTAGAGCCTTAAGCAACTCTTATTCAAAATGTCTATGGAGATTCTCAATCATCCTGGTTATGGTTGTTCCAAAGAAGTTTTTCCAAAAGGCAGCTGGACTTTTTTGGAAGAAAGTCTGGTTGCCTTTTGGAAAAGTACCTTTGGAGCCCTATCCTTATCTCATACAGCAGGCATCTTAGTTAAGGTGCTGGGCAAACTCTATTTTTTAAGCCTTTGGGGAAGGCATGGATCATTCAGGATTGTTGGAATACTTTCTATGCTCAGAGAAAATATTTTGAGCAGAGTTGTCTTGCATACAATTTACATATACAGCCATTTTTTGTTTGTTCTGCATGTTGTACATTGGAGCAAGGAGTGGATAGGTGAAGCTTGTATGTGCTGTATTGTGTGGAAAACGTTTGTTCTCTCTCATGATTCTACAGGGCAATCTATGTCCATGCTGGGGAAAGCAGGCTTTGTCTTGGAAGTTTTATAATTTTATTTTTAAATAGAAATGTTTTAGGTCAAAGCTTTTGAATGAATTAAGCATATTTAATCCTTAATTAATTAAGCATATTTTACCTTATCATCTTTTTATCTTTATTTTTAGAAGTTGGGACTAAAGAGGTAATCTCTTTGTCTTTTGTAGGTATTAGACCCTTTGCTTGTCCACACTGTGACAAAAAGTTTCGAACTTCCGGTCACAGAAAGACACACATTGCTTCTCACTTTAAACATACTGAACTGAGAAAGATGCGGCATCAGCGGAAACCTGCAAAAATTCGAATAGGCAAGAGCAATGTGCCAGTACCTGATATTCCTTTACAAGAACCAATCCTCATCACAGATTTAGGTAATGTGTGTAGCATAATTTTGCTGGAAAGAAATTTCAGTATTTATTTAGAAAAGTAGAAGCGAAAGGAATGTGTCTACTTAATCGAACTAGATTCAGATAGTTTGAAAAAATATTCTTCCATGATGTAATATTTTATCTATGAAGAAACATAATTAGAAAAGCAGTTTCATTCTAGTATGTCAGGACTACTTAGCTAAGATAGAATTAAAGTGCAGATAAAATACAGTATCTATTCTGATACAGTGTTATTTATATTTAATAAGGCTTTGCAAAGCATTTGAAAATAATCTGTATGGAGGAAATTTTCTAAGCAGTCACAATTAGCACAGCTTTTTTTAAATCTTTCAAAAATAAATGCACTTATTTTAAACAGTTTGGACAGATCTAATCTGTAGGGCTTCATCGAGGATATACATTCAATATGTTGTACTGTGTATAAGCTAAACTTTTCATTTTAGGAGATTTACAAATGCACAACTTATTAAAGGATAGACAACCTGTTTTTCAAAATTCAATATAGGCAGATATAATAAAATAATTATTCACATTTGCAAATATCTCCTGATATTTAAATAATCTAAAAGTTTTAATAATGAAGTCTTGGAGAAATTAATTGATATTTTTGATTGCAAACACATTCTTTTTTAAAAGGGTTCTTAAAATTGATAAATATTTTATTCGTATCAATTAAAGGCTAGTGTTATGCTTCAACTTTGGAGACAAAATGGTGCTTACGAGTGGGGTGCTTACAAATGTAAAACCAGCCTTCAATTTCTTAAATGTGTCTGGTTCCTAGACCTGCATAGAAGATGCAAAGGACAGCCATGTACTCCTGGAAAAGGAATGGCTGTGTTAAGAAGTTGCTGCACTCATAACCATAGATGTTTGAAAGCTCCATTATGTCTCTGAATCTGACACATTGAATAATGTTATTGCTAAAGTATTTAATTTCGAAAATGGATCATTGGCCTAGTTAGTACAATGTACTGTCCTTCCTGAAAATTTTATATACATTAAGGAAAAAAAGTAATTATGAAAAAAGCTAAATTTTCATTTCTGTTTAGGAACCAGAGTATGGTAACCATTGGAAAGATTTTTTTTTTGGTTAAAAATAGCATTAATCTGCCATTCATTCTGCAGGTCTTATTCAGCCAATCCCAAGGAATAGCCAATTTTTCCAAAATTATTTCAATAATAATTTTGTGAATGAAGCAGACCGGCCATACAAATGCTATTACTGTCACAGAGCTTATAAGAAGTCTTGTCATCTTAAACAGCATATCCGGTAAATTTACTTAAAAATAAAATGTTTTGAACTGTTATAAAAAATAATGAAGAACAAATGATTTTTCAAGCTCCGTGTTGCAAATCTTATTTTGATAATTTCAAGAAATGTTCAATATTAAAACTTCAAGACAACACAATTGTGCTTATATACAGTATATATATAAAAACCATGAAGACTTATAGAAAAAGCTGTTTTGGAATGGAATTTATAGTTCCCACTTGAATGTTGTGACACTTCTGTGAAGAGGTCTAAAACAGGCAGTGCATGCAAGGAAAACCTAGGCATGCTTGTGAACTAGAAGAATTTAAGAATGGAAAATATTTCAAAACAAAAAGCCTCTTATCTCGCTATAGAAAATGTGTTATTTCTGCCAAAGATGACAAATTCTGCTGCACCTGTGAAATTCATTGTATTCAAAGACATGTCATTGCAAAGATGGGGAGTTCTCAATTACCTGAACTTCAGGGATATACAAAAGAATAGTAAAGGCAAAAGAGAAACCACAGGCAAGGACTTGAAATTTCTTTGGTGATCGCTTAGCATAATTAGTGATAAGTCCCGATTTGGAATTAAGAGGAGAAGAAAAAAAGAGGAAAGAGAATGGAGTAGGAATTTGAACAGGAGATTGTTGCAGGTGCCATTTCTGATAACTTATTCATGTCTCTCCTTTTCTCTTTTAATTGCTATTTATTTAGTATTTGTTTCCCTATCTGTTCCTCTGACTTTTGTCTTTGATTTGTTTCAAAGATCACACACTGGTGAAAAACCATTCAAATGTTCTCAGTGTGGAAGAGGCTTTGTATCAGCCGGAGTGCTAAAAGCGCATATTCGAACCCACACTGGATTAAAAGCATTCAAGTGTCTTATATGCAATGGAGCTTTCACCACTGGAGGCAGTCTGCGGAGGCACATGGGCATCCACAATGATCTTCGGCCCTATATGTGTCCCTATTGTCAGAAAACATTCAAAACCTCATTAAATTGCAAAAAACATATGAAAACGCACAGGTTTGTTTATCTTGAAATTCAGTCCTGAATTATAATTCATTCCAGTTATTACACTGTGCTCTTTTGAAATTCTGTAGGGCCTGTCAGTAAATTCAAGTTGTTGAAAGAACTTTTCCCCCCCAGAGACTGGGAACCTAGGTTGAATTACAAACAGCTATTTTAATGAGTAGATCAGTTTAAAAGTGAAAATACAGACTGAGAAAAAGCAAAAAGTCTCATTATCACTTGATTTTTAAATATATATTATTGTGGGAATAATATAAGTAGCTAAATATATTTCATTCTGCTAATTAGTTCTAATTCCTTGTTAGTTTCTCTTAGTTTCATTTTATTTAGTACTTAGAAGATTGTTAGAATTCTTTATTGGCAAAGTGTGACTGGACACACAAGGAATTTGTCTTGGTGCAAATGCTCTCAGTATACATAAAAGAAAAGATACATTCATCAAGAATCATAAGTATTTAGTAGTTTCATGTTTATAGTGTAGCAGAAGTAGAAATATGGGCAGATTGGAGGAATTCAGGAAGTAGCTCAAATTAGATATATTGAGCGATTGATTATACTACATCAAGTTTGTGTCAGTTCTTGGGAACCTCATAAATAGATTTTCTCCATGATTTGTCCCTAACCTAATCCTTCAGGTCTTTCAACGGTTTACCTATTGCTGCTGTGACTGAGTCCATCCACCTTACTTTGGTTGACCTTCCTTCCACCTTTCCCTCCACTCTTTCCTTCCACCTTTCCCAGCATTAAAGCCTTCTTTAGAGACCTATATCTTCGCATAATGCGTCCAAAGCGCTTTGACATTGCAAAAGACGTTTCTTCCTTTTCTTCTAGGTATGAGCTCGCCCAGCAGCTTCAGCAACATCAGCAAGCTGCTTCCATTGATGACACAGCTGTAGACCAGCAGAATATACATGTTTCCACTCAAATGCAAGTAGAAATTGAAAGTGAAGAGTTGCAGCAAACTGAAGCTGTTGCAACAGACCAGGAAGCTATTTTAGAATTAGAACAGCAGCAGGTTGTTGACACTGAAGAAGCTGGACTCAGGCCACAGTTGACCGATCAATCATTAGGTCAAGAGGAAGGTAAATTACTGAGTGTACTGATTACAGGATTAAAATCTACAGGGTTGTATCACTGAGGGTGGTATCAATGAACATGGGTGTCAAACTCACGGCGTCACGTTGCTGTCATGTGACATTTCATGATTTTTTTTTTCCCTTCGCGGAGCTGGGATGAGCGTGTCCTATGTGATGCATTTGGCTTGGGCATTTGGGCCATCAGTTTGACACCTCTGAGCCAAGGTATTAATTAAGTGTTGTATTGCCTGGATCAAGATTTTTCCTAAGAAAAGGGATAAGTATATATTAAATTTCCAAATTCCAGATTTGGAATTTCTTTCCTTAAGAGTACTTTTTTGACAATTCAAAGATATCTTGAAGATAAATAAAATGTAAATAATAATTAAGTGGCAGAGTTTTAAAAATATCAAAGTAGAAAATAATTAGACTTTTATAATTTTCTGTTCTACTCACCATCTTTTTCCAGTTAAAGTAACCCTCACTTTAATGGATTTTATTTGTGAACTTTTGGAAGCAACAAACAGAATTTGTCCTGCGTAGATTTCTTTACATCGATGTAAAATGCACATTGCAAGAGTAATATTTGTCTATACAGAGTATATTTGTATGAACTATTGTTTGCTATTTTAACCATGTGTGTCACCATTTTATGCATGGATAAAATCACTTGGATTTAACAGACATTTTGCTTTTCTCCATTAGTGTGTTAAATCAAGGATTTCTTTTTTGCTAAACATCTTTTGCAGCAACTGCTGAATTACTTAATGTCATTTCCTTTTCAAATATATATATTTAATTTCAGATAGATTTGTGACATCCCAGCATGCACTGCAAGAAAATATAAACCAGTTTGAGCAGCAAACTATCGTTCAGCAATCGTTTGATCAGCAAGGATTATCACAAGGTTGGTAAAGATAGTCATTTTAACAGTGTCAAATGATATTTTTGTTGGAGTTGAAAGCTTCATGAGCAATTTATTTCAATTCCAAAATGTCATTTATAGAAGGCAGTAAAAACCCATGCAGTTGCATTGCTAGAGGCTGAAGTCCAGTTATTTTTTTTAATTGCTAATCTGTGAACCTTAAAGTTTATCTTCCATGAGTTCCATCCAAAGGTAATCCTTTGCAGTTGAAAATTTTCTTCCTGTTCTCAGAAAAAGCTAGGATCATAACAGAAGCTTCCAACATGGTAATTTCCTATATTTCCCTCTTCTTTTCTCTCCCCCTACCAGCAATGTTCTAAAGATTTTCAGTCTTTATGTACACTAAAATAGGTTGTGCTGGGGTCTGGAGCTAGACTGATCTTCAGCAGCAATAAATGTGCATAAAATAGAAAACTGCATCCAGTTTTTTGTATTTAGAATGAGAATGCATACTGAACCATTGGTGCAGTTTTTGCTTTAAAAAATATTATATTTGATCAAGGACCTTAAAATGTAAATACTTAAGAAAGGCTAGAGAAGGAATAATTAAAAGTCTATATTGTACACAATTCCTATTCAACTTGGAATACCCTCTACAGATTTTCCATACTTTGGAGTTTCCTTGAAGTTCCTGGAGCCCTTTTGAATTTCAGGTAGGTGTGTACGGACACATGTGTTTAAAATGGTGGACCCTATCCCTTTGTCTGGATATATGTTTCATTCTTCCCCATTTTCCTTTCTATTAGTCAGAGAGGAAAATTCAGTTCAGGTCATTGTCTCTTTACTTCTTTGTTCTAATAGACAACATTATTCTTAAACTCATTGATTTCATAGGAAAAATATTACCTGCTCTGTTATTAGATGACGGTTCAAGTTGCCACTTTTCTCCTGCTGTTCCCACAGTTCTCCTTTACATGCCTGTAGTTGCTCCTCCTTTTAGATCCATAAGGGCAAAATTCAGAAATAACAGATATGTGATGTGAGGAACTGTTCGTGGAGGAAAAAGGGAGCAGAATAATAAAAACAACTTCTGTTATAATTGATTGTTCCATTATAACCTTTTGATAGATTATTTTTGCACTTTTCAGAGTTAGAATATATTTTCTTACTACAATGAGCCTTTCAGTTCAGTTCTGTTAATTAAATCTAAATGTGATACAGTTCCATTAAAATAAAGGAAGAGTTAATAGAAATCTTAACAGCTTAAAGGTTTGACCCATATCTCATCTTTATGATGCATACATATAAAATAGTATCAATTTCAATTTCTTTAAATATTATTAAGGCTCTTTCGTTAATATTTTTCATTACATAGTTTTTTTGGAGAATTATTGTATTTTCTGTTTTATACGCAGAAGATTCGTTAGTTCTGGGAACTATTTTTGTATGAATACAAGTGCTGAAATATATATAGGTTATTTTAAAATAAAATCATTGTCAGAGCACACAGGATGGAATGTTTTTATCTCTTCCATGAATACTAAGAATTAAATTGCAGATCTTTTTCTCTTTTAAACAATTGATTTTTAGACGTGAACAAAATCAACTTCTCGCTGTTTGCAGTATTATTCTCTATATAGAATGATAATTAAAATGACTCGCACTAATTGTGGACCCTATTATTAACCACAGTTAAATTTGGTCTATTGAACAATGGCTTAATAAACCAGGATATAAATATAAATTTAATGTACTCAATTTTGTTTGCCACTTGATTCATATAGGACATTAATCCAGATTGTGGTTTGTCAGTTTATTAAATTTAGCAAACCCAACCATTATAGTTAGTATTAACTTGATCACTATGATTTTTTTCAATAAACCATAGTTTAAATTTTCTGGTTTAATGTTATATGCAAGCATTAACTGATCAGATAACTCAGTTTACCTCCTGGGTAAGTTGATCTACCAAAATTAATTTTACAGCATGGATTTTCCATTAAATATTTACTCTCAACCACCTTCTAAGCCAAGGAAAATTTTAAAGAGTCTTAGATAGTGCCCAGATATGCAGGTATTGGGGGGGTGGGGGAGCTCTTTAAATTGGTTGGCTAAAAACAAAACCAATTTCCAAAGTGAAAAATAATGAGTTTCATGTAATTCCTAACAAGTTCTATCCTAAAGCAAGAGTTGAGTTGCTGGATTCCATGGCAAAATATGGATGCTGCATTATTTGTTACATCATGAAAGGATATCTATATATACCCCAGCCATCAAAGATAATGTTTTGTTCAGTTATCATCTCTATATCCTCTTTGGGCTTAGATATTTAAAATCCCTATTTGAAACAACATCCCACTAAGACCCAAATCATAGTTTGCTTTATTTGACTATATATAAATTGTGAGCAGAATGGCTAACACTAGGCAGTTCAGCTAAAAATCCATTATATTGAAGAGATCTGGATTTTATGTAAAGGCGATATATTTATCCCAAAGTTCATTTTTTATATTTAATATGTATATATTTTATTATTTTCTCTTATCTATTTTATTTTTGAAATAGACCTTGTGTTTTATCTTTAGTTTGTCTGACATGGTCATAATATTACTTTGGTACAAATACTGCGGTACCTAACAATTAATAGTCTGGGAACCACTCATTGTGATTCTTATCTAAATTGAGCATTCTTTTGGAACCCTGACACATTCATTATTTCTAAATGTAGTTATTTTTAAATCTGCTTTAAAGATGGATTTCATGTCCTGATACAAGAATTTGTTAACTACAATTTCCCCAGTTTGAACCAATGGGAGGCTTCCTGACTGATTTTTCAATAAATCTGACAAGCAGAAAGGGATTAAAAGGTTGTATACATAAAACTCATACATATCCTGGTTTATACAGCCAAGATTCCATCGTTCAAATTTGCCTATTGTGAAGAACAAAAAGCCCCTCAGATTCAGCTGCATAATAACACTAAGCAAATAATTTTCCAATCTGCTTTAAAGACTTCCAGGTCAATGGTAGCAATGGATTTTGTAACAAGTAAATATGGAAGGTTTTTGCATCCTCCTTTCACTGCATTTTCAACAGTTCTTTCCGATTTTTAATGGAACTCTGTTCTTTCTAAGAAAAGGAAGCAGCAACAGGGAAACAGTGACTTCAAAGAGAGAGTGCTTTTCAGTGTGCAGTGTAGAATTTGTAAATTCATTTAAAAGAAGGAACAATGCTCTAGGTTGAAGTTTCAATTTGAGGAGAATTGTTGTGTGATTATTTTTCCTTAGATTAGGGCACATGTTTATGTTCATATTTGTTCTTGCTTTATTTGGTGGGTGGTAAGGAAGATAAAGGGTACCGGGTCAACCTCTTAGACACATGCATGTGTACATAAATTCAAAATTTGAATGGCTCTGAGTTAAAGGAAACTTCAATTTATGTTCTGTGGAGATTACTGTAAAAAAGAAGGAAAATGAAAGGTAAGTGATCTTAACTTTGGCTATTTAGTAAATTCTTAGAATGTTTCCACATTTGTTCTTTTCTTCTAGGTTCGGAAAAATAGAATATAATTTCTATTTTTCCATAGCCATTATTATTATATATTGCTGATTTTATGGATCCCTGTTTTTTCATAGCAATATGTAGGGTTGGTTAGATGACATCAAGTTGACATGACCATACAGGTTCTCTATATCGTGCTATGTTTAGCGATAATCCATAGCTGTTCCAAAGACATTCCAGTGATCTCTCCATTGCTATCCACAGAACAATTTTGCCAAGGTTAGACATTTTTACCCAGTCCAAATATATTCCTCATTGTCTTTCACTACTAAGTAGCCACTAATAGATGGCTACCTTTACATAAAATTGATTTTCACTTGCCACATGTTCATTTCTGATTTGATCCTGATATGTTTTGAGTTATATCAAATCATATATTTGACTGTCTTTTTTAATATCATTGTCATTCCATATTTTCATATAGTCTCATGCTTTGGAAAGAGGCCTATCCCTGCCTATCTTTGTTAACTTCTTTCTAAAGCTTCAAATTTAGCAGGCTTGATTTTCTACTTCATAATTCCAGGTTTCTCTTCTTTCATGCATCTCACATTCTATGTTCCAGTTATATGAATCCTTCTAAGTAAGGAATTCCTCTTTCAGGATTATTACTACGAAAGCCAGTTTGTGTAGCAATTAAGGCATCAGGCTAGAAACCCGGATACTGTGAGTTCTAACCTTGCTTTTGGCACAAAGCCAGCTGAGTGACATTGTGTTAGTCACTTTCTCTCAGCCCTAGAAAGGAAACAATGACAAAAATCACTTCTAAAAAAGAAACTTGCCGAAGAAACTGCAGAGAATTGTACAGCCAGTCTCTGATAATTGGGCACAACTGAGTGGAAGGGGGGGAAAATAAGGAGTTCCTCTTTCAGGATTGATACAATATGTAACCAATCTTCTTGCAGTTTTGATTTGGCTTTCTATATTTAAAGAGAAGGCCAGTCTGTGTTGGGGAAAATGGGTTATCATTTGCCACACCAGCATATTGGAACAATGTTTATATATTTTTTCTTGTCAGCAGTAAATAGTTTGTCATTGTTTTCTTCTGGTTTCCTTTTTCCTAGATGGGCTAACCCTCATTTCTATAGAGTCATACCTATATTTACCTTAATTATCCTAAGCTTCACCTTTTGATTTTATTGTTGAAGGTAATCCTAATGCTAATGCTGTCAAGATCACTAACATTATTCAGCTGTCCCATTATATCCAGATGGTGATGTGTCAGGGTTTTAAAATATAATAATAATAATAATAATAATAATAATAATAATAATAATAATAATAATAATAATAATTTATATACCGCTCCTCTCCTGAAGGACTCGGAGCAGTGCACAGCCATACAATTAAAAACATTAAATATATAAAAGTTAAAATTAAATTAAAGACCCTGGCTGTAAAACAATTAAAACCCCTCCCTTAAACCCTAAAATTTGATATAAAAATTAAAATACCCAGATCTAAAATCAGCCCAAGCCGGCCTGGTCAAAGAGCCAGGTTTTCAAGGCACGCCTGAAGGTCCCCAGGTCCGTGGTTGTACGTAACTCTGGAAGAAACCCATTCCAGAGGGCAGACGCCCCCACAGAGAAGACCCTATTCCTCGGGGTCACCAGCCAGCACTGACGGGACCGCAAGAGACCCTATGATACCCTATGATACTATGGTGATATCACTTACATAAACTTTGAAACAATATCTTACAACCTTGCCAAGAAAGGACAAATGAAGGATTATTGGCCAGTGCAACCAACCTTGGCTCTGTCCCAGAGATCTGGAAAGGGATTTTCCTTGCATTTTTATTTGCCGACTTCATGATGCCATTTTATATGAAATATGCTAAAGAGCTCATTTAGTTAGCAAAATTTGAGTTGTAAAGGATTATTTTTTTGTTTTAGATGTGTTTGTGTTACAAAAAATAGGGGGTTGTTTTGTTCATTTGTGTTTGTACCAGGTTTTACAGTTAATGATGGCTACAATCAACCAAGTCAGTTTCCAGCAGTACAGCAGCTTCAGGATTCAAGCACTCTTGAATCTCAGGCTCTTTCAACAAGCTACCATCAACCAAGTCTACTTCAGGTTCCTGCCCCCGACACTATCAATGTAGTAAGTATTTATTAAAAGATTGAAGAAACCATGCTGTTTCTGATTTGGGGCTCTGGATGAGATTTTAGATGAGATTTCGATCTGTTTTTTATGTGACTTCAAGGCTAATAATAAGACAGCGATAGCTTTGATGGATGATCAGCATTAGAAACTGAAAGAATTCATTTCTTGAACCTTAGTATTTAAAAAGAGAGCCATAGTATGTCTAGTTGGGAAGGATCTCAGAGGGATCTTTTTGGCAAGATGCAAATCCAATTAGATCTTTGGATCCAATTTCAGAAGATTGTGCTGAATGTAATTGCTGATTTAGATGGATTGGCTTGGTAATGGAGAACTAATAGAAGCTTAATGCAGATAAGACTTCAGTCAAAAGGCAGATATATGTTAGGAATTATTTGGGTGGATTTATTGTCCCTTTGAAGAATTAGTTATTAGAATTAGTTATTCCAGTGTCATGATCATATTTTAGTAATGTCTATTATTTTGTATAACTAAAGTTAATGTACCAGTTGTAATTACTTGTTTTGTATCAGATCTCTGCTAAATTCATCTCATTTGGATGATTTCCTGTATTATATTGCAGTGAAATCCTTCATCAGAGCCAGTTATAAATAAGGTTATCACTACTTTATTGCAACTTTACTGGTTACAAATCTGTGTCTAAGCCCTGTTACGATCATAGGTGACAACATGTAAATAGGATATTTTAAAAATACTTTTGCCATAAACAATGCTACAGCAGGCCTTTTCAGTTGCTTCTGCCAAATGCTGGAAATCTACATTTGGAACTCAGATGCTAGAATTCTCTTTCAGTTGTATCTTCATACTTTTTTCTGATAAACCATGACTTTTAGATTGACTCACTGGTAAAGTAAATGTTAGTACCTTTTTCATGAATCCCTTTTATTTCCTTTTATGTTTTGATCATATGTTCTGTATTGTATAGTTAGCCATCTTGAAAATACATTTTGATAGAAAAGCAACTTATATGTGACTACTTTTTCTCTCTTCAAAATTAACATTTATTTAAATAAAAAAATTAACATTTATTTAAATCAAAGAAATAATCTATGCTGAGAATAGGATTATGGCATTTTGGAATCACTTGGGTTTAAATTTCTACCCTTTAAATCAGAGGTCCCCAAACTTGGCAACTTTAAGACTTGTGGACTTCAAGTCCCAGAATTCCTCAGCCAGCAGGCTGACGAATTCTGGGAGTTGAAGTCCACAAGTCTTAAAGTTGTCAAGTTTGGGGACCCCTGCTTTAAATCTTCTACCCTTACAGCACGGGTGTCACATTCACAATGTCATGTTGCTGTCACGTGACGTATCATGACATTTTTTTCCACTCTGCAGAGCTGGGGTGAGCATGGCCTGTGTGTGTCACATCCGGCCCGTGGGCCACCAGTTTGACACCCCGGCCTTATGGGCTAAAATGGAGGTTATTATCCATTATATATTTAAAGGCTTTATTTTAATGTATTGATAACCAGGCTACCCGATTAGTTCAAGATCAGTCATCAGACCTTGAGATGCATGCGCAGCGTTCCCAGTTTCTGGAAGATAATGATGATCAAAGCAAAAGATCTTACAGGTATGTCATATTTCAAAAGATAGTTATACATAAGTTTTGCTGGCATTAAGCCAGAATTAAAGTTTTCACATGTTCCTAGGTATTCATCAATGCCTTTGTTTCATTTTATTCAATGTAAACTTTCGTTTTAATAGGTGTGAGTATTGCAATAAGGGCTTCAAGAAATCTAGCCACTTGAAGCAGCACGTCCGTTCACACACTGGGGAGAAGCCTTATAAGTGCCAACTGTGCGGCCGGGGATTTGTCTCTTCCGGAGTTCTTAAATCTCATGAGAAAACACATACAGGTGATGGAAATTTTGGTAATCTTTGGTTCCCTTGAAAATCCTTTTGGCTTACTTAAAATGGACGGTACAATGGGATTCAAGCCCAGAGATACAGGTAGTCCTCGACTTAGGACCGTAATTGACCCCAACATTTCTGTTGCTAATTGAGACAGTTGTTAAGTGAGTTTTGCCCCATTTCTTGCCATCGTTGTTAAGTGAATCACTGCAGCTGTTAAGTTAGTAACATGGCTGTTAAGTGAATCTGGCTTCCCCATTGATATTGCTTGTCAGAAGGTTACAAGCGGTGATCATACGACACCGGGACATTGTGACCATCATAAACATGAGTCAGTTGCTAAGCATCTGAATTTTGATCACATAACCATGGAGATGCTGTAACAGTTGTAAGTGTGAAAAATGGCCATAGATCACTTTTTTCTTTTTCTTTTAATAAACTTTATTAGTCTTTTATGTCTTTTAAAAACAAAAAGATAATCATTAACAGTTCTATGACATCAGTCTCATACATTTCTATCTTTTGTGCATATTTACAAATATATATAATTTGTGCAAATATATACATTTAATCTATAAATTGCTTATCTTAAATTCTTTCATTTTCCTTTTTTCCCCTTTAAACTATACTTTATTAAACTTTTATTACATTAAAAACATCAAAAAAAATATATCACTCAACAACAATTTGTAATGATTCTCTTACGACAATTCATACATTATTTACAGATATTAAATTATGCATAATTACATTCTTATTTTATCTATTACTTACGGTTAATAACCATCTATCTTTAATCTATCTCCATTCTATCCAGTTATACCATTGTTCCCACACCTTATAAAATACAGGGGGCAGAAAAGTATTTAGTCAGCCACCAATTGTGCAAGTTCTCCCACTTAAAAGGATGAGAGAGGCCTGTAATTGTCATCATAGGTATACCTCACTTATGAGAGACAAAATGTGAAAACAAATCCAGACAATCACACTCTGATTTGGGTAGAATTTATTTGCAAATTATGGTGGAAAATAAGTATTTGGTCAATATCAAAAGTTCATCTCAATACTTTGTTATATATCCTTTGTTGGCAATGACAGAGGTCAAATGTTTTCTGTAAGTCTTCACAAGATTGTCACACACTGTTGTTGGTATGTTGGCCCATTCCTCCATGCAGATCTCCCCTAGAGCAGTGATGTTTTGGGGCTGTTGCTGGGCAACACGGACTTTCAACTCCCTCCAAAGGTTTTCTATGGGGTTGAGATCTGGAGACTGGCTAGGCCACTCCAGGACCTTGAAATGCTTCTTACGAAGCCACTCCTTCGTTGGCCGGGCGGTGTGTTTGGGATCATTGCCATGCTGAAAGACCCAGTCATGTTTCATCTTCAATGCCCTTGCTGATGGAAGGAGGTTTGCACTCAAAATCTCACGATACATGGCCCCATTCATTCCTTCCTGTACACGGATTGGTCGTCTTGTTCCCTTTGCAGAGAAACAGCCCCAAAGCATGATGTTGCTACCCCCATGCTTCACAGTAGGTATGGTGTTCTTTGGTTGCAACTCAGCATTCTCTCTCCTCCAAACAGTTCTACTTTGGTTTCATCTGACCATATGACATTCTCCCAATCCTCTTCTGGATCATCCAAATGGATCATCCAGACGGGCCCGGACATGTACTGGTTTAAGCAAGGGGACATGTCTGGCACTGCAAGATCTGAGTCCCTGGCAGCATAGTGTGTTACTGATGGTAGCCTTTGTTACGTTGTTCCCAGCTCTCTGCAGGTCATTCACTAGGTCCTCCGTGTAGTTCTGGGATTTTTTCTCACAATGTTCTTGTGATCATTTTGACCTCACGGAGTGAGATCTTGCATGGAGCCCCAGATCGAGGGAGATTATCAGTGGTCTTGTATGTCTTCCATTTTCTAATTATTGCTCCCACAGTTGACTTCTTCACACCAAGCTGCTTGCCTATTGCAGATTCAGTCTTCCCAGCCTGGTGCAGGTCTACAATTTTGTTTCTGGTGTCCTTCGACAGCTCTTTGATCTTCACCATAGTGGAGTTTGGAGTGTGACTGTTTGAGGTTGTGGACAGATATCTTTTATACTGATAACGAGTTCAAACAGGTGCCATTAATACAGAGTGGAGGACAGAGGAGCCTCTTAAAGAAGAAGTTACAGGTCTGTGAGAGCCAGCAATCTTGCTTGTTTGTAGGTGACCAAATACTTATTTTCTACCATAATTTGCAAATAATTTCTTTCCAAATCAGACAGTGTGATTGTCTGGATTTGTTTTCACATTTTGTCTCTCATAGATGAGGTATACCTATGATGACAATTACAGGCATCTCTCATCTTTTTAAGTGGGAGAACTTGCACAATTGGTGGCTGACTAAATACTTTTTTGCCCCACTGTATCGAGGTCTCTTTATCTTTTAAGCTCAACGTTAATTTGTCCATTTCTGCACAGTTCATAATTTTTTGTATAACAAGTTTCTCTGAGGGTATGCATGGCTGTTTCCAATATTGAGCAAAGACAATCCTGGCAGCAGTTAATATGTGTAATAGTAAATATTTTGTACTCTTTACATATTTTTTTAAAGATCCCCTATAGGAAGAATTCCAGTTCTAGATCTAATTGTTCGTTAGTCACTTTTTTCACTGTTGTAACTTTGAATGGTCACTAAATGAACTGGTACAATGCAAAGGACTATCTGTTTTTAATTCATCTTCCATTTACCATTTCAATAATAATTTATTGAAAGCTGCTGTGCAATCCAAAGAAAAGATAGATTTAGGTGATCATGACCATTTCCAGAAAATGGAATGTATATCGCTTTGATTGTGGAGATTCCATTTAATTAATGGAATTAAAAGTTACCAGTTACAAAATCATCTATAAATTCACAAAAAGCAGTATCAGTGTAGTGACTTGTTTAAAAAAACTGAAGTAATAATGAGATAATACATTTGAAATCCTCACTCAGCCATGAAGCTCATTTCATGACAGAACAAGTCAGTCTTTATAACATGAATTTCATAGGATTGTTTTGAATACTTTTGTAAGGGAGGAGTAACCTTATATTGCAGCTGAATGTAGACTAAAATGTAGTGAATAAATAAAAAATAAATACATCTGTGGAACTAAGTGGAAGTCATTAGAATATGTTTTCACATTTGCCTTTGTTTAGTATAATTTTTGTAGTACAGACATATTATAAAACCACTACTTCCCATTTCTATTTACTTTCCTTGTCCCCACCCCAGGAGTTAAAGCATTCAGTTGCAGTATTTGTAATACTTCCTTCACCACCAATGGAAGCCTTACTAGACATATGACAACTCATATGAGTATGAAGCCCTACAAGTGCCCATTTTGTGATGAAAGCTTCAGAACCACAGTTCACTGCAAAAAACATATGAAAAAGCATCAAACAGTGTCTTCAACAGCAGCAACAGGTGGAGAGGTAGCAGGAGGGGGTAAGCAACTTTCTCTGTGTAGCAGAAAAGCATATTACAATTACCCTCCACTTATGACTAGTTGTTTAACTAGCATTCAAAGTCTTGGAAAGGGTGCTCTACAGCGCATAAAGCACTTCGGGCCATTGTAAAATATTGGATCTCTTCCTCCCTGTCGCATGACTGTATTTTCAGTACTTGGCAGTTGGCTCACATTTCTAACCAGTTGCCAACACCCTATGATCATGTGATTGTCATTTGCAATTTTCTCTGCTGGCTTCCCCAGAAAGTCTGGGGAAGCCAGCAGAGAAGGTTGCAAGGGTAGAGGGGAGAGTGGAACTGAAATCCTTTGTGCACAGAAGGAAAGGAAAGCCCTTGGTGGGCTATCAGGAGGATCTCAGCAGACAGATCTTTTGTTCTGTCTCTTTTAACAATCTGGAGATCACGTAACAATCACAACCTAGAGTGCCAGGATTACAGTCATTGAGCAAAGCAACGGTGGGCATCTCACTTAGCAACCACTTGTCCAAAAAGATTCTGGTCTCAATTGTACTGATAAATTGAGAATTAGCAATAAATGTTCTTTAGCATAAAAACATAGGATTTTTTTTGCCCGGAATTGTATAAGTTTTATAATCTTGAAAGAGAACATGCATCACACTATTGTGTTGTTAGTTGACATAGAACATATAGTGGCTTTGAAGATACATTTCTAATGCCCTTTAATCTATACTTTTGTGCAATTGCTACGAATAACTGGATTTTGCTTTAACATCCATGAAGTTTCTTTGACATTACTGGTCTTTAAAAATGTTCCTTCCCTATTTAATGATGCAGACGAAGAGGAGGCAACATCTGAAAAGACAAGCTCTCGAAAATCTAGGCCAGGTGTTATCACATTTACGGAGGAGGAAACAGCCGAACTTGCAAAAATTAGACCTCAGGAAAGTGCCACTGTCTCTGAAAAAGTTCTCGTCCAGTCTGCAGCCGAAAAAGACAGGATTAGTGAAATCAAAGACAAACAAGCGGAAATGGAGGCTGAGCCAAAATATGCCAATTGTTGTACTTATTGCCCAAAAAGCTTTAAAAAACCAAGTGACTTAGTTAGGTAAGTGAATGTAGATTATTTTTTTTTAGTTTTGCTATATGAATTATATTCCTTTGCAGTTTACTTTCTTTCATCTTTAATTTAAAGGAAGAGGCAGGCAATTTTCCAGTCATAATCTGCATGTAAGCATGAGAAAATGGGTACCACCTGCCACACCAACTAATTTGTACTATTTCTGAGTAACTCTTTATAAGATAGTCTGACTTCTCAATGTTGGCAGGGTCTCATCTATCAGTGCAGTACCAACTTCATGCTCAATATTTTGATGACATTATTTTCCACTTAGAAGCTGGTCATACTGAAACCGAGTTTTGAAAGCATTTTGCAGTAAAGTGTAAATATAGCTCTGTTACCTCATGTTCTTTGGATTTTAGCAGTGATAGCAAAATAACAAAGTACTATTTTAACTACTTAAATGACAACTGGTCTATGGGCGTCTTGGCTAAATACTATTTCTATCATCCTCTTCTTTTCAGATTACAATTTTTCCATCAAATAATTCTTTATTGTTTATTTTACAAAGTTATGTTGACCACCAGGAGGCAGTATGTGATTGGCTTCATCCTTATTGAAACTCATCAGGTGTACATCTGATGAATCCTAATAGGGATAAAACTAGACATATATTACATCCTGGTGATCAGTACAACTGAAAATATCATATAGGTTGCATATACTGTATAAAACACAAAAAATCCCCTACCCCCCAGCCCAGTAGTGGAGGTGAAAGTCATTTAATGCTGTATAGGAAAGCATGGCATAAGGTAACACCTGACTCAGAGTTGAAGAAAAGTGGATTGTATATAGAAATTTCTTCACCCATGTCAATTTATTTACAATATTTATCTCCTAATCTGTATTCAGAATCAAGTTTGGAAAGTACAGTATATTGTAGACAATATACTTCTTGAAGAAGAAAAAAAAGTTTTTACTGTGTTCTTAGGCTGCGTTGAATCTAGACCATAACCTATAGGAATATGAGGCCTAACTGAAGATGAAGCCTAACTGAAACTTCTTAGCTATTGTAATTGTATATATACAAAAGCTATTGTATATTATGTAATAAACCTAATATACCTTATAATGATTAGAACAAATATCTTTGGCTAGGCACGTACGTATTCATACGGGAGAAAAACCTTACAAATGTGATGAATGTGGAAAAAGTTTTACTGTAAAGTCGACTTTGGACTGTCATGTAAAAACACACACAGGTATGTAAGATCATGAGCACTTCCAACTTAATTAGATAATAGTGAATAAACATCAGATATATTGTACCTTGTATTTTAGGCTGATAATCTGGGAAAGATAGTTTGTTTTCTAATGAATTAACAGTTTAGCTTTTAATACTTAAGTATGCAGTTTGGTTTCCCTCCCCACATTCATTTCTTCCTCCACTTATTTATCTGAAAGGTGATTAAGCCAATATATTTGGGGAATACTAGCAGACTTTGTCTATGACCTAAAAGTTTTTTTCCCCAAAAAACTTGAAAACTTAGGAGTAGGTTATGATTTAGGAGGAAGTCTCGTTTAAACAATTTTTTATCAAATACTATAAAACATGAATGCAGGTTGTTTAATACCCAAACAAAATCTAGCATAAATTTATATGTGATCAGAAGTAATGTATATTTTGCTGTATACTGTTTCATTATTCTCCAGGTCAGAAACTTTTCAGCTGCCATGTATGTAGTAATTCATTTTCTACAAAAGGGAGTTTGAAAGTTCATATGCGTCTACATACTGGAGCAAAGCCTTTTAAATGTCCACATTGTGAGTTAAGGTTTCGGACTTCTGGCCGCAGAAAGACTCATATACAGTGCCATTTTAAATCAGAGGCCAAAAAAGCCAGGAAAGCTGGCTCTCGTGCTCCAGCCAAAGGTCTACAGCCAGTCAGTCTTCTGAATTCATCCACAAATGATCCTAACGTTTTCATCATGAATAACTCTGTGCTGACAGGCCAATTTGACCAAAATTTGCTCCAGCAAAGTATCGTTGGTCAGGCTATCCTTCCTGCTTCTATGTCAGGTAAACCTGGAAGTGTTTCATTCAATTTTCCTGGGGGGTTCAGTTTGAGAAAGGTTAATGTAGAAATGTTCATGCTGTTCAAAATCAAAGTCTTCTGCAGCTCCTGTTAATGTTGATAGAGAGACTTTCAAGGCAGATGTTGGTACAGTCACATCTGTTTGGGCTCTCTGGACAGAGGCTTCCACAGATGATTTAATTGAGTCTCTCCATCTTTGTGCAGTTTATAACGTAACGATTTACAGGTGTGTTTGAAAGTCATGCAGAGAGGACATTTGCGTTTTTTTTGTGGGGAAATGCTTGGGTTATAGTAGGGGAAAATGCAGTTTTACTCTGATGATTACAGGATTTCTATCTTTCCTTTCATTAAGATATAATTATTGATATCTTGGAAATAAGATATAACAACTACCAAATTGAATAGAATGATAAAATATTTAAAAAATCCAATCAGTTGCTTCATAAAATTAGCATTAAATCACATGGCTAAAATATCAGTAGCAAAATTATTGAAAACCATAAATTCTGGTACATTTATTATATATTATAGAATGCTAATAATTATTTTGGTACAAATAGTTTTAGCCATTTAGTATATATGCATTTGTGTTGTGTCATTCCCACTCTATGTACGTTCACTTACTTAAATTCATTTGTATGTATAGAATGCACACACTTTCTGATTTCATTGCCATCACAATCAACCAGGATTAATCAATTTGGCACTTTTTAAAATACACAGTACCAATTTTATGGTTTTATTGGTATTAACACTATGCAGTATTGCATATTTATTTAAAAGAAAGATTAATTATTCAATAAGGAATTCCTCAGTTTTAGGTTTTCAATTTTAATTATTGTAGTATAGCTTGCTTAATTCACTGATGTAGAATAAGGATTAATTAATTTATGTTTAATCTTTGTATATAAAAACTGGAATATATATAAAATATGGCTGTTTTCTTTGGTAGCTGGAGGTGATTTAACTCTATCCTTGACAGATGGTAGTTTGGCCACCCTTGAAGGAATACAGTTGCAACTTGCTGCCAACTTGGTTGGACAGAATGTTCAAATTTCTGGAATAGATCCTAATAGCATTAACAATATTACTTTACAGGTGGGTTTATTCTATATTATCCTTCATAAGCTGTTAAATAAATTATGCATGTGCAAATACCCATAATCCCTTGCTTTTAATCTCCAGATCTTTCATTTAATGACTACATAATGTTTTAAGGGCTGTTTTTTCTTTCCTTCCTATAAGTAATTTTCTTTGCAATTTTGAATGCGTCCCTCTAAAAGGGGATTTAGAATAGCTGAATTGATAAATGTGAAAAATAACTCATTTATCGTAAGTCATATTGCTGAGAATGTTTCTTGTTATCTTTCTGACCCAGTATCTCTCCTATATTACATTTGAAAGTTTTTATCAGAGATGATGCACTGAAAAGAAAACCCTTGACCTGCAGCTGTCCAACATTTTGATTTTCTAAGAAAGTTAATCATGTTCATGTAGAGTTCAGAACCTTTCTTATAAATAATACTTGACACTTTGCTTTGAAGAAGCCAACTTTAAAAAATATTTCTAAAAGGTCTTCAGATGGAATAAAAAGTCTGCTGAATGCCAATGGACATGAAAAATTTAGATGTTTTAATGCTAAAAAGGAAAATGAAGTGGCTCAGATTCACAAAATACAACTTCTAGCAGAATTCGTATTTTATTTAATACCTGCCAATTGTTGGCTGATATTTGAAATAGCCAATGTAACATTGCCACAAAACATTAAAACTATCCAGTTTGTGCAATATTGAAACAGGTTATTATCTATGAGATGAGATAACTTTTGTTGCTTGGGTATTATAGATTTACTATACTCAGGGTTAGAAAATAAAAATGGAATATATTCCTATTGAACTTGTTTCTTTTCAGATTGACCCCAGTCTTTTGCAACAGACTCTTCAACAGGGTAATGTACTGACCCAGCAGCTAACAGGAGATCCCACTTTGGCATCTCAGAACTCCTCCCTACAGACAGCAGAAAGTACAGTGTCAGCAGCAAATGTGGTAATACAGCCTTTGTCAAGCTTGTCCTTACAGCCCAATGTTACTTCTTCAGCAAATATGACAATGGGGCCTATGGCTGAGCAAGAATCTGTATTGGCTACAACTACTTCAGGTAAATATAGTAGAAAAGCAAATAAATTTGAAAAGCTTTTTGATTAACATTATCTAAATTCTTCTTATTTTCCTATCTTATAATCATACCACTATAATCTGATAAAACACATATTTCTATTAATAAAAATTTCTAAAATAGATCAAGATAGGGCCATCTTATGCTCACAGGCCAGAAATTTAATTCACTTATCTTAGGAATATCACCCTGAAATCGTTTGTGATCCTCCTGAGAAAAAGCTGGCCTATTTCTGAGTTCTGAACTTAGGGATATTTTTCTATCTTTTAATTACTTAAATAATATAAATTATGATTGCTTAATACTTTTGGAAAAACCAAAGATTTGATTCCTCACTGAGAATGGTTGCACAAATAGTCACTTGCAGGAGTCTGGAAGAAAATTCTTCAGATTAGTCCCAAGAATCACAAATAACCTTCTTACTCCTTCAGATCTAACCGGATAGACCACCTGTTTTGTGATTGTGATTCCAATTTTTGGATTATCTATATGGCAACCATTAATGTGTGATATATATCAAAGCCAGCTCTCTTACATTTTTTTAGTTATGTGTCCATCGCTGTTATAACATTACATATGACTAATGTAAAGCCTGACTACTTTTATTTAGTTTATTTTACTTATGTTCAGGTTCACAGGATCTGTCTCAAGTTATGACTTCACAGGGAATGGTATCAACTGCCAATGGTCAACATGAGATTACGCTGACAATAAATAGTTCTGGTCTGAGTCATGTTTTAACTCATGCTTCTAGTTCAACCACTACTAATTCATCAGGAACCCCTCAAGAGATCACCCTTACTATATCTGGCAAGTATAATTGTGAAATTATTCTGATTCTTCTCCATTGATTCTTTTTAATAAAACATACTCATTTGCAGGTTTGTCTTAGGATTTAGGGTATTTTTGTTGGGGTTATATTTGGTGGGATTAAAAATTAGCGTTGTAGTATGTTTTGTATAAATGTTCTCTTTGATCTTTAACCGATTAGTACCAATCGAGTATCTATATATATATAAAAGCCAAGTACCACTCACTCATCACAAAATCTCCAGAACCATGAAGCTTACAAACTTGAAATTTGGAATGTATGTTCCTCTTGGTTTCTAGGTGCTCACTAAGAAAGGATTTTTCAAAATGACCATCAGAGCATTAGTATTTCTTATATAGTAATTAACATGCTCTGATGCTAAGGAATTCTACTCCCTTTCCCCACTTGAAAAGAACCTGTTCCAATTGCTAGTTGCCTCACATTCCGTTACCTCAGTTCTAGCTGGCAGACATTCCACTCTTTCACTCAGGAGCGGCCTGGGGCTCCTTACAGTACTAAACATCCATACCTCACCAAAATGTCTACGCCTTCCACCTATGGACCTGCTTCCGGACTCAAAGCGGCGGGAGTGATATTCCCTTACTTGTTTCAGTCGCCGACCACCACTGAGCCAACGGAATGTGAACCAAATTTCTCCTGCATAGCCCAGTCACAAAGTTAGTACATTATAGATTTTTTTTTTGAAAATTTTGAGGTTTCTGGTGAAGAGAAACTACTGCAGCTTCTGCCTCACGTGTTTCTTTCATATATATGGAAATATATGATCTATATTGTGAAATAATTCATAGTTATATACTTTGAACTTGACATGATGTGGCATACTTGTCTCTCAATTCGTTATACATGAGAATAATTCTGTGCTTTATTTCATTATTTCATGCTCTATGTATATATTGATCCTGTCAGTATACATAAAAATAGGATGCAGTGGTCCCTTTAAATGTAAAGCTTAGTCATACTGCAACTTTCATTCTGAAGTTTTTATTATTTTCTTTTCAAAATTAAAACTGCTCATTTTAAATAATACTAAAATGTATAAAGTTTCAGGATGGTGCTAGTTGCTGAGAGCTTTGTTACTGTAAAAGGAAAGTGAACCTTAGATCTGAAGTGGCTAAACCATTCCATTTTCTATTTAGGACAAGATCTTATCCAACACATTTCGTCTGGCAACAATGAGCTGAATGGGAACCTACGATTGGCAACACCTAATATCACTAATCAATCACCTTCTACCACACTAACTATAAATAATGATCAATTACTGTCTCAGAACCCAACGTTGAATAGTTCTTCAGGTAAGTTTTCATTTATTTTCCTCAAATTTGCTAGTTTGCACATAGTTACTTAGAACTATTTTACAGTGAACTCCAATGGAATTTACATATGAAAAGATATTATAAATTATTAGTTTGAACCACATGGTTATCTTTAGTAGGAAGTATTTGAGACAGACATGCTTTGGAGGAATAGGCTCATGGAGAGAATGAGATTTACCTTGTCAAGGTGCAAATATGGCACAGCTTACCTTCCCAAGGGGCTTAAATTCAGTCCAAAATTATGCACCCACAGAAGTCACTTCCAATGCTAGAACTGCCAAGCAAGAACTTGCAGTCATTAAAGGCATCCCACTTCACTGTGATGGGGAGGATATGTTGTTTTGTATTATGTTTTCAAAATATCAATAGCATTTAGACATATGTATTGCTTCACAGTGCTTTACAGTCCTCTCTAAGTGATTTGCAGTGTCAACATATTGCCCCCAATAATCTGGGTCCACATTTTACTGACTCAGAAGGATGGAAGGTTGAGTCAACCTTGAGCCGGTCAGGATCAAACTCCTAGCAGTGGGAATGCAGAGTTAGCCTGCAATACTGCATTCTAACCAGTGCTCCACCGCACACTTTTATTGAAAATAAAAGATTTCCATACCGATTAACAGCTGTGGATCAGGACAGTGCCTTTGAAACTCCTGTCTATCAACATTACTTGGAGCCTGGCAGTTTATGTTTCCTCGAGACATAAAAGTAGAAATGATTGCTTTGCACAGATTTTCATCACACCAAAGTAATCATTTGAATATTTTAATATCCTTGTAATCTAAATTCCTGTTCCACCTTAACCTAAATTTCAGTGCACCTTGTGTTTGCTTACCTGATAGCTTTAATTTAGGAATTCAAGGCAATACACATAGCATTCTCTTTTCTTGTTTCCCCCCACTCCACAGCAATCTTCTGGCATAGGTTGAGTTAAAAGTGTGGTCCCTTTTGAGGTGGACCAGGTTAGGAGGCAAATACCCAAGGAAATACATTATGATACAGATAGTCCTCAACTTACGACCACATTTGAGCCCAAAATTTAGGTTGCTAAGTGAAACATTTGTTAAGTGAGTTTTGCCCCATTTTTCAGTCTTTCTTGCCACAGTTGTTTAAGTGAATCGTTGCAGTTGTTAAGTTAGTAACATTGTTAAGTGAATCTGGCTTCCTCCATTGGCTTTGCTTGTCAGAAGGTCACAAAAGCTGATCATATGATCCCTAAACACTGGAAGCATCATAAATACGAACCAGTTGCCAAGCATCCGAATTTTGACCATGTGCAGTGGTTGAAAATGTTGTAAAACAAACTTAACTTACCTTTTTCAGTGCTGTTGTAATTTTGAAGGGTCACTAAATGAATTGTTGTAAGTCAAGAACTACCAATATAAGCTATAATAACAGAATCTTAAAAACCTGACAGTTTGTCTTTCCTTCTCTTATACCCAGGGTAATCATGGTGGACCACACTTGATTTGTTTTCCCCTCACTCTCTCCTGTCTTTTCAGGCAAAATTGATATTTTGGTAATGACTGCGACATATTTTTTTCAAGCCATTTTCTTTGCTGAGAGAGTGAATTCCCCAAGGTTTTTCAGTTTGGTCTTCCACCAAACATGCTGACTTTCCCATTACAAATTACATTAGTGCAACCTTCCTAATCCTGACATTCTAAATCAAACATATGTTAAACGTATTAATCAGGGCAAGTAATCCAAGATATTACACAATATACAAGTTAATGTCATTTAAGCTCTTGTTAAAATCTGTGATTCCAGCCTATTCTGTTGAATTTGCTTGTTGCATACAGAATATATGAGGGCAGGTATACATTAATTTATATTAATTGTTTCAAATTTAAAAAAAAATAATTTAATTTTTTAAACAATTTTAATTGTTAGGAATACACTTTTTTTCCAAGTGGTGAGTAGCACAGAACTGTTTTGGAGTAAGATACTTACAGTTGTCATTGGAATTTAAATTTTGCATAGGTTACCAAATGGCTAAATAATGAAGAATCTAAGAATGTTGTACATACACCCCCTATTATGAATTGTGATTCTGATTTTGAACTCTTACGATATACATTTTGTAGAACTCAACACTTCAAGCGGAAACCTTCCAACGACACCACCCTTGTCTCAGGCAGCTCAGAATCTAGTAATGTCATCTCCGGGTGTAGGAGGAGATGGTAGCGTCACGTTGACCCTGGCTGATACTCAGAGTATGTTATCTGCTGGTCTTGATGCAGTGACACTTAATATCACTTCACAGGTTTGTGTCATTTCTCTGATCTATTCTATCCTGCTCTCAACATTTGCTAAAAGTTTTTTTCAAAATTTGAAAAAAAAAATTAAGATAATTGTAAGTTAATCCTGCTTGTAAAGCAATGAGTATTTTTTAAAGTGCTATATACCTCGTTCTTCATCTCACCCCAAATCAATTAACTGCAAAAGTCACAGTTAATCCCTCAAGGATTAAGGGGTTAATCATGGATTAAGCCTCGTGGTTTTCATACAATGGCCTTGAGAACTATGAATAAAAGATTTTTTTTCAATCGTATATCAGAATACCTTATATAATGCTGCATCTTCATTGCTTTCCGCTTAGTAGCCAAATCAAAGTATGTAAAGCTGAAATAAATGTTTGTTAAGTTTTTTATATAGCCTTCTCAACTTTGGTTTTCTCCCTTATGTTTAGTTTTTTTTTTAAAAAAAATTAACAAGTGACAAATGCTCTTGAATTTGTTAGTACTATATACTAACAAATTGATGATGCTGTAAGTGTGATTTATTGGGCAGATTTCAGATTTAATGCAAAACTTTCATTAATGTGATCATAGGATATCAATAAATTAATTTTACATTACATATTATCATATTTAGGCTAACTAACATTAGACAAATTAAATATTTTGGGGTTATTAATAAAATAAGAGCTTAAACTTTTTATTTAGCTGTGATATTAGATTATATAATGTAATCTTATCTATTGGTAATTTTAGTTACCTATGAGTGGAAAGTTTAAATAATAAATATGTTAATTGCCTTAGATTTTGATGATGTGAATTAGTTGCACATTTTACTAAATATTTGGAAATTTCTTTATCAGGGTCAACAGTTCCCTGCTTTACTCACAGATTCTACTCTCTCTGGCCAGACCAATTCAAGTTCACAGCAGGTCATCCTAGTCAGCCATGCTCCACATTCCGTACCTGCAAACCATGATGAATTAACTTATCAGGTAAGTGGTCTTCATTAACCTTTCTTGAATGACGACGCAGTCAATTTGTGTCTTATATCTGAGGTTGTTAGTTATCTTGCTCATTTATTTCATTAGGGATAATATCTATGAAAACTTCAATTTGACACGGGTTTTGCCCTTCCAAGGAGAATTTGAGATGGCACTATATTAAATGTAGTATTTGTCATTTTTCTAAATGAGACCTGAAGTGCAGTCCTTTATATAGGAAGCATGTTATTCAGTAGGAATTACTTCAGGTAGTGTGTATTATAATGTTCTCAGGACTGGTACTCTCCCAATATATTAGATACTGTCAATTGCCATAATCCCCTGTCAGTGTGGCCTCTAATTAATGGATTCTGAAACTTGGAAGCCCAATATATCTAAGTAATTTGTTTGAAGAAACTCATACAGTGTATGGAACTGTAGCCTTAGGCTGATGATATTTTTATTCACAGCTATCCTAGTGAATTTAATACAGCATATTTTTGCATAGATACACTTTATTGGTGTAAGATGCATTTTTTTTATTTTAAAGTCGAAATTTGATTCTCTCGTGATTGTTTTATTTTTAATATTTATTTGATCTTGTTCCTCTATGCTCTGGTTGCACCTCATCAGCACCTCATCATTGTTTAATTCTTCTGATTTTCTCTTACATCACCTATCTGAAACCTACTATTATTATTATGGTGCTCTTTTGGATTTTTTTTTAGGATAGTTTTTCAAATTAATTATGATTATTGTGTTAATGATTGTTACTTGTGAATTTGATAGCTGGGTTAGCTTGCCTCGTTTTTTTCCAACAGCATCCTATAAAATTCCCTGAACGAGCAATGGTGAAGATTGCTCATGTTGTTTATATCCGGCTTCTGAAGAATCTTTGAGCAAGGAGGCTCTGTTTAGTTGTTTGATTGATAGATCCTACATACATTTTGCTTTTTTTTAATTAATTGAATTTAAATGTGAAGTCTGTAAAGCAAGAAAAGGTACAACTTCCCTGTTTTCCCGGTTTGGCCTATTCATTGCTGGCCTTGACAGATGCCTTAATCGTGTGCTAACATTACATTTGAAATCATTTAATTTAAAGTATATCTTTAAAATGGGCTGTCTGATGAGTGCAGTATTCTTTAGGAAGTCCTCCTTGCCCACCTAGTTAACCTAAAATCCTGGACAGCCAGCTTTTGCAATGTGTACAGTATGCACAGTAATACATGATTCAAAATATGACTACATTTGATACTTTCTTGTCTGATCTTTGCACTGAGGCTTTAAAAAAGAGAATAAAGTTTTAAAAGTCAGGTCATATTTTTTCAGTTTAATATTTATGACTTTGCTGTACTAAAAATGCCCATATCTCTATGGATTGCCTTCACATCTTTTTAAGGAAAATATTATATTCAAATATGTAATTTATTATTTCTATTTGACATCGTTTTCCAGATGTACTATGCAAAAAAATCTTTGTTTAAATATGACTAACTTTGCAGTAAAGAGTGGTACTATCAATTCATTTAACTTCTCAGCAATTTCTGCTTTTCTTTCAGTACCAGTACCAGCTCCTTTACCACTATAGCTGATTTATTACAGCTAATATGCTTTAACATAGAGTTTTGGTATCGCTGTGCTCTACTGTATTTGTTGATTGTTTCTTACTATTCATGAAATCTGTTTCTGAAGATCCCATGTAAGGAAATACTTTTGTTCTACTATCTATTCACTTCTCTTTCCTGAAAACACCATTCTTAATTTTTCTCCCCTCCTTTCATTCTTATTCTCAACTAATCCTATTTGGTTTGTGATTAATTTCTCTGACCACACTAATAATTTTTATATCCTTGCATGTCTTCGTGTAAACTTAAGCTACAAATAGTTGCCTCACCTGTCTGTTTTCCCTCTTCATTTTCATTGTCCACCACAAAGCTTCCTCTTTGCTGGCTTCCATAGAATTGCTTTTTACTGCTTCAACAGTAACTAATTATGACACAAGAATGGAAAGTCTTACCTGATGATTTTTTTTTTTTTTTGGTTCATGGGTGATGTCTCTTTTGATCTTAAGTCTAGCAACTGAGGTCTAGATGCGTTTTTTTTATTTGCTACTTAAAGAATACTGCAGTAAAACATGTAGTATTAAGACATAGAGACAGGCACATACAGAGAGAGAGAGAGAGGGAGGGAGAGAAAAAGAGAGTACATATAGGTTATCGTTCTCTATGTAAATTATGTCAAGGGCTGTGGAAATGCTACTCTAGTGAACATCTGTTGCTGATAGGGCTTAAGCCTAGAGCTTTCAGCCACAGTGCTTGAATTGCCTCTGGTTTTGCTCACAGAGTGGGAGTACTCAGAAAGATGGATTGATGGAGACATAAATCTTAGGAAAATTAATCAGGTAAGAACATTTCTGCATTCAAAGGTTTACTTACATCTGGAAAGCATTTGTCTTTTTAACTATTAGTCTTTCTAATCAATTGTGGACAGGGTGACAGGCTGATTCCTGACTAGTAGCAGGTGGGTATTGTTTGCTTTCTCAAATGACTAGTAGGGCAGGTTCAATTCTAAATTATTTGGGTAGATAGAATCTCCTAGCTTTCAGATCCCCAATACCTTCAGAACACGTAGGCAAATTGATGCTAAACTATGGCCTTGTACTGTGTATTTTCATAGTAATCCCATCAAGTTTACCTCTGACGTGTTTTCTCTTCCTTTTCCCTGCCCTCACCCCAGCCACGGATAATTTAACAGAATGGCGCATGAAGTTGTCAACTATACAAAATCTTATTTTGAGGAATTAGAAAATGGAATATAAAGACTACAGGTTTTAATCTTCATTATATTAACCCAAATTGTGGTCATGATCACTACACTGCTGACATGATTTTTACTTGGTAACTTAGCTTATGCCTAAGTCATCTGCAGCAGCTCGAACTATCTGAGTCCATATAACTCTGATAAAGAACTCTGCATATAGAACACTTTGGAAACATCAGCTTAATTGTAAGCAGAATTGTTCCTGTGTGCCTTTTTATAGTTGTAAGCACAACTATAGTTTTAACTTTAGCTCTACATATTCTTTTTGATCCATCCAACCACTTGGCTGAGATAGAAATCTTGGTTTATTATTATACCACAAATCAAACATAGTTTGAAACAAACCAAGTCTATGGGTTTTAAACAAACAGTATCATAAAACTTAACTTGCATATCAGGAATAGAAATTTCCAAACTTCTGTAATGGTATGTGGGAAAGATTTTGGGATGGTCAGATAAGAGAGGGCATAGTCCACAGCTAGACAGTGAGTGGAGCAAAAAACTCAGAAAAATGTGTCCCTAGTTTCTTGGGCTGTAAAGGAGATGGCAGGAGATTTTACTTTCAGACTTACAAAATTCGGTTAATTTAGCTGTACCATAAAGTAGAATTAGCTTATCTGGCTGTGTCTGGTCTACGGGTAAGGTTGGCATTTCCTTTCCTCAAAAGGAAAAGAAGAAATTATGTGAAATATATATGAATGCTGGACTATGAGGAGCCCTGGTGGCACAGTAGTTAAAGTATAATATTGCAGGCTAACTCTGCCCACAGCCTGGAATTTGATCTTGACGAGGCTCATGGTTGACTCAGCCTTCCAGCTTTCCGAAGTTGATAAAATGAGGAGCCAGATTGTTGGGTGCATTATGCAAATAATGCTGGCATTGAAAACTGCCTAGAGCAGGGGTCCCCAACCCCTGGGCTGCAGCCTACTACCGGGCCATGGGCTGTTAAAAACCAGGCCGTGCGAGTGGATGGGCAAGTACGCATGTGGGAAGCTCTGCTTGCGTGAGTGGAGGGCACTTAAGCGGAGGGCACTTGTGCTTGCTCGCTCAATTCCACTACATATAATAATATAATTTTATAATAATATCAGGTTTGATTGGGAAACTGGAAAAATCACTGTAGAGAAAGTATATACAGAAGATGAAGAGACAGTTGCCTGTTATGGTTGACAAACTGATCCCGCCTTCCAATTCCATGTGAGAGGGGTAATTTGACAGCAAAATAATCTCTTGTCACATAATGAAACACATTCATGGGGAAATTGGTATCCCTAAGTTGGGTTGAAAAAGTATTGAACACCCTGATTCTGTTATCAGATTACTTGTGTGTGATGTGTGGTCTGTATCCACATATGTATACACGTATCTTGCTGGAAGTTGCTAACAAGATTACTAATCCCTTATTACATGGAAGAATTGGTGTCTGAAAAGGCAATTCAATATTCTCGCAAATGTTTTGTGGGTTGCATTTGCCATAATTATTTGCCTATGTATTTTATGTCCCTGTTACAGGTGAGTGAGGTTTCTCCACCTCTGTCAAAAGGTATTCAAGTTGAAAAAGAGACCCGCGTGCATCATTGTTTTGAGTGTAGTCAAACATTTTCTTCAATCACTGTACTAATGCAGCATAGCAAGGAAGTTCATGGAAAAGAAAGAATCCACGTCTGTCATATTTGCAATAAAGCTTTCAAACGAGCCACGCATCTGAAGGTACGAAACAAAATTAAACTCTTTTAATAAAAATTTAAAAAACTAGCTTGATGGACTTTGGCACAACCACTGTCTCAACCCACAACACCAGGCTTGGGTGACAAGCTGGTTGGTCAATTCTTATCACAACCAATACGTGAATGCCGGATTGATCCGAGAGAGGAGGTGAGGGAACGGATCCTGCGCTTGCAGGAAAATGCTAGGAAGGAGGGGGGGAAATACTGGGAACCTGTGATCAATCTTGTCTTGCCTCTGAGGTTTAACAGTTGAGCCTAGTTATTAGTTGGATAGGAGACTTCCAGGTAACATCAGGGTATTTGGATAAATTAAGGACTTGAAGTCCCAAAGGTGCTTTTTCAGAAGGCAACTGGATTTTTTTGCTTGCCTCTTGAAAAAGCACCTTTGGGACAACCGTGACTGGATAACTGAGAATTTTTACAGACTTGAAGGACTTGAAAACATCCCCCAGAAGAAGGGAAGTATAAAGGGTGACCTTATTGCTGTCAAGAAAACAACTTGTCAATGGGAGTTGCCATGATTTATAGTGAACTCAGAGACTTTACCATTACCAAATCCTTGGTAGAACTGTGCAAAACCTTTTAAGGAGACGTTTTGCAACGTTTTCTGTCCAACAGAGCAAAGTAATTCAACAATATATGGGAGCACTCCGTGCATAGTGCAGAATGCCTTTTTCAAAGGTTTTGCACAACCCTGATATTTAATTGAATTTTGCGCTGCCTTCAGGATTTCAGGTTGTTTGATCTTATTGCTGGAATGTCCATGCACCCACTTTTCGTGTTTATTTAAAGGGAGGGTTGTACTATCATTCCTTCAGCTCTGTACTTCCATGGTAACTATTAATTGAAACGAAGCACTTATTCCAGCAAATGAGCAAACTTCCTTCCAGGTGCACATTTTTTACAGAAACAATTTTGTTTCCCCTTAGCAGGATAGGCAATGTAATTCCATGGCACTTTATTGACTTTCCCTAAGGAAATCTGAGCTTACTACTTCCACCTCTGTGCTTCAGTATTTCATTAAAATCTTGAAAAAAGATTTTATGAAGACAGTGTTCAAAAGTATTGGCCCAGTTGCTTGTGTTTTCTTTCTTTGTTGTTTTATTTAATGTTGCAATCATAAATACCATTATATTTTATTATGTCACCTTGAACATTGTTTCAAGTAGGAAGCAGTAGGAATTCCACTTGTTATCAGGATAACTAAACCTTAGTTTGAAGAAAAAAAGAAATACCGGTATTTCATTCTGAATCATAGTTTGCTTCAGTAAAAATTAGAAATGGTTATGTTTGAATGTTTAATGAACAAGCAGTTCTGTCATGCCCCTATCGGAATCTGATTCTGAGGGGGAGGCCGATCAGCTGACAGGGAGTGGGAGTGTGGCTCCGGTGGCGGTGAAGAAACTGGGGAAGGGCAAAGTCTGGCTGGTCAGAACAGGGGAGAGGTAGAGCAAGGCAGAGGAAATTCAGAGGAAAATCCAGGCCCACCCCCTCTTCATCCTAGGGCGCACAGGGAGGAACGGAGAAGGGAGCAATGTGAGTTGCGTGGCTTACGGGGGAGGAAAGGGCCCTGATTCCCTTCATTAGCTGCAGCTGCGAAAACAGTGTTTAAAAAGGGAAATTGCGCACAGCAACTTGCTGGAAGCAAATTGTGAGTTATCTTTTATTGTCGAGGCTTATCTGGGTCCCTGGCGTCTGCCCAACTGTGTGTGTTTTGTTGGCCTTTGAAGTCTGCAATTCCTTATCCTGCCCTGTCCAGTTAATTGCTGCAGCGTGGTCTGTGTGGATTTTTATTTACAGTTTATATGTACTTTGTTTTCGGACTGAATTTTCTCCACTTAAAGACTGTACTTGGGAGAGTTTTTTTTCTGCAGCCGAAGCTAACTGGACGTTGGGGGCAAAGTTGGAGGTATTAAAGAGACTTTTCTTACTTATGTGACCATGTTGCTTTTGTGCCATGCCCAGGATCATCACAGTTCTTTATACATCTGGAATCTAGACATGTGATGTTTACCTTTCTAATATTATATGAAGAAATGATAAATAGCAGAATAACAGAGTTGGAAGGGACCTTGGAGGTCTTCTAGACCAATCCCCTGCTCAAGCAGGAGACTTTATACCATTTCAGGCAGCTGGTCGAATCTCTTCTTAAAAACCTCCAGTCTTACAGCACCCACAACTTCTGAAGGCAAGCCATTCTACTGATTAATTGTTCTCACTGGAAATTTCTCCTTAGATTGGTTCTCTCCTTGTTTGCTTTCTGTCCGTTGCTTCTTGTTCTGCCTTCAAGTGCTTTGGAGAATAGGTTGACTCCATCTTCTCTGTGGCAGCCCCTTTGATATTGGAACACTGTTATCATGTCACTCCTAGTCCTTCTTTTCATTAAAGTAGACATATGTAGCAGTAGTGTAGCGTCTGTCTTTGAAGTGTTGCGTTTCACATACCATTGCACATTTCTTGTCCTTTTGCTCTGAGTTATGTAACACCCCTGGGCCAGTTCTGCAAAATGAATATAGGGTTGTAGAGATGGGTACCAAATTAACAAACCTCCAAATATATTTCTATTATTTTAAAAATGTGTCAAATGAAATGTATTTTGTCTTTGATTAGGAGCATATGCAAACGCATCAAGCTGGACCATCACCGAGTTCCCAAAAGCCAAGAGTATTTAAATGTGATACTTGTGAAAAAGCCTTTTGCTAAACCAAGTCAATTGGAAAGACATAGTCGCATCCATACAGGTAATTAAGCAATACTGAGTATTTGAGGTTAGATTCTAACCATTCTGCTAATTATGTCAAATTATGTCTAATTAAGGGCAAAGAAGCCTCATTTGTTTTTAACCACCATGCATTTTAAGGCTATATTGAGAAAGCGCTCCCTTATTACAATTCATGGATTGTAGACATAACCTATGAGACGAAGTGTCTAAGGTATCTACTTGGGCTGCTGTCCTCTTCATGCAAGACAGTTCTCATCTGTAGGTGCTGCTCTTCAGGATAGAAGGATCCAGAGGGGTGGAACCTATTCTGAACAGCTGCAGAACCTCTTAGTAATTGAATTTCCTCCATATTCTATATATCCTGCTTTGATAGCTTCCCATTCTCTCTGCAGTGGTAGAGGACATAACATTGCATGTATGGATATTTGTCTATCTGAAATTATTTCTCTTGCAGTTGCAGCATGCTCTGATCAAATAAATTATTTGAAAACCAATGGAGGAAATGCCACGTTACCTGGGGAATATGTGGTGGGAGAGAAATAAGAGTCTTCCAACCACTTTGTGATATTTGGGGAGGGTCATATTTCTAGGCAAACGTTCAAGTAGAATTGCTGCATCCCCGAAAATATGTTAACATAGGTGACCCCTAAGAAATGTATTAAAGTGACTTTTGTTTGGATAATATGATGGTTATTTTGCACGAAGGCAGGCTAAGAAAATCACCATCCCATTTTATTCTCCAATAGCAATTTCCAGCATATTGTCTTATGGCTGCTGAACATTTGCGACTATAGCACTATAAGCCCATGTATTCTGCAGTGAGATAGATGATTGCTTAGCTTGGTTGAAATGAGAAAGATACTTTACAGGTTACAATAAAAGAAATGGGAAGTTTAAGGGATTTTTGTTGCAATTTGCCTTTGGGTCAGTTCATATGTTCTTATTTCTTTGCTTCTTTACCAAAGGTGAGCGGCCCTTTCAGTGTACCTTGTGTGAGAAAGCTTTTAACCAGAAGAGTGCACTGCAAGTTCATATGAAAAAACATACAGGGGAAAGGCCGTACAAATGCGATTACTGTACAATGGGCTTCACCCAGAAAAGCAACATGAAGCTTCATATGAAACGGGCTCACGGCTATTCTGGTAATGTGATATTTGCTATGAGAAAATTTTGGCATATCTCTTTATTTTATAGCATTATACTGAAGAGATTCAACATTTCTAATTTTCTTGGATTGTACCAAGCACTATAAGAATTGGGCTTTGTGCTCTGGCTCTTAATCTTTAAGACAATACATGACAGGGATATTAATGTAATTCAGTTGCTTATTGAACAGAAATGTTTTCAGTTGTGCAATATGGTTATATTCCAGTCTAATTTTACAGGTGGCAGAGTTGGGAAGTATGGAAAAATCCTACCTTGCAGGGTTTTTTTTTTAGGGAAAATGGGAAGGAGGTGCCACTATGTGTTCTACTTTCAGCTTCTGAATATGCCTCTAATTAATACATAAATTAATTATTTCAGTTCTGTATTTGAGTTTGAAAAAGCATTTTGGAACACGCTTAAGTTTTCCCATTTTGTGACAGATGAATAAAATGTAAGGCAAAAATGTGAGCCACGAGAATGAAAGTAGGGTGTGATGCACCTGCATTAGCCATGTCTCCCAGCCAGCTTGTCATCTATTCAGATGCCTGAGTTGTGATGCAAATAAATATTTAGGTGCCAATATCTGCTAGCTTTGCAGAAAACAGGTAGATAAATGTGGATGTTATTTTAATTTTTTAGGAGAAGTAGAAGCCGTTGGATTGGGTTGACTTGAAGGGGAAAGCTTTAAAAACACCTAAGAGAAATGTAGGAATTGGAATGGAGGTGTGGAAAAAATGATTGACAGTTTAAAATGGAGTCAACAGTAGTGGCTATTGGAGACTTTTTGTTTATTTTAATAAATATGGTCTGGTAAATCTGAGTTGGATTGGGCAGTGATTGCAATGCTTAAAAATAGTTGTTAGGCATAGTCTAAAGACCAGAAGAGGATGAAGATCATTGAGGAAAAATAACTAACTAGTCCATAAGACAGAATAAGGTTCCAGGAGATAATAGAAGATGAGAAGATCAAAACTTTCCAGATAAAATCCACTTGCAGAATATCTGAGGGAGACTGGGAGAAATTTGTTCATCAGTCTCTATAAATTCTTATATAACTCTTGAATGAAAACATAGGTAGGTTTGGAAATACAGTGGCACATACAATATGGGTTTAAAGTTGTGGTATATTCTATATTCTTTAGAGTAAAAGCTTGATTTTACAAAAATGTTCTTGGTACATTTTAATGACAAATGGGAATACTGCCTCTAAGGTTAGGAGTGAGAACATATTCAAAGTAATATACGCGTAACTATACTTGAGGCTGAGAAACAAAAGAAGTTTGTTAGTCTCTTTATCCCATTCACACATTTATTAGCACATTTATTTGCCAATAAACTGATTGTTGTTTTTATAACTAACAATATACAGGCAAACAACAGGCTATATCTATCAACTTTCTTTAACATTGCAATCACCACCCAATCCAATTCAAATTTACCAGACCAGATTGTATTTATTAAAATAAAATGATTTCAATAGCAGTTTAAAATGGAGTTGATAATAGTGGCTTTCTAATCAATACATGTATTGGCTATTAGGGGTGGAGATGTGAGATCATCTTTTTTTGCTTTGCTTATGTATGATAGATGCTGGAGCAAATGAAAGTTTGCTTGCCTATTTATACAGGGACCTCTAGGAAGGCCAACAATTAATTATCATAAAAACATCACTGAGTCAATAAGGTGGAAATCACAAACTCCCAAACCTTCATGCATCATCTTTATATAAGGTTTATATAAATGATACATGCATATATATCTTCAAAGGGGAATAAGTCTGATTTTCCTGTTTTACAAGTCCTGATGGTTAAAAATCATTCATTGAAATTATGATGGCACTAAGTGAGTGATATCACCCCTGCCGTCAGATAATCAGAATCTGGGTGTTTGGCAATTGGTTCATACTTTTGACAGGTACAGCATCCTGTGGTCATGTGGAACTTTCCCTGCCAAGTTACAAGCAAAGGAAATGAGGAAGCCAGCAGGGAGGGTTCTAGTTGCTCCCATCAATTTTCTCCTGAACATCTTTGCTATGGAGTACCCAATCCCAGGGATTTCATGTTAGCACCCTTCTCCTGCCAGCTTGCCACTCATATCTGGATCTCGCTACAGCATCTCCTCCCTAACTTGCACTCACCAATCCACACAGACTTATATTCACTGGAGCAAACCCAGCCCTTCTCCTTAGTACTCGCCCTCCTGCCTGCCTGATTGTGAGCCTTAGGGGACTTGAGATTTCTCACTGGCTTTCCATTGATTTTGTGGGAAGTCTGTAGGAAGTCTCAAATTGCAGTCATATGAAGTCCTTTCCTAATATCCATGATATTCACTTAACAACATTAATAAGGGCTTATAGGATTGCCAATGGTAAATGATATGGTCATGTGATATCGTATATTTTATGACCACATCAATTAATAATGAATGCCAATCCCAATTTCTGTTGATAAATGAGCACTACCTGTACTGAACAAGAAGGCTGAATTTTTTTTCTAGAGAGTATGTTGACATGAAATAAAATTGTACATTTAATTGATGTCACAATAATGTAAAAATATACTGTAGAAACTTGATTATATTGTAAGAAGACCTAAGATTTGCAATAAATCTGGCTTATTAGAAGAAAAGCAATCATTATTTCTGGTGTACCTCTAAGAAGCATAACAAATCAAATATATATTTGGTTTTTATATTTGTGAAATTTCTTTTGATTTTTATTCATCGTGCAATTTCGATGGCTATATCGTGAATAAATACAGCTATGGAAACTGCATTAAATAATAGGGTTGGAAAGTAGAATTTACGGATGACAATTTCTGTATATTACTTTCTTAATCACAAAGAATATTTATGCATATAGAGCTCCCTTATTTTTGAGGACTGACATATAAATTTTAATAGACAAATTAATTATTGATTTTTCTGAAAAAGCTACTCTGTTAAAAGAAATGGACATACCACAGACTAGAACTGCATGTAGTGCTCTGTGTCAAAATGATAGCAATAAAGAAAAGTGATGAGTATTATTCTTTAAATTAAAGTTTTGATAGGTATTTACTCAAAACAAGCCTCACTAAATTCCCTTACTCCCAGACTCTTATTTCCTCTTTCTTTCTTTCTTTCTTTCTTTCTTTCTTTCTTTCTTTCTTTCTTTCTTTCTTTCTTTCTTTCTTTCTTTCTTTCTTTCTTTCTTTCTTTCTTTCTTTCTTTCTTTCTTTCTTTCTTTCTTTCTTTCTTTCTTTCTTTCTTTCTTTCTTTCTCTTTCTCTCTCTCTCCTATCTATCTAGCTATCTATCTAGCTATCTAGCTATCTAGCTATCTTACTATTCTTTATCTTTTTACTATGATAGGTGCAATGCAAGAATCAACCAGTCATCAAGGACAGGAAGGCGAAGACATTAATCGTGCCCTGAATTTGGAAGAAGTTGTTCAAGAATCTTCAAATGAATGGCAGAGTATAACCAATATTTTTTGATGACTATAAGATGAAAGCTGCGAACGCTTTCAGGACTAGATTTTTCCTCTTTTTCTAAAAATAGTCATCTGTGGATTTTTACTATTAAAGCGTATTGCAAATAATAAGGATGATATAGCTTTTTAAATATTATGAAACACCGAATGAATTACCTGTCTTTTGTAAGCATATAGAATATTTGAGAAACATCAGACAAACTTTGCTGTATTGTCTATAATCAGTGATCTCAGGTAGATGGAACTTGTTTATCTTTTCATTCCACCATAAGTGTATTCTCATAATGGAAATACACCCAGACCTTAAAATAGGCCTTCTTGGATGTTCTGTCAATCATGAGTAATGTCTTGAGTATTTGAAACAAAATCGTATGGGTGCCGTAGATGATGCATGCTCCAGTGCAGCTAGTACATGATCTAAGGCTGTTTTAGACCTTTAATTGGTGTTGGCAGATACGTCAGGATGATAGCTCGTATTCATTTCATTTGATGAGTGCTATTATTTCTCCGCTTTAAACTCAGCAATAATTCAAAGGAACACACTAACAGCTGTGATTCCATGAAGTAAACGATGAACGCATATATTTTCATGTGGCTCTTCAGCAGAGAAACTTTTGCTGAATAACTATAAAAAAATAAGCCATATATTCAAGATGGTAGGACTTATAAGAACAATATATTCCTTAAGAAGATCAAATTAGCTGCACATGAAGTTACAGCACAGTTATTCTGAAAGATAGCTCCGGATTAGAAGTCCTTGTTAATATTGTCATCAATTTGTCTTGACAGTTATAAATTTTTAAAAGACTACCTAGGCTTTTTCAGTATTACTCTGAAAGGTCCCATTCATTTGAAAGAGGTATAATCATATCAAAAAAACCCTCATTGGAAATAAAGCATAAGTTCTGTTTTAGACATTCCAAAGACAGAACAATCTTGCTTAATTTTATGTTGAGATTTTAAAATTTCTTTATATGTTATATATATGTATGTGTGTATATATAAGATATTTAAGCCTCTGTGTGGCTGATGAGTATATTTTGTAAATAATAATTCCTGTTTCAAGAAGTGTTCATAAAGTTTTCAACTTTAGATGAACATTTCAAAATCAGTATTGATTCATTTTAATGCAATGTAGACATGTTATATCTTTATGAAAATATTACTGCTTTTAATTTGTTTCTCAGTTCCAGAAAAAAAAAACTATCTGTACATATAATTTATATTTTATGTATTATAAGACTAGTACTTTCTATTTCCAAAAAAGGAAAAATCACTGTTTTTGATAGGACATCTCATAATTCTTTTGTTAACTCTGGACATATGTATATAAGTAATATAGCTGGTGACTTGAAAATAACACTTTTGTTATGTGGAAATATTTAAGTCAAACATGTTGAATAATATTAATTTTTTTCCAAACATGGTTTTCTGTCTGATACATTATTCCTTTTCAGGGGCATTAAGTAGATATTCTTATTTATGGGAATAATTATTATTCCTGAATTATGCAAAACAATTATTGATCATGGTTCTCTAAATATTTCATGCTATTCTGCTATTTTATTTCTTAGCTTTGAATATTTTTTTCCATTTCCTTACTAAAAGTGTTTTGCTTGTTTGCAAATATTTTTGTGCTAATTGATATCCTTATGTAATTAGAAAAACACTTTATGAAAAAAAAGAAACAGTATTATGTATACTGCGTAAAATGAAACAACAAAGTTTGTGCTTAGATCTGTTCCATATCAGCAGAGGCACACAAATTAAATTCACATATTACTATATTTATTTTCTAAGCACAAACTTATGAAGTTAGCTCTTTGCTAACTTTGCTATTCTTTTCTGTGGCCTATTTGAAATCCCAAGTAAAAGATGTGTAGGGAAACTGATCTTAAATATACAATTAATAATAATAAGTCTGAACCACCATCAATAATAATAATAATAATAATAACAACAACAACAACAGTTGACCATTTAATCAATGGGTACAGCAAAATTTCACAAACTGACTATCTAGAACGCCATAACCGAGTTGCTAAAATCATTCACTGGAAACTGCCAAAAGTATGGATTTGAGTATAGTAACAATTATTGGGAACATCAGGTTGAGAAGGTTCTGGAGAATGAAAAGTCAAGATCTTATGGGACTTCAGAATTCAGACTGTCAGGCACTTGGCCCACAACACACCTGATATAACAATAGTTGAAAAGAAAAAGGGTTGGTTCATTGACATTGCAATACCTAGTGATGCACAAATTGAAGACAAGCAGCAAGAAAAAATAACAAAGTACCGGGACTTACAAATTGAAGTTGAGCGACTTTGGAAAAAGAAATCGTGTGTTATCCCAATTGTAATTGGAGCCCTTGGAGCAATACCTAAAGGGTTACCTCACTATTTGGAAATTCAGAATTTATCAGACTTGAATACCCTGATTCTACAAAAAACCACCCTACTTGGAACAGCTTATATCCTCCAATGCTACCCGAACAGTTCCTAGGTCCTTGGTTAGGACTTGAGTTGTTGAGCTACCAACCAGCCCCAAAGGCTGTGAATCTCACCAAAGATTAACAACAACAACAATAACAATAATAATAATAATAATATATTAAATGCATATGCCACCAACTCCAAGTGACTCAGGTCATATATTATCGATGGCAGACTAGAGACGAAATCTACCCTGTCTAGATTATGAGAACTTGAAAGACATTTACACATCTCCATATTTTATTCTCAAAAACCATCTTTACTTTAGCCACAATACAGTTGGGCTATAATTGTGGAAAAATGAAGCTCAAAATTATATTTTGCCTGAGACTGTTAGGATTGTTATTTTGAACAGGAAGTAGTTTGAGCCAGCATTTTGCACTGAATTTCTAAATCAAAATCTTAACGAGAAGTCTACCTCGCTATTGACAAGAAGACAAACCATACCAAGACTGACAAATAATTCAAAAGATAAGCTGTTGTCACAATTATGTATGCTTTATTGTGACTTATTTTTCTTTGTTTTGCAAACCAAGAAGTACCCAGCTGCAAACCTTAAGCACTTAAGAACATAAATAGTGCCCCGCTTGATTGAGCCCCCTGATATTTGTTCAGAAATCTGTCCTCTCAACGGCTACCAAACTGCAAAAGGAAGTCCACAAGTCACCCAGGAGATGGCCTTCAGAAGCTGTCACACTGTCATCAAAGCTAATGGTCATTGATCCTCATGTCTTCTGTGAATTGTCCAACTCTTTTCTTGAAGACAGCCTAGCTGGTAGCCAGGCCCAATTCTTATACAAGCAGATTCTAAAGCTTAATTATGTATTGTGTAGCAAAAAAAAAAAAAAAATCTGAACATGCTTCCAGTAGTTTGCCTTTAGGGCTTTATGAGGATAGTGAGCTTTGGGACAATCAGGAAAGCAGTCTGGGAGAAGGGTTCTCTTAGCCTTTCTCCTGCAATGTGAACTTTGTAAGAGAAGGCTGAGAAGAACTCTTGACAGACAGACGTGAAGCAAAATGATCATTTCTAAAAATGAAAGGCCATATTACACTATGACAGGAGTCTCCAAACTTGGCAACTTCAAACCTTGTGGACTTCCAACTCCCAGGCTTTAAATTTGGGGACCCCTGCTCTATAAAGCTATTTCAAGGGGAGGTAGAGTGTGTTTATGTCATTCTTTCAAACCTTCACATGAGCACATATCTTTTTAAAGTATTGCCCTATAAATCATACAGTATATTTTTCTTATAAGCCACCTAGAGTTGTGTTGTTCAGTTTGGACAGCCATGTATACTCTTTAAATATTTATAGGATGGTTAGATATTGGATCTCTGGAAAGTGACAGAAAGTTGTAAAAGAAGCTACTGCAAAGAGCTCTGGTATTTTTGAATTTAATTTTAAAGGTATCTACCTCAGAATTATGAATTTCACAGGAGAATATTTTACAATTTGAGAGAGTATCCAGTGGCATGCTAGATTATATTTTCTCTCGAACACGATCAATAACTCATTAAATAAATATTAGATTTAGAGAATGTAAAAGTGAACTTCTCTGAGAAACTCTTTCAGGTAGTTGAAAAGAATGCTCATTTCCCTTTATCCCAATGTAGTTTAGGTCAATGAGGGAAGCGTTTCTAAACTTCCATACAGATATTGGTCTGTGATTTGATTACACATATACTGTATTATCCCCATGCTAGCCTAACTTTTCTTATTCTTTTGTTAATCTGTTTAATTTGCAGTTAATTTATGTTTTAGGAGAAAGAAAGGAAAATATTACTTGCCTCAGGGAATGATTTAAGATGAATACCATGCATTTATGAACCTAGGATACACAAATCTCAGGGGCAATTTGATACTATTCTACAAAAACTCCATGTCTAATCAACCAGAGGCTTTGTTGCATTAAGATATTTGAATGTAAAATAGCTGCTTTCCTTCCTTTATATTTTATGCAGATTTCTTGGCAAGGTAGTTTAGACTGAGCTCATTGTCAATCAATGTAACTTTTTCCATCTATAAATGTTTTGGGAATTGTTGAGGGAAATATCTGACATTTTCCCACAGTACTAAGCTGCAGGATCTTGCAATTATTATTATTTTTTTACATTTTCCCAATAGTTAAAATAGCTAAAAGAAGTTGGAAGTTAACATTTAGGACAACAGAACATGTTTTTTTTTCCCCTGTATTTGAAAATCGCTATACCATTATCATTCATTGGACAATTCTACATTATACCTCTGGTTAGAAAGAATGTGTATGTTGAAGTCATACTTACTGGACAAATGTTTTTGATTTAATATTGACCAGAGTTTTTGAGCTTTAATTATGGAATGATCAATTCTAGAGCTCTCAGAAATTTGAAACATATTTGAAACTTGGTATTATAAAATTTGCTTTTTAAATATTGCTGATTTTAATACAAGGGGAAGAAATTACTGTTGCTAATACATATATTTTTCAATATGTACACCTCTTCCATGAATCCTATTTAACAGTTTTATCTTAAGACATCATGTTATATATGCTTGCCATTTCTAACGGTATCCTCTCTGTTTAAATCACATCTGAAGATGTAGGTTGCTATGGATAAAAGCAATTTTGATTGTATCGTCAAGTTCCTTGTTTTGTTTTGCATTTTCATTTCAACAGCCCTGACAGGCAAGTAGGTTTTTCTTCCTAATGTTCTGTCTCTGAAACATTGCTTTCACCCTTTTCTCTGCAAACCACATTTTCTCTGTGCTTCAAGCATCCCGGGTCAGAAATACAATGGCTTTTCAGGCTTTTAAAGTTATAATCCTGTGCTCAAAAACCATCATCTGTTCTGCTATGCCGGGAGATTTAGATTAGTTAGGAAGCAGGAAATGGTTGGATTTCTTGCTTTCTAGCAAGTCTTTAGATCTTCGGCTCAGCACAGCTAAACCTCCCTTAGGACTGAAGGTTTGCTTGCAAGCAAATTCAGTGCAGACTCATGGCAAGCAAATTTGAGAGACTGAGTTAGCCAATGGCAGATAGATAGATCATTGAATGATTCTGTGAGCAACTCAATCTGCCTGCCTGCTTTGCCTGCTTTTGGGAAAAAGTTGCTCTTTTTTTAAAATAAAAAATTCAATATTTACATGCATGGTGTGTTGTGAGTTAATTTTGTGAGTTTGTTTGCTAGCAAATTTTATGAGTTTGCTTGCAAGCAAATTTTATGTGACAGACTGAGCTAGCCAATGGCAGATACATAGATTTCCGAATGAATGTGATTCTGTGAGCAACTCAATCTGCCTGCTTTTCCTGATTTTGGGTAAAAGTTTTTATAAAAAATTCAATATTTATATAAATATAATATTTACATATAAGCCATGTCCAGCCAGTCACATGACCACCAAGCTACACCCACAAATTAGGCCATGCCCACAGAACTGGTTAGTGGGATCTAAAATTATGAGTTTGGTGGTCCCTGAGGTCCAAAAGGTTGGTGACCCCTGCTTTAGACAAAGTATGTTTTTTTCTGGATCCACAAACAATGGGTTGGAGAATAGAAGGCAAGGATGCTTCACTGTTCCCAGTGAAACTCAACTCACTGTTCTTTGAACCCAACCAATCTACTTTCATCCTCTTAGCAACATTTGTTTTAGTTTAGATGGTTAATTTTCTGTCTAGAAGGTTGTTCCATGTCATTCTTGTGGTATATTGGCTGGTTTGGCTGATCCCTTATGTCCCTTAACACTAGCTAGTTGGGAATATTCTGATTTGCTTGCTCAGTACATTTGCTGACAAATTTTAGACACCATTTTATATTTCTTCTGCAAAGAGAAGGAAGAATTGGATCTTACATTTCTGACTATGAAAACCCATAATGGTTCCATATTCGAATGCTTTTTAAATTAATGTTGCATGGTGGACCGGTCCCTAGACTAAAATATGATTTAGTTAAAATCCATATGAAGAAAACATAGTCCTACCAATATGGAAAAATTAATGGGTTGCAGAAAACAAAATGTTTCATGTAGAAAAACGGACCCACAGAGAGGTAAAAAGCGGAAGCAAAGATGAATAATGCATCTGAAGTTTTCTTACTCATAGCAATACTGTGGAATTATTTGCATAGGATAGAAGACGTGTTATTGAATTTATCCATTGAATAATTCATTCACTACGGTAACTCTTGCCTGTTTAAGAGCGATGATATTCAAATGAAGTTGCTGTTGCCACTATATAATGTACTCATCCGAGTTGGTATATGTGGATTCAGAGTAATTGTTCCCTAACAGGATCCATGATATTGCAAATGTAACTGTTTTAGGTAGTATATTAAGGATGTGCTTGGTTGGAATAATAGTCTTTTCTTTCTTCCTAAAAATGTGTCCCATAGGGGGAAAAAAAAGTACAATTTGTTCTTATTGCATTTAATTTCAGGAGCGGGAAGGTTTTTTTTTTAAAAAAACAACAACAACATCAATTATGTAAGAATTGTCAACTGAAGTATTACACCCTTGTGTATTGCTTAAAAATAATACTTCATTAAGCAGTGAAAGAATACTTAGGACTTAGAAACTCTGCAGTTTCTTGAAATTAAGAGTGGGAAGATAAACGATGAGTTTTCTTGTTATAGCAGTTCTGTAATGAGCATTTTTCTTTGATCCATCGACATTTAACTTTTTAAAAAAGAATAAATTCATTGTTTCTCCCAAGGGCACTTAGTTGAAAGGTACACATTTTGGGGAAGAAAATCAGTGATAAGCGATGAGCTTAAGATTCAGTTCAAGGTGTCTCAGATGCAAGAAATGTCTGCAACTCTTCAATGTAGCCGAACTTTTCCCAAGAAGATCAGAGAAGGCGTTAGGTTCATAAACCCTCATATTTAACACCAGCTCTGAATATAGTTAGCCCTTGACTTTCAACTATTTGTTTAGTGATTGTAAGAACATACAATGGCACTGAAAAAAAAATCGGTATATAAGACACACTTTCCCTCCCCCGCAAAAGTGGATGGAGATGTCTGTGTATGTTGCCGAAGCCCAGCCCACCCACTGGCCCCCACCTTTTTCCTTTTGAGTCCCAGCAATTTGCTTCCTTACAGCAAACAGCAAACAGCCTAATCAGCTTTAGCATAGCCTGATTAGCACAGGAGCTGATTGTCTGTTGGATCGGCCTCCCAACAATCAGCTGTTTCAGGCTGCAGGAATCGCCATAGCCTATTGCCACCTCCATGCATCCCGTTTTAGCCCATTCTGGGTGGTGGGGATCAGAACGGACCAAAAATGGGGCATGTGGACGTCAAAAATAGGATGCAGAGATCAAAAATGGGGGACGCGGAGGCAGCAATAGGTGACGGCGATCCAACCGACAATCATCTGCTTGTGCTAATCAAGCTGTACTGAAGCTGAAACAGGCTGTTTGCTGTTTGCTGGGAGGCAAATTGCTGGGAGGCAGAGGCAGATTTTTTTTTCTTGTTTTCCTCCCCAAAAGCTAGATGCGTCTTATACTTTGGAGTGTTTTATACTCCAAAAAATATGGTAAGTTGGTTTTCCACACTTCTAACCATTGGAGTATTCCCCTAGCCACATGATTAAAATTCAGATGCTTGAAACTGACTCATATTTATAATGGTTTCCCTGTCCTGGGATCATGTGATCTCCTTTTGAAGTCAGTGGGGAAGCCAGATTCACTTAACAATTGCATCACTAACTCAACAACCACAGTGATTTACTGAATAACTGTGGCAAGAAAAGTCGTAAAATGGGGCAAAACTCAACACTTGTTTAGCCACAAATTTTGGGCCCGGTTGTGGTCGTAAGTCAAGGACTACCGGTACAATGTAAAATGAGCCTCCTTGATATGTTCAACAAAATGAAGCATCTTCTTTGACAAAGAGGACAGGAAAATTGTTTAAACTTGCCCGTTTCTTAATACACCACATACTGTATTTTAAAAGGGATATAATCTGCATCCAGACTTCGTTGCGAACTTGATACACTTCAGTTAGTTAGCTGCTTTGTAAGTTTGCATGAAACACCTTTAAAAAATTCCTCCAAATGTCATTAAAAGTTGAGCATTTTATTTTTTTCAGGAGTTGTACTTATACACTTTAAAACAGTACACTGATATGAAACACACCATTATCTTGTGGATACACAACGGGACAAGGCTACACATAGAAAAATACACATAGCCAGTAACATTTTGAAAGTAGATGTAATAGAGGGATGTATGTATTTGTGTGTAGGTGCATGCTCATGTTTATTTATTGGTTTTGGTATTTGGTTTTGTTTAGCGTCTGTATTTTTCTACTCTCTCATCTTTCATTGCTGCATATTAAGACTGTTACTTAAAACCTATGGTAGATTAAAGTGAACTATCAGCCACAGTATCTCTGCATGCCATGTGGCATTAAGTGTCAAGTAGTTCTAATATTATTATTTTTAGCATAGCTTAAGGTAGATACCAGCTTGGGCCTAAATGTATTCTACAACATATAAGCTCAAACAAAACTTTGCAAGAGTAAAAGAAGGCCGCAAGCAATAAAACAGGTTTTATATTTTTAAAATAGTGCAATTCAGAAGAGCATTTTTCTTCATGTAGAGGGGCAAACCCATTCCCACATGCGTATGTGTGATCTGTTAATATTTTTATCTCTAGTTATTAGCGCTAATGTCCATTACCTGCAGTGACACTATCTTATTTTGGTCCATTACTTGTTTAACTCTGCTGCAGTAACAAGACAACTACAACTACTAACTATGTGTGCAGTTACAATCTGGAACTTCATCACCAAAGGGCTGTCTGGAATTAAAACATTAGACTTTTTGTTCAAAACAATTCGCCGCCAAAAAGTTTACTTTGCAGCGAGCCCACTCTTCACATATCTAAGTCTAGGTTTTTTGTTCTTTGGGATTATTCCTTATTGCTATCATTGTTATACTACTCTAATTCAAGTTTGATATCTTCATGTCTCTCTCCCTACCACTCTTATTTCCCAATATGTTGGCAGTGACAAGCAATTGGCTATGCACAAGAAGTTGCTAAGAGGTTGTATCATCCTTCTGCATAACCATTGCTTGGACCCATTGAAACATTCACAGCTGCCTTCTCCCACATTACAACATACCTTGTACTCTCAATGTAATATACCTTTCCATGACTGCCTAATCCAGTTAGGAAAAGAAAAACAAAAGGTATGAGAGAAAAAGGATACAAAATAAGAATAAATAAAAATAATAAATCAAAGCCAAATCAAAACATTGGATAAACAGCCCTTACAACATTCTGCACATGTTTTTTATTATTGTTTGTTTACAGCAAAGATCTCAAAAGATTCATTAATAACCTCATTAATTTAGATGGGGTTATATTTTATGTGATTAAAGGTTAGTAAAAAAAGAAATCTGAAAGGGAATTAATGTGTGTTCCTGAAAAATTAAAGTTTTATATTTCTTGGGGAGCACCTTGAAGACGAAGAAGGAATGAGACGGGATTTTGTTATTTTTTTTAAATAATGCTGACCGAAAGCTACCTTGGAAATTTGGGAGGCTTTTGTTGTTGATTTTTCAACTCTTGGTCAGCATTTGCCAATATAGTTTTGCATATTCCTACTGCATGCATATAACTCAATTGACATTAACAAATAGATTGTGATTTTTTTTTATCTAAGGAATTCGGCAATTTATTATTAATCCTTGGGATAGCTATGTTATGAAGCAGAGAATGTAGCCTTTTAGTGACATCTTAAGTGTTTCAGCGCCTAGCAACAGGTGAGCCAGACCTGGAACCAGGCCGGGAACCGGAGCTTCCCTTTGGAAAGAAGAAAAAAACAGGATTAAAATTAACATATGCAGCTGAAATACACTATAGTATACATATTCAAATAAGTTGTGCAGCTCTCAAAGCAAGGTTCAAAACTCTTGAACATTCCTCAAGAATGAGGATTCGATTCAATAAGATAGCATCTTTATTGTAATTCAGAAATGGCAGCTGTTACAAACTATGGACAGCCAGTGAGAAGACTGAGGATGAAGCAGAGTTTAAAAGGTAAAGGTTCTCCTCGCACATACGTGTTAATCATTTCCGGCTCTAGGGGGCAGTGCTCATCTCATTTACAAAGCCGAAGAGCCAGCACTGTCCGAAGACGTCTCCCTGGTCATGTGGCTGGCATGACTAAAACACTGAAGGCATACAGAACGCTGTTACCTTCCCACCAAAGTGGTCCTATTTTTCTACTTGCATTTTTACATGCTTTCGAACTGCTATGTTGGCAGAAGCTGGGACAAGTAACGGGAGCTCATTCTGTTATGCGGGACTAGGGATTTGAACCGCCAAACTGCCGACCTTTCTGATCGACAAGATCAGCGTCTTAACCACTGAGCCACTAAGCAGAGTTTATATTGCTTCAATTTCAAATTCAACATATGGTTTCTCTATTTTCCTCCCATGAAATGGAATTCTTAGCCTTCCATTTGCCAGGCTCACTTGGTAGCAGCCACTGTATGTTTGCAATTCTTTGCAGTCCCATTCTGAGTATTAGCTGCCGCTAACAGAACAATAGGGATGATGTATTGGATAAAGAATGGATAAAGAATAGCAATTAAATTTTGTTTTGCAATTGGGCAGTTCTGAGATTATTGAAGTAAGGTAAGAAAGCACTTCTGGCATCTTCAATTTAGTTCATTTGGATACTCTCTGTCATACCTAGAAAAACAGTAAGACTGTTTTCTTTTGAAAAAGGAGAAACAGTGTTAAGCCTAAATTCCAAGTTTTCAACAAACGTTCACAACAGTGAATCAATAAGTAATGTACTTTGCAATAATAGTTCATATTCTCTGTATTTGTAATCCTGATGTATGCTTGGGAAAGAGAAATAAATCTGCAAATCCCATATTTTGACATATTTCCAGCCCCCAAAAAATTTGTGATTTAGTTTCCTACCCTCGATAGATATTGCAGAACCAAAACCTTCGCACTTCCTCACTTCCTCAAAATATAGGAAAAATCAAGGTGGTTCTTAGAAACCCAGAATATTCCCTGAAATCAATCCCTAGTTCATGTTTTAAGTATTTTCACCCTCTCTGCTACAGGTAGTCCTCGACTCACATCAGTTCATTTAGTGGCTGTTCAAAGTTACATTGAAAAAAGTGACGTATGACCATTTTTTCACACTTTTGCGACTTTCTGATAAGCAAAAGCAGTGGGGAATTCAGATTCACTTAGCTGTGTTACTAACTTAGCAACTGGAATGATTGCTAAACGGGGCAAAAAATGGTTGAGAAATGGGGCAAAACTGATTTAACAAATGTCTCGTTTAGCAAGAGAAATTGTGGGCGTAAGTTTGAGGACTACCTGTAGTTCAGTTTCTTGCAGAAGAACCCTTTTGGGATTAACACTGCCATCTATCCCTTATTCTTTTTGCAGCCTTCCTAGCAGAGCCTCAAAAGGAGGGCAGGAATCAGAAAGGCAGAGAAGATTTGTCTCAACCGCTATTAGATTGATTTAAAGGATTGGGTATTCAGAAACCTTGTTTTTTCCATTTTTAAATATACGTTTCTGCCTATCTCCTGTTGCTGGGTGCATTCCTTAGATTTCTAAAATTTATGCTTCCATAATTACTTGTTGATTCAGCAGGCACTGTACTACCTTATTTCAATAATTCACTGTTCATTTTTAATCTCAGACTACTCAGCCATAACATTATTGCTTAGTTTCATAAATGACAGAGCACTGTAATTATACTTAATGGCTTATTAATTATGTTCCATGAATCACTGATTTCTATGTTATTGTAGTCCTATTAAACCCATTACTTGTCATTGAAGCTCTCCTTAAATTTGTTCTGGTTTTAGAAACCAGAGTTTTAAAAAAATCTGATGGAATATAATAACAGGGACCATTTCATGCTAAGTTACTGTTGAAAATAATCCTGTATTTTTGCTGGTACTTAGAAAGGAGGGAACTTTTTTTGATAATAAGAATGCTGAACCAAATGAAATAATAAAATTGTCTATAGATAAATAAAAATTATTAGGAGAAAATATTTGTCTAATTCAAACATAAATGAAACTGACTGTCTAGGCTAATAGCCCAGGCTATTCTGGGCTAACTTTTACCAACTCTTAAGGAGAACAGTCAACAATGGAGGCTGTGAGATTCTCAAGGAAACGGAAAACGTGGCTTACAAAATTAATAACATTTGTATATTTATGTGAAGGTGTGTGCACCTGCTGTGAAACTGGGGAAAAAAAGGAAATATTTAAAACTGAAGAAAATAGGAAAATAATAATAAAATCTTTTAAAAAGGATATTTAAAAAAATATTTTTCAATATGTACTTCAAAGTGAACAGAATTTATTTTAGTGGAACTTGATTCCCCAGCATCATCTTTTGAAGATCTAATTCCTGATAATATGAAGTAGGTGTTTCTTTTCTCTCAGAAAAATCTAAAAAAAAAAAAAAAACACCTGCAATTTGGACAGATATTTCCAAAATATCCTATTTGTATAAGTACAAATGCATAACACCACCAAAAGCATTGTTGATTTAAAAAAGATTTTAAAGTTGTAAAAAAGTTGTTGTTACGAACGTTTAATTTTGTATAGTACAGCAAATTGCTATTTGCACATTCTTCTTGAGGTAGATTTGGCTGAGAGAGAGTAATAGGCCCAAAGTCACCCATCCAGCGTTCATGCCTAAGAAGCTGGTATAGAATTATAGTTATTGGACTGATATGAAGAGGACCCAAGTTTAAGACTACTCTCATTTTCTGTGCATCTGAAACAAAATTATTAAACTATAAATTTCTAAAGCTCTTTATTTCACTCAATGCATATTAACATCAATTTGGGTGCAAACCTCAGTAGTAATTCATGGACCTGATATCACTTTTCCCTATGTGATGGGATTCCACTGGATTTTGTTACATATACTATTTATATTGGTTTCTGCTTAGGTGATTCTTTACATTTAGACTGATACTAATACAGATATTTGCTTCAGTTTTTTTTTTTTTAATGCTGTAATCAGACATCCAAACTATTTTCCTCTTTCCAATCTTTCAGACAATCACTTAAGTCTATTTCCTGGACTGCTTAAATGAATGCAATATATATTAGCAATAGATAGGGAATAGTTTCTTATCCCTGCCCAATGTTAGTTACTTTTGCTGCTCTTAGAATTATTATCTTTACCAGTTTAAACAATTTAGACAGTGTGCCCTGGCCATCGTAGCGGTATCCTTTGTGCCCCTTGTGAGCATATTTATGCTCATAGAATTTGCCACTTCCATATCCAGGTCTGTGAGTTTCACCACCCTGGAAAAGAGAAAAGCAAAATTACAAATATTCATAGATTGTCATTAAAATATAGAACCATCCTTCAGAAAAATGAGCACTAAATGATCAAAGGCTGAATTGTATCAAAGAATATGGCTGCAATTTATCCTATGGAAGCCATTGACTTCTGTGTGAATGTTTATAGCTCTGTGTCATAGATAGCAAGCAGAATGGGAATGTTCTGCAAATAACCAGTGATGAAAGAAAATATTTGAACAATTATTGAGAAAAGAGATAGGGAATTTTTCTAGTAGAGATAATGGAAGGTGAATTCAATTCCATTAAAATTGACATTCTATATATAAAATGCTATCTTATCCTAGATTCCCATTGTTTGGAAATTGCCTGAGGTGATAATGATCCATAATTACTTATATTACAATTACACATTTTTGTATTCATGCTATCAAACAGTAACAGATGAGAGCAGTTAACGATACCCTATAAGAAGGAGATGCTGGTAGAATAAATGCATCTATCTCTAAAGAGTGAAATCCCTAGGAAACATTATATTGAATATTATCCAGAAAAAGAGAAAAACGGGACATTTGGAGCAAGTACTTACATATCATTGTTATCCGCTTTTGAAAAGCATGATTAAATATGAAGAAAGATTGTTCAACATAATTGTGTAATTGTATGAAGAGAAGAAGTAATTCAAAGAATTTTTCAAACGAAAACCTCATTTCCAGCATTGGTAATATGCAATCTTAATGGCAAACTTATGAAAATTGCCTCAGCCAACACATTACAATTATGTCTTTATTTTTTAAGTGTTTCCTATCAAAGTAATGACCTGCTCAACCTTCCAAGCAGCAACCACATCGGCAAGTTTTCTATGGTTTCCAACTGTTATTGAGTATGAAAAAAATAAGTTGGATTACTGTATAGATAATTAAGGCATTTCACTGGGGACTTAAAAAGCAATTGGTATTCACTTCTAAGGGTTTGCAAAAGGGTCAGTTCATAATGGACATTGCCAACACTCCATGATCATGTTCAAATGAAATCTTATTGTAAATTACTGGTCTATGAGAAACCCTCCTGTTTATATCTTCCTTGCACTTCTGCAAAATCCACAACATTTTAACTACTGTATGTTCTTGTAAATTTGCAATAATTTTCATGAGTACCTTGTGGCCATTTTTACCAAAGGCAGAGTACAGAATATTCTACTTGGGTGTAAATTATTAGAACAATATAGTTATCTTCCAATATCATTTTATAGCTGTGGATTCTGATGGAGATAACAATAGCACTTAGACTTACATACCACTCCATACTGCTTTACAGCACTTTCTGAGCAGTTTGCTCCCAGCTATCTGGATCCTCATTTTACTGAGACTGTTGTAGGCATCTACTGGATGAAGTAGTTTGGATCTGCTCTCAGCTGGACTCTGGCTATGCAAATCCTTTGGACTTGCCTGAGGCCAAGTTTACTATGACTTCCTAGAGAAAAGCTTTGGCTTAATCCAAGCAAACTTAAGTGGCTGAGAGTTTTGGAATCCACCAGGTCTGGTTCTTCCATCTTTTAGTTGGGATACAATCTTCCAAATAGATATACTGTTCAATTTGGATGTTTGTTTGAACTCATAGTGCTGCACTGGCAATAAGTTTCCAATTGCCCTTTCTAGCTATAGTTGTTGTACAGAGCTCAGTTGCTTATAGGATTGCTCATTTCTGATCAGTTCTGACCATCCTGCAAGGTCCAGCAGGATGGGCATGCTTTGAGGTCATTATTGATGAAATAATGTCATCTAATGGGACCCAAGAAACATACTTCCTCTGTCAAAGCGCCTGCCCTTTGGAATAATATAGCACCCCACACATGTCCAAGTATTTTCAACCCTGATAACCTTTCATAAAGTCTTAAAGACCTGTTTTTTCCCCTAGAGCATTGATCTATAATATTGGTTAAGTCTGTCATTGGTTAAGTAATCATTTTGAGAGGTTTTCAGATTGGTCTCAATTATGGCATATTGTTGTTGTGTTGTGGCTTTCTGGTATTAATTGTTCTATTTATAATTTATTTAATCTTACACCAGCTATCTAAAGTCACTATTTGTGAGTTGGGAGGGAGTTAGATATATGAATAGATAGATGATGAATGATAGACGATAGGTGATTGTAGATACAGATATAGATATACTGAATATGTAGATTTAGATAAATTCATTTTCACATTGCCTTAATGTAAACACTCTCAAGGAAAGCCACTTTAAGACAAAGATTAAAACATTATGAATTATGAGCAAGGCAGAGAAATAACCTTTGACTTTGAAACTCCTCTGCCTGGTTGTCACTAACAATATATTTTTATAAGCTTACTACTCTTTCTCTCAGCAAGAAATGAATCTATTTTCACAGACAAGCGATAAACAGGGCGAATGCTTTAAGTGACCTTTTAAATTTCCAATTAAAACAATCCAACAAGAGGGTCTGAATTGATAGCTTTACCTCCTTTCAAGTCTGGCTAGCATTCCAGTCCTTTCTAGTTTCAGGGTAAAGTGGACTCAAGTAGATTAAAAGGAAGAAAAAAAAACCTAAACTCTATCATTTGTTCTCTATATCAGGGGTCCCCAATTCCCGGTCTGTGGACTGGTACTGGCCCATGGGCCATTGGGAACCGGGCTGCACAATTGATGGGTAAGCACATAAATACATCGAGATGTTTAGATCGAGATGCATGGGTGGGATTAGGCTATGTGGCCAAAACCATCCTCTCCCTTCACTGCTGCTGATCTGTGCAACCAGAAAGGTTTAAAAAAAATGGTTGAAGATAGATAAGTTCTCAGTATATGACAATGCTGTAATTATAGGGAAAATCCAGGTATACCATGTTTTTGAATCTACCTAGAACTGGAGCTTTGTGCAGTGCATAGTAGCAACCCACACTTTCATTCCTCGTCCCCCTTCCTCCATCCCATAGACACATAGAACATTTAGGAAATCTTAAAGGAATGCAATTTGCCATGCAGTGAAGGTGCTTTGTGCTCAGGCAAAAGGAATCTTAATTTAAGCTTGACTCACTTCAGGATAAAAGCAAGCAATAAAACCATGAAAGAAACTGCTTTGGAACCAGGAATGGATCAGTAAGAATAAAGCAAACAAGCCAAAATGAAATAAAGGAATAAACAAATATATACTGGGATTCTGCATCAGCTACAGAAAAGCAAGACAACAAATGGATATCCTTTGGGTCTGGGAAAAACAAAATATTTGTGAAAGGAAGCATGTTTATCACCTACCCAGCTAAATCTGCTGAAGGATAATCCTCTCCCCTGCACATGTAAGAAACAAACAAAGTGACATGATAACTACCATGGACTAGAAAGACACCGAGGATGCCAACAGCTGGTAGAAAAGAATTATCACGGTCTGTTGTGTATGGATTAAAATATCCAAGATGTTTGGATTGCACTTGTGATGTGGGACTTTAGAGGAGTGTACCACATTATGTCAGGGCTACAACAAATCCCCTCCCCCCATTCAAATCTAGCTGCATCTCAGAGAAAAGAAAATTGATTTATTAGAAGTGGCCATGTTGATGTTTAGCTGGGTGCAGCTGATACTAATACATTTCCCCCTTGACCCTGGTTTTCCCCCTAACCCTTGGATGTGACTTCTCCAATGGGACACATCCATCTCCAAGAGTCATTCATCATGCTCTCCAATAACCTTCTTACGTTCTGACAACTGTGGGCTGCCGAGGTGTTTATCTAGACATTTAAGGAATGCCTTGTTTTCCCCACTCCCTTTTTCTGGCAGCTAAAAAGACCAAAGTTGACACATTACATCTTTCAGATGTGCATCCTAAAACCCGTTGCCTAATGTGTACATGAATTTTATCAAAGAGAGAACATGGGCCTTTCCTGGTTGTTTATCTATGGCAGTATAGCTCACGAGAAAGCATTTCAAGGTTTTTTTTTTAAGGATAATGAACTATGGTCCAATGTTCTGCATAATGAATACTTTTCATCCACCCACAGTCTCAGTCTCTGATATTTTCTTAGGTCAGAATTTGAAACAAGGTAGTTTGGCTTTCTGTATTCAAAAGCTAAAGATGTAGAGAAATTTGAGGGCGAAAAATGGAGCGAGTAAAGTATGGGGACTGTTGTGAGGAAAATAGGAGAAGGAAGAAATAATTGGTATGTTTGCCACCTTGAGTTGTATATGAAAAAAGGGAAAATACAAATCTAAAAAGACTCTGTGCTTGTAAAGATTACATTAAATATTGAAATACAGGCAGTCCCCAATTTACGATCACAATGGAGCCCAACATTTCCATTGTTAAACAAGACAGCTGTTAAGTGAATTTTCCATGATCTCTCTTGCCATACTTGTTAAGAGGATCACTGCAGTTGTTAACTTAGTAACATGGTTGTTAAGTGAATCTTGGCTTCCTCGTTGACTTTGGTGGGCAGAAAGCCATGAAAGGAGACCACATGACACCCTCCCCCCCGGGACACTGCAACCGTCATAAATACATGCCAGTTGCCAAGCGTCTGAATTTTGATCATGTGACCCTGTGCTGCAGTGGTCGTAAGTGTGGAAAACTGTCGTATGTCACTTTTTCAGTGCTGTTGGAACTTTGAATGGTCACTAAATAAATGGTTATAGGTCGAGGACTACTTGTAATAAGCCATAGAATGAAAAGAATCATTTCATCCAGAGGTGGTATTCAGCAGGTTCTGACCTGTTCTGGAGAACCGGTAGTGGAAATTTTGACTAGTTCAGGGAACCAGCAAATACCAGCTCTGAGTGGCTCCACCCCCATCTATTCTCTGTCTCCCGAGTCCCAGCTGATCGGCTGGATCTTCTTTTGTTGCCCTGCACAAGAGAACGGAGCTGGAAAGCAGGTTAGTGGGGTGGAGAGGGAATAGGATTTTGCAGTAATCTTCCTCCAGAAGTAGGGACAGAATGAGGATTTTGCAGTAACCTTCACCCAGAAATGGGGTGAGAATAGAGATTTTACAGTATCCTTCCCCTGCCGTGCCCACCAAGCCACACCCACAGAACCATTAGAAAAAATTTTTGAATCCCACCACTGATTTCATCCTGTCCTCTGGAGGGAACCAACCAGTGGTGGGATTCAATTTTTTTTACTACCGGTTCTGTAGGCATGGCTTAGCAGATGTAGCAGGGGAAGGATACTGTAAAATCTCCAGTCAAAGGCGTTATTTTCCGATTCTCTGAACTACTCAAAACTTCTGCTACCGGTTCTCCAGAACTGGTTAGAATCTGCTGAATACCACCTTTGGCTTAGTGCTTAAGACTGTTTCTAATTTCCATTTATCTGGACTCCTTTGCTTGGTCATCAGACCTTGGTGGCCCTGGCTGCTGTTTCTTAGTGCAAATCAGCCTGTGCTAAGGCCTCTCTTATTTATAATTTAATAGTTGGTGGAAGGGGCAGCTTGACATGTATCAATGAGATCTGGCTAGGTTGTCAAGGAAGAAGGAGAAACTCACTCCAAAATGTGGCTAGCCCAGCTGTGGCATCAACCACGACCCCAGGACATTTTATAATCTGTGTGATTCTTGTGGCTTTCAGTGGCATTGCCTTGTTTATGGAGTTGGGCATGAAGGATCAGATAGGATTGCTACAGCGGTATGAAGTGTTATCAGGTGTAGGCAATCGTTTTTTAAAGCAACAAAATACCTGCTGTAATGCATCATTTAGACTACATTGGGGCTAGGGAGATTATTGAAATATTTTAAAATAAGGAAACCTTTTCTTTCTTTTCTTTACCAAAAGGTTTTGTAGGTGAATATAATGTAAAATATTCACAGCAAGCACTTACTTTTGCCTGAAGAGGAGGAGTTGTTCTGGGTGACACCTGAAAATCAATTTTAAAAAAATAAGAATTTGCAAATATATACTGTATATTTGGAATTGTAGTTTGTGTGTGTGTTTTTGTGCCTGTGTGTGGAATTCCATGATTGTTTTAAGCATTTTCTTGGGCATCCCCTTTCTCAGCTTGAAAGTTACAAATGACCAATAGATGGTGGCAAAGGCAAACTTTTTCTTCTCATTGCTGCTAACTGGTGGGTATCTAATTTCCTGCACCCATACCTGGTACCCACCTTCCTTCCCATGTTCTGCTCAACATAATCAGCAAATACATCGAGATGTTTAGATCTTACTGAAACTGGTGACAGAATGTTGAACTGATTTTTTCCCATCTAAAGTTTCCATATTTCTGCAAGTATTGGGACTTGTTTAAATTTTAAATTAAATTATTTTCTTCATGGGATAGGTTCTTGAAATCTGAATTGGCTGTTATTATATGTCCCTTTCTCAATCTTAGCTGCCTGAAGATATTGGACTTCAATTTCCAGAATTCCCCAGTCAGCCAATGTTGATAAGATGTCATTCAGTTCAACTGTGCATATCATTGTGGCTTGCTCTTTATCCATAAGTAATCCCACCACAAACAGCTGCAGGGAATAATGCTAGCTTATCCTACTTCTTGTTTAATATAATATAACTTTGTCATCCTATTTAACATGCTGAATCCACATGGTGTTTATTGGAGAGTTTTCCATCTTTAAAAATTTGGAGGCCTCTCTGCAAACATTTCTTAAGCTTGTTGTTATTTCATTGTCTGTTGGGTGGAAATATATATGTGTGCCTGAAGGGCATAGAGAGAGACATGCATACAGATATATCTATGTGCTATTGGCTAATTATAATGCAGACTAAAGCTTCAGGATTAATAAAGATTGGCGATCAATACCTCTATTAGATATGTTTTACCTAATACCTTAATTAGTAGTTGCTTGCTTATCAACTTTCAAAACTATTTGAATGGGATCTCATGGCCCTTGCAATTTCTAGGAAACTGCTAAAATCTGCTCAAATTCATTACAGGGACATCAAACATTAGAAGGGTTGGTTATCTGTGGCACAGTGCTGTTCTCTGCAGAACACTTTTGAAGTCCCAAAGCCACGACTCTTACAACCAATTCTGTTAAGTAGGTGATTCTTCTCAGTCAGTTTTCCATCTTCCATTAAAATCAGCTTTATAATGCCAAGTGAGAAATTGGATGTAGGACTTAGCTACCAAGTAGTAATTCACGTTCAATTGTTTTCTTCATGTTCTTCATCTCAGAAGTAGCCAATAAGCCTGGGTTTTTGAATCAGGATATTACATACTTTGCTTTGAAGCATGTTACTAGAGAGAAAAGAGCTGAAGACATGTATTGCTTTCACCACTCACCCTGTACTCATTGTAAATTTACTTCACCTGTAAGATATCAGAGGTGATTGCACAATTCCAGATTAGTTCATCTTTAGGAGTCAGTCTGCACTTTTTCAGAAGTTCAGGTTGGGAATTTATTTTGAGTAACAGCAGCCACTGTTCAGGCACACTTCTGTCTATATGCCTGCAGGGCTGGGTTTATACAGATGAATATGAGAGATTTACAAATCTCTATACAATTAAAAAAAATCCAGAAATAGTTAGCACTTAAGAATGGCTTGTCAGCTTTTTCTCTGCGATTATGTTTTAGCTGTAGTTTATTATTCCAGTTTAGTGGCCAGAATTCCTTCCTCAGATCTAAAAATAATAGCCAAGAGATGATTCCATAACTGCAGAGGTAGCCTGGGTATTATTTGCAAATCAGTCTGATATAGAGGGAAAATAAATTATAAATACAAGAAATAGTTGAAACCCTATGATTAACCCTGAGCAGTTTATAATCTAATCCTATAAATGATGATTAAATACCATAAAGTTTGCATAAGGCCGCTGGCTCACATATATTGATTAGCTGAAAGAATTCCCACATACATATAGGTTAAATCCACAGACAGGCACATGAGTGTACCCAAAGTGGCTATTTATTTCACTGTAGTAGATGGTTTCCTATATTCGTTTGAATTTGTTGGACCTCCTACAAATAGAATCCTCCTATTGAATAAAACAGAGTTGGGTTATGGATAAATAGCAATAGCAATAGTACTTAGACTTATATTCAGGGGTGGGATGCTACTGGTTCTGCCGGCTCTGTAGAACTGGTAGCTCTGAAGAGCAGCAGACAAACCGCAAAATGTAAGTACCGAACTTACTGGTAGTAGCACCGGTTGAATCCCACCCTTGCTTATCTACCACTACATCGTGCTTCATAGCACTCTCTACGTCTTTACAGAGTCAGTATATTACCTTCAACAATCTGGGTCCACATTTTACTGACCTCAGAAGGATGGAAGGTTGAGTCAACCTTGAGCTGTTCAGGATCCAACTCCTGGCAGTGGGAATGCAAAGTTATCTTGCAATATCACATTCTAATCACTGCACCATAATGTCACTTGGAAATAAAAGATTTCCATACCCATTGAAAGCTGTGGATCAGGACAATACCTTTGCAACTCCTCTCTATCAAAATTACTTGAAGCCTGGCAGTTCATCAGTTTCCTCAAGACATAAAAGTAGACATGATTTAGAAGGAAGTAAAACTTACAATGTTCCTGAAGAAGTGGACTACTGGGTTTTCATCATAATAGCGTCCATGGTGAGATCTTGGATGAGGCAGAGAACTTACGTGGCTAACTCTGGAGGCATGGTGATAGTCCTGAAACATAGGGTAGGTCATACCTGTAGATCAGCATGTATTCTGAAAGTAATTAATATTCCCCTCTTGAAAACAAATCAAGAAAACAACATGGATGTATCCATTTAATTGCCACAGAGTTGCATTTGATATGATAAAAACATAACCTTTTAAAAAAACTGAAAATTGGAGCTATATTTCCAATGACTATTACATTTAGATCAAGGGACATGCTGTCTGGAAAATTCTGGAAGTTGAAGTCCACAAATCTTGAAGTTGCCAAGGTTGGACACCCCTGATTTAGATGCTATTGCTAAGATGCCTTAATTGATTTATCTCTTAAAGATCATTTCTTTCCAAAACTAATTCTTTATGCCTTAATTCCATCGACAGGAAAGAACTCATTTGGAAAAGAATAACTCTTCCAGTTTCCAAGCAAATATTTTTTTAACTTCTTCAAACAAGGAGTTCTAGTAAGTTGAAATTGTTTGTATGCAGATCAAATATACGTAGTATATTGTTATTAATTTGCAATCAAAGTTTCCACCATGCATCTCCAATTGTTGAATCACAAGGATGTGCAAGGATGTGGAATAGAGTTTCTAGAACTCCGTCCAACTCTTTTAGCAAAATGGCTGTAGGAGGTCTCTGTAGTTTCTTTTATGTAATAAATGTTATTTATTTATTTATTACATTTGTTTGCTGCCCATCTCACTTCGGGGAGACACTGGGAGACTAACCATATTAACTTTGGGTGGCTTACAATGTTAATAGGTAAATAATGCCTATGTCGCATTAATGTCTATCTAACTTTAACCTGTGGTTTAATCAACTTTTTCAAGTTGAGTACATATGGGTGCCTCTATGGATATTTATGTTTCTGCTCTCCCTTCATGTTGCATCTGCATGCTTGTGTATATTGTATATATATGCTTATGCAGGAACTTGCATAAGTTTCATTCTAAGGGATGTGCAACTTAAGACCTGTGGAGGTTGGGGAACTCTGGGAGCTGAAGTCCACAAGTCTAGTTGCCAAGGTTGGACATACCTGCTCTAAGCCATATAAAACAGGATAGAGCAAGGCAGAGGGAATTTGAGCTGCTACCCAACCTGCTTTCCCATCGGGATATATTGGGAGAATTTTTTTTTTCTGGATTGCTTTTCTTCACAGCCCAAAATTGGATCTAGGCCACTTTAACCCTTGAGGTTTCTTTTGCTAGCTTCTGCTGCCACACCAAATTTGTTTTCATTCCATTCTGTTTCCAGAGAATTATCCTGTTGAGAGACAGGCAGAGTCATGAGCCTCTTAACCAGGGGTGGGATTCTACAGGTTCGCACCTATTCGCTAGAACCGATTGTTAACATTCTAAGCAGTTCAGAGAACCGGTTGTTAGAGGAAATTACTGGCCTAATCCTGTAAGGAAGGCAGGAAGGAAACATTCTGGTGTTGCTTACAGAAACTGCCTCTCCGTTAACCCTTATTACATTCTTGGCAGGACTAGACTTCCTGTCTCAGGAACATCTCTGGAGTTTTTTTCCCTTCCTTTGCAGGTACTTTGCTTGTGTGGACAAGCAAACTTGCATTCAAAGTTACAATGGCACTGAAAAAAGTGACCTATGATCGTTTTTCATACTTATGACTGTTGCAGCATCTCCACAGTCATGAGAGGCCAGGCGAGGAGATGCATGCCTTGATGTGAGTGATGTTGAGTTGGCCACACCTACCCAGTCACATGACCACCAAGCCACCCCCACCAACTAAACCATGCCCACAGAACCGGTTGTTAAAAAATTTGAATCCCATCCCTGCTCTTAACCCAATTAACTTTTCCAACCCTCTGTTGAGTAGGAAAGAATAAAAAAGAGAGGTCAGATGAGGCTAGCCAAATGGCTAATTTTCCCTGGCCCTCTAAATTCCAGGGTAGATACAGAAAACCACCTAGGAATTGGTCACCTCTTTAAACTCAACACAGAAAGTATGTAAACATATGAAGAATACATTCAGCAGCAGCACTTAACTTTGAGCATGATTGAACAACATTTAAAATGTGAGCAGATGCTTATTAAGTGTCCTTTATTTTATGCTTGTGAGAACTGACGGCTCGTCTCCATTGAAAATTTTAGAAGCAATGCTGGATTAACATGATCCAGAAGAAAAGCAAAGACATTAGCAAATCATTATTATTTTTAATTAAACCAAGCATTACTCTAAACCTGAATGCCTTTAAACTGAGAAGACATCGTCTTTAGGCATCGATGTTTAAAACATGCATGTCAATAATGAAGTAAAGTATGAAATTATAAGAAAAAGCTGTTGTTAAACAAAGTCATAATGAATGTTCTTCCTATTTGACAGGCCTGGAGATGAAATTTAGCATGCACATACACGTACACATTCACATCTACATACACATACTCATAGATCATATACATACACATACTTATACATACAGTTGGCCCTCTGCTTATACAAATAGCATTTAGATTTATATACCGTTTCACAGTGCTCTATAGCCCTCTCTAAGCAGTTTACAGAGTCAGCCTATTTCCCCCAACAATCTGCATCCTCATTTTACCCTCCTTGGAAAAATGGAAGGCTGAGTCACGCTTGAGCTTGGTGAGATTCGAACTGCCAAATTGCAGGCAGCCGGCAGTCAGCAGACGTAGCCTGCAGTACTGCATTCTAACCACTGTGCCACTGCAGCTCATGCTTATGCTGTGAGATCCTGAAAAGGGACACAGCCAGTTTTTGTCCTTACTGTGATTTTCTTTTGGGAATGGTGAATTAAGGTTGATGATAGGAACAGAAGCCTCCCAGGGGCAATTCTCAGCCTTAATACCAGCTAAATATTGGAAATGTTGCCTTTCGCTATTTTGGTATAATGTCAGCTGCTAGGAACCTGGAGCATGCAGCCCTAAGCTACAGGCAACCTGTAATATATGACTTCATATATCATACCATGAACTAGATAAATCCTAAGGACAAATGGAATTCCATGGAATGATGTAGCAAGAAATGAATTTGTTCAGTGTTGCAATTAGCCCATTCTCTCTTCCTCCATAATATTGCATCTAATTTCGCAAAACTTCAAGACTAATATATTATTTTGGCTGCATAAAGATCAGTACTTGGAGAAGTGTGATTGTAGCTATCCATATAATTATTCACTTCTGGGGCTACTTGATGTCTTGGGTGGCAAATGGAGGGCACGGCACTGTGTTCTCTTGAAATAACTTTCCATATTTAAGAATGATTAATAGCCCGATCTGGAGGGAATTAAAATATGTGCCATACAATTTTTCCTTCTACCTGCCACCCTATGAAGAATTTTGTGTAACTTTAAAACTCCCAGTGTTGTATATTGGTGGAACTCCTGATAGTGTTCCTTGCCCTCAGCCTGAATCCCAGAAGACTACAGGCAAAATATGACACAATGTGCAGTAAATAATACATGAAAGAGCGTGCATTTTAGAATGTCAATTTCATGAACTTTTCTTGAGTATCATAAAAATATGCACATCCTTACAAGAAAGACCTAAATTAAAATTTGAATATAGTGTCTGAATGAATCATCTTTGCTTTTGCCACTAATGCTGGCTTGTCATTATAGATCTCAGAGACTCTGAAAGTTTGCAAAGTACTTCAAAATTACACAGCTGTATTGTTTTTTTATTCTGTTTATTGAGTTATGTAGCTTACTCTTTATGAAAGCTTGTATGATAATCTTTCCATTAAAAAAAAAATCTCTGTTAACATGTAATGCAAATTCCAATGCTGATTTGATCTAGTCACTCCTGTAAGGAAAGATTTATCCGAAAGAGAATAACGGAATAACAGAATTGGAAAGGACCTTGGAGGTCTTCTAGTCCAACCAGAGGTGGTATTCGGCAGGTCCTGAACAGTTCTGGAGAACCAGTAGTGGAAATTTTGAGTAGTTCGGAGAACCTGTAGTAGAAATTTTGAGTAGTTTGGAGAACCAGTAGCAGAAATTTTGAGTAGTTCGGAGAACTGGTAGAAGAAATTTTGAGTAGTTCAGAATACCACCTCTGACAGGCCCTAGCCCCATCTATTCTCTGCCTCCCGAGTCCCAGCTGATTGGCTGGATCTTCTTTTGTTGCCCTGCACAGGAAGATGGAGCTGGAAAGCAGGTTAGTGGGATGGGGAGGGAATGGGATTTTGCAGTAACTTTCTCCTGGAGTTGGGTGGGAATGGAGATTTTACAGTATCGTTCCCCTGCCATGCCCACCAAGCCATACCATGCCCACCAAGCCACGCCCATAGAACCTGTAGTAAAAAAATTTGAATCCCTGTTCAAGTAAGAGGCCTTATACCATTTCTGACAAATAGAATCTGCTAACTTCCCACTATTTCCTGTCAACTGTTTATTTGATGGTCCGTTGACTCATCTGATGTCCATTGTTAAGGTGAAATTCTACAGAGGGTCTGTGAAAATGAGGCTCTCTGGATAAATCCTCGTGGGAGTACATTACAATTCATATCCAAGGATAGGTGGGGAGAGAATTAAAAGAAAAAGAAAAGGAACAAATGGGCTAGATAAACATGCTGGCTCTATTTATGATAGCACCGTCCTTGATTGTGTGCGCAATTGAAGATTTTTCAGCTTCCTTTTTTGTTGTTGTTGCTCTGGCTGGATGATCATAATCGTTTAATACATCCTGAATCATGTGCTGTCACAGCACAGATTTGAGCTAACAGGCCAGGATAAAGGATATGTTAGAGAACCATGTTGTTCAAAGATGCCTATTAGTTAAATGTTTTGGAGACAAAGTAAGAAGCCTGTGAAACATTAGCCTGGGGCAAAGAACCAGATTTGAATATTCTGTGAGAGATCAAAACCGTACAAGCAAAAATAAAATCTGGCTCTCTCGATTACATCCATTGAACCTTAAACACTACAATTAAACAAAGGTTTTTATTGGGCTTTGACTGCATGGCTAGAGACCCCAGCTTTCAGTGCTGCATTTGAGTTAAAAGTCATTCTTCACCCTGCACCAGTTGTTCTACAGATGGCTTTCTGCGAGCTGATTGGAGACCTAGTGGATTTGGGTATTTTCCTCTCAAATTTCTGGAAAAAAAATTCCTCTCAAGTCACTATCATAAGTTGGAATAGTTTTTATCAAGTCAGCAAATTCAGTTCAGTCATATCCACATAAACTAAACCAAGTCAGTTGAATGAAAATGCTGAATTATGTAAGAAACAACTTTTTAAAACCACGTGACTGAGTGTCTTTTCTGAGCAATTTCTCAGATGCTGTGAAAATGCATTATTTCATGCTGCATCATCTTGTTTTCAAGGAAAGAAAAAAGGAAGGGAGGGAGGGAGGGAGGGAGGGAGGAAGGAAGGAAGGAAGGAAGGAAGGAAGGGGAAGGGAGGGAAGGAGGGAGGGAGAAAGACATAGATTGGAAATGCAGTAAATGTTAACAAACTTTCTGAAATCCCTGTCATTCCTGCTTTATGCATGGATAGCTAGAGCCAAGAAAGAATTGTTGACATGCTACTACTTAACAATACATAATGGTTCTCAAATCAGAGTGTTCTCTGGAGAAACAGTTTCTGTTTTGAATTCATTTTAAACATCCTGATCTCCTTTTCCAATAGCCAGTTTTCAACCGCACGCAAGAAAAGAGATATATCCTGGTCATGATTGAAAATGAAACTCAAGAGGACTCTTCTGGCTTTCATACAAACATCCTGCCTGCACCTGCTGCAGCGGGATTTTTCTCAATGTACGCTGTAGAAATTCTGGGATGTCTCTCATCCTGAAGGACCAGGTTGGGGAAAGACATCAGTCATTGGAAGCTTTCCTATTTACAGAGATACACATGGCTTCAAGCTAAATGGTAGGCATCTTACTTCTCTTTGTTTGGTTTGAACAGATTTGGTTTTACAAATAAGTTTGGCACACTTTCATCTCAGGTGCCTTGATAATTAGATAGATAGATAGATAGATAGATAGATAGATAGATAGATAGATAGATAGATAGATAGATAGATAGATAGATAGATAGATAGATAGATAAAATCCTGACTGCCCTAAATTGCCTGGGGAACCAGTTCTACTGAAACACAAGAGACGGACCATCTCCATCTCCAGCTTTTGTAACTAAGCAACAAGAATTACCAAGGCAACCAGGCACTTTCAGGTAGATAAAAGCTAGTAGATAAGAGCTGAGTGGTGAGGTGACTCTAGACTGAAAGCTCTTTTAACATGCCAGTCATCCAATTAAATGGTGGGGAGGATGGAGTCCAACTAAATGGGGGGGGGGAATGGAGAAGAAAATTGGGGCTGCAAAGCTTTGTTGTTGTTATTGTTTTCAACCACCTGGCTTCCCCTTTTCTTCTGAAAGAGAATGGGCTACAAAGACTCTTCTTTGGGTTCTTCTTATCCTTGAGATTGATTCCGACATCAGAAAGCTATGTGTTCTCCAATATCTTTGTAACTGTATCAAAAGTATACTTGTTGCCTTTTGTTTTTTTAGAAGCACAACTCAGGTGTCTTGTTACCTGAAATCTTAGTTTTTTTATTTTAATCTAAATTGATGCATTTAATGGTTTTTTGAATGTATTGGTTTTATGAGTTGCTATATGAGAAATGTGATAAGTGCATTGAAAAATAAAATTAAATTGCTTATTTCTTTCTTGACTCGTGCCAAACAAAGCCTTATTCTGAAAGATGGAGTGAGTTTTTGCTATTGAAGATTTATCAATGATGTATTTGCAAGAACAAAAGAAGCATGATCATTGGGGACCTTGGATACTTGTTGAGAAGACAGTATTTCAACTGGTGCAGCTTTTCTTAACCAAATATATAAGTTGCAGCTATGTAAGCAATTTCTCTCCAATACCAATGGCACTAATATAACTGCTCTGGGTCCTTTACTTAGTCAATTAAAGCTACAAGTGAAATCCAGCACTGCTTTCTTATCAAATCTTATTAAAATAACAGAACTTTGTAAATAATCAGTGCTAGATGAAAGGCATTGTGGAGGGGGGGGGAAGACACTTTTAAAACCCCAAGAATTTAAGATGCAAATAATGGACATTTTCTGACATTTAGAAAGGATGACATAGATTGCATAAACTACACGCTAATTTCAGTCCTATGTTTTGGATATTTTCCAAGCTGGCAGGAAAAAAGTAGCATTTATAATCCCAAACTCTGGAAACTATTGGTTGGAAAAGGCTGTATTTAGGCCCTTTCTTGTATTCTTTAAATCACTGTCATTCTAGTACCTGCATCTGGAAAATATAATACGTATATCGCATCTGAACAGAAACAGGTAACTCTAAGAGGAAAGATAACATGAAAAAAAAACAACAACTGCTGGGATAGTTTTGTTAAAAATCTGCTTTGCTCCATTAACAGAAGATCCCAGAAGTGCCAAAGCAATATGCATTATTAGTAAGGCTCTTTATCTGTGCAGTACATTATATACCAAAGTATATTGAGAAATTCATCTCACTCTGCTCAGGAAGAACTCCACAATGACAGTTGTGGTTTCATTATTACAATTTCGACTAGAGTTTTTGAAATGGGCAATCTGAAGCTATTTAAGTCTTCTGCAAGTAAAAAATATAATTTTTACCACAGGTATGATGATTTTGTAAATAATTACAGATTTGTAGCCTGGCCTTATTTCTTTTCATATGCCCATGTTTGCCTGCTGTTCTCCAGCAAATGCCACTAATAGTTGCATAAGCCTAGCAGTCTGTGTCAGAGAAATTTAACATTTTGTTTTTTTCTAAAAATGTATTTAATACTGAATCAACATGCAGATACACAGACACAAGGTCATACACGCCCTACATCACCAACAAATAATAGTGGTTATACAATGAAGAAATAAAACCTCAAAATGTAATTGAAATAATTATCAAAATAAACTGGGTATGACAAAAGCAAGAAAAAACAAGCAAGATAAAAGAAGATTCATACAGTTACTACACATAAATACAAAATAACATTTACCTTTGTATTAGATCCCACAATGAAAATCGGGCTTGTTGTAGCGTATAGCAAAGATTTTTGGTGCACATTTGAAAATCTAGCAAATCATTGCAGTACAAGGTTTTGCAGAATACAGTAAATGTATTTGTCTTTATGAAGAAGATATTGGTTTTGTTTGTTATATTGTAGCATACATTTTTAAAACCATACATTGAATAAGAAATAAAACTGAAAGAAAAAAAATCAGATAAAATTTGTATTATTTAAAAAAAAATGACCCTATTTTTGAGGGCAGGGGTAATATGTATTCAAACCTGGGTTTCTTGCCCTTACAAATGTGATTAAATTCAAAAACTGTAATACTCTTGATAAAATTGAATATTAAACTAAAATACATTAAATCTTCCAAGCGCACTATGGAATAGGATAGGTTGGTAGATAAGTCCTGTTTGAGCACAGACAATTTCAGACTGTCCACGATTTATACCTGGTAATAATTCTTATAATTCCCTTTTTTACTTTGAAAAGTGTAGTCCTTCCCGTTATCTTCTGAGTTTAGAAGTAATATGATTTTTAAACTATTGAAGTTCTGAAACTCACTGATAGAAAATTAGTTATATGAAAGAATGTTAAAATATCCTGGAATGAAAAACTATTATTTCAGAAGGTTTTCTGATAATATTTCTTTCAATGTTTAGTCAAACTAGAAAAGAATGAAATATATAATTTATTAGTAGGGTTACTGAATTTGGGCTGCAGATCCCTGACAAACCACTAGCTGGCAGCAACGATCTACTTTCATCTTGAACCTTTGTTTCCGTTTAGTGATTATTCATTGTTTTGCAGGCCATATTTAATAGCTCTTGTATTATATAATTGGACTGTGCATACTTTGAGATGACTTAGAAGCTTCCCTTCAGAATATGTGGAAGCATCGGTACATTTTTAAAGCTGCTGCATCTTTTGTCAATTGTTTCCTTAAAGCAACCATATCTTTAACATGGCTTCTTCTAGTGGCTGTAGTTGTGTAGTTTAAAGTGCCTCTTTTGAAACAATTGGAAGCATACACCACTCAATATTATGTTATCTGTGTTATTCTAGGGCATTATCACTTTGCACAGGACATTATATGGAACAATATTTGTGTTCATATCTGAATAAAATTACTCTTTCCAAAATTAACTTCCACTTTCTAATTTAATACAGCCAACATTTATTTAATTGATCTTTCTGAAGTGTTTGTGCCAAAAATGCTGCTAAAGAAAACCAGCAATTACGTGAAGATAAAATATGAGTGGCAACAAAAAAAGCAAAATAAAGTAATACCTAGCTTAAATGTTCTTGAGAAAGTCAGATTGGTTTATTGGAATACATGTCTTAGGTATACCCAAACTGGAATATTGAAAACCACTCTATTTGTTGAAGATACTTTGAAATCTACTTCTGTTTCAGAATGCAATTTCAAGATTGTAGATGAGTAGTTTCAGGCAGGATCATATCATATCTTTCTATAAGGGCTGCAATTGCTACCCATTTCTTCCTGGGCATAATTCAAAGTATTTGTTCAAGATTTCTCAGGAACCCCCTCTTCTAGTACCAGTCAGTCTTGATAGAGAGATCCTTCTGGATATGTTTATATGTTTGAGGTAAGAAAAAAAGACTTTCTCAGTGGCTGAAACTAAACTTGTTACTTCATGCTTGGGAGCGATATTCTTCTACTGGTATGTAGTATTTCAGCCGCAGGCAAAGATATCCTTTTATAAGCAAACAATTTCTTCCCTGGTAACTTAAATGTTAGTAAAAGTCATCTTATCCCTCTGCTAGATTTACAATTCTTATTAAATAGTTTTGTAAGTGTGTTTGTTTTGACTTTCAAATATTTTAAATTTGGTGGTGGTTTAACTGCTGTAAATTACCCTAAGTAATTAGTATGCATTGAAAACATAAAAAAATAAAACATGAAAACATAATAAGTAGAAGAAGAAAACATAAAAAAATGTGTTTTTATAAACATTGATCATGAAAGAGTCCTCTTGAATATAATGTATTTGTCTGCTGTTGGAAAGACAATGGGAAAGAGCAAATTTGTGTCATGGGTAAGAAGTTCCAAATTTTAGAGGGCCCTAAATTTTCACCAAGACTGCCTCCCACAAGTGATACACTTGAGAGAAATGCTTCTTCCAAAGTCCCTGTATGGGACATTTCAGTTTTTTCAGATGCACCACCTATATAGTAATGATTTTCATAAATAGTCCCTAAACATCTGCCTGGAAACAGAACTGTTAAATATTACATGATCGTTACAATGGATCCTGTTCAGACATTCAATTGCAAATTTCTACATCAGATGAAGTTTTCAACTACTTTTCCAAGTTAGCTTCAACTCAGTGATCATATATAGGTAGTCCTCACTTTACAACCACAACTGGACCCAAAATTTCTGCTGCTAAACAAGACAGCTGTTGACTACGTTTAGCCCCATTTTACGATTTTTCTTGTGGCAGCTTTTAGCTGCAGTTGTTAACTCAGCAATATGGTTGTTAAGTGAACCTGGGTTTCCCAGTTCCTCGGCTTGTCAGAAGTGATCACATGGCACTGCATCATCAGAAATACATGCCAGTTGGCAAAAGTGTCCAAATTTTGATTGTGTGACCATGTGGAAGCCACATCATTTAATGAATAGCTATAAGTTGAGGAGTAACATTCATATGCCACATTTACCCATGGACATCATTAAAGAAGATGGTATTTCCTGATTCTCTTTCTAATTGCACCTTAAAGGGAAGAGATTTAAACTGGCTTTGGGCCATCCTGATTAACGATTTTCAGCTGCAGCCAATGTGCACTCACTCACTGGCATCATGCATTGCTTCTTGTCCTGCCTTCTGGTGCTTTTACATATGAAATGTACTTCCCTGTTGGCTGCATTCTCAGAAGCAATGTTTAGTTCACATGGTGCAAAACTGAATAGGACTTAATGAATAGGCTGCATTGATCAATGCTAATCGCAACAGTTCTTACCAGAGTCAGGTTGTATGAATATATAACTGAGATAGGTAAGAGGATGACTTTCTTCTGAGGTATGTTGGGGATATTTTGTTTGCTTTGCATTATTATTTTTTCTTCCTAAAAGGGTAAACACTGTTTAGTATTTAGTAGAAACATGTATTTATGCATTTATTTAACGTATGCCTCATAAGAACGTATGCCTCAATAAGAGAACTACTCTGGGCAGCTCCCATTAAAACTACAACGTAAAAACAACCTCATTATAAAAATAAAAATGCAACACAACAAATATAAAAAAATAGATGGCAACAATAGTTCAGCTCAGAGAAAGGCTTTAAAATAGGATTCTTACTCTTTAGAAATATATGGAAAAGTGGCAAAGAGTGAGCCAGACAGTTTGCCCCAAAGAGGCTAATCTACCATTGACACTGCAATCCAATCCAATCCAATCAATCTGTCAATCTATCAATCAATAAATTGATCAGTCAGTCAATCAAGCAATAAAGCAGTCTTCACTTGCCTCACGCTCTGAACCTTCCCAAAGTATGGGAGTAGGAGCTGTTTCTCCCCAATAGATCTAATTGGTTGGGTCAAAATTGGCTAGAAAAGGCAGCCCTGAGGAGATCAAAGTGCTAAGCCATGGATTAAAGAAGTTGCCTAAATTAAATCAGAAATCAATTGGCAACTAAAGCATGGAGTTTTGTGCTCTCAAATTTGGGTAAGCATTTCCTCACTTCTACAACAGAAAGCCTCATAAATAGAAGAAGGTGAATTTGGGTCCTATAGAACATTGAATCTGGACTGGAGGCAGAACCATTGTGTACAAAAATATGCTGCATTCTCATATATTTGTTTGGAACTGTTATAAAACATTAAAAACACACAACATAAAAATTGGGCACATACAAATAACTTTTTGGGATGAGCAGGGAATCCACCCTGCTTATTTATATGGTAACGTGCAAAAAAATTTTATATGGTATTGTACAAAATTTTAATAATATACATTTTAATCCTGAGCCTATAGTATTACTGCAGATTACCAGATTTATCAAGAACCAGTAGCCAATATGTAAAAGCCGTATCTATAGCATTCTTCTGCATATGGGCAGCTCTTAGTCAAATTCATCGTATCTTTGAAATTGTGCTTAGTAGTGAAACTCCTTTCTCCTTTACTGTTGCTTGGACGTCTTGATTTTTGGCTTCAGAAAGCAAAGAAGATTGGAATTTGTCATGCGATTTGCCTAAATGACGACCTCCAACCAATGGAGGTTCCTTCCAAAAATACAATAGTGGTTGAGTGGTTTTAATTTGAGGGAGGATAAAGCTAATCACTTGGGTTGTATAGCCACACCAGTAGCAATGTGCTTTGTTCTACCAGTTGCTGAGTAAAAGTAACATGAAAGCATGACTACATTCCTATCCTATACACTGTACTCATGTCCTATTCATGTCCTACTCCTAGATTTCTTATTTGTGTCTGGAAAATATTTCAAGTATCGTTCAGAGGTCTGCATCAACATTAGCAGATTCCAAATGAGCTGGTTGATAAGCAGAGAATCTTGATTCACAACTTCAGTTGATGTGACTTTCTCTTAAAAAGCGGCATATTTACTTTTTAACAATTCCTGTTTTGAAACATGCCCTGAAGTATTAGAGTTTTTCATTTGTGTATATTCAATACTTCTCTATTATGAATTCTATCATTTTATGCTGCAGGATATTTGAATCTGCAGATTCAACTCAAAAGGGGAATGTTAATCAAAGATAGTGTTGTTTACAGAAATATTTTTTCTTATACCATAGTTTTCTTTAGAGAATTTCTGGCTTGCTAGTTAATTAAAAAAATAAGGATTAATTTTTATGCTGGCTTGGAGAGCTAGAGAGTTGGCTGTCAGAAGTAAAGCATTTCATGTGGGAGGGAAATTATATGTATATCTCTTTACCATTTTTCTTGACATCAAAACATTGGTTGAACTTCAGCTAATGTGATTGCAGAATCTTCTCTTGTTTTTGCCCAAGGATACATTTCCCTAGATTTAATCTTTAGAGGTTGTATGTTGAGAGTGGGGTAGTTTCCAATTAAAAGCAGAAAATGTTATTTTTTTCTATTTTTCATTTCTTTTAATCACTAATTCCAATAAAGAGCAGTTTGAACTTGTCAGGGTCTGAACTGATTTGAATATTAGATCAAGACCACAGGAAATTCAGTCAAAATCCTCACGGCTAGGATTCTCACTCTGTTGCAAAAATCAGGTCTGCAAATCTAAAGATGCCATTTCACCAACTCTGTACATTTTAGAAGATCAAATGATGGTTTTCAGTTAGGTTTGGATGGTAATAAGTATAGTTAAGATCACAATTTATGTCTATAGTGGGAAAAAAGAGTGGTTTCTATCCTATAGAATACTATACTATAGAAAAATCCAGTAAGAGGCAAGCACATTTTGTAGCAATCTCTGAAGACTGAATTATTACATATCAGCGATGTGTACATTCTGAGGGTTTATTTATTTATTTATTTGAGCCAAACTGTAAATCCCTTTAACATGATCCATTTTATTTGAAGCTTGTTACAATTATCTATTTTACATGTTGGTGTTTTTCTCACCTCAAATCAGTTATCTTTCAAAGCCCACAGTTCTTGATCCCAATCAACAGAATACAGTATGAAAACATATGACAATGACCATAAGATGTTAATGTATTAACATAATGTATTAACTACTTAATACACCATTTTGCAGTGAGAAAGGTATTTAAGAAGTCCTTTACCAATGCTTACAAAGATCAAATATTAAAACAAAATCATGTTAATCACAAACTCTGGAAAGGTAGTATCATTGATTATATATTTTACAATGCTATAATTTATATCTCAGTCACACAAAATCTACAAGAGTTTTATAAACACAACAAAGAAAAAGTCACAGTACATCATATCTTTCAGAACGTATATACATATTTAAAAACTTAAGAGTGAAAGCAAAAAGTCCTATTGATGTAGCTAATTTCTCCAAATATGTTGCAATGAAAGTACATTATAGCTATTACTATTAAGCTGAAACAAGTGCTTTGCTTTTTATTTTCTATTTCACTTTCCACTTTAAGTAGTCTGAGATTAAATAAGAAGTCCCTGGTGAACCACAACTTCTGACATCATTGGAATTGTTGAACTAATAAATTACAGTTATAAGATTATAACAATTAAACAAATTGAAATGTGCTATTTTAAGCTTCTTCTGATACCCCAGATAGAAACCCAAAGATTCTCTGGTTTATTCAAAGCTTGTTATGAAGAGAGGAGTAAAATATGGAAGGTATTTATAAGAAGACAATGAATATTTTAGCTTAATAAATCAAGATATGATTGTCTGAATGTGACTTACATCATTCAATTCATATTAACAATGATCAAACATATGTTGTGAGAAAAAAAAAACACCAAGCTTTTTATTCCTGAAATATTCCTGCCCAGTTTCTTATTGACCAAATGTGATTACCTGAAGCTTAATCATCAACTATTTAAATTGATTTTACATGCACCTATTGAGAATGTAATCGTATAAAAGATGTAGATTAAATAGAAAATGTGTCTGCTATGTCATTAAGCCTAAAAAATTCCAGTAATGTTTTCACTAGTGCATACTTCTTGAGTAGCAATAGAGTTGCTAAGCTGAAATAGTTTAGATGCTGACATTTCATCGGAATCTGGATTGACAAAGTCATTCTAGAGTGCAATCTAAAGTTCCAGGGGTCTCCAACCTTTAAGATTTGTGGACTTCAACTTCCAGAATTCTTCAGCCAGCTGGCTGAGGAACTCTGGGAATTGAAGTCCACAAGTCTTAAACTTGGCAAGGTTGGAGATCCCTGGTCTAAACGGTCTTATGCTGGATTTACAAAAGGAACTGGCGCCATTTAGAAAAAAAAACTACCCCCTCCAGTTAACTGCTACAAAATAAAATACAAAATCAAACCAAATCTCTCAGTTTGTACCTTGGTGCTTTAACCAACTACACCAAACTGGCTCTCAGTAAGTTATTTAGAAGCTGTATTGATAATTAGGTCAATGAAAGATCTCAAAGTTTCATGCCACAAAGGGATGCAGAGACAGTATTTGCATTCTGGGTAGCTAACTCACAGAAATCTTTAGGACCATCCCGTAACTGTTATGGGCTTGAGATGACAAACTAATTTTAAATGGTTAATAAAATAATAATCTTAGTAAGAAGGTATCAGAAGATAATACTTCGATGTAAAGAAATAATTTTATGTTCTATCATGAAAACAGAATTTTTCAAATGACACCAGCATCTAATCCAGCTTTCTAAAATCATCCATTGAACTGACTCTTTGATATGATAATGTATGATTCACTTCAGTGAATCTTAGTGAATGCTTGCTTAATGTCCAGAAACACCATGTTTGGCACTACATGCTTCATTTCCCCCCTACTATATTCTATAAAAATGTTATTATTTGGAATTAAGAGGTTTTGAAACTAAAGGCTTATAATAATAATAATAAAAATATCTCTGTGCTGGACTATAGAAACATGAATAATGGAAGAATGTATTATGAATGGCTGAGTCTGTAGAAATGGCTAAATTGTTTAATTAGACAACTGCATTACTTTTATAAAAGACTGGAAATTCTTTACAATGGTTTTGCTGAAAATGAATAAAAATGAACTGCTGATTTCAGGATGCATTGATTAAAAAAGCTAGTTTATGGGAAGAAAAGAGCTATGATATGCAATATAGAAGAGTGGAGGTTATAATTGCTATGCTTGCAACAGCTGCAAAGAAAAATCAGAAATAGCTTATTTGGCTACCTTTCTTTTTCCATTTTTGTTATGGTTCACTTTTTCTTTTATCCCTTTATGATCTGTTTCTTATTCTATTTATTTTACATTTCTGTAGTTTTTAAAATCTTTGTAAGACCTTCTTTTAATAAAAAAATATTTATAAAAATACCCTTCTATGTCAGCTGGATATTCATTTTAAATTGTTGAAACCATTTGACTGGAGGTTGCCATCCAAGATACAAATAGCCAGCTTATTCTTCCTTAATGCAACTAGGGTGAAAGGCATCTTTGGAGAAGCACTTATCCTTTCCCAATCCATAAAATTCATTAATAGGGTTTCTTCGGAAATGCAGTAGTTCATGTTGCAGTTGCTTGATTTTAGAGGTAATCTGAGGTCAATTTATATGACAATCAGACCAACAATTTCAAACCTCAGATTTATTCTTTATTAACTGTAATTTCCTCTCTCACTGTGTATATATTTAAGATGATATATAGGTGATTTGCGTCCTACCACAAAGAAGCCTACAGCTATATATTCATTTTCATGCCTTTTATTATTTTTCTATCTCTTCCTTTCACGTTTCTTAAATAACAAGGTAGCAGAGAATCTCCATCCTGCAAAGATGAAGAGGAGGTAGAAACAAAGTAAGTATTCTTCAGGCTTTCCTTCATCCCACTCTCTTTAAACAAAGCATATTATTATTCAAACGTGTTTTTTTCATCCCTGGATATTAATAAGAAAATGTCTCCCCCAAAGAATTTATAATGTTCTTTCACTGAATGTCAGCAGCGTCTCTGGACAAAAGGGTTACTGTGTTTGCTGCATTCCAATATTCACTGATGTGGGCAGATCAGTTATATAAACTAGGATTGCATTGCTTGGGGAAAAAAATTTAGCATATTCCTCTAACCATCATCCTAAGTTACATTGAACTCTGGCAATCCTTTCCAATTGAGTTTAGATGACATTTATGGTAGCTCAAGAAGCTCTTCCTATCTTATAATTTTATGAAATCCAAAATACTTTTCATGTAAATAGGATCTGAAATTTTACCGAGGTATATGGTCATAATTTTAGTTTAATGTTCCATTTGAAAAGAGGTCTTGAATATCATGGTATGTGAGAATGATCTTGGGAGTCAGGTGGAAGAACAATTAGATAAGAGGCAGCTGAGCCCACAAAAGGAAGAGATGCATGATAAAGACCTCAGAAGGAACCCTCCTTAGCTTCTTACACTGTAAAAGTGAGGGGGAGATAGTACTTTCTGACAGGCAAGATTCTCTTAATGTAACTTTACAATAAAGATGGAGTGTGTATTCATGAGTGTTTTTCTTGTCTGAATTACTTCTCAGGATTGACAGTGAGTTTGCTCCCTCACAATTCGAATTGCCCAGATATTTACTTCTTTGAATACAAGATGCAGTACAAGGGCAGCAAGATATCATTTTCCAGATGCTTTCAAAATTTTACAGTGCTTGTTTGTGTTAACTATTTATATACAATAATTAGACACATTTAATAGCGGGGATACAGTGTATTTCCAGCTATTCTGACATAGTTATGGACAAACCCTTTTCTGTCACTCACAAAAGTCTAAAAGTCTAGGATAATAATTCTATGTTTTCCTAATAGCATAAACATGCACATATAGTATTAACAAAAGTTTATAGCATTTACTGAATTAACTTCCAGTTTTGAATTTCTCCTGGAATGGATTCCTAGGATACTTTTTCATTACCAGCATTATTATTTCAGAGAATAACACTGTTGCTCAATGGCATAGCCATTTGTTAATGATTTTGTCTCAAATACCGACAGTCCAGCATTTAAAAGCAGATGTTCTGTTCCAACTAGACAATATTTGGAACTGTTTATAGCTTTTTAGTTTCTGTCCTTGAGGCACTGAGTTTTAGGTTGTGACAATTGAAATGCATCAATGAAGGCAATGGTGACTGACAACAGTAAGCTATGAATCAACCATGCAAAACAATCATATATCATACAAAACTGTTTTTATCTATATAGAAAACCACTGTACAAGGCAAACAGCAGTTATTGCTCAATACAGAGCCATCTACTGTTTGAAGCAGATTTAATTCCCTACCACTAAGTGCTTGAAATGAAACTTTGTGAACGATGGTGTCTCAAAATCATGATTGATTATGATTATCATGTTTTTTTCATCGATCATAAATAGGTAATTTCACAGGCATGCCATATCAGTCAGTTTTGCCACTTCAAAACATTTCTGTACATACAACAGTTATATAACATTGATCAGCCAGGGCAACACAAGGCAATAAACAGAGTTTCAGAATTCCTCTGAAAAAGAATCTTAGGAGAGATTTTTTTAAGTACAGTTGATTGTTCTTGCAGCTACTTTCTTTCGCTCCTCTTTCAAGGGGGTCCAATCTATAATGTGAGTCCCCTTTTACAAGAGCTAGACTGTGAAGCAATTCAACATCCTATTAAAAAAGAGAGTTATAGCACCCAAACTCCTAGTCCTGGCGGCCAAGTACCACGGTATAAAGAATTACTCGTAGAAATAGTCAACTGTATCTTCAACAGTGTGCTAAGTTTCATACTCTCCGATCCCAGCTGAAGTATTTAGGACTGAGATGCACTAAAATATCTTAAGGCTTCTCTATTTCCCCCAAATCAGATTTGATACAGAACAGCAAAGCAACAACAATAAAACCACTATTGAATTTAACTTATGGACAGTAGATATAAATCTACATTGTGGAAATCAAGGGTTGAGCACATAAAGAGATACAGTGGCAGAGAAAAGATATTTTTTGCCTAAAAATATAGAATGGAATAAAAAACATCAACATGGCCTTTCTTACAGTAATATAAGAAACTGCCTCGCTGCTTCTAAGACTGCTGAGCTATTAGCAAACCCAACATTGTTCACACTAACTGGCAATGCTTGTTTGGACTACAGGTTAATGAATGCCTTCCAGTTTGATCAGGGAATGCTACTGGTTAAACATTAAATATAACATTAAAAGACAAAACAATAGGCAAACAAGTTTTTCTTGTATCTCAGCACCTTCGTTTTGCTTTCTCTTTATCATCTTTAAGATACACATTCCTATCATTTATTTAGAGGCATGAAATTTGCCACTACCATCCCCACTCAAAAGTAAGAAAAGTTATTTCTCATGTTCCACCTCAAAATTGATGTTAATCAAAAGTGCAGTTAAATATACTTAATACAGACACGGTCTCACTTTACCACACTTTTCATTCTGTTTGATGGAAAAGAGAATACTTTGCTCTTACCAGATTTGACATTTGCTCTGCATTACAATAGTCTTCTAACACTGCCTAGTGCCATGGAATTGCCCAGACATTAAACTAATACACTTTAAACCAAAGTCACTGCATAGAAAGATATCACAGACATATTGCATCAAATTATAAACATTCTAAGATTCCTCTCCAGGCTTTCAGAAACTCTGCTAGCAGTGTGATAGGAGGGAAAAAAAATTCAACAGAAGACTAACACACCTTTCTCATTCTACATAGGGTGAGTTTTACAACAAGTGAACAACAAAGATCCTGACTTTTGAAAAATCCTGACAACCAAAACTGAGACATCCAGCTAGAAGATTAAGAAGATTAAGAGAATGTTCCCAGTCAATTGAAGGTTGTTATTACATTTTTTGTAGGAATATTTTCTAGTACACTATTTTAAACACTGGACTCATAACCAACATTGCATTAGAACTTGATAGATAACATCCTTTTTGGCTAAACCAATTCTTGCTCTGTGGAGATTATTCAGTTCTTGTGATTTTTCTCCCACCCTCTTTTTAGATTTCTTGCTGCTAATCTGTTCTCCTTTCCTCTGAGCTCACCTTGCCCCGCCTCGGATAATACTTGTCACCGCCAAAGAATCTGCCCAATGAATCAAGTAGACTTGGTTCCCTGTATCTTCGTGGAGATCCATGTCTAGCATGGTCTATGGTACTTGCAGTTGCAAGTTTGGAACCATGCCGGAATGAGGAGCGTTTTTGTGAAGCCATCAAATCCGAATTCTCAGAAGCTGCTGCTGTACTGTCTTCCTGAATGGTCTGCAGCTCATCTGATTCAGAGGGCCGATCTTTGAAGGTGTTGTCTTCTCTGCCTGGGGCATCTCGGGAAAAGAGGCGGACCAAATGGGGGCGACCAGTTGTGTCAGCTGGGTTGGCTTCCTTCCAGGCATTCTTTGGATCCGCTGTGCCCTTGGAGTCTGTCACCGCTCTGCTCTTAGTGGAGGTCCCATTGTTCTGGTTCACATCTGCCTCTCCTGCAAACAACAAGGATGAGATATGAATACAGGCCTGTGAAAAACAGAATGTTAGAACAATGCTGCTTTCTTCCCCCTTGCCTTGGATTAGCTGCTTCACACAAAAACCATAGATTATATGCAACTGCAACAGACCTGCCTTTTACTGAACTAAAGACTATATATATATATATATATATATATATATATATATATATATATACACACACACACATACACACACACACACACACTCATACATACATACATACATATATATAAATTATACACACATACATAAACATACACACACATATATATACTATTAAAACTTTATAAATCACAATGTATCACACAAGCTGGTATATATCTATTTATTCACTTGAAGTCAGTCGTTAGAAAGACAATGTTCCTTAACTGATTCTTAAGGTAAACTACTGTATTACCAGAAATTTCTAATGATTCCTAATTTAAAACTTAAGATGAATCATATTTAAATGTACCATACAGTACATTTCTTTATTACCTTTCAAGATTTTTATCCTTTAACAAAATCCCATGAAGCTTCCTGTCTGTTACCCAAATGCTGATTTTTTCCTGGTGTGATTGATTTCCACTGATATTAACATAGGGTGCAAACTAATATGTGGAATTTCTTTAAATAATGATAGCATGTGGTTGCTTCTGTTGCTTTTACTTGTATTCCATTTTTTCTGATGCTTTCATGTGCTTTTCAGTTTGTTATGAAGAAGCAATGGAACCTGACTGATGAACATTTGTGAAAACCCTCATATTGCAGAAAGCATTTCAAGTTATTAATACCTGGCCTATGGCAATAAATTATATTGACATTTTAAATGTACAATATAACATTTCCTTATGATTTCACAATAGGTTCCTCATTTGGAACTGATAGACTGGTGCCCTATTTGCAGTAGTGACAACATCTAATCAAGATAGCAGTGGCCTTTTAAAAATTCTGACTGTCACTCTTATTTTAAGGTGTAATGCTTCACTCAATAATAGCTGCCAATTTTAATTGCATGAAATATGGCATTAAAATTAGTTTTGCTTCATCACAACAGCCCCAATTAAAGCTTTGGAACCAAAGGCCGTGTTCATTAATAATATTTCTGCCACCTTCCTTAACTTCAGCCACTTTTTTGCTGACTCTAAATGTATAAAATTACAATGGATATGTTCATACCTTGTAATTGAGCAAAAATTTTGTTACACAGAAACTTTGAGGCTGAAATGAAAATCAGATACTAAGATTCTATGAAAAAAATATAATTTTACTTGTTAACACTAACCAAATTCTATACCATAATACACATTCATGAGAGAAAGAAAAAGAACAATGAAGATATTGTGTCTAATTAAATGCATTAACAAAACACCAGAGCATCTGCATGCTAATATTTTTACTACAGTTGTGCTTTTGTAAGTGAATGCATTTAATTCTGGACAACAATGGAGGACATTTGTGCCACAAAAGGAGCTTCTCCAAAACCCAGCAAGACTATCTTGCGCCGTTCTTTAGTAAAGGAGATATACACTGACAGTTTTTATTCTCCTATTCCTTGTGATGGGGACATAATTGGTATGGTATAGCATAATGTGATTTCATAGTATAATTGTGGATATATTTACTGAAGAATATAAGGTTCTCTTTTGCAAATGAAACTAAAATGGGATTCTAAAAATAGGTTTTGTACAGCCTGATCAACAAGAGGTGGGTAGCATAATTCAAAGGACTGTAGCTAGTCAACCAATATTTTCCTTGTTGTGAACTACTATGCAGTGAAGCATCAAAAAACTGGCACTGCAGGACTACTTATGATGGGAAAAGATTTTGGACAGTGAAGACAAGATGCTGATCACATAAAAGTACCCCTTGGCACCGTGCTTATAGGTACTTCTCTTGAGGCTTGGAGTTAGTTCCATCAACCTCTTTTTAAATATTCTTTTTTATAAGAATTAATAATTAAGTGGGAAGCCAGCTTAGGCCTACCTTAGTCTAACCCTAACCCTAACATTTTAGATGACTTACCTTGTCAGAGGTTGACTCTGTTCTTTGTAGCATCCTGCCTTCAGACTTAAGAAAAATTTCCAACCCTCTGACGGTTAAGACGATCTTCAAAACATACTTATTCCCCATAGCTCTGAAGGCTGCCATACTTAGTTAGATTGTAAATGGTTTTTTATTGTATTTCTATTGATTGGTACTATAAACTGCTGTCATCTCTTTCAGAAAAGCCAGGCAGGGAACAGACAACACAAGGACTACTTTATTTTTATAACTTATATTAACAGACTCTTGAAAGCCTGCCGGAGTTTGATCTTTCTTCATCTTCTTACAATAAACAGAATCAAGATAGAGTTTCTTCTTTCTCAGGACTGAATTGTTATTTACTGTACTTAACAATTCTTATGTTTTCAAGATCACCTCCGTAAAATGGAGGGTTATGAATAATTGTACAAATAGGCAAATACATGTTATTTTCAGTGTGACCAATCAGATGCCTTTTGAGGGCTCTCCAGCCAGAACAGAGACATAGTTCTCTTCCCTTGTGGTTCCCCTACAAGTGGTATAGGGATGCATGCTACAGATGTTTTACATGAAACTTACAAAATGAGATTTAAAATTTCCTCTTGGATTCAAAATTAGTCTGTCTGTAGAAACAATGATTATACCCAAGATCAATCCATGAATACAAAGACTATGCATTTCTGATGTTAACACAAGAACACATTCCCCCTGAATTGCTTTTGACGTTGGTACCTGTTGCCTCCCTTGAGTTTATTTACGGTGCTATTTCAAGTTTCATTACAAGCAAAAATACGTGGCATGAAAAAGCATTCAGGAAAAATAAATTACCATCTGTCAAATGTGGCTTAAAGATCTGGAAGAAAACTTCTGGCTCTTCACAGATTTTCACACAGTGGGGGAAATATGAACTCCTGCTGAGATGAGATTGAAAAAAACAGCCCTAAAGCAAGATTCTGTAGTGTACACCTAATGTCTTTGTTTTCTAACTAGTTTTGGCTTGGAAGTTGGTTATTTAGAGTATGGTGTAGGGAGAGAAGGAGCAGAAAACAAAAGTCTGTGGTAATAGGTGGTGGGATTTGCTATGGCAGTAATTTGGAATGTATGAAAAGCATGTGGCAGCCATCCATATTACCCCACAGAGACCTTAAACAAATACACACATACAAACTCTGAATCCAAGACTTTTCAACAAGGAAGTTCTATTAAAACACCCACAGATTTCAAGTAAATGTAATCTTTTGTGTTTCTGGAACATGTAGTTTTTTAAAAAATTAATTCTAGCATTTCATAGCAGAGTTCATAAACAGTGCAATGATAATATGTATTTTCTGGGATCTTTTACCTGTAGGAGTTTGTCTCCTACTTTTCAGAAGAAAACATAAAATGTTCTTCTTCTATAAGATATGCTCCAGCCAAGGAATGCTGCTTCATGTTGATATTGGTATTAAATAACCTAAATTGACAATTTTACATATGGTAGAAACTCTCAGACTGGCAACCCAATTTGTGACAATAAGTTACACAGAATTAAGGAATTATCTCCCAAACCTCCATTTTTATTTATATACACAGTGTGTATATAAATAACACACAAACACACACACACACCAGATACTATGATATAGGTATGGAGTTGATCAGTTGGAAAATATAGTGAAAATTATTTATATAAATAAAGAACAGAGTCCTGTCAATTATGCTAGTTTCTATCTAAGATGGTTTTGGGATGGGGATGCAACTTAGTAATTTTGTATAGGTTAAGTCCAATTCCTATTACAGTATAATTTTTACCTTTTAAGATATTAAAACCTTGTTTTTATGGGTGATTTTTTTGAAAGTGTGCTGGAGAATTGCTAGACACACTTTTTCTTTTGAAGAATGTAATTTTTTTTAAAAAGTTCTATTATACTCACCGAATATAATTATTTGCTGCTGTTAGTCTTTATAATTGCTGTATTAATATTCTTTATGTTTAATTATGAATTGCTGGGTTGTTTCTAATCCTCCCTCACAAAAAAATAAAATAAGAATGATAAAAATAGTAGTAATAGCAGTAAGCAGCAGTAATAAGAACTGCAATATATTTTTGCATTAAACTTTAATATGTATGGTAAGTCTTTAAAATAAACACTGATTTTAAAAATATGGACCTGAAACAACCAAGTGTAAAAAAGCTTTTAATGTTAAAAACAAATTATTTTTTAAAATGGATACCTTATTTTTTACAAATTTAGAAAAGATGGAGAAAGCTGACAATTTCTGCTGTTCCAGCTGGGTGTATCATAACATGGCCTAAAAATGTGAAAGTAACCTTCAAAATAATTTTGAAAATCGAAAAGAATATTGTTCTGCAGAAAATCTATTTCAGAATCACCAGAGAGATATAGGTAGTTCTCAACTTACAACCACAATTAGGGCCTGAATTTCTATCGCTAAGTGGAGCAATAGTAAAGCAAGACATCACATGACCACAAATCAAGAACAGGGATCTTTAAGCAGTGGGAGTCCCAGGTAAGAAGTGCAGGGGCTGAGAGAGGCCCAGGGATGCTCAATGTAAGACACACAAGAGTTGGGGGGGTATATACTGTAATGCAACTCAAAGCTGTAGCTGCCTGTGGAAGTCTCAGCTGCCCCAGTCCAGCAGTGTGGCATAAAGCTGCCGTGCCCTGGGAAGCCTCAGTTGCCTTACCTGGTCCAGCAGTGTCTCCCTATGTCTCCCCATTCCTGATCTATCCTTTTTTGGGCACCCTGTACAATGGCAGTCATCAGCAGAAGTGTCGGGGCTGGAGCTAAAGTAGAGGCCTAGTGCCTTCAGCAGTCTCAGCCAGCTGCCACTGCTCCCAGGCATTTACTTCAGACCTAGGGCCACTGTTGACACTCATAAATGCCATCTCAAGCCTCCCATTGTGACCAGCCATTGCAGCATTGTGAAAAGGACCCCATTGCTCCTTGCCACTATGCTCTCCACAAGATGTGCTATGCCCCACCGACCTTCACTGTTTTTCTCCTGCTGCTGACAGGTGTGCCTGGTCTCTGTGAAGCCAATGTCTGACTGTACCAGACTGTCTTTCTGAAGTCATCTCAGGCCATTCTCCAAGCCTCTTATGCTATTTCTTTTCCAAACTGCATGTCCCATTCTCATGAATCCTTTGGGAACCTTCTGGTTCTCTCCAAGTCTTGTGAGAAAGGGATGCACAATTTGGAGAAGAAACAAAGACTGTGATTTGGAGAAGGAGGTCTTCCAAAACACTGAGAACAGAAATTCTCCAAATAACAAGCCGCTTCTTAGAGGTGTGGGATTTGAGGTAGCATTTCTCATGGGCAGTGGTGGTGCGGGGGGGGGATGGGGTGGGGGGGCTGAAGCTGCTGAATGCCCTGGCCTTTTTAGCAGGTGGGCTGCTATGTGACCAAGTTTTGATCATGTGACTTCAAGGGGCATTACAACAGCCATAATTTCAGATCTGGGTTGTAAATATAGTTTTTAAGCACCGTTGTAATTTTAAACAGTTGCTGAACAAATGGTCATAAGTCAAAAACTATCTGTAATCTCTCTCTCTCTCTCTCTCACACACACACACACAAACACCATATAAACAGATATATAGATAACATTAGGAGTGTATTTGTCAGCTCTGTTTGGAAGTTAATCACAAATGAAATAAAAGCTAATATTAATATTTTTTTTTCATTAAATTGCAAAAAATGATCACAGGACCCCGGACACTGCAACCGTCATAAATACATGCCAGTTGCCAAGTATTTTGATCATATGACCATAGGGGTGCTGCAATGGTCATTAAATGTGAAAATGATCATAAGTCACTTTTTTCAGTGGCATTGTAACTTTGAACGGTCACTAAGTGATTGGTTGTAAGTTGAGAATTTGTATAATGTGGGTCAAAATCAGTGGTGAAATGCTACTGGTTTGGCCCGATTCGGCCGAACCAGCAAAAATTGCTACCGGTTCAGCCGAGTAGGTAGTAAAATATAGCTCCGGCGATCAGCTGAGAAGAGAAAGAAGAGAAAAGCAAAGGGTTGGCCTTCCCACTTGCCCCTGCACTTTTCTCTTATCCTCTCAGCTGATTGACGCAGCAGAGCCTCAGCTGGTGTTTGAAAAGCTTTTGAGCACGGGGGCGTTAGGTGCATGCGCATGCACGAAGTGCGCAATTACTGAACCAGTAAGGAAACTGGTAGAATCCCACCACTGGTGAAAATAGAAAGATATTTCATGTTACAGCATGGGGGTGAATTTGGAAGTATGAGTGGCTTTTTTATATTGAGATACTATACCCCAAATTTGGCTTTGAAACAGAAGCTATAGTTTAGAGTCTGATTTTGGAGGGAAGCACTGAATCCAGGAATACGAAAGAAATATAGAAGAATAAGGAGGGAAAATGAAAATACAAAACTCATTTCTGGGTTAAGTTACGCCATTTAAAATTAATGCTAAAATAATTAATAAATAAATAATAAAATAAAATAAATAACATAATAAATGTAGTGAATTATATTATTTGTTCCATTTAGCTAAAGGTGGTTACAATGTGCAATGTTAGAAATTTAACATCTAAAATGTTTCAATTTGTTAACAATCACCTTCCAGGTTTTCTTGTAAATTGACCAAATATAGCTGTATGAGGGGAATTGTGTCTATGATAAGTAGACTTACTGTAATGATGCTTTAAAATAACAAATTAAAAACACCTCACTTAAATTCTTTTACAATGGACAATGCAAGAAATAATGAACAATGTCTTGTACGCAATGCAAACATATGCACAAAGGTGTTCTTCCAAAGGAATGTTAGAATACTGTCTTGTTAAGAGAAAGAAAAGACATAGATTGAAATCTGAACCTGGAAATAGCTGGCTTCATAATGTTCCATCTTTACTGAAAGATAAAAATAAAATAAACAAGAACCTTAAACTATAGACCCTTTTTATTTGCATCACAATCCAATTCTTCAGGGTAAGGTGAGAACCGTCTGTCAGCGAAGAATGGCAGCTGTAGAAGGGTGAACTCAGAATCTCTTCCTCAAAAATTTATGCTGACCAATTTATAAACTTTAATAACAAAACAAACAATCGCCTACCTTTTATGATAAAAAAAATAAAGAAAAATGTATGTTGACAACAGGCTTACAAAATCAAAGTGACAGGATAAATTTCCTTAAGGTTTATTTCAAAATTTCACTCTAGATACTTAAAAGTACAAAAAATAAAAATAAAAAATAGCCATCCAGCAATCATTCAAATTTGGAACTCTTTTTTCAACTATTCTGATTATTCTGATTTTGGAGTAAGAAATCTTTACATAAAGTACTAAACTGGTTGATACTCTCAAGAGTCCTCTCCTGTGTTAGGCTATTTCTACCAGGTCGTCACACATAATAACCAATAGCTTGCTCTGCCAGGTATTTGAAGAAAAAAAGATATCCATCTCCTTGTCAAGTCCTTTGAAGTTTCTGAATAATTTTCAAAGTCTTCCCAAATCAGCTTTCTGCTAATGCTATTCAGTTTATTGGATGTCACAGTTGTAGTGTCACCTGTAGTGAACCAGTTAAGTGAAACTCTTTGTAGGCAGCACAGTGGGTTTCCTCATCAGCTGGAACCTCTTTCCTTGTCTCCTAATTGCTTCTCAGTATGTGACAATTTTTGTGAATGAATCCGGGACCCACAATGATGATAATGTTATTCATTCAGTCATGTCGACTCTTGGTGATTTTATGGGCCAGGTCTCCAGATCTTCTGATCTTGCACTACTTTTTCAAGTTGCTCTATGCTTTGGTTGCTGTCAGCTTTGATGATGTCCAGTCACCATGTTCTTTGGTAGCCTCATTTCTTTTTACCGTTAATTTTTCCACACACAATTTCTTTCTCCAGTTAATAACATGGCAAAAATAAGTGAGACGTAATTTTGTCATTTTGCCTTCCAGTGGTATGCTTGGTGTACTTGCTTGTTAGTCATCTTTGCTGTCCAAGAACTTGGACATACAGAGATGCCATTTTATTGTGCCTACAATTCCAAAAATTCTCCTTTACTGATTTTTTGCTTGACTTCTGAGATCATATTATATAGCTGCTGCAAGTGGATATTCTCACAAGAAGAAGGACCTTGTTAAATAAGCAGGGATGAATTATAAAAGGCAAGAAAATAGTCAATAAAATCACCAGGGCTGAGAAAATTATAAGTCTATCTGAACAGACAAAACTGGTAAATAAAGCCAATACTAAAGCAAAACAACAAAAGAGATTAAAAAATATATACCTTGGAAAAAAAATCATAGATAAACAAATGGAATAAATTGGGTAGCAGTCTCCACACTAAATCTGCCTTACCGAGCTGGAACTAAAAAAAAAAAAAGTTTTAAAAGGAATACAACTATGAGGATTTAAAACTAGCCCAGCACATAACAAAATGTCACATTTTAATTTAATGTTTCAGATGATTACTGAGACATATCATCAAAAGCAATGTAAGTTCAGTGCACCGTGCAGTATGAACAAACCTGGAGCACTCTGGCTTCTGTTATTCCCCCAAATACATACTTAGAAATTTCACAGACTTTTTATGTATAATTTATGGAATGCTACATAAAAGGAACACCAAGTCTTTTTTTTTTTTCACATACTGCACACAGCTGAAGAATTACTCTCCCCAGAGGTTTATTGATGCTTTAGCCTGAATAGCTTCTAGACAAGCTGCACAACTTTTCATTTCTGACTTGTCAGTCAACAGGGTTACGCAGGTGTGGGATAATTATAATTTAAAAGTGCAGTTTGATGTCACTGTATTTAACAACCACAACATAATGAATGCCAATGCAGAAGATTTATCATTTTAAAATGCAGGTATTTGGATTTTCTATTATCCCTTCATTTGACCCATTACCCTTTTAAAATTTATTTTAATTACTAAAAGAAATGTATTTCAAAACCTTTAAAATGATTGAAAGCTAGTTATTAAAATATACCCATTTATTTATTTGATTTATACTTGGCCTCTCTACTTTAACAAATACTCAAAATGGTCATACTTAGGTCATCTTAAGAGCTCGATTTTTTCATTTTTATAAAGACAGAGAGTAAAATTAGAAGTAACATTTACAAAATGTCAGTGAGCTCCATTTCAGTTGTTTTTGTATCATTCAACTCTCAGCAACCCTTTTATTCAAAGGCAGTATTTATTAAAAAGGAAAATGAGAGTGAATTTAAAAATACACCTCTTCTCCAGTCTAGAATAATAGAGAGAAAAGAAGGGTAAAAAGAAAACTACAAATAAATATAAATTAAAATCCTTTGCTATGTCAAGCTTTTCCACACAATCATTGCCCATTCTCATTTTAGAGGAAACCAGGAGGAAGAGGAGGAGGAGGAGGAGGAGGAGGAAGAAAAATTGGATGAGTGGAAGATGAAGGAGACAAAAAAAAATTGCACTGGAAAGAGAATGAGAAGGGATAAAACAGAATGGAAGAAAAACAAGGAGAAGAGGTAACTGAACAGCAACAGAAAGAAAAATTATATTTAGATGCTATCCAAAACTCCCTTTTATGACCCTGTAATTTCACTGAGAAGTGGGGGAAATATATTTTGCTATTGTCAAATGCCACAAGTAGCTTGCTGTTGGATATGCCCTGCATATCTATCACAGAAACCATACACAGATACAACTCAAGCCACCTGCTTGGTACTTTGGGGCTATGGCCAAGTCTGTTTACTCAGCATGTGCCTATGTATTGCTTGGGAAGATTGCTAATGATGTAGAAATGGCCTCATCAAGGAAATTTGTTTGGCATTTCTGATCATCTAAAATGAAGGGGAAAAAAAAACATTGGCAAACTTCCCTTGGAAGCCAATTTCGGGAAGCCAGTGTTCAGAGGAAATTGTTGCCAGTTGATAAAGATATAGAAAAATCTGTCTTAAATAAAGAGAGGGTTGAGAAAGATAATTTACAACTGCATATTTGTACCCATGTTATGATTTCAAGCCCGAATCAATACTTGAGCCTGTCAAAGGAAATAAAACTGGCTGAGATAAAGCTGCCCTTGGCAGATCCTTGTAGAATTCCTATTATATCCTCCAGCATGTCCCCAAATACTCTTTTGGCCACAGCACAAGGAGCACAGTGCCACAGCGCACAGCTCCTTCTGGGTACTATTGACTATTGTATGGGGGAAAGGGCAAGCTAATTTGCACTGGGCCTTCGCTGGCTTTTCAAAATGCCTTTGTTTTGTCAACCACGGCCATCAAGACTGGAGACACACTTGGTTAATAAGCTCTCCCCCCCAATCATTACATTCAATTAAAATAAACATTAAAAAGATTACTGTCGATCCCTTCATAAAGGCATGATTTTAGACGTACCCTTGCCTCAGACATGAAATTGTAAAACTGGCTTTAGCTGTCTGAATGCAGTGCTTCCGACTGAGTTCTGACAAGAGGTTTCATGGCAGGCAGGCAGGTAGGAACATATGGGTTACCTCTTTCTGCAACTCTTTAAAGCAGCTGCAATTCTCCAAAAAAATGGGGGGCGGTGGGGATGCTGTTCCTGCTACAAGAGCCAGGATATTTCTCCCATGGGCTCCCAAGCATTCGCTGGCAATTCTGAAGGACTGCACAGCTCTGTTGAAAAAAAGCACTACAAGTCGCTGGGTACAAGAGCCATTGCAGAATATGTGAATTTTAGAGCTGCTTACCTGAATTGCAGCTGAGCGGTGTTCTCTCGTGGTTTCTCTTTCCTTCTCTGAAAACCCTTTTCTGATTACAATGTATACATTTTCCCTTTCAGGATCTATTTCTTAGGATCTCTAGAGTATATAGAGCATGCTGAGTATATAAATTATTCATCTTAGTCTTCATGAATTTGCATTTTGAGTTATTTTAATATTTAACAGACGCTTTATACAATGAGTAACACCTCTGCAGCACTTATACAGGCTCTTCTATAGTCTAGAACAGGGGTGTCAAACTGGTTGTCCACGGGCCAGATATGTGATGCTCAGGGCATGCCCACCAGAGGTGGTATTGAGCAGGTTCTGAGCAGTGCTGGAGAACTGGTAACAGACATTTTGAATAGTTTGGAGAACTGGCAAATACCACCTCTGACTGGCCCTGCCCCCATCTATTCCCTGCCTCCCGAGACCCAGCTGATTGGCTGGGTCTTCTTTTGTTGCCCTGCACAGGAGAATAGAGCTGGAAATCAGGTTAGTGGGATGAGGCGGGAATGGGATTTTGCAGTAACCTTCTCCGAGGAGTGGGGTGGGAATGGAGATTTTACAGTATCCTTCTCCTGCCATGCCGATCAAGCCACGTCTACCAAGCCACGTCATGCCCACCAAGCCATACTCACAGAACCAGTAGAAAAAAATTTGAATCCCACCACTGATGCCCACCCCAGCGCTGCGAAAAGCATTGTGATATGACATGTGACAGCAATGTGACACTGCAAGTTTGACACCTGTGGTGTAGAAGCACATTATTTGCATGGTATTGTAATGCAAAGCTCAAGAACTTATAATATTGTCTCTGAAATGATCTCCCACTGAGCCAATTCCCTATGGTTCACATTCCAACTAAACCCATTACAACTCTTACTCAGATTTTTCCAAGATTCAATTGGAAGATTTTTTTTCTCACCCACAAATAGTATTCCCAAGGGGTGTATGACAATTTGCCACAGACAACTCACCATGGACAACTTGCCATGGCCGACTTGCCTTGGCCAACTCGCTGTGGGGCAAGAGATACACTAATATCAAAGAAATGGTGGAACAGAGTCATGAAAGAAAGGATGCAAAAGGAGGGAAAGAATGAAATATAAATGATAAAAATTAAAATATTTTTAAAATTTATTTTAAATAATTAAATTGAATTGTTAAATTGTTCTATGGTGAGTTGGCTGCAGTGAGTTGCCTTATTCTGACACCCAAGTTCACATTGACTAAGCATGAGAGCCATTACCTCAAATCCTATTCTTTTTTGCAATTTCCAAAGGCCATCAGCATCCTTAACTTTTTGTTCTAAAGTTGCCTGTTTTATTTTAAATAATTTTTATAGCAAATACATGCTTGCTGAATTACGCTGTTTTAAATCAGACTCCTGAACAATATTTTGACAGAATAACTTTATTGGCTACTCATTTGGTCTAGTTATCTACTATGGAAAAGCAAAAAGTTGTGATTTGTTGTAAATGCCTTATTCTATTGTAACAGAATTGAAAGTCAATGCTTCTTTTTTGTTCCCTATCTTTCCTCACTTTGCTTTCCCCTCTTCCCTTCCCCCTCATTGTCCTCTTATTTACTTTTGTATTTTACAATACTTTATAAAAAAGAAAAGGTCTAGTTATCTATCTAGCTAGTTTGATATAATGATTAATGTGCTACATTAGAAACTGGGGTATTGTGAGTTCTAGTTCTCTCTTGGGCATGAAATCCAGCTGGGTAACTTTGGGTCAGATATTCTCTCTTAGTCCAACCCACCAGGGTTGTTTTTCATGAGAAAATAAGAATCAGGAACATTATGTATATGCTATATAACGGCAAGATAGAAATCTGTATGCTATATAGATTAAAGACAAGATAGAAATCATACAAATCCTAACCATCTGTATTTTCCTCACCAAATTCATTTCTTTTTTTGCACTTGAGTCCTAAATGTGACTCCATATTTCATGAAGAACAATGGTGGCTAATGGTATATATATTGTAACAGCGGCAGTGATCGATGGGAACTTTACACAATATCAGCTTTTCAGAGTGAACGTTCTGGAGTGAAAAGCTGCATGCACAGTACGAAGCTTTGTACCAGCTAGTGGGTGTTACTGCTATTTAAAACCCATTTTGAAACAAAAAAGGCAGTTAGCTTTTCAAATATGTATAGTATTCTTCAGTATAACATTGTGCAGAAAAGGCAAGCAGAAAAAGATGTGGGTTTTCTAAGAACAAAATTATGGGAATGATAAGAAAGATGCAGCATCTGATGTTTCAGCACTTGAGGGGAGTGGAAAAAAACTTTTATGAATACTATTAAATTTAATGCCTCTTTTACCATTTATTTGAAATAACTATGACTCAATATAAGAGAATAACATTAAGCAGAGAAATGGTTCCATTGAAAAGAAAAGAATAATGCAGTCAGGTGCTTAATTTGTTAAACAACAATAAACTCTTTTCCTTACCTATCGAAGTGTTAAATTAATACGACTAACTTTCTGTGACAGTAACCAAATGATTTTACCATACAGTCAGGCAGTCTGGTGCCTTCAGTTGTTAATGGACATTTTAGTTCCATTAGTGGCAGCCTGAAAATTGCAAAGAAAAAATATCTGCTATGAACTCCATGTAGCATCAGGAAACACATCAGGCCAGCAAATGCTGAGCTCCATCCAGTTGTCCCGACTCTATTCTGAATTAAGGGATTACAGGGTCGTAAAAAGGGAAGGTTTTTTTTTAAAAGTGGTAATCTGAAAATGTCAAAGCACAGTAAGAAAAAAACCCAAAAATTTCTGAAGTATCAAATCGATTGTCTATATAAGACTGCTTATCATGGAGTAACTGTACAGGGTAATCCCTTCAAACCCTCCCAGGAATTTGCATATGCAGAGTAGCATTTCATATAATTTTATTTATGAAATGCCTTCTTATATGCATGAGAAACATTTTGCTTAATTGATGAATTAATTTTGAGATGATTAGTGGCTTTTAACATTTTTTAATATCAGAAAAACAAACATGACTTGCCCTTTTAGAACATGATGGTCAGACCTGCCGTAGATACCAGTTCTTTGGCCGACTAAGCTACAAGAAAGGATTAATGAGGTTGCCTACCACTATTTTATATTTATTATTTATTTCATTGACATGGTGTTTTTTTTGTACAGCAGATCAAGGATATGCACACAGTGCCTTTTCCTTCTATTTGTCCCCATAATAGCAGCGCGAAGAGGTAGATTGGATTGAAGAACACCAATTGGTTCAAAGTCATCCAGAGTGACTGGGGCTGAGGGTAGATTAGAAACTAGGTCACTCATACTGGTAGTCCTTGGCCACCACACCACATTGGCTCTTATAATATTCCACTGCATGCAACTTGTTAACCAGAACTGAAGGCTTACTATTAGAGCTGAGAATAGCAGTCATTGAAACAATTGCTAAGGCAAGGCCAATTTTAGCAACCCAACATTTCTTAAGAACACAAACAGACAACGCATCCACTGCCAGGTAGCTGCAATTGCACAACCTTCTATTATTTTGAACCACTGTTTCAAATGTAATGTTTTCTATTATGACCCATCTTAACCCCTTCCAAACCTTTGGTCTTTCACCCTTCATTCCAGTGTATGACACCTCCAGAGCCTGGCACAGCCCTTGCCTTCCTTACTAATTATTATTAATTATTATTAAGGTACTTGCTTATCAGTACCTTGAATGACCATTTCATCCTGGCTGCTATTATAGTTTCCTTCCCCACCCCCACCCTTCCAGTTGATCCCATCATGCTCATAAATAATCACCATTAAGCTCACTTCTATTTTCCTCACCTTCTGCCATATCCACTTTAATCTATCTCAGAGGGCACCTTTTTGGTTTCCAAACAGACTGGGTGAAACATATTCTCCTTTCTTTCCCATCCCATTCCATGTTTTGTTTAAATGTTTAAATTCCAGCACAGGCATGTTGGAACAAAAATAAAAGGTTTCAGTGCATGCTACTTTGCTGCAATGAAGATGAACCATTTTGCCATAATGTTTCTATAGAGCCATAGCAGAATGCAAACTTTTCTTTAAAGTTTGTACTATTGAAGCAAGAATGATACAATGAGGAGGGAAAATAGTCTCTACATTAGTGTCAAAGGAGAGAATTTGGGAAGAGGATCTAAAGGCATCCCTGTGGTGAAAACATTTGGGAAAGCAGAGGGAAAAAAGGATTACTGAAAGAAAAACACCCCACATGCTTTTAAAGGAGAGGAGGGGTATTAGGAAACACACAAGGGTCAGCCAATAAAGCTTGTCATACTGGGAAGAGCAAGAAGCGGAGGAATAACCAATCCCAATATGAGGTAGCTTTAATTTGGATTGAGCCCCTATCTAGTCCACTGCTGGTTCACTGCAATCTGCATTGAATTTTTTTTTTTAGTCAACCTCAGAAACAGCTGGAGCACAATCAGAAGCAAGCAGTTTGAATTTATCATGTAGAATTGTTCAAGGGTTGACTTAAATTCACTTTCTATTCATTAAGATGAAGAACCTGAAGAGGGACTAACATACTGTATGACTGGAGTAGAAAATAATATGGGCTTTGGAGCTTGGTGGGTGAGGCAGGTATACCTCTTCTGAATGGATGGAATGGATAGGTGAACTTCTCTTCAAGTTCATCCATCCATCCATCCATCCATCCATTTATTTAGGTGATTTCTATAGCCACCCACCTTAGCAAACCACTCACAATTAAAAAAAAAATATATTACAATTCCAAAGGCAACTGGACTTTGTTTTCCTTGAAGATGTTTCTCATCCAAGAAGCTTCTTGGCCATTCTAATCTTCTGAAGGGAAGATGTTCCATAGATTAGGGGCTACTGCAGGAAAAGTTCCCCTTCTATTAGAGCTTCAATGGATGTCTTCACTCCAGCAATATGTAATTACATCAATATCAGTATGCAGAGAGCCATAATCCATTTGGGTTTAGTCTTTGGCAACATCATTTAATGTTCAACAAACAATCAATTAAGAAGCCTTTAAGTTCAACTGACCTACAGCAGAGTTCAGTACTAGTCTAACAGATTCCTTCCATTTTTTCTCTCTTCTTGACAAAATTGAAATACGGCTTGATCTCAAAGGCCAAGGATGAGCAATTTGTAACAATGAAAGTTAGTCTCTGGCATATGTTTGAACAGTGTCAGCCAATAACTAATTTTGGAGTTATGGCAAGGGTGATCTATTTTTTCTTGGACTACTTGCTGGGCAGTGTGTTGGGAGAAAAGGTTAATGGGTAGTGAGGGAAGATTTTTAGCATCTACCCTATTTATCATGAGCTTCAGCCCTGACCCCTGGAGCTATAAGGCTGCCTACATACTCTTTCTGAGCAAATGGAGACTTTTCCACCAAGAGCAATATTTAAACATTGAGTCTGGAAAGCCAGCTTGGTATAGTGGGTTAAAATGTGGCCTAGAAACTAGAAGTGTGAGTTCTAGTCCTGTCTTAAGATATGAAAGCTGGCTGGGTAACTTTGGACCAGTCATTCAACAACCCACCTCACAGGGTTGTTGTCATAGGAAAAAGAGGAGGAGGAAAGAGTATTAGGTATGTTCATCACCTTGAGTTGCTTATAAAGTAATAAAAGCAGGATAAAAATCAATCTATCAATAAATGCATCATAGCTGCATGTTATGCAGTTTTAACTTTTGACTGGGAGCTGCTCAGAGTTGATTAAATGGTGGGTGGCTATATAAATGTTTAAATAAAAAGAATGGGAATCTCATATTTTTGTTCTCAGAATCTTTGTGTTCTTCAATCTCTAATCCTGCCTTTGGCCCAAGGAGTAGTGACTTTCCAGTTCTTACTATCACCACTTATCTTTAGCAGGCATCTTACCTGATATGAGCTTAGATATGGAGAGAAATGGGCCTTCAACACCATGCTGACTTAGTGACAAGTACAAAGATAAAAATGAAATAATTAAATAATTGCTATAGGGCCACATAGTATATCTGGTTTCTTTCCCCTTAGGAGACAAACTAATCTCAAAGGGAATAAACAAAAGTAAACATGATTAATAGGAATCCGTGATGTAGTAAACTCTTTTCGAACTCATTGGTGGCTTCACACTTTAATGAACAAAGACACACATTCAATTTTGCAGCTACTAAGATTGTTGGATGAGCAGGGATAAAAAGAGCCAGGGAAGTGATTGAAGCCTGGGAAACAGGCCACCTCATCAGTCAATAGGAGTGCTGATTTACCATCAGCCTATCAAGTACTTAGAAGTTGAGGACTGGGCAACACAAACAAACAATAGCTAATGACTTAAAAGCCAACCATCAACACACACATAATCAACATCTAAAAAGCCACATAGAACAGGTACTATAAACACCACACATAGAACAGTACACGTTCTATTAGAGCAGGATGTCAATCTCAAGGCCCATGGGCTGGATCCAGCTCATGGGGTGTTTAGATCTGGCCTGTGGGGCCACCCTGGGAAGGACCAGCCCATGTGGCTCTGTCAGTGAAAACAGAGCTTGGGAGGGCCTCCTGCAACTCTCTGACAGTGAAAAAGGAGCTCGGGCGGGCCGTATACAGCCCTCTCAAGTTCCATTTTTGCTGGCAGAGCACTCGGGCCACCAAAGGTGCCCCTGACATGAGTGGCATCACCCACTCCAGTCCACTGAGGTCAAGCACAACCCTGATGTGACCCCAATGAAATCGAGTTTGTGCTAGAGATAAATTATCTGAAGATGGGCTCCAGCATGAGCCCGAAAGCTCAGAAGACAAAACTTCTGCTTCTGGTGACTGACCCAGATTGGTTCCTGCAAACTCTTTTTAGTTTCAAATATTGAAATGGAATAAGCAATATTGACAAAGATAGATTGCAGAGCCATTCCAATCAGGGGATCCAGCAACTCCAATTTATATAATAAGAAAAAGATCTTAAAGAACACATATAACTAAATGCAGGATAGGAAGTCAGTGAGGGTACATGATAGTGTTGATCTGCTGCCAATAAAAGAAAATTTGCTTCAAAGACATACTGTAAATAACACAGATTGCCTAAAGAATGATTCAAATTGACAGCAAAACAACATGTTCCTTCCACTGTGTGAAGAATAAAAATGACTGAACAACAGAAAATGAAGATTAAACTCAATACAGTTTCTAGTTAGACCATTTATCTATTTCTATTCAAGTAACAAGCTCTTCCATCAAATGTTCTTTTTGATTCAATTTAACTGGACTTCATTTTGCTTTCTGGAAGTTTCAAACTTTAATCTAGACCTGGAGAATTATCTCATCATTCTCCTTCTTTCTATCCCAAAACACATTTTCATGCTTCACTCCTTTCCCACAAAGGACTGCCTCAAGTTTCTAAATGAAGAAAGCCTCTGGGGTAAATAAGTATTTTCTTGTGTGCTAAAGCCAAACATTTTTCTCACAGAAAAGAAAATGATTTAAAATCAGTCATGTTTGAGAGATTGATAGAAGGTGGTCAGTGTTAATATAGTGAACAAGGTATTTTAATAGCACACACATAATCACAGGCACACTAATTAGTAGACTGTCATTTTGATAGGAATACACAAACTTTTGTGGAAATATTTGTGTGAATATTTCATAAACCGCTGTATATTTAAATAACAAAGCAATTTTCTTCATCAGAAATACCAACTAGTTTGACCTGCAATTCTGTAAAATACAGAATTATAACAGTTTACCATTATAATAGAAATGAGTACCTTATTATCCACAAAATTTATCATTACCGGAATCCTCTTATTTATTTATGAACTTGGTATATTTCTGGCTATCAGATTTAAAATCAAGATAGTGACATTATCAATAAATAATTAACAGGCAGATATAACTGTACAAAAACTGTACAACTGAACAGCGAAATACCTGTACAAAAAACAATGCATGTTAAGCGCAAGCTAATAAATCCCTTAATACTGCAAGGAATGCTGGTTAGCAACAGAGGAAACTCAATGCTCTGTGTTCACCAGAGTTGTGGAATCCTAATCAAAATCTTCTCAGATGAGCATGGAGGCTCCTACAGAAAGAGATTTCTCTCAAGTGACTTGGATCTAAACTGTGTGCAGCTTTCATGATAATAATCAGAACTTTGCATTTTTGCCCTCCCAAAATTGGCAGCCAATTCAGTGTGTTCAAATTAGGTCTCTCCTCACTAGGAATGACCAAGTTGGTTGCTGAGTTTTGTCTTAACTGAAGTCTCCAGGCTACATAAAAAGACAATTCCACATGCAGTGCATACTATAGTCTATCACGTGGCTGCTGTGAATTCTTAAGCCACATCAGACAGAATGTGAATATTTAAATCTCACAGCAGATAAACCTAAGAGCCTTTAATGGCAATTCCGAGACCAGTTGAGACTGGTTCTTTTAAGATTTCTCACATCGCTCATGTTGAAAATTCCTACAGCATTAATTTTCTATAGTCCTGGAACATATTTATAAAAGGAAGGCATACATCTTAGAAATAAATGAGTATTACAAATAAATAATCATGTCTTATACAGCACAAGCATGCCGTGCACTTGAAGTCTGCAAGTTACTGAATTATGTATCTGTGCTACATAATTTCTCATGATAAAAGGTCTATTGGCAGAAGATGATAAAAATCTAATAAAACTTATTTTCAAAAATAACACACTTTCCACCCAACTTTCCAGTCAAAAGGAAACAACGTGCTAGAAACCTGACCCTACAGAAAGATGAACATGAAATTACAGCAATACAACTTGCTAGTATTAGCAAAATTGTATTAACCTGCAACTGCCTTTGCTGTTGCAACATATAATTTGAATTTAGTTTTCAATAGCTGCCACGACTGACTTGCCAGCTGAAAACACTACAGTGGGTTATGATTATATCTTATAACATGTAGTGTAATTGACAAAACAGAGTGACCATAAATTACAGAAGCTGAATTCCTTTCTCCTAATTTGATGTAAGGTTTAGAATAGTTGGATTAATAATAGTTATATTCTGTATATGTTTTCAAATGCAGTTTGAATTTGAGGAAAAACTTTTCATACAAGCAAAGGTAGACTTTAAGGTAGAATTAAACAAAGTTAAGCTCAAGCTTTTCCCAATTGTACACTTGATTGTTGATTGATTAGGACTGATCTAACACTGCAGTTCAGGAATTCATAGCTTCCTTTGGTTTGTGGGGCTGGAATGGCAGGAGGAACACAGCACAAAAATGGGTGGGATCAGAACCTGTTTTAGAAGAGAGATTTTTATATATTAAAGGTGAAATAAGTTTCTTAATGCCATACAGTCCTAACTTTATTTAGTTTGACGCTAAAACGTCCCCCTGGGGATCATTTAAATTGCACCAGTGAACAGGATATCAATGGTGAAATTTCAGGTCAGAACTACAACATAAAAGAACTCTAGTAAAATAAAACAGTAATCTGAAACAACTAAACCGTTCAGTTATATTTAGTAGAGATTTAGGATGCCAATGTACACTGTTATATAGACCATATATGGAGTAAGTATTCTAGGCAACAATTTCTGGATTTGCTTAATAATCAAGAATTCACCAGTTTATCTTTTAAAGAAACAAATTAGATGGCCTGAATTAAATACAAGAGCCAACCATGTTTGTTAATCAAACTTCCTACATTTATTACCTAGTTTAGGTAATGAAATATCTGCAAGAAAACAAGCAAGCTCAGAGAGCACCAAGGACCCCTGAAGAACACACTTGCCTGTCTCATTTATTCCAATAAATGATAGTTTATTGGAATGATTCCAATACATGATAATTCCAATATTCTAATAGTTCTTATGCAAACTTTCTGGAAAGTTTTGCTACTTAAATATTGCAAATGGGCTGGGGTGACTAGGAATATTATACAAGAAGATACTATTATTGAACTGTGTGTGTTGTGGTGGAAAATTAGAAGAAATGTAATTTAACAGTACCCAGTTTTATTAGTTCTTGAGAGGAAAGTGCTTAAGATGAAAATACCTTTTTATGAAACCTATTTTCATTTATTGAAGCAACTTCCATTGTTGGTATTCCTGTAATTCCTTGTTGAAGAAGTACTAAAAGTACTATGTAATTCTGTGATTTATTATTAGAAGTCTAGTACAATGATGAACAAGGTTTTCCTTGATGTTATTCACCATAGGGGAAATACTGAGACCTATGTAATGAATAGAGCTTTTATTTCATTGCTTTAACTAATTCCAACAAGGGCTATGGGTTAAAAATGTGGAACGAGCAGTGCTGCAGCAAATGAGAAGCTTGTAACTCAACCTCCTTAACAGTTTGCCATTTAGCATTGTTGACTGATCTTGAAGTTATATTAAGAGTAACATAATCTGCCCGGAATATGTAAAAACAACAATCCCATTTAGTTTTTTATTGAGCTAATAATAAAATACAATATATTAAGTTAACATTTCAGAAACATTTTGGACTTTGTGTGTCAGACTTTCAAGCAATACTTTTTCTTCTCTTCAAAGGCAGCATTTGATGATATAATTACATATGTATGTATGTATGTATGTATGTATGTATGTATGTATGTATGTATGTATGTATGTATGTATATATGTATTTAAATCCCTTCATTTTTCTTATTTCAAAGTCCCAAAGGTTGCTTAAATCAGTGTTTATCATCTTTGGGAACTTTAAGATTTCAGCATAGTAGCTGGGAATTCTGGAGTTGAAGTTCATCCATCTTAAAGTTCCCAAGTTCGGGAAATATTGGTTTAAGACTATAAGAAAGGCAGATAAAATTGTCTGTCTTATCTTGCTATATCTGGATACATTTTATAGCTTATTCTCAACTCAGTTATGGTACCATAAATGAACCAAGCATGAAATATTTTTTGAACGTTAATGAAAGAAAGAAATCATACACTTCAATACTGACAAAGTTTTAACAATTCTCATTATTTTCATTTAACAGCAATTGCTCTTTTTTTTAATCACAACTGAAAAATCGATAGGGATACGAACACAGCAGCACCCTTCACTAACCCTGCTGTGTTTATCTGCACTAACTCCTGTTAAGTTAAAAAAAAAACTTCATCTAATCAGGAAATATTATGATGTCACTAGAGAAAATCTGTTCCTTTTGTCATTGTCTCCCACTGTCCAAATGATAATTATAGAACAGAGTAAGCTATTCATCTTCATGATGAATATTTCTCTCTATATATGGAATATATAAATATTAGTGATTGGTTGCAGGAACTGGGTATGTCTACCCGATTTAATGAAAAGAAGGATGTAGGGTGACATGATAGCAGTGTTCCAATATCTAAGGAGCTGCCACAAAGAAGAAGGGGTCAACCTATTTTCCAAAAAACCTGAAGGCAGGACAAGAAGCAACGGACAGAAACTAATCAGAGAACCAACCAGAAGAAATTCTGATAGTTAGAACAATTAATCAGTGGAATAATTTGCCATCACAAGTTATGGGTGCTCCAAGACTGGAAGTTTTTTAAGAAGAGATTGGACAACCATTTGTCTGAAATGGTGTAGGTTTTTCTGCTTGAGCAGAGGGTTGGACTAGAAGATCTCCAAGGTCCCTTTCAACTCTGTTATTCTGTTATATTTAGCTGTGAGAAAAGACCATTAAAGGAGGACACAAATATTTGAAAGATTGTCATATCAAAGACCTGGATTTCAACAACAAGAAGGAATTGACGGGGCTCTGCCACCTTAACCTAAACATGTATGAATCACCAATAAAATATTTGAAATATTACATAAAATGTAATATTAAAATGTAATGTTAGAAGTACCTGCAACCAAGATTAGTCTAATGTATTATTACTATATAATATATAACATTCCATGTTGGTATTTATTTAACCAGATGCTTTAATTGTTATCATTAGTTGCACCTGATATAAGTTCTGAACTAATCCTAGCTGCCCCTCTCTTAATATTTATGGGGCCAAAAGATATTATTTTATGGATTTGATAAAACGGACTACATTCGAGGAAAGCCTTTCCTTAAAGCAACATTTTTAACTTTGAAGAAACCTTGGAACTAATTTTCAAGTCTCAAGGAACCCCTGAGTAAAAATCATAAAAAATTCAAAAACCTCACAATACAATTCACTTCTCATCTATACGATCGATACTTTATGTTTACCAACAAAGTAGTAAGCTGGCAGCTGAAGGAAGCAGGTAAAATTTTAACATAGTGTGATGCCTGAAGTCAGATTTTTTTTTCAACCACAATCTCTTACAGCACACCTGGAACCCCAGTTGAGATAGGCTGCCTTAAAACAATGGTAAGGTAAAGGTAAAGGTTCTCCTCCCACATACATGCTAGTCATGTCTGGCTCTAGGGGGCGGTGCTCATCTCTATTACAAAGCTGAAGAGCCAGCACTGTCTGAAAACATCTCCGTGGCCATGTGGCTGGCATGACTAAATGCTGAAGGTGATGGAAAGCTGTTACCTTCCCACCAAAGTGGTCCATATTTTTTTACTTGCATTTTTATGTGCTTTCGAACTGCTAGGTGGACAGAAGCTGGGACAAGTAACAGGAGCTCACTCCATTACGCGGTGCTAGGGATTCGAACCGCTGAACTGCTGACCTTTCTGATTGACAAGCTCAGCCTTTTAGCCACCGAGCCACCGTATCCCTTAAAAAACAATGCTATTGAAAGGCTAAAATATCCTCTTAGCTTCAAAGTTACTCTTCTGCATGTAGGAATTTATGGTTTGAATATATTGGTTGTTGAATAGCATATTGAGTAGAACTTCTCTATTTTCGACTCAATTGTATTTCCAGTCCAAAGTATGAACCATCAAAAAGAAGATTCATTCTATAGGCAAATGCTCCATAGAAAATAACTATTGATATTATCATTTCTGACAACCTATTAATAATCATGTATTATCTTGATATATGAGTAGGAACAAATCTAATATTAAATGTACTGCAGACATGGTAACCTTCCCCATCAAGATGACTCATTTTTATCTAGAAGCAGACAAGACTATGAGTTTTAAATTGCAGGCTTGGCACAGTTGCTGTTTAACTGTATTTATCATTTAATTCTCTCTTGTGTTGTAATTCATCTTGAGGCTTTGACAGAATTTACCTACAATATTATTTCTCTAGGGTTGGCTTATATCACTGTAGCAGTGCAACTTAAGATATTCACTCACACGCTATATATTATAAAGCATCACAAAGATATTAGAATTGAAACAGCTAGGTCTATGCATGTGAAATAGGTATGCATATTTCTCCCTCCAAACAGAAATGTGTAGGATAGTTGGTGTTAAATATCTAATGATAACTATTCAGTGAATGGTATATACACAAGCCTTAACAGAAATGGCAACTAATATGTTAAAATGCTGATTATGCAATGACCATGAGGTAATGTCAATCAAAAACTATAAGGAATATTATACAGAGCTTCACCTGTTGAAGACTTTCCCAAACATAACAAGTAGCAATATCAATACTTGCATTAAACCCGAAATCATGAATCATGATTTACACATGGGTATGATTCTGTCTCCAATAGAGATCCTTCAGTTGGAGAAATGTTGCCCTTTGGTATTTACTCTCCTTAGAAATCTCTGCAGTTCAAAGGACACTGAAATTCATTTATTCTCTTATACTTGCCTGCAACCATTCCACCAACAGCATACTCAAGAAAATAATACATATAATGGCCATCAACCATTCCTTGCTGCTGTACTGCTGCTGCTGCTATATATTGGAAGGCAATAACCAGCTGATAGTGTGTCATATAAGATAGCATTGTAGGAATCAAGAGACAATTCATGTTATCACTGTGTTATACAATTCCGCTGTCAAATGTTTAAGAGAGATCAAAACAATTCAGTGAATACTTCTCATATCCTACAGGGGTTAAGTAAATTAAAATTGAATTTCATTTTATAAAATTGATTCTGTCAACAACCACTAAGTCTTCCTGATGATTTACAACAACAATAATAATAATCACATTTATTATGTGGGTGTGGTTTGTATCCTAGTCCATAATGGGATATGTATTCTTTTCCTTTGCTATTCTGCCCAACATGTCATATCTCAATAAGAGCATACTATATCCATCTGTAATTGGGCTTAACAGCCTGGCCTGATTCTATTTGTACATGTGAATGCAGGTTTGATTAACAGTACAGTCTGCCTCCCATTCCATGTATGCAATAAACTTTTTCTTATGCAAATATAGTCACACTACATTGATTTAGTACTATTAGAGTAAAGGTGTATGGCTGCATTTAAATCATTTGATTAAGCTATTATTGGGTTTTTCTGTCTTGCTGATAGCTCATGTTCTTCTCGAAGGCTTGCCAAGCAGGCATCACACATGGGAAAAACAAAAAATTGCTGTTACAGCTGAATGGAAACACTGCCACCTACATTGTTAACAAATGGAGTTAGCATTTCAGGGACGCTATGCTACTATACAGGCAGCATGGGGGATGCTGCCCAGTGAAAGGGCATTGAGAGTTCATTCTGCACAGTGTGAGAGCCACTGCTCCTTCCATTCTCCTCTGGTAACTTCATAAAGTCAAGCAGGAGAAACCTACAAGGGAAGGAAATTATTATCTTCTCTGTTGTTTTCCAAGAACATTGAGTGCTTCTGTACTGGAGACAAAGTCTTTATGTGTCTAATCACACTTGGCCAATTAAACTCAACCCTTCTCTTCTCTTCTCTTCTCTTCTCTTCTCTTCTCTTCTCTCCTCTCCTTTCTTCTCCTCCCCTCCCTTCCCTTCTCTACTCAGCACTAGCTTTCCTGAATCCTGTAGGACATATGGCATGGAAAAGAATGTGAGTGTTCTCATTCCAGAATTTCTCCATCTTTCTCTGTGCTGAACAATATAATGGCTCTCATGCTTCTAAAGGCAATGCCAGAAACTAACATAAAGTACTTTAAACATGCTAAAAATTGAAGTATACATAAGCCTTGTGGTTTATATGATGATAAGCAACAGGAAATAAATCAAATTAACAAGATAGCAAGTGAATATTGTTTTATCTACATCCCACAGAAGTACAGAAGGCATACTGGAAGGCTAAGGATTTTTGTTTAGCTGATGTTTTTTAGCAGATAAAAAGGCTGCTGTTGCTCTACAGTACGACATATTTGATGTACAAACAATCCAGGTTCAGTAGGTACAAGTCTAATCAACACAGTGGTATAATCTTCGTGCCCTGGGATTGAGCAAAATGATTTTGGTACCCTGCCTAGGATTCAAGAGGCTTTGATGAAGCCTATTTAAGAATGTCTCCGAATCCCCTATCAGTAATAGACAACAAACTGTACTGAACAGTGTGTATCAAGGTGTTAAATTTCTCCCCAAACACAGGATTTTAATTAAAGTACACTTTGTTTTCAAATAGTTCTGTGTATCCACACACCACATATTTCTCAGGGTCCTGTGAGAATTAGCGTCAACCATGTTGGGACAGGTTCAAAGACCACACTGAATCTTCAATTTACAAAGGGCAGATAACTGAAACCATAAAGATGTCCTGCTGATGTCTTGGGAATTTGGGGTAGCTTTTAAAGAGTTAAAAGAGTAGCATTTTACTGTAAGTTTGATTTTGCCTGGTAAGCCATACCAAGCAATTATTTAAGGGGGTGGGATTAGGAAAACTCTGAACAAAATAAAAAAGGAGAATGGACAGGTCCCTGAATACATCTGATATAAGGCAGTTCTTAGGTTTCTACAGGGAGAAGGTCCAATAGATAAGAGCTTTGCAAAATAAAATGCTTTTTTCCCCTGCCTTAACAAATGTGCACTTGGAACACAGAAAATAATATTTCATCCTGGGAATGAATTTTGAAAACAAGCCAAGTAAACAGTCAATTCATATAAAAGCAGATGCAATTATACAGTGGATGGCTTGAATCTTACAATAAATAGGTATAAACAAAGCAGCTTATACAATATTTTCTTACTAACATAAAAATCAGTTTAACTAGATTAAAAAAAAAGTTCACAAATTGCTACTTTTGTTTTGGTGGTTAGGCTTCAACATCAAAACAGGCTGAAGCAAACAAAACAATGTAATGTTATTGGGACAAAATAAATGTTTAAGTGGTATTTCTAGGATAACAATTCATACACTTTATTAGTTTTAGTCAGTAAATGAAAACGAAGGTGACGTGAGTGCTAGTCTTCCTGGAATGGAATGGAAAACTGCAACACCAAGTAATTTGAAACATATGAAGCAAACAGGTTTTTTTTTTTCATTTTCTGCTTTAAAAAAAATGCATCTAGGGTTGTGTATCAAAACTATATGGATTAATGCAAAAGTAACAGCAATTTAAATCAACGGAAACCTGCTTGCTTGCATAAAACTACATCCTATTCTGTCTTGTTAGCTATTATAATGATAAGCCTTATAACATATGCTACTATGCAGTTGTGTAACTTTTCTCCTTAACTAGGATAAGACAAAGCATAATGTCATTTGCTGCTAATGACAGCGCTGTGGATCAGTTTTGTTCTGCTGGACGCAATAGCTTTCTCAGTTATGGTCTAACCCAGGGGTATCAAACTCAAGGCCTGTAGGCCGGATCTGATCCGTGAGTTGCTTAGATCTGGCCCACCGGGCTGCCTTGGAAACAGCCTGCGGTGCCTCTGCCAATGAAAACAGAGCTTGGAAAATTCCATTTTCACTGGTAGAGAGCTGCAGGAGGCTGTCGCGGCTGAAAATGGAGTCCAGGAGGGCTACACATGGCCCCCCAGGCTCCATTTTCACTGGCAGAGGATTGCAGGAGGCCATTGTGGCTAAAAACGGAACTCCAATGAGTGACACCTACCCTGGCCATGCCCCCAGGCGACATCCACACACACTTGGCCCCCCGAGGTCAAACACAACCCTGATGTGGCCCTCAATGAAGTTGAGTTTGACAATGCTGGTCTAACTGAAGATGTAAAGTAGTTCTGGCAAATGTTGGTTAACCATAGCTTTTGGCATCCCCAACTCTACCAATATGAGAATTGGGAGTTCAACAGAATCTGAAAGGCTGCAAGTTCCTTACTTCCTAAGATATAAATATTTGAAACAGCAACATTTATGGTGGAAGGCAAAGTATCAGAGGGACAAAACAAAACAGCTTTGCAATGCAAGCTGTGGCCTCTTCCATTGTCATTGTCATGCCATACACAATCCCAAAGGGCAAAGCTTGAAGTGTGGCACTCAATTTAGTTCAATTCCATATGCAATAGGAACATTGTTGATCTAAAAACTGAATTGGTAAGCAACATTTTCACTGTTTCTTTTTTAATCTTGTTGCATCTGAAAAAAAAAATCTTTAAATTGATATTTTCCATCTCACAGATATTTTTCATTCTTTCCAGCCTAACAGAACATTGAAAAAAAATTACACAAACTATGTCTGATAGCCAGCAGGTAAATAACCCGAGAATAGAATAGAACAGAACAGAACAACACCAGATCTCATATCATGAAAAAAAAAAAAAAAACCAGCAAAATGAATATGAAAATGGCCTGGATTCTGCTTGAGAGACAACTATTCCAGAAAAAAGTCCCTCTCCATTAGAACTCCCTATTGCTGATCATTTCATTATAAGCTCCTCTTTCTTCTCTGTTGGACATGTGGCCAAGAGTGATGCAGATGCAACTCATCCTACACTTTCTGATGCTGACTTGCAGACAAACACCTACATGGGCAAAGAAAACTCACACGCAAGTTGTTTCAATGCAGAAGAAAATAAAGGTGAATTCTATGGCCATTCTGGTCAAGGGACTTGGGGAAAAAAAATTAAACTCCCATTCCCTGCAGGCTTATGTTATTCTTTTCATTCTAATGGAATGTTGGGAACAAATTCCGTACAGATGTTTGGATCTAGTTCATCCTCAGAATTAACTAGTTAAGAGCCTAAAAAAGTACCAGTTCTAAGGATGGAGAAAACATAAATTCAGAAAAAATGAAAGAACTCTCTTAGGGAAGGGCAGTGAGTCAGAATGTGGCTGATTTTTCTAGTCTCAATCCACCTCTCTCCTGATGAAGCATCCCAGAGAGAAGAATTTCAGAAGTTGTGATCTGCATGCCATCCTTCCCATTTTCCTTTGGACAGAAGAAGCTCTTTAAGGATATACATTTTTTTCCAAGCCAAGAACAGTAACTGGGGTTAGAGTACAGTGTCAAAAAATGCATTCCCGACAAGTGGAAAAAGTCATTTTATTTAAGTGGAATTTTAATATTTAATTTAGTAAAAGTAATGTGATTACTTCGCATTTACTTTAATTCCAACAACTTAATAATTATAATCTGGAAAGCCACAATACTAAAAAAAAAAGAACTCTCTGAACTGCCTGAAGGAGAAGTGTATTACTTTGAAATAATAAGTAATTAAAGTGCTATGAGATAATTGTATCAAGGCAACCAAGATGTATGGAGATATCCGGAAACTGGGAAGCCTCCTTTAAGAGCTTGAAGATTTCAATAAATCTTTATAGGCATTTTCAAAACATTGCAGTTACAACTGATAATGAGAAATACATTTCTTAAGTTGCTCTCATTGTTCATTGGGTTAGAAGCTGGAGTTGATATTTGTTTTAATAGCTTTCATATTTGTTGTTGCTTTAGATTTATAAAGCCTCCCAGAATTGTCTGGAATAGGATAACTCAGCAAGCAAACAAATTTGCCTAACTATAAATTATAACATTAAAATTATACTTAAAACAAGCTATCCTTAGAAAATCATTGAAAAAGGCTGCCTTGATCCAAGAAAAAATGCTAAAAGAAAATGCCATCATTTGATGGTATCCCCAAATTAAAACAGTTTGGGAAGAGAGCAATATTTGAGCTGTCTTTATGATAGTGGATCTTTATATACCCTGTTGAGCTGCGCACTCAGGAAAAAAAAAAACCCCTGATAAATCAAGCATTTCATTGAAGTTACAACAAAGACAAGAACAGCATCAAGAAGGGACTGGAGTGAGAAACTTATCTGAATGCCTCTGAAATAAAGAAGAGTATTATCAAGGATCCACACGGATTTGCAAGAGATTGCCGTCTTGTCACCACCAGGGTATTTCTACACAAGTGCCAGTGTATGAAGCTGTAAATACTAGTTCCTTTCAATTCTCTGTTCTATCATTTCATTAAACCAAGCCAGTAAAAAATAAAGAACCCAACAACAACCTGGAATTAATTTTTACTATATTGATTGATTATGCGCCATCAAGACATTTTCTACTCCTAGCGACTACATGCAGTAGATTCCCCCCTTCCCCCTATGATGACTATCTTCAACTTGGTCTTTCAGGTCTTCCAAATGTCCACTTATCGCCACTGTAACTGAGTCCTTGCTGCTGGTCATCCTCTTTTTCAATTTTTACAATTTGCCTTCTAAACAAAATCCTTAAGGAGATGCAATACAATGGCTTGTTAATAAGCCTAGATATTATTTTGAAATAGTCTTCTCTCTAGATGTAGTTCTACAGAAATGATAAGAATTCTGCTTGGCCAGTTGGTGGCTGAGCCATTTAATAAAACCTTCCATGAACTAAGCATGCTTGTATCCAAAGATTTCACCACTTTCTACACAAATGGCTACCTAAATTGTTTTAACTACAATAGCAGTGTGATGACCCGGGGCATGGAGCAAAGACAACACAGTCAGATAATCAATACGAGTCCCTTTATTATCTCCAACTATGTCCCCAATGTCCAGGTTACCTTCTGGCTGGAGAAAAATTCTCCCAGGAACAGCCTTTGACTGCAGAAAATTAAGTCCAAAACATGGTCAACACAAACTGTAACTTAAAGTCCAAACAAGCTAAACTGAATGTCAGGTTTCCAAGTAATGAAATCCATTTTAAAAGAGAAATAACAAAGTCCATCTTCAAAAAGATTTTTTTTATTTAGGAAAGCATCAAATTGGCAACGTCCATGGTAATTCTGGATCTGACCCAACCCGGAATTACCCCACAATATTAGTAGTTAGAAACAACCCCCCAAAAGTCACATTCTCCAATAGAGAATGTATTTCAACGTTGCTTGATGTCATAAATCTCCACCTCCAGGGGCCCAAGCCCAGACAGCTCATTTCCCACAGGAAAGAAGATCAGCTAGCCATAACACTCTGTTTATCTCCACTCCCCCCCACCTTAGGAATGTGTCAAGCCCAAAACCCTTCCCCTCATTATTGCCACAGAGAAAATAAGAAAAAGAATATATGCTAAGACAAACTAAAATGGCTACACTTATGTCAATTTCAGGCTTGACACTGAAGTAATTAGTTTGGCAGGGCAGGAGCAAGAATTTCAGACTTGAAGGCACGGCAAAATTCACACAGTTGGGAAGACGCCAGGAACACAGATAAGTCATGACAACACAAGATAAAGTCACATTTGCTCCCAACAGCCTGACGCATGCAACCTGCCTTTCTTATCAACTGTCTTTCCAGCTGTGACTAATGAAGAAAATCAGGGCCCTTTCCTCCCCCATAAGCCATGCAACGCACTTTGCTCCCTTCTCCATTCCTCCCTGCATGCCCTACAATGAAGAGGAGGTGGTCTGGTTCTTCCTCTGAACTCCCTCTCCCTTGTTCTATCTCTCTGCCCAGATGGACTTTGCCCTTCCCCAGCCTCTTCCATAGCCAATGAAGCCACATTCCCATTCCCTGTCAGCTGTCTGGCTTCCTCCTCAGATTCAGACTCTGACAGGGGCATGACAGGCAGTATTTTCACTTGATCCATAGCAGTGTTTCTCAATTTTAACAACTTTAAGACACGTGGGTTTTAACTCCTCTCAACTTCAAGTCAGCATGCTGGCTGGGAAATTCTGGAAAGGTAAAATTTACATATCTTCCAGGTTGCCAAGGTGGACCTAGAAATTCAGAGAAATTCTTTTGTGGCTCAGAGAGGGTGAAAAACAGGGCACCTGGCACTGTGGGAAGGCCGGAAACGGGAAACGGGCCCATTTCCAACTTCCAGAGAGCCTCCAGAGCCCGGGGAGGAAACCTCTGGACCCCAGAGAGTGCAAAAATACACCCCCATGGTGCAGGAGGCCAACTAGGCCATGCCCACCATGGCCATGCTCACCCAGAAACCGGGCAGAGAACCCATTGCTAAAATTTTTGAAGCCCACCCCTGCATATACCAATAGAGAAGAGGCAACTTACTCTAACCCAGCTGCATTTGGAAGCTGTTTGCCATGCTGAATGAAGTCTGGATGTTCAACATGCTGAGTTTTGTCCTGAATGTACAGTTGCACAAAGTACAGCACAGTGAAGATGTTCCTTACTTGAGAAAAATACAAACTAGATGACTTTCTTTGTTCTCATTAACAGATGCTTCCTGGAGCCTGAGTGAAAGGTCTGTCATTCATATCTTCCAATGTACTGCAGTGCCCTTCTCAGATGAAATTCTCATAATTAGGTATCAAGTGTAAAGGATCCAGACAGTGACAGAAGATTAAGATCCAAACTGTGTGAAAATGTTTTCTCCTTTATTTAGAGCTCATATCAGTCACAGGAATGGACTTAATTCCATCTGTTTTGGGTTCAATGAAAGATTTTTGTTTTGTTTTTGTGCCTATTAGGTATGTATTGTTGGCTGGAATAGAACGGGAAGTATTACACTGAAAACTATGCATAACAAATCCCAAATCAGGAAATTTTCTTGTTTTTTTTTTTTTTTAAAAAAAAACAATTGATAGAATGAACTCAATGGACTGCCAAATAGTACCAGACTTTATAAAAGTCAGATGAACTGCAAAAGGTGGAGTGAAATATTTGGATATTTCCATAAATCATTGAAGAAATATAGTATAAATAAGAAAAAACATACACCTGTAACCTGAAAGCCTTTTTGGGAGATTGGGATGAGGTATTAAATCATTACAACAGGAAAATAAAAGGGTTTGGATTCTGCAATTTGCAGGTGTTAATGGGATTAAACTCTAATTCCTACTGTTCAATTTCCCATTCCTGCACTAATCAGGAGTGATTCCTAACCTTCTGAAGAAGCTTTTCAGGTGGCAATGATGGAAAAGCATTTCTTCACTCAAAATGTCTTTCTTTCAGATGATATCTTAAGATCTGTATAATTCTCTAGAATTTTAAGTTTTAACATGTGGGAGAGATCCTTTTATGAGCAAAGCTCTGTTTTCTTCAACAGAAATATCTTCAATTCATGGAAGAAAATATTAAGTATCAAGCTATGAGAAGAATGAGAGATTCCCACATATTTTTTGTACATACTTAGACACACAGAACATAAATTTACAAATATTTACTTAAATTGGATTAGTTAATTAGTAAACCGATCAATTCTTCATCACTCACACACTGAATTCTGTAACATTTTCCCTCTCCAATGTGTATGTTTTTTTAAAAAAAATGTATTACTAGTACTAGTAATAAGAGTAAAATGAATAAACACTGTACAGCCAAAGCTAAACCGTTAAATACACAATTATTTCAACGAATTCAATGGGACTTTCTCCCAAGTAAATATATTCAACTTTACTGTATTTTGCATAACAATCATTATATATTTAGACAATGTGTGCGATAGTACCATTAAAATCTTTAAAATGAATAAATACAGAGAAGGATTGTCCTGTGATCATGACACAATCTGGCAACAGCCCCTCTCTGCTCTCCAACCAGAATGAGCTTTGTGTGAGTCTGTCACCACTTGGCATTAATGCGGTGGCTTGTTTTCAAGGAACAATTATGTTTCTAATTGACAATAGAAGCTGCCCAGCAAGTAGATTGCCATGAACTGCAATAACCTCACTGCCAACATCCACTGCACAACAAGTCCACCAAGCTTGCCAATTAGGCTACCCAGGTAAACCGTTCTTGTTCTCCCACCCTTTATTTGTGTTCGGTTGTCTCATTTTGTTGATTGTTGCCCAAGAATGCTCTGAATGCATAACACGCATGATATACTTCAAAACTCAGCATGTACTAATATTATATGAAGAACTTTAATTAGTTTTTCGCCATTGGTTTGTGGTGCTTACTTTTTGAATTCTAAATCTATATAGAGTTACAAAAAGTCTCTTCCTTGGAAGAACCAGTGTCCTCTAAAGACCAACAACAACAATACAGGATATAAAACTAGGAACACCTCAATAAGTTAGGTAGGTTTAATGTATAGCACTGAAAGAGAGCATTGAGATGCCATTGGTTGAGTTTGCTAATGAACGTTGGAGGGTTGAAGATGGGGGCGATGCAACTTCCGGATCTTCTGGATCTTTCAATAGTTTTCAGAATCAGTATCTTTTTGGACCAGCTTCACGGGCTAGGAGTGAGAAGTACAGTTTTGGGCCGTTCTTCTCCTTTCCCCATGATAGGTTCCAGTTAATGTTGGTGGGTGAGAAACAATCAAGTCCTAGGTCCCTGCATTGTGGAATGCTTCAGTGTCTCTCCTCTTTCCTCTTTAACATCTACATGAAACTTCTGGGGTATGTCATTTGATGGCATACAATACACGACCCCCAGTACACCAAAGACACCCAGTTATACATCTCTACCCCTGGACAGGTTAAGTGATGTTGACATGGTGCTTCCAAGTACCTGGAGGCTATAAAGGTCTGGATGGGGAAGAACTGATTTTGGCTCAACCCTGACAAGATGAGGTGGTGTTGGGGTCTTGGACCCCTAGGGTCTGGTGCTTGTCATCTTTGACTTTAGATAGGGTTGCATTCTGTTGGACAAAGGTGGTATGCAATTTGGAGGTCCTTCTGGACTCACAGATTCTGCTTGATGAGCAGGTGGCAGGGGTGTTCCACATATTTTTCTCATATGCCAACTGTGTTCTCTCGTAGACCAAAACCCTCCCTTTTTACAATCCTATAATCCCTTAATTCGGGGTAGAATTGGGGTGACTAGATGGAGTTGAGCATTTACTGGCTGGATGCCCTTCCTGATGCCATGTGGAGTTCACACAGATTTTTTTTTCTTTTTGCCCTAGGAAAGAAACATCTGCCACTAGGATTGAACTCTCAACCATCTGTGTGGGAGGTGAGCATCTTCACCACTAGGATGGATAACTCTAAATAATAAATAAATAAATAAATAAATGTGTGTAGCATGCAGATAATCTACTCCAGTGATGGTGAACCTTTTCGGCACTGAGTGCCCAAACCGGAACAGGCATGCATGTGCACATGCCAAAGCACCGGAAAACCAAAAATCAGCCATTTTCTGAGCCTTTTTCAGGTCGTTTCTTGGGCTGTTTTCAGGCCTTTTCTGGGCCATTTTCATGCCATTTTCCATGCCATTTTCAGGGTATTTTTTTGGCGTTTTTTGGGGTGGTTTTCTGGGTGGTTTTTGGTCTTTTTTTGCCCCCCAAAACAGCCTAAAACATCCTGAAGTGGCCTGAAAAAGGGCCAAAAAAGGCCAGAAAAATGGCTGCCAAATGGCCCGGAAAATGGTAGGAAAAAGGATTTTCGGGCTGTTTTCTGGTGCTCCAGCTGACCAGAAACCAGAACAGCAGCTGGCGACGGCCAGTGTGCCCACTGAAAGGGCTGTGCGTGCCACCTCTGGAACATGTGCCATAGGTTCACCATCACGGATCTATTCCATTCATCTTCCTGTATTCATCTGCCTGTATAGCTTGCTAATGTTAACCTACATTTTGTTTGCAATGATGGTTTAATAGCGTGCTTGGTTTTGATTGTTGATCTGTTTGACTGCTTGAATGCCTACATAGCTGATAAGTCTGAGATGATTTTTAATTGGTGGTTAATTTTTAACCTTATGATAATGTCCCATTCTTTAAGCAACTGTTGTTGAAATGTATTGTACATATGTAGTATGGGCTTGGACCATAACTCCCAGCTCAAATTATTTTTTCTCTTATCTTATTCCTCCTGTCTCATTTTCACACACACACATACATACACAAACTTTATTTCTTAGCAAGAAAATCAGTAGGTGAAAATTTGACATCCAATGCTTAATTCATTCTTTTAATAAGTGATACTGTACTTGCCTCATCAAAATAGAGGCCCTGAGGGTAGCCTTCATTCACCTCTCCCAATTTTCATCTGCACTAATTTAGAATTCTTGTATCACAATATAGATGTTATAATTAAGTTGGTTTTCAATCCTGGCTGGCTTGGAAGCAACTGACCCCCAACTTCTAATTCAGAACAATTATAATGAAGAGTTATGTTTAAATGTGTAGCTTTTCACTATAATTTGCATAATGATTATGCATTGTAATTTGCTCATCTGTCTGATTGCTGAGAGAGGAACAAAGAAGCATCAGCAAAATTCAGTGCAAGCACACTGTTCACATATATTGTCCGTTTTGGGTAGAGCTTGGCAAAATGTCCTTTTCGTATGAGAAATGTTGCAACAGAAGGTGAAGCATGGAATCTTTGCTTTAACCTGTGAGGCTTCATTCATTTCAACATTTCCTAAGATTCATTAATGATTATGTATATACTATTTGGGGAAAACAGAATAGGACAAAGGAAAAAGGACACCCTTATATTTAAAGTCTTTCCAATGATTAAAAATAATCCTTTTTATAAAATAGCCAGGAAGCATTTACATGACTTAATTATCTGAAACAAAAGCAAAACACACACACATACAAATCTGTCTTTGAGTTTGCCATAATACCTTGATTGGCAATAAATACTTGATTATGGAAAATTAGGATGAAGAGTTTTTTTAAAAAAACCCACCAAATGCTTAGTAGTAGCCAGAACATAGTTAAAAAGTTAGTAAACCTTTTTAAACCTTTACTATCATTGCTGCCCATACACAGTCTTGCAAAATATCCAATGAACAATGTATGTGAAGGGGCAAAAGTGGAAAAGATTATTTTCTCTTATTTGTTGCTTATCAGGGATAGTCAGATAGGTGAATGTTTAAGTTTTTCCTTATATTTTCAGACATCAGTCAAGACATGGTTTTGTTATTCACCTTCTAATAGAATAACTGCCTAATAGGTAGATATCTCATCAGAACTAGCTGGTGTCTTCTTTTTGAATTTCAGTCCTTGAATTTTATTCCATTATCACTGTTGAAAAGAAGTACAACTGACATAAAGATATTGCAAGATGTAAAATGTCCTTAAATATTGAGCGATTTTCTACATAATAAGATTTCCTGCACTTTCTTTAGAATAGAATAGAATAACAGAGTTGGAAGGGACCTTAGAGGTCTTCTAGTCCAACCCCCTGCTAGGCCCCTTCACCAATCTCTTCTTAAAATCTTCCATTGTTGGAGCATTTACAACTTCTGGAGGCAAGTTGTTCCACTGATTAATTGTTTAACTGTCAGGAAATTTCCTTATTTCTAGGTTGCTTCTCTCCTTGATTATTTTCACCCACTGCTTCTTGTCCTGTCCTCAGGTGCTTTGGAGAAAAGCTTGATTCCCTCTTCTTTGTGGCAACCCCTGAGATATTGGAACACTGCCATCATGTTACCCCCTAGTCCTTTTTATCAAATAGACATACCCAATTCCAGCAATCATTCTTTATATGTTTTAGCCTCCAGTCCCCTAATTATTAATATACTTATGTCTTCTGCTACACTACCTGTCCAATTCAGAAAAGAATGTCTGTGCCATATAGTTTTATCCAATCTGATTTCTCCAAAGTCAGAAGACAACTGAAAAATGCCACGTGGGGAAAACTGCCCTCCTGGTATATTCTTTACCATTTACATTCTTCTCTCAAGTCATTCTTCTAATATGTGTATAAAATATCTATTGAACACAATCATTTCTCATGAAGTTGGGGTTTTTAGCCATGAAGTTAACTTATTAATGCGTTAGGGAGCTTTTGAAATAGAAAGAAAGTAGAAAGTAGAAAAAAAAGATTGATTCCAGTCATTAACATGAAGCAGCCTTGTTAATGCCAGCAGGAAAAAACCATCAACTTTCAGAATCTTATCTAGAGGTGGAAATATTTTTTTATATCAGACAGGAAGACTCTCATCAAGCTAAAATCAAGCACTCAAACGGACATTTTAATCATCATTTGAACTTTAATTCACAGAGCTTATGATTTTAATAAATATATAACATTATCTTCACACTCCTAGCAAGAGATGATATAATATTTCAGAATAATAAGATAAATTTGGGGTCATCAGAGATCAATTCATACCAACTCGGCTCCTTGTATCAAAAATTACTATCCAGTATTTAGACATCTATTCCTTTGCCAAGGATTCAGTGTGCAGCATGAAGGCTGCTCATGTTCCTGCTGCCTACATAACTTCAACAGGTGAAGATAAGACAAATAGCAAAATAGCAGCAAAAATATTTCTTTTTTTCTTTTTAACAGTCATGAGGTTTCCCCTCCTTCAATCACACTCAATTACTCAATATCTTTAAGTAACTCAGTGGTATAGTATAATTGTGATGACCTGGGGTGTGGCAAAAAGGCAACACAGTCACATAAGTAAGAAGTGTCCCTTTAATACCTCCAACTTTGCCCCCAATGTCCAGGTTACCTTCGGCTGGAGAAAAACCTCTCCCAAGAACAGTCTTTAAGTGGAGGAAATTCAGTCCAAAAACAAAGTACATTCAAACTGTAAATAAAAATCCACACAAACAACGCTGCAGTAATTAACTTGACAGGGCAGGAGAAGGAATTGTGGACTTGAAAGCCCAGCAAAACACACACACAGTTGGGAAGACATAAGGAACCCAGATAAGCCTCGATGATACCAGATAATTCATGATTTGCTCCCAACAACTTTGCTGTGCGCAGCCTCCCTTTTTAAACACTGTGTTCCCAGCTGCAGCTAATGAAGGGAATCAGGGCCCTTTCCTCCCCCGTAAGCCATGCAACTCATGCTCCCTTCTCCGTTCCTCCCTGCATGCCCTAGGATGAAGAAGAGGTGGGCCTGGGTCTTCCTCCGAATTCCCTCTCCTTTGCTCTACATCTCCCCTGCAATGCCCAGCCAGCCTTTGCCCTTCCGCAGTTTCTTCCACAGCCAACGGAGCCACACTCCCACTCCTTTGTCAGCTGCTTGGCCTCCCCCTCCGAATCAGATTCCATTATGACAATAATGGATGAAATGGGCTAATCACTAGTTCATCAAAATATCTCAGAATTTCTGCAAGAATAAATTGAAAAAGGGGAGAATTTTGTACCTAAAAGAAAGAGAATTTTGTAGCTCCTAAAAGAAAGGCAGGATAAAAACTTGTCCAAAGTAGGAACTGAGAAAACAATTATTACATAATAAAACGACTTTCAAACATAGCTATCTTAACATCCCAGTTACCTGTGGCAGGTATTCTTTGTTCTCTGGGCTACAAAAAAAATCAAGAGCTTAACTTTTAACAAATTTGGAAGTTGAAAAAAGTGATATTAGCTTTCTGATCTTTTGCCACTGTGGACTAACCCAGCTCTCCTACTATTACATTTGCCCTCAGGGTTATCAGTCTTTCATAACAAAAATATCCCAGGCCAGTTGAGATTACTTTAGTAGAAAATCTTCCATGTAGATAAAAGCTGATAACACAGATAGGTTATCACATTTTGTTACTGCAAATGTTAAATGTTATTATGCAAACAAATGTCAAACTGCTAAAGCTTTACAACTATTTTAATTTGCCTAGATACCCCGCAAGTTAGGTATCGGTGGAGTGGTATATATTCCCTTCTGAATAAATCCCATCAATTTTAGTGTGGGAATTATTTTAAACAAGCAAATGAGTGGACACACATAAGTGATCTCGAGAAAATGTAAACATAGGTCTCCCCCTTCTGACTGGATCTTGACTTACTCTTCATTAACATAGCTCAGTGGTTTCCTAAAAAATATCTTCTTTATTTACATAGATAGCATCTAATGATCTCTTTAATTTTCAAAAAAATATTTGTACCTCAATGGTGGAATAATTTAGCTTTATTTATTTATTTACCCAGTTAGAAATGTATTTTACTTCCAAATTAACAACCCAAATTAACTCTCCCTCCCTTCCTTTTCTGGTGCATTTCTAGTGCTAGAACTTCCAAAATTTCTAAGGAATATGTCCAAGAGTTGAAGTTTGTGGGATTAATAGCTCAGCATTACTGACAGGCTCCATATAAAGAAGTACCAATCCCATGATATGAAATATTGCCCCAATTGTTCACCTATAATTTCCCCTGGTTACTGCTTTTTTGTTGTTGTTGCTTTGGAATAACTGTACACATTAAAGCATCTAATAACTCAACTCCATGCTGGAAGACCTGATTAAACAAAATTTAGTAGAATAACCTCTCAGAATAACCTCTCCTGTTTAATCCTCTTTATACAAAGGAGGGATGACCTTCATAGTTCCCTCAAGAGTTGTTAGGTTTTAACCACTAATTTCTGATTTCCTAACTAGATCCGGAACATTAGAGATACAGCATTTTCATTGATTGGAGAAAGCAGCAATTCTTCTCTTCAAAAGAGGCTGACTTTTAATTATTTTACACACTCTGTAACATCGAAGATATGTGATGAGAATAAGAAGAAGAGAGTGAATGGGAGTAGGAATTAGACTTCATAGGAACATCTAAGCAGGAGGTCCAAAAGATCGGCCCTGAGCCATTTTCTCTACAGTGAATCTGTGATGAAACCCAAGACTTTATTCAAGGAGGTGCTACATAACTAATTTAACTAATTTCTCTCCTCTTATTTTCCCTATATATGCTTTATTTTCAGCTTTCCCAATAAACTCATTATTATACCTGGCATTTTGGCTTTATTGGCTTTATAAGTCAATGTCTTGTGAAATTTTTCCCCATGTTCTTTTAGGCTTTGGACTATGGTGGTTGGAGCAGCTTGCTGGATTTTGGGAGGTATACATTCTGTGCGCCCTGCCATATTTGACATCTATTTCCTCTTTTTTAGTGATTTGGTTTTATACCTGTTAGAGATTTTATTTTGTTCATTATATTATGAGCTGTCCAGGGTTATCCTGGAGTTGGGCAGTGCCACATCAAATAAAATAAATAATAAATAAATCACAATTTCCTAGCTACTCTTGTGTTTCATGATTGCCATAGTTTTTTTTTATAGTAGAAATACCAAATATTTAAATTCTGTTTTCCTATAGCTGAAGGGAGAAGTCATTGGCAGAAAGAACAATAACTTCCAAAACAGGCTATGTAGTTCAGAAGAGTTGTTCTTCTTGTTAATTTACAGAAAACTCTCACAAGAAAGGGTCTGCAAGTGACTTTAAAATTATCTCCCTTTTTCCTAGCTTTTCACAATCCCCTGGAATAAACAACTGTATTTTGGTTTCACTCCATTTTGAAAATATGGAAAATTGTGGAACATTAGCTTAACTTGATTCAAAATAAAATAAAGGAAAAAAAATCCATGCCAAATTAGAAGCAAGCAAAGAACATCTTGCCCATGAAGCAAATCTACATTATAAAATAATTAAGCTACTGTATAGCCTTCAAAATATTACCCATTCCTAGTTTGAACTGTTTTCTTTGCAAGATGTGAGCTTACCACGTTTTGTAAATCTCTACAAAGAGACTTTATTTAACTTGCAACGGGATCTCAAGTTTATTATACCAAATGATTTTTTTAGGTGTGAAAAATAATGTCAAGAGGAGACTTACCAAAAACTTCATTGTCTTCTGAAGGTTCCTGGGTTAACGGGATTTCTTTGGAGTTATCCTTATGTTCAGCCTCCTGAGCATTTGTATTAGTATTCTGAAAAGACATATTGTAAGGATGTTAAAAAGACATCCATAAGAAAAATGGCAAATCAGGATTGTGCAAACTTTTTCAGATGATGGCTCTATCTGGCCTTTTCTGACATCTTTGGACCACATTTCAAAAACAGGAAGGCCAGGAAAATACATCAGATTATAATTCAGTTAATGCTTGTTCAGCTAACTGGGTAGTAGAGCTGCACCATAATTAGAAGTATCTCTTTCTCCCATAATATGTACTAAACCCATTTTTACACATAGCTATCTACCCACTGATCAGGTTGTGATTTGCACAGTGATATTGGAATGTCCAATATCAGGCTGCACCCTCTTTCAAAATTAGGCATCAAGCTAAATTACTTCACAGCCCTTGTGGTTACAAAGTCAACCTGGTCTGAAAGATGTTTTGAGGATGTTTGTACTGTGGGTAGATGGGGTGGGGTCAGAGGTGGTATTCAGCAGGTTCTGACCAGTTCTAGAGAACCAGTAGTGGAAATTTTGAGTAGTTTGGAGAACTGGCAAACTTGACTGGAGATTTTACAGTATCCTTCCCCTGACATGCCCACCAAGCTATGCCCACAAGAACCTGTAGTAAAAAAAATTGAATCCCACCACTAGGTGGGTTTGGTTGTGATCAGATGAAGATGGTAACCCTGAATAGAAGAATATTGAGGCTTTGTCCCTTGACTTAGGCTATATTTATTGTCCACTAAGGAGGATATCAAGGTTCAAATTTAATCCTTGATCCTAAGTAACTTTGAGATGAAAATTTTTGATTTACTTCTCTTCAAGAAGAGTAATAAGCATAATCTTCCTTAGGCTTTCAGCTTCAATTTGGACAGAGAATGAGGCACAAATGCTTATTTCTTCGTCTTCCTGATTTTCATGAATCAGCTGAAGAAGATTGCTTGAACTTTAATATAGACTTCCATGGGATCTGGGACACAGCTATATGATTGATGCTATCAAATTATTACAAATAAATGTAGGGAAGAAGTGGGCGATTTTTTTTTTTTTTTGCTTTTAAGGTGATGAGCGAAGCTATGTCTATTCACATGCTCTTGAATATTTCTTTATCCCATTGTGAATGGGAGCTGCCCCCACTAAGGGGCAGCATGACCCAGCAACTAGCATGTAGGTTTTGTGAAAGTGATCTCCTAATTCAATCTCAAGCTGTTTTGGCATATTATATTCTATCACTGATAAACTAATTTGAATGCTCCCTAGCAGGCATGTTCAGTAGCTATTCAGAGGAGTGGATGAAGCAGATTTCAAGACCAACTCCATCTCTGTATAGTTAAAACTGCTTCACCTCATTTTATCCTATTTCAATTTTTCATCTTTCAAAAAATAAGATGTGCAACGCCAATAAAAAGCAAGCACTCAAAGAACATTATTTGAAAATTGATAATGCTTTATTTGATTTTATAGTTTTATTAATTTATGACATGACATATGACATACAAAAAGAATACAAAAGCAAATATTAGGGAAATTAGGAAAGGAAAAAGGGAAATGGATAGTGGGGGAAAGTAAGGGAAAAAGAAAAAAAAAAGGCATTGATTTCCGACTCCTTTGGTGCAGTCAAGATCTACCCTCAACTTTTTACTTTTTCATAATAATAGAAACTAGCCATTTCTATAACAACAAATCTATCGGTAAAACCCAAAATCAAAGTTTCTTTTTTTTTCACCTCAAGCACAAAGTCCAGAAGTGCTTTCCAAGTAGAAATGAAAGTACTTGTAGTTTTTTCTTTGATCAAAACAGTCAATTTAGCCATCTCTGCTAACTCCATCAGTATTTGTAGCCATTTATCCATTGTGGAGATCAAGGTAACCTTCCATTTCTATGCGTAAAGTAGTCAAAACAGAAATTTGTGTTTTAAAGATCTCATCCCCACCCATCCCCAAGCAACTCCTAGATTTAAAAATTTAGAACCATGTCAGTGGCAAAATAACTAGTAAGAGATATTCAGATTTGACCCCAGGCAGTGTGCATTTATATGTAAGGACTGTTGATGGGTTGTTCCTCTTAAAGGCGTTTTAAATGATCAGATGTTTTCTTTGCCATTTTTAAAGAGATGGACTGAACTAGGTGGTATTTGCTAGTACATTATATTCTGAGAAATGGGAAAAGGTTGGCATAAGGCAAACAAATCCCAAGAAATCATAAGGTATGGGTCCACATATCACATTAAAAAAAGTTACACACTATTGCTTAGCTGTGGATAACCTCTTGATTTTGGAAGCTTTGTGCACTGTACTTCTGCAAGCCATAAACATCCTGAGGTAAATTCCATGCTGACTGCCATCTATCACTGAATAATCATTGAAAAATAGAATGGAGTTGAACAGAGTTCTGTTGCCTATATAATATTTATATGTCTATCTGCATTGTATCACTTAAATAATGAAAAGTCAAAATAGCCCAGGTTCCATACTAAGACCACATCAAACTACCTGAAAATGTACAATACTCTAAACACTTTCAAGTGTCTAAATGTTAACCAGTACGCAGTTAAAATTCAAGGAGCAATAACAGGGTGTATGTGTGATTTGAGACAGATGATTCACCAATGTTTGCACCAAGTTACAACCATTAACAAATTATGTCAGCTATGGAAAGGATGCTACATTTCATCAAAGTTGCTGAGAAGAAAAGAAAAACAACCACTTAGTCTCCAAGTTTTGGAAAGACATGCTATTAAAGTTAAAACTCTTTCATTCGTGATATTTTCTGATTTTCTGATGTGTGCGAAAACAACAAAGATTAATATGTAGCATTTATATTAGCAATCTGCTTCTAAAGATGAAGTGGAGATATTTAATTGCCTCCGGTACATGTAAGATGGTGCCACTGTCAGGCAATTTTGATGTGACTCATTTTGCGTTTCAATTCAGTCCCTGATTTGAAATAAATTGGGATGCTCATTATAGGGATATTAGATGGACTGAAGTTGGGTAGACGCTTTGAATGTTTTCAGCTATGGAGAATAAATTGAACAGAACTTTAACCGGGATGCTTAATTTTCTTTATTGGTGCCCTAAGATGTACTATTTGCCATTGCTTGTAATTAATGAAAAGAGCAAGAAAATAATATTCACTTCATACTCACTCAGTGGACTGAAGAGGCTCGTGACAAGCTTATGGCACACTTTAATGAGAGTCTTAAATATCATGATGAGATTTCCACTAAAATTTAATTAACTTGGTTTTTATTCTAATCCAAATTAAATTGGAAATTGATTCCCATAAATTGCAGATATTCTAACAGTTAGTCTAGGAACATTTTCAAATTTGATTATGTGTTAGCTGTGTGCAATGGTCGGTTCAGTATGCCACCATCTATTAAATAAGAAAGCCAAAAAACAGATGTAATCTATAAGAGAAGAGTCAATTAAAGCACTAATGTCTATTTAAACAAATGTGGAATAAAACTTTGCAGGCCAGAGGATAGAAAAGTTACATATCCACACCAAAGAAAGGCAATGCAAAAGAATGTATAAATGAGCAAACTTTTGAACTAATTCCCACACCAGCAAAGTTTAGTTTAAAATTTCACAAATGCAGTTAGCCTCCCCAATGCAATAGCAATAGCACTCTTAGACTTATATATCACTTTATAGTGCTTCACAGCCCTCTCTAAACGGTTTACAGAGTCAACATACTGCCCCCAACAACCTGGGTCCTCATTTTACCCACCTCAGAAGGATGGAAGGCTGAGTCAACCTTGAGCCTGGTGGGATTTGAACTGCCAAATTGCAGGCAGCCAGCAGTCAACAAAAGTGGCCTGCAGTATAGCAGTACAGCAGTCTAACTACTGTGCCACCGAGGCAAAATAGGTTCTCCTTACAATTAATTATATTACCATCTATACTGTCATTATATTTCAATTTATCCTTTCAAAGAAGAGCAAAATGCAATGCTTATGAGTGGGATTTTCTTCTTTTTCTCGCCTTCAGTTTCCTATAGATCTACATTTACATACCATTTGAAAGAGACAATTAAAAAACATTAGGAAGAAAACAAGACTAGAACACAGCACCAACATGCCAATAAGCAGGGATCAACTCCAGGCAAACAATCAGGGAGAATACAATTCTTTAATCAAGAATGAACTACCAAGAAGGAAAGCACACCCCTGCCTAAACTTGCAGCGCAAGCTATTATATATAAACACTCACACTGATGATGTTTATTAGTTGGGTGGTGAAATGTCTGCAAGCAAACAACCAAGCCCAGAGGGCACCAAAAATTCTATAATCCTCTATGCACTTCAAAATGTGATTTGGGTGGGGATGAGGGTAGATGTAGGAGAAAGAACAATCATTCTTTCATCAGCTGCTTCCACATGTGCACCATGGGATCCACCCTAAGTTTTTATGCAGGGCAAAATCCTAACATATTAAAAATTGCTATTTTTTGGACAGAAATATTTTTAAAAGAAAAAAATAAATAAAACAGAGTATCTCATTAATTTGTTTTGAAAGCCAAATCACAAATTGGGCCAGGTATTGTCTGGAAAGAAAGGTTGACGTCCTGACTTAAATTTCTTTCCTCGAAACCAGACATAAGAGACATTGCTGTTTGATGAATCAAAATTGTCTCAGAAATAATGCAAGGAAACTCCTACCTCTGTATGTATGTGGAAGGGTGGAATATAAATATATTTAACAATAATACTGTAAGAAATAATAATTTGCTATGGAAAGCCTTTGGCAAGAACCAGTCTTATATCTTATAAGAGTTCCTTTTGCTTATTCAGAATTTGCAATTTTTCAGGAAGGCAATCCTTCCAAATGATTTGCTGTCAGAGTGGAATTACTTTTTAAATTACAAAAATGAAATAGATTCAATTGTTTTATGCAGTCTTTTTTCAAAAGAGCAACTTATCTGTATTTTTTAGGAGAGGGGTGTCAAACTGGCGGCTGTGGGCCAGATGCGTCACGTGCAGGCCACGCCCACCCCAACTCCGCAAAGGGAAAAAATAGCAATAGCACTTAGACTTATATACCATTTCACAGTGCTTTACAGCCTTCTCTAAGTGGTTTACAGAGTCAGCATATTGCCCCCAACAATTTGGGTCCTCATTTTACTGACCACAGGAGGATGGAAGGCTGACTCAACCTTGAGCTTGGTGATACTCGATCTGCCAAATTGCAGGCAGCTGGCAGTGAGCAGAAGTAGCCTTCTAACCACTGTGCTACTGCGGCTCATAAATGTTGCAATATGTCATGAGACACCATGAATTTGAAACCTATGCTTTAGGAGTATGTGACTTCTTGTATGATAACCACCTGTGGCACTATGGCTGGAATATGCGATGATATAAATTTAGCATTACCTGTTTAAATGAATCCTACTGACTCTTATATGACAGGTATAAATTGTTCTGTATTTTTGTTATATACTAGGTCTAATTAATAAATAACCTTGAAATTTTTGCAACAAATACCTGACCTTTAAAGCGCAAGGAGAAAAGAATTTTAAAGGAAAAGGGTTAAGCAACCTTTCTCATTACATATGTTTTTGAACTTTGTTTTAGTCAAAACGAAAGGCCTGGAGACAGTGTATGAGTTTTAATACATTTTTAATTCATCATGTAAGCAGAGAAAATAAATTTTGTATGACAATATGGTTTACTCATCCAGTGGCACTGTACACTACCTAATTCAATTCAGTTCAGTGTATTAAATTTGTTATGGCTGCTTACTCCATTAGATTCTGGGCTGCTTTAACAATACTTCCGCCCCGCCAAAAAATCCCAACAATTAAAAACATATAAAGAAGCAGTAAGGTTTAAAATAGCCAGAAGAATAAATAGTATAAACATGACAAATGACCCTAGCAAGCAAATCTAAACCTTAAAATAAATGAAGGACTGTATCAGGAATAAAGATTAATCATGGCTATCTTAATTTAAACAAACATGCTTAGAAAAGAAATTGAACCAGACTGTAAAACAGAGTAGTTTAATGATATACATACTCACCCTGAAAAGATATTTATTCTATAAAATAATGGATCAATATTAGGATCTGTTATACTAAAAACAGCAGGGAAGTAAGTAGGAATAGTAAGGCTCATGTACATGTCACTATTATGACTTATCTAATTCTAAAAAGTAGCTTTTATTTGCTAGGGTGAAAAGGACTTAGCCACTAATGTACTGTACACAGGACTGCAGCATCTATATGAAGGCTTACATTTTGAAAGAAGAAAAGGAACAGCAGATTTACTGAATGTAATATGTCAATAGGTGGCAGAAGACTGAGCTAGATTAATACTAGATAAAGTTTTCTGTTTCCTGAGAGTTTCTCAGAAGTAAGACACACAACATTATCCTACGTCCTTGACTTCCCCTTTGATAAAAACATTGCAGATGCAGCAAATGTCTTGCAGCAGTATTAGTACACTAGTTTGGCAATTAAGCTGTTAATTAAATATATATGTTTCACCTAATGGAAATTATTCTATAATATTAAATTTACTCCTGAAACAATTTCACAAGACTTTGGGCTATGAATTTGCTTGGATTGTCTTTCTGCCACATGATGTCTTATGTATTTTACTCTTTCCCTTGCTAGTCATTCATTATATTCTAAGCTGTTATCACCGACATAGTCACTTTACAGAACATTACCTATCATATGAAAAGATGTTGGGTTTTTTTAAAAAAGACAATTTCCTTTTTCTGCCTGGTTAAACAGTGAACAAGCAAATGGCATCTCTGCTTTTCTTACCTGCACAGACATTGAGTGTTTCTTTATTATCATTGTTACTTTTTGTCTGCCTTTCAGTAATAGCCATTGCCACATCATAATGGAAGAACATTTTAAGAGCTTATGTAAGAAGCAAAATTTGTATTTAGTAGAAAGAGATATATTTTCTTTTTCTCTTTAAAACCTTCCTCAAACTGTTTCAACTCTTACCCTCAAAACAACGCTATAGAGCACTGCACACCAGAACAACTAGGCACAAGGACAGTTTTTCCCCAAATGCCATCACTCTGCTAAACAAATAATTCTCTCAGCACTGTCAAACTATTTACTAAGCCTGTATTACTATTACTATTCTCATCACTCTTTATCACCCATCCCCTCCCACTTGTGATTGTAGGACTGTAACTTTGTCGCTTGTATACTTACAATTTATATTGACTGTTTCCTAGTATGGTTTGATTGCTTATTGTACCCTATGACTATTATTAAGTGTTGTACTTATGATTCTTGACTCTTGACGAATGTATCTTTTCTTTTATGTATACTGAGAGCATTTGCACCAAGACAAATTCCTTGTGTGTCCAATCACATTTAGCCAATAAAGAATTCTATTCTATTCTATTCTATTCAAATATCTTTCTTAGAATCTCTTTATCCTATATAATTTGTCAACAGTTCTTCACTTCAGTTTTTAGGCGATCAGACAGATCAGAAAAGTAGAGATTATTCCATATTTATGATGTACCACCCATAGGCATTTGAATGTGTGTGCAATATTGCTTAATAATCAAACCATTTACAAGTACTAAGAATCACAACTATTAAAATATGATATTTGCTATGTATAATGGTGCAATGATAACAATAGATTTGCAAAATGTTGGTGAACCTCAACTATGTAACAAAGTAGAAAGCCATTACATTCCTTCTATGGCAGATCAATTATAAGTTCCCATGAGCACACTGAAATCACAAGGAAATGATTCACTCAAATACCATACCAAGGAGTGCCTTCCACTCCCAGGTGACACCTGATTCATCTTCAAATAAACATTCCTGTTCTACTAGAAATCATTTTGGAAAAGGAAAAAGTAAGGTGTATCTACACTACTTAAAAAGTGTTTTTCTAACACTTCAAACGGAACATGTGGTTGCTCAAAAAGCCACCAGAGAAATCACCTTAGGGGATATCTTGGATTTGTATCTCCTAGTCTCTTTCTTCTGAAACATGGAATTTTCCAAGATTACATTACTGGAATTTAGAGGTTACCACCTTCCCACTCTCAAAATCATTAATAGACTATCATTTTTAAAAAAAGTAATTAAACAAAGTAAGCCTGCATTAGATCCAATGCATCTGTTTTGCAAAGTCTCCCATAAATCCCCTGTTCCCAAAATAATGTGATATTTTACTTACCATGAAGCCCTTAATGTTTCTGGAAATTAAACAAACTAACAAAAAGAGAAATGACTGCAAAATGCTACGGGAAGTAATAAGCATGCACAAAATGGCTTTTAAACTATACTTAACCTATCAATGATGACTTGCTGTACCTAATGGAAATGTGTGAGTAGAATGGCACAGAAAACTACTTCTATAGCTCAATCTGTATTTATTTTCTGAAAATGATGGAAAATCATATCTGCTTCCCTTTGGCAAAAATCTCAAGTATTAACTCGAACTACTTATTCTTCTCTTCCATACATGAGAAGACATCTTGAGCAATGCAAGCACTTCTATTCAAAAGGTTCTCTGACTTAATTCAGCGAGGGTTACTCCTGTATGAGTGTACATTTTTGCTTTGAACAAATACTGGCAGTTCTTGTCACGGTCTGATTACCTCTTCAGTTTCCCTGTTTGTAGAGATTTCATACACCGCAGCTTTAAACTGTGTGATTTTTGTGCGTGAACCAGTGGGATAGGAAGACAGTTTAAGAATCCTTTCCTCTACTTTGGCCATAGTAATGGATTAGATTTTCCTCCTTCTTTACTTTTCCTCCACCCCATGACAGGAAAAAAAAAATGCCAGTCACTGAGGATGTTTGTTTGTCATGAAATATATTTTTCTATGAGTCCCTTTCCACTGATTCCCCCCATGTACTTGACATCTTCTCCTCTGATTTGTCCCCTGGTCAAACAAGGAAGATAGGCAGTTAGGCAGATTGTCTATCCTGGAAATTAGGTAAATATGGACCGGAAATCTTCCTAAATCCTATCATTTCTGCTTCATCCAGAAATTTTAAAATATTCCAAAACACATTTTAAACACCAGTTTCACTGAATTTGAGTCAATGCTAAAATGTTTGGGAGAAAATATCAAATACTGTCCCTGGCTTTGAGTGGGGCATTTTCAGCCTCTCATATTGCAGGTAGTTCTCGACCTATGACCACAATAGCGACCAGAACTTCCATTGCTAAGCGACGCAGTCATTAAATAAATGGTGCCTGATTTATGAACTTTTTGCCGCAGAAATTAAACAAATTACGTTTAACTAAGGGAATCTGCCTTCCCCCATTGATTTTGCTTGTCGAAAGCCCCCTAAGAAGGTCACAATTGGTGATCATGTGATACACAAATACACACACACTAGAATGCTACAATCACTGTAAATATGTGCTGGTTACCAAATGCCTGAATTTTGATTATATGATTGCTGGGAAGCTGTGACAGTTGTGAGTACAAGGACAGTTCATAAATAACCTTTCACAGCACCAACCAGAATGCAATAGTTATTAAATGAATGGTCCAATGGTAATTAGTTTATCTGTATCAGTGCCTTTCTTTTCTGTCCTCCTTATTAACTGCCAATGTCTTTCGAATAAGGAAAGAAAGTGCTAGGAAGATCAGTGGAAGAACAGGATAAAATGAGTGCAGGGGAGGTGGAGAGAGACAGATAAAGAATACTGGCATTCCTTTATTCGACTCAAAAGATGCTGCTAAACTAAGAGTTTTGTTCCACCAAAATTCAGCCTGGTTTTCCATTTCCCATTTCATGTACTTGTCTAATCTGTGGAGTACACAGTAAGAAGATAGTGCCAAAGCACTTCAAGTTGCAAGATTATTTTTGATGATGAAGATGTAGGAGGTCAATAAGGTTGACTTTAGAGTGCAAAAACACAACACAGCGCAGCAATAGAAAAATGCTAATGAAAACACTTTGAATAAGTACTGAGTTACATAAACTAAACATTCCAGATGGCAGAATTAGCTTTTTCTTGGTTTAGAATGTGAATTTTCTGTATTTCTTTTCTTTTTATAATATATTATATGTCTGCCTTGAATCCATCTTACAGGATTGTTGCTGTATATGTGGAAATAGAATGGATTCCCATTGCATATTGCCTTAAGCTTTTGAATAAAAAGTGGCAGTATACATTTAAGAAAGAAACAAATACTCTTATAATCTGAATCATAATGTGATTCTGATCTTATATGCTGTTTAAGAAAAATTCCAGCTAATATAGCTGTAGGAATATATATTTAAAACAAGTTTAATTACAATTAAATTAAGAAGTGCATGTACAAAATTCAAGAGTTTTCGCTTTAATTATAAGGTAAACCAGGAAGACATTAGCAGCTCCTTTCCTCCCTCCCTCTCCCCCTTCTTCTTCTTTCAGATGCCCTGTCAGATAATTAGACTACCAGTGGACTCTAAATGAGGTCACGTTTTGCAGTGTGCTTCTTAACCACTTAAGTTGTTCAGTGTAATGGATGTTTCATTGTTACTTCATGAGATGTGCCTTGATTTAAAAAAAAATGCTTTAGACAATTTTCAGTACTGTAGAAGTTCTAAGCTTTGAATCAAGGCTGTATGAGGTCAAGTCATTTTACCCTGTGGAAAAAAACAGACTGGCACAAGCATTATTCAGTCTGTTTACTTGACTGTATTTCTCCATGAGACAAAAGTTTTCTTACTCATTTTATTCTTTAAACAACTATACAAGTTCCTTATTCTGCAGAAAATTCAGTCTATTCAGTCAACTTCTCTTATCTTCCTTTTCTTTAATCCCACTATCCGTATCAATTAATATACCCACAGATTATCCCTCTGTCCACACACCTAAAACAGGATTTCTCTGTAAAGCAGACGATCTTTAAGATCCCTTATAATTAAATTCACTTCTCTCATGTACATGGAAAAAGTGCTGTTGTATCCACAGGTGTTTTCATTCTTCTCACATCAGCATGAATATATAGTGCATAATTTCTCTAAGTGTGAGTGGTAACCCCTAAGAGGGTCATGAAACAGTGCATGGAGTGTATTAGAATATATCTTTCTTCTGATGCAATAGTACACCGTATGCAAAGCAATTGATTGGTTCCAGAACCTTCTAAAAAGGAGTTACAATCATGCTAGAAGGCAGGAGGCTTTTATGCACTTTTCTAATCTCTGACAAACCCTTGATCTGTAGAGAATTACCCTAGAGGGAAGGGAGGATGGTGATAGAATAAAAGAATGTGAAAAAGGATTTACAAGTACCAAAATGCAGGCCAGAACAAAAGAGGAGATGGACTGTGAAGGGGGCATCAAAAACAATTTGATATTTGCCAATGTTTTTCAAGTTACAATATTTTAAGATCAATTTGAGAAAAGCCAATTTAAGATAAAGAAACACAGTTACTTTTTTCCTCTCTCTGAGACTAGCTGTTTTGTGAAACACAATGAAACCAGAATTCTGGCTTCAGACAAAAATAGTCAAGTTCATCCTTCCCATGAAAAACATAACTTCAAAGGTTGTTTTCTTTGCTTATTTCCATAAATGGCTTTATTTTATAAACTTACTTCATTTGATATATGGATGAAAACTTCATTGTTAAAACTAAATGATATCTCCATTTAAAAGAAATTTAAAAGGTAATGATATTTCCATTTCTAGCCAAACACCAAAGAAAATATAGATTTTATATACTGTAGCTTGTATTCCATTCACATTTTACATTGTCAGGCAAAACTCTTAAGATTTAGTTGAAGTGGAACCATTGATGTGTACTCCTTGGGTGTGGTGATTTAACCAATTATGAATCCATTCAATAGTAATTTAGTTTAGCCCAGTTTCACCCTTTTATTAAGAAGAATGTTATAAGAAACTCTGTTGAAGGCTTTGTTGAGGAATAGACATACTATGTTTGTGGTATTCTCCTGATTTACTCAAAATAGTTTCTCAAGTAATTTTTTTTAATTCACGTGAATCTTTTCTGAGAAACATCTACTATAGCCCAGACAAGAATTGAATAAAGAATTATAGGAGAGCTGTAATTTATTGCTGAGATTTCCTGAAACCTAGCATGCTATATCACACAAATATTATTGTTTTGCAGTAACTCTTTTCATATGACTCCTGGTTAAATATCAAAAGCAAGAAAATTCTACAGTAGTGAGATGGTCTCCTTGGGTCAAAAGACCTGCTAAATAACATGGAGTTCACAAGTAAAGTCAATGTTAAAAACAATCTAAAAAAACCAAATTGTTATTTTTTTCTATTTTATGATCAATTTTAATCTCTGCCTTTCTATTTGTATGAACAATAGTTTAAGTCAGCTTAAGTCAGTTGAAATGTATTTCTTTTTCAAGAGTTTATTCTACTTCTTGTGTGTGTTTGGTACGGTATGATGGTAATGTGGGGGGGGAAAAGAGCACCGAGGGCATATTGAAGCCTGCTGAATACTGAAAACAACACTTACTCAACCTTCCTAGTTCTTCCCCGTCAGTTTTGTCACCTGAAACCACAAAGAAGCTGCTACTTCCTGTCATTACATTTTTCACTACAATTATTAATCACTGGCTGATTATCAAGAGTACAAAGTACTTCAAAAATATTTCTTTACTCTTTCAGAAATGAAGAAGTGATTGAAGAAAACTTTGTAAAGACTTTGTGAAGACACTTTAACAACAACAGTCTAGATTAATGACATTTTGCTAGGACTTCAAATTGTACTTCAGTAATGAAATTTGGGAGGAATATTCACCTCATTCAAAATATTTGTATTACTACACAATTTAAAGTTCTAAAATTAAAATCACACCATGGCTACTTACAATCAGTCCAGATGGGGGGGCAGAATTTATGTGTGTGTGGTTTTTTTTTTTTATAGCAGAGACAAATCTACAGTAATTAGTATTGAATAAGGATGTAGATTAGTCTAGAAAGTCTGATAATGTCCTCCAGAAGGCAATTGCAAACCACTTCTACATTATGCAAAAAAAGCATGGATGCATCTATGTAAGTCACCAACTCTTGAGCTAAACTTCAAAAATAACTTGACTATTTTCATGTAGTTGTAAAAATTCCTACTAAGGCGTTTTGCTTGATACTTTTTTAAAGGTAATACAATTGTAATTAGCATAAATCACTCTTCCACAGCTTAAATAATTATCAGCATGAGACCCATTCTATACGTGTACCTATAATTTAGCATAGGTTTTCATTGAACCCTTTCATTCCTTACATGAATATAACAAAATCAGAAATGAATACTGAGTAATATTAATGCAGTGAGGTCCAATAGTCAAACATGAAAGAGAGTGAAGGCACTGAGTGAACTCAGTGGAATTAATCGGAACTGGAAATGAGTACTCCTTAGAGATATGATGGGTACAAGATTACCTGCTTCAAACTAGACAATTTCAAGATTGGGTATATGTGTTTTGATTCACAGGGTCTAGCTTGGAGAAAGGAATCCTGTCATGAATTCTCTCTCTAAAATTTAACCCTGGTATTTAAGAGTACCCAAAGGATACTGAACTGATTTGGTGAATTCAGCAACAGTAGAACTGATAATAGTGGAATTGAAAAAGATTGATTACGAAAAATAACTCAAAATTGATGAAAGTAGTTTTGGGGTGGTCACCAGTCCTTATTCCTTATCTCCTCTTTTAGTTTGGTTTTAAACTGGGTTTAAGTGGGCAGGCTTTTAGAAGCTCTGGGGCATTTGTGTGAATCTTGTGTAATGCATCCGTTAAATCTATAGGTTCACACACTAATTTATTATTAAATAGATTGGATCTGCTCTTGTTTAGATTGTTATTCAGATAAAATTAGTTCCAATCCTGGAACTAAACTTTTTTATGTTTTTTGAAATGAAAGTATTTTGGACAGAATCTTTTGGACAGAATCTTTTCTTGTATATATGTATTGGCTTAATGGTTCACCTCATCCTGGTAGAGTTTCACAAGATTTCTAGCGTTTCATGAACTTTGCAATCTACAGAAAGATCTGCTGAAGTTGAGCTTGCTTTTATCCTTGGTCCTTCATCTTGATTTCTGTAGTCATAGGCAACTGTTCCTAACTATAATGATGCCAAAATGACTAAACGTGTTGTGTTGACACAACAAAAGTGCTGTCCTTTATATTTTCATTGCAACATTGCATGCGAGTACTTAAAGAACAGTGCTTATGTCATAAAGCACGTTTTAACACTTGCTTCTTGCAGATTGTTTTGTCTGTGATTCACACATAAGAGTTCACAGGTACCTGTGCAGAGCCTTTGGAAGGCCACAGCATCGTAATACTTTAGTCACATCCCAAGTAAGTTGCTGCAATGTTATCTACCTGGAGCCGCCACGGAAAACTATTCAGATGATGCAGCTGGTCCAGAATGCAGCAGCACAGGAAGTTATGGGAACCTCAGTACTCCTGTGTCATAGTTCTGCTCTGTGAGCTGTACTGGCTCCCAGCATGCTTCCAGGTAGAATTCAAGGTGATGGTTGTCATTATTTCATGGAGTTATATTATTTGTAGCCTCTCCCTAATAGTTTGTACCTATCCTAATAAGTCTTCCAGGAGGAACAAACTTGGGGGTCCCTTCATATGGATGTCTTTTATGTTGCAGTGCCTTCCCACTATAACACTATAATAACAATAGCACTTAGACTTGTATGCTGCTTTACAGTGCTTTACAGCCCTCTCTAAGTGGTTTACAGAGTCAGCATCTTGACCCCAACAATTTGGGTCCTCATTTTACCCACCATGGAAGGCTGAGTCAACCTTGAGCCTGGTGAGATTTGAACTGCCAGATTGCAAGCAGCCAGCAGTCAATAGAAGTAGCCTGCAGTGCTGCAATCTAACCACTACATCACTGTGGCTCATAGTCCCCAAGATTGGCCTTGACCCTTTCAATACATCTATAAAATTAGGTGAACTTGGACTATGTGTGTAATTGCTATTGTTTTTGTCTTTTTATTTTTTATGCAATGTGCCTTTCACATTTCTTCATGTAAGGTGAAATTTTTAATTTTATGTATATTTGTTTGCAGATTGTTTAATACTAAAAAATAGGGGGGAAATTGCGATAACCTGAGATCCAAGAAGATCCTTGAGCTTCTAGCTATTATTTGATTTGGGAAAATACAATCTTTACGGTGTTGTAATGATAAAGCTTCACCTATAAATCATGTTGTAACATGTAATGAAAGATGTGTATTTCCAAACACTGACCTACTTGCAAAGATAATGCTTTTCCTTACCTTTGTCTTCTCAGTAATTTGATCCTGTTTTCGAACTTGATTCCCCATGGTGATTTCTACGTCCCTTCCAGAGCTACAATAGAAGAATTATTTTTAAAAAGTTGGTTAGAAGCATTAAAATGATTTAAGTGTGAATTAGACAACTATATTGTCCTAAAGTTTATACCCCCTGTAAGTCTATGTATACTATTATAGAAAATGTAGTTTTATGTTTTTATAGTTCATACTATGCTCCAGGCTCAGTCTCAAGTATACATGGGGAAGCTTGGGAAAAACTGCTGAAACTTAAAATCCTCCCCTTCCCCGCCGTCATTGTAACCAGTTCTGAGATCAATGTCCTCCTTTGGTATAAGGCAACATACTGCCTTATTAAATATAGGTAGAGTGACCAATGCAAATTGTAATGCTTACAAATTGCAAATTGTAGAGGTTAGTCCCAAGTTATTTCCAAATGATGCTTCTGAAGCAAAACCTCTCCAAAATGTAGATCATACACTGGATGATAAATCTAACAATTGATATATCTGACACTGATCATTATGGCACTAAATTAAACTGATCCAATAAAAGCCAACAATATATCTTTATACCTTGGTATGAACAATCTGGTTTTGAAGAGTATAGGAGATAAATTTCATGCATGTAGAAGCGCAAGAATGTATTTATCCATTAAATATCTACAGAAGACTGAAAAGTGTTTCATATTTGACAACTGTTTCCACTATTTAATCCAATAATGTAAAGCTCTCTACACATAAGGACACATATTTTAAAATGATGCATTGTTGTGACAAAAAATATTAGAAATGTATTGAAGGTGAATCAAAACCTGTACCAAACTAAGAAAACATTTTGCAGAAAAGCTTTCCATTTCTTTTAAATTTTATTTTCAGAACCTTTTTAAACTTTTAATTTAGATTGTGATGAAAGGTGTCAAGAAATCATGAAGTTGTTGTTGTTTTTTACACAGAATAAATAATAGAACCTCATAAGTAAATAATAGAACTCATAATCTACCCATGAGAATTTCACCTGACATTTATTTTCCTCAAAAAAAGAAAAGAAAAAAAGAAAAAAAAAGAAAATGCTTTTCATAAAACTGAATGAAGCTGAAAGAAATCATACAGGTGAACTTTATGGCAGTGCATTTATAATGCACATACAAGCACACACACCACACACACACACACACACACACAGAGAGAAATAATATTGTTTCATGTAAGGGTGGTTGTGCCAGATGGTTTGCCCTAATTACAGGTAGTCCATGACCTACAATAGTTTAATGACTGTTCAAAGTTAAAATGGCACCAGAAAAGTGATTTATGACCACTTTTCACACTTATGACTGTTGTTGCATCCCCATAGTCATGTGATCAAAATTCAGACCCTTGGCAACTGACTCATATTTATGACGGTTGCAGTGTCCTGGGGTCATGGGATCACTTTTTGCTAATTTTGGATAAGCAAAGTCAATGGGGAAGCCAGATTCATTTAACAATTGTGTTATTACTTGAATAACTGCAGTGATTAACTTAACAACTGTGGCAGAAAATGGGCAAAACTCATTTAAAAAAAATGCTTCATTTAGCAATGAAAATGTTGGCTCAATTGTGGTCGTAAGTCGAGGAATACTTGTATTTCTAGATAGTACATACAATCTTTCTGAATGTCCCCAGCTATTTCTTCATCAACTTGCTCAATGATACTGATGTTCGATAAAATGCAGAGTTATTAAATGAACTTAAAACCACCGTGAGAGTGGTTTTTTAAATTCATTAATAACTGTGCCTTTCATCAAACTTCTAATTTGACAAAATTCTAATTATGAGGAAGCATTACCAAGTACCCTACATTTCTTTCATTTTCAAAATCTGGCATATGAATGATCCAGCTGACCAATTAATAAATAAGCAAAGTCTGGCAGTTGGCAGACAAGAAAACATTTAAGCAGTTAATTTTCTGTCTTTGTAGTATTCAAGAAAGCTATTAAAATATCAATAAATGAGAGCAGTTGGCAATACATGAAGTATGGTGGCCAACTTTGCTCATATTTAATTATTGCCAGAAAACTTTTAAAAGGTTGTGTTTTCCACAGTGAATTCCAATATGTATATCTGATTCTTTCTGGAGATTCACATTTTTACCAAGACTATCTAGTGTATTTTTGATAGTAGAACTGTGAAAGGTGAAGGAGAAAAACAACGGCACTCAAAAGACTGGACAGAGCAAAAAAAAGAGCAAAAACAAATGAAAGTTGAAACCAACAATTTCTTTATTTAATCATTTGATTTCAAGGTTGCCTGACTACAAGAAGATTTGACTTTTTGGGTGGCTTACAGTTTTTTTTAAAATGAATTCTAAGCACTGTTTCCAAAAACTCAATGAAAAAAATTGCCATCCTGAAAAGGGAAAGCTGGGCGTGCTATGAAATAGGTTTAAAGTAGTTATAAAAACAAATACCATCCTCACAGCCCAAACAAAGGAACAAGAAAAACTTCCATCGCAGATATTATATAGTAGCCCTTGCTTAATGACTATTCATTCAACAATCATTTGAAATTATGACGGTGCTGAAAACGGGGAGCTTAAAACAGTCTTTATCATTGTAATGGTCACAGTACTATGATTGAAAAATGTGATATTTGAATTTGGACATTTTTAAACCTATTTTTATTTTGCACATTTTCCTAATACATGAGGAAATATTTATAGAAGATAGGAAAGTACAAAGAGAACAGAAAAAAAATTCATTACCAAAGCATTTGCTGAACAATGTCTAAAGCATAAATCTGCATTGTGTTCCCATTAAAAAGTCTAAAGCTTCTTACCCTGAAATAGAAAAACTTTAGATAAAATCATATCCAATATATATATATATATTGAACAACACACACTGATTAAATGTAAACCTCCACACTGCTAATGAGCAAGAATATTTTTTTAAAAAGAGAGAGAATATTGCTCAAAGTATTAAGATCTTCATACAAGAAACCTCAGCTATTTACCAGATGATTTCAAAACACAGAATTCTGCAGAAATAATTCTGCACTGATGCCAACAGCATTGCAAGCTGCTCCACTGTTAACATGAAAGTCAAAGATTAATACAGGAATACTCAGAGCAAGGATTCTAATAGTCAAACACATCACTTTTAAATGTTTTTATTCAAATGAAGCCTTTAATAGTGCCATAAATATTAGCCTGTCTAAAACCACAGAAAGAATTTTAATTTTTAATGAGGATTTATTAATAATAAATCCCATTATTTTATTTTTGGTGGGAAAAAATTAGTTTCACATTAATTCAGACAATACTGCAATGAGTTAAAAACAGATGAATTGTTCTGCAGTGCAAAATGCAACCAACCAATTTAAAGATTCAGACAACTTATTTGACCTCTTCAAGGTCTAGCACAGAGGGAAGATGTCCCAAGGCTCAGATTATATGTGGCTCTGCTTTCCTTTCAGTAGGTCAACTTGTCTATCCCTCTTCTCATTCCCTTCCTAGGTTTTCTCTTTACTCAAAGATGGATCCATTAGCACAGAGGTAAATTAATTTTGTCTCTTCTGTGCCCCGCTAGTCAGTCTAGTGCCATGAACCTGAAAACTGAAAGTCAGCTCCATCCCATCCCATCTCACACACACACACACATACACACACACACAAATTAACATAAAGATAAAATTTCACTTAAGTCAACTTTGTTAGCTGATGATTTCATGGACATGTCCACATTGTTTCCTTGTCAGCACAGTAGAAGTGTTTTTTTATTTCTTTTACCTTTATGACCTTCTTCTACATTTGTTTAAACTTGCCAGGCTAGTCTACAGAACTCAGGTTTCTTGAGTTTTTTCAATCCAAGTACTAACATGGTCTAGGCTTGTTTACATTTTTGGAACCCCAAATCAGCTAGAGATTGCCTCTTGCGGAGGCCAAAACCATGAAAAAAATAATAATCCAAATAAAATCATACCACAACCAAAAAATGTCATATCCATCCATGACTATCATTTTCTGAGCTCCCTGTACCTCAAAGCCTTTAAACGCAGTTCTTAGCCATTAAAAATATTTCAGTCTTTCTTCGTGCATTTCCTTTCTTGCAAATGTGGATTAAAGATCCAATGGTTCCAACTATTGATTGAACAAGCATTTTCAGTTCAACATTAACCATAATTTATTAGAATGTTTGAAAAAAATGACATAATGTACTTAGTTTGCGTCCAGTGTAAAGTTAGCTAGGGCTGGAGTCCAAATTGAACATTGTCCAATTTATAATAGCTTTATGAATTTATATTAATGAGCCACAACAAAAGCAAGATCGATTTTGGTTCCAAACACATACTAAGCATAAGGAGTTATAGAGAAGAGTTAATAAAGCTGCACCATTTTTTAGAATTGTGTCCAAGCTAAGATTTGGGAAGCTTTCTGTAATTATATCAAATAAATTCAGTTTTCTCACTATACAGTGAGCCTATGAAATGTAACCATTTTCCTGGAACTTGGAGAAAAGGGTGACATCCCACCTTTTTTTACAAGTCGTAATAGTACAATACAGGTAGTCCTTGACCTACAACAGTTCATTTAGTGAATGTTCAAAGTTACAATGGCACTGAAAATGTGACCTAGTTACTGTACTGACCTAGGCTTCACAAAATCACGAAGCAGACTCCTTGTCCTGACAAACTCTCTTTCTATTAGGCTAATGTGAATTCCTATCATTCACATCCAGCAAAGTCCCGGCAAAGTGTCTTTCATGTGTGAATTACAACCACAGATCTTATTAGGCTTGGACAGTTGCCAAGCTGATAGCTTCCAAGCTTAATGTTGTACAAGAAAATACTTGGCAAAAAGTCTCTGAGTCACAAACAAATCTTCACACTAATTAAATGAATTAATGGTCTCCTGTAAATATATCCCCCTTTGCTCCTCTTTATTCCCTATAGGAGGGCCATTCACTGTTCATCTGTGGCTTTATTCCCGAGTCACCCCTTGTTCCTTAACTGTTCTCTTCTTCTGGCAGCTCTGTGCATGCACACATTGGGAACAAGCTCCAGCTGTTCTTCTGCCCCACTGATCTCCGACTCCGAAGCTGATAATTGTTGGATGGCCCTGGCCCCATCTCTGCCTCCAAATACAGAACACTCTTCAGAGCCTTCCCCAGACTCCAGGATTGGCCCATGTTCCTCCCCAACCTCCTCACTGTCTGAGTCTACTGCCAGCACTGCTGGCCACTGGTGGACCACAACACTTTATGACCGTTTTTCATAGTTATGATTTTTGCAGCATCCCCATAATCATGTGATCAAAATTCAGGTGCTTGGCAATTGGTTCATAGTTATGACCTTTGCTGCATCCCAGGGGCATGTGATCACCTTTTGCAACCGTTTGACCAGCAAAATCAATGGGAAAGCCACTTAATAACCAGGTTGCTAATTTATAAACTGTAGAGGTTCACTTAACTGTGGCAAGAAAGGGTGTAAAATGTTTCACTTAACATAAATGTTGGGTGCAATTGTGGTCATAAGTCAAGGACCTGTACTAATTATCATTTGTACTCTGTTAGTTGATAAAGTAGCTCTAGTTAGATACTATCTTTGTGCTATTAACAATTGCACTGAGAGAATAGGACCACTCATGCCATCACATTCTTGTGAACCTATCTTTATCCTTGCATTCTTCATGCACTGGAAGTGGAAGAGATGTGTACAGAGATGCTTGCTCCATATTTCCATGCTCCTGCAACGATGCAGATGTACCTCCTGATATGCCAATGGTGGGGGGAACAAGACCACTCAAGAAAGATAATAGTACCACCTATGCAGGCCTACCATGCAAAGAACAGCCTCTGCACAATTAATGCAGAAGTATAGTATTAGAACTCATAATAGGCATAACTCTGGGTTTAGCTGCAGAATCTTAACCTGCAAGATTGAAGGTTCTTTTTTTTTTCCAGAGAAAGGCAGCACTTTCAATCATTTAATGAAACAAAGATGCTTGTCTCTACACTCACTGGGAAGTTTCTCCCCAATTAACATATGTGAAGAATGAAATTATTGTAATATGTTTGGGTAATTTGACTTATTTGCCCTTCTGCTCATGTACTTGCTTTTTTTTTTTCTTTAATTACAGAGGGGTTGATTGTTGGTTGTTACAATCAGTCAGATACGGGAGAGATAAGAAAAAAATAGTAGGATTGCCACCTGGTCTTTTTGAAACCAGTTTAACCGCCCTGTTCACTTCCTTCATCTGTTCTTGTCATTGAACCACAAAACTGCAGTTACCACATTTTACAGTTCTATCCACAATCATGCAAATCAGCAGAGGCCAAAACGCATTTCGGGTAAGCTGGCATGAAATATGAAAGCAAGTCTGAAATACCATCATTTTCCCCAAATGAATTTAACCCAATCTGTTGTCGAGACTAATTGTGTTTTGCAGCAAAAACAAAACAAGAGTACATTTGAAGGACAATTTGCAGGGCATTGCAGGATTATTTTTACCTCTCTATCCCAACAATTTCACTGTGTTTCTTGACTAGCAAATTTATCTATTCATCAAAAAAATGACTCAGTATGTGTTTTTTTCCCCTGTGGCATAGATTTTAAAGACCTTTTGGAATGTTAGAAAATCATTAACTACTCTTTCCCCCAAGGTAGATTTAGAAATCTGTTTGACATATATGGAAGCTTTCCCTTTCCCCCCTCTTTTTTGTTTTCTTTTGTTGCTTTTACTTCATGTATTTGTTTCCTTATTTTTATTTCGTCCTGTCTTAATTTTCTGTATGTAAAACTTAATAAAATAACTGTTTGAATAAAATAAGGTAGATATAACAACAATAACAACAAGAAAACATGTGAACCGATTCCACTGACCCGTTCAGGTGTGCAAATCCTGGTGCATGTATCAGGTAATAAAGTGTATATACATCCATAGGACACTCTTATTAAACATCGTTTGTTGCTGCTTTCAATATATTAATATCTACAACACTTCCACTTCATTAGTATATTGAACTGCACTGAAAATTGATGCAAATCAGTAGTTTTCAATCTGGAAATAAAACAACTTGCTAAATATAATTCTATCACTGAGGTTTTCACAAATGCAGTCATCCACAATTCAGCAATGTTTAAAGACCATAAAATGTCCTAAAGTTTGGAACTATACAATATATAAAGCCATACTTTTGTTATGATAAGCCCATCACGGCTTTCATGGTATTAACCATCCCATCATTTCTGGGTCATTTATTTCCATATAAATTAGCAGATTATTTAAAATGGTCTTAATGGCACTGGCATCAAACAACTGCACTTGTTGCAGGCTGTGTTTTTAAAGTTTGACTTTTTACAAAAAGTCAGACTCAAGCTAACCACACGAGTTCCTGTTTGCCGTCTTGGATGAGAACATTTAATTGCTTGCTATCTATGCAAAGGCACACCTCCTGGCTGCACTTCTCTTTTCTCAGTGAGATTCAGATAAACCAGTTTGTTCTACATGCCTTAATCCAAAAGCACGTGGTACAAGATTTTGAAGCTTTTCAACTATGTTTTGACAGAACCCTTTAAAACACAAAACGGAGACCATCCCTTGATTTTTCATTTAGCTGCATAAGCCTATCACACGTTTGAAAACAGAAAGAAGATTCCTATTGCTAGTTTTTATTCATTGGAAATTGAAAAGATCAGTTTCAGGCAGTTGTGGGGTTTTCATTTTGTTTAGCCTATTAAAAAGGCCAAAGAAGATAAACAATGAAGTAAACAATATAGATCACTGAACTGAAAGCATTGCTTCTTCTGTTGCTTTAAATAAAGCTTTCTGCAATGTAATGCTCCTCCGACTATCATCATCACTTGGGACATTTGGGGAATTCTAGAATTTTCTCCTCCATTTGGTTAAAGACTGATGAGTTCTTGGAAATGAGGACACTGGATTGGAAAGTTCTAATAGAAAACCTGCTATAACATCCATTAATTTACCTTAACCTACACAAAGTCAATTGAAATAAATCAGCCATGCATTAGTAGGGTTAAAGCACAAGGTAAGATAGAGAAGGAATATTTAAAGGCTCAGTGGGAAATGATTGATGGGGCTTGGAGCACATCTGCACAAGGTCAGGTGCAGCCTCTAAAATATTCTGTGTCAATTATTATTAGTAGGAAGCCATGATTCAAACAAAGAAAAACAACTCTGTAGTAAATGTTAAGAAAGAGCTTTCATTAGAGTGATTTTTAAAATAATATTTGGACAGTGAAACAAACTCTCTGTGAATGATAAGTATTTTGTTGCGACAAATATTGACTATATATTCATCCAATATGCTCCAGTTGTGCTCTATTTCTATAAGGGACTGGAATAAACAAATCCTTTTAGATATCCCTGATATACATATAATTACTATTCAGTAACTGTTCCAATTTACACGATGTGGTCTAACTGGCACATAGATAAAGATAAATACTTCATGGCATAATGGACATAGATGAGGGTGGCTTCTTAAGAAGATTTCAACCCTCTCAGTTAAGTATGAGAATTAAAATCTGTCTCCTCTCTGTCAAGAGAGAAAATCCATATGCACTTGCAACCAGAATTTTTAAGAGTAGGCATTGTACCAAGCTATAGACTGTCTTTTCCAAAAACATTTTCAAAGCTATCAATATTCTGGGTATTATTTTCAAAGCCTTTTCCACAGAATAGCCTCCACCCTGAAACAGAGGGGCTCAGATTTGCCTCTTCTCTCAGGCATTGAATAAGATGGGAGGAGAGCCTGGTATATATCCATACAAAAATAAGCTCAGGACCATATTGGTTGGAAACATGCGGAAGAGGCCTTCACTCTACAGTGGATACACAGTGGCTGAAATGATAATTTGAGAGAGTATTGTTATGGCACTGATGGTTTGTTAGAGTCTAAAACTTTTTTTAATTATTATTAAATTGTGTTTGTTAGGTGCCAATAGTTGTTTCCTATATTGCAGGTGGCCATATAAATATTTCAAGTAAACTGCTAGATGATAATGCTACCTTCTAAGCTTCTGTGTTGTAAGGTTTATTTATTTATTCACAACTTGATAATAAATTACAGAGTTGTTCTTTCACACAATCTGTTTCCTAGAAGAAGTTATGGCAGATTTCACAGATACAGCTCAGTTAGATAAGAATCTTTTACTTCTGACAAGAATGAAACTGTAGGAAACAGTTCATTGCCTGCTGCCAGTTGTAAGGGTATAAATGCTTCTTATACTCATGGTGGCTTGAATCTACAGTTCCTTTTTTATATCCTGCTCTCCCCATGAATTAATGCACTGTTTCTGCAGTTCTTGGAGATCTTGAAGTTGAATGGTTATTGAGAATGTACAGAATTGCCCGCTCTGGTCTGAAAACCACTGGCTCTTTCATTAATTCTCAAGACAAATGAACAAAAATATTATTTATAACATTTCCCACAGACACACATTGGTTTAATCCATCATCAACCAAAATAATAAATAAAAACAAATAAACATTAAAATTATCCAAGAGCAATGAAATCAACATTCACTATATTGTAAAAATAACTCACACTATTAAATGTGATATCCTGCCATCTAATCTTGCTGATAACTTTTCCACACTAAAAGCTAACTTTGAAGAGAGGTTCACAAGGGCTTCTATTAATCAGTCTGCTTTATTAAATAAGCTTTCACATCTTTAATACACCTGCATCTAAAGATGCAGGGAACCAGATCAAGGGAGAATAGAATTTCATAACTGGGGACTTCAGTCCTAATACGCAAAGAAATGGAATAGCGAAATCTGTAAAAAAGAGAACTGAAAAAGAATTAAAGCCTTGTTAATTATGTTTAGAAATCAGATCAGAACAAGGTGGTAGCTTGGATAGACAGGAGAAATGACCAACTGCATGAAACATTAGTCTCAATAACTTAAATTGGCCAATGCAAAACCCTGCAAAGGGAATAAAATCAGCAAAATGAATAATAGTCCTGAACAAAGTGTATTGCAAAACAATAATACAACATTCAACTCGGGTAAGTTGGAGTTGAACCAAAGGCAGGATGGCATCTTGGTTTCTATCAGTGTTGCAATGGCTAATTATTCAATGGTTTAACACATTTGTAGTTCAATACAGTTTTGTATGAATAATAAATCTGAAGCAGGAATGGGTAATTGCCATTTCTGTAGTGGAATGCAGCTATTTAATAAAAAATCTTCTGTATTCAGTAAACCCTTGATTTACTAGAGTAATGGGATAGAAGAGATGCATTAAAACAGAATGTACATTGAATTTGAATGGGATTTTACACATGCCTATCCTATACAGGCCACATGCTTTTTCTATGTATTTTATGCATGTCATATATAAATATAAAAGGGATTTTACACAAATATATTTTACCCATGCATAAATGACAACTAGGATTTTATATGCATACAGTTAGATTTTATAAGTTCCATCCAAGATCTTGTTAATCAACAGTTTTAATAATCAACTTACTAAACAGTTTTTTATAAGATAGGAGAGAAATGGCAAATAACATTAGTATTAAATATTTATCAGTATTAAATTTCTATATATTTATTAACTTCATATGCCACCCATCTCACCGAGATATTTTTAACGTTAGATGAGATCCTAGTACCTGTGACTGGTACAGAAAGTTATTGTATGTTTTGTTTGACATTGTTACAAGCTGAGATTTGTTACTTTTATTTTTACAGGCACTGTTTTAGATATGCATAAAGAATTAGTTACGAGTCTTAGGTTTTTCTTTAAATTACATCAATGCACAATTTAAAAAAGCAACTTGTGGTAGAGGCTGGTGCCTGAGAAATACAAAACTGAGAAATACGATGGATATTGAGATTTCTTTTACAATTTTGTGATTTTCCCCCTTTATATTTTGCATCTAGTTTATAATTAAAAAAAGAATGAGGAAAAGAAAAAAGAGATTTTTACTCAAATCCAAAAACACTTCACTTGGACCTGAATTCAAAGTAATTGAAACTTTATTCATTTCATAGATTATCATGCCAAAAGTGTCTGTTTGAGTCTGATTAAGTTTTAACAGAATTAATTGCATTCTCTCTCTCTCTCCCCCCTCCCCACCTTCCTCTCTCCTAATAACAAAATTCAGAGAAATAAATGTAGACATCTGGATGATAACATACTTTTTTAAAAAATACCTTATTTATGGGAATGAAACATAATCAAAATCCACAGGTGTGAAGTAAATTTCAAGCAAGGCAAGCCTATAGAATTTTAGGAAACTAAGGGGACTAAAAATGTTGCTCATCAGTATTCAGTAGGTAATTTCTATAAAACTAAGGAACATTCCAATGGTACATTTTGTCTGGATGTCTATCAAAGGCCAGAGGGAATACTTTTTTTGCTTTTGAGCTGAGAAAGGATTCTCCAATTTGCTTCATTGATAGTAGAGTGAAAAAAGGTTAATTTATTACTAGGAGCTAGAAGTTGAATAAGAATTATACCATGAAGGGAATTTCCCCAAATTAGTTGAGCTAGGATATGAGCAATTATGATGTTGGCAAAATAATGAGGGGTGGTTTTGGTTAGATATAAAGGGAAAGAAGGAATTCCAAATGTGGTAAGATTAAAAAATAATCATATTCAGATTAAGAATGCAACCAAAATTTTGAGCAAGCAATGAATGTGAAAGACAAGATAAGAATTAAGTTTGGGTCATAGAGACACAATTTCAGGCTGTGAAGACAATTCAATTGTATTGAGCCTCAAGCAGAGGATTAAGATCAATAGCCCAAATCAGCTTCCTGTAATCTAGATGTCTTCTAGATTTATGGAGTTCAATTCTCACTTCTCAGCAAGAGGTCATGAGTAACTCTGGAAGAAGGAATCCACAGATTTTTATTTCACTCATCTGCACATAAATCCATACACTTTGGATGATTGTACCAATTGCAATTTTTTTGCGGAGAGATAAATAATATAGAGAAGACTCCCAAAAGTAGATGACCTACCCAAGAAAACAATAACGCCAACTCTATAAAACAGACTTTCCTTTGCTTCTGTATTGCCCATCCTGCCTAACAAGATGAAATTCAATATAGAGAGAAGTAAGATTTTACATTTAGACAAGAAAAACGAAATGCACTAGTATAGAATAGATGGTACTGCAAGTTGGAGTTCTAGTGGATGATCACTTGAATATGGGCCAGCAGTGTGTTGCAGCTGCCAAAAAAAGTTAAAGCAGTCCTAGGCTGCATTAATAGGATAGAGCCAAGATCGTGTGAAATGTTAGTACCACTTTATTATGCCTTGATAAGACCACATTTGGAATATTGCATCCAGTTTTGGCCACCACGATATTAAAAAGACCCTAGACACAGTGTGGAGAAGAGCAACAAAGGTGATTAGGGGAATAGAGGCTAAAACATACGAAGAACGATTGCAGGAATTGTATGTTTAATCTTGTGAAAAAATGACTAGGGGTGAGATGATAGCAGTGTTCCAATATGTAAGGGGCTGCCACAAAGAAGAGTGGGCCTATCTATTCTCCAAAGGCACCTGAATGCAGGACAAGAAGCAACGGATGGAAACTAATGAAAGAGGGAAGCAACCTAGAATTAAGGAAAATTTTTCTGAGAGCAAGAATTAACCCGCGGAACAGCTTGCCTTCAGAAATTGTGGGTGCTCCAACACTAGAAGTTTGCAAGAAGAAACTGGGCAACCATTTGTCCAGAATGGGTCTCCTGTTTGAGCAGAGGATTGGACTAGAAGGCTCCCTTCCAACTCTGTTATTCGGTTATTCTATAATAGCTGGGGCAATCCGTGAAATATAATTTGTTTAGGAATTGTGAGGTTCAAATAAAAGCCCATGTACTTGGTGTCAAGAAGGGGCAATATTTCCTATGTAGTAATGGCGAGTAATTAAGTAGGCTGCAATTAGAGGAAAGAGCTCTGGACTTACGATATAGTTTCAAAGTTAAGGAGTTTCTTAGAATAATTACAGTTATCCTAGAAAATGTACTTCAAATGTATGTTTTTCTTGATAATGTTACCCATAAATGCCTAGGATAACATTTCAAGTGGCAACCAGTCAGTGAGTAAAATAAATGATGCAGTAATCAGGCTGGGTAAATGTTATTATCATCCTCATCATTTCTTTAATGAGAATATTGTACATAATATGCCTGATGCTATTGTACCGTAGGACACCTGTCAAACTGATTTGCATTTGTGCACGTACTAAGCACAACACATGATTCTCTGCAGTCTCCAGCTAGAATTTATCTACAGACTATATGTTCCATTTTTAAAGTACACCATGCAGAAACTGACATTCGGACAAAGCTCTTGGGAATCATGCTGTATATGCCAGCTGGCACATCTCACCCACATTGTTTTCCATCTGGATTCAGTAATTTCCTGCCTCAGCTTCTCCTGCTGACCATGTTCTACATTCTGTAATTTTACATTGGCTGGTTCAATAGTCAGCAGAAACACTGTCCACTTGCCAAATCTGGTGAGTATAATTTGCTGCTGTCTGCTCACAAAGTCATGTATTACTTGTGTGTGAGAGAAAGTGGATTAGATTCTGTAAACATGTTTGGTACCAAAGAAGGAACATATTATACGTTTCTCTGAGGTGGGTAAGTGTGCTGTCTCTCAAAATCATCTACTTCACATACTGCTTTGAGCTTTCTTGAAAAGAGAACATGCATATAAACGAGACCAGTGAAGCCTGTAATTTTCCAGGTGTTCTAAACAGAACTGAGAACATCCCTCATTACTAGCCATATTGATTGAGTTGCTGATAACTATAGTTTAGCAGCACTGGTGGAGTTTCAGGTTTTGCACACAAATGTTCTTATTACCACAATATTAAGTCATAGAAACAAAAGACAATCTGATTTCCTTGGCCAATTAACTCAGAAATAGAATCACAGGTTGCATATCGATCTCAGCAAATTATTTTTTGACCTTCTCCCCATTTTAAGATTGCACCCCTCAAATATGAATGGAGGAATTTATCCAGGACAGCAAATGCTGACATTTTTTTTTCATCCCATTCTGTAGGAAGTATTTTAGATAATTATCAAGTTGGACTTTAGCCAGATCACTGCATTAACACTTTCTAATAGTATCACATGTTAAAATAACTGTTAAAATTCAAGCCTGTTTCTAATCTTAAGGACAAATATTATCAGCCAGTTTTTGGTCTGCGCTTTGAACACTGTTTTATATATGATGTACAGTAAGTTGGGTGTAAGATAGAGAAAGTAAGGCTGAAAGAGAATGAATGTGTAGGTACAGTTCTTTTTCAGAGTTGAAGTTTATTTATTTATTTTATTTATTTATTTGTAGGATTTCTATACCGCCCTTCTCCCTAGGGACTCAGGGCGGTGTACAGCCAAATCCAAACCCCGAAAAACAATACAAAAATTAAAAAGCAATTAAATAATGGCTGATTATATTAATAAGACCCACCCCCCAACTTTAAAACCCAATTAAAATCAAAAATTCGGAGACAATTTAAAACTACCTCAGCCCAGGCCAGCCTGCTCAAAGAGCCAGGTCTTCAACGCGCGCCTGAAGACCCCCAGGTCCGTGCTGGTACGAAGTTCAGCTGGCAGAGTATTCCAGAGGGCAGGGGCCCCCACAGAGAAGGCCCTACTCCTCGGGGCCGCCAGACGACACATAGCGGCCGACGGCACCCGGAGAAAGCCCTCCCTGTGAGAACGCACCGGCCTGCTGGAGATCACCGGTAGAATGCGGTCCGGCAGATAACCTGGCCCAATGCCATGGATCGCCTTAAAGGTCAAAACTAGAACCTTAAAGTGAACCCGGAGAGCCACCGGCAGCCAATGCAGCTCGCGCAGGAGAGGCGTCACATGGGTGCTACGTGACGCCCCCATGATCACCCGCGCGGCCGCATTTTGCACCAGTTGGAGTCTCCGAGTGCTCCCCGCAGGGAGCCCCATGTAGAGAGCATTACAATAGTCCAGACAAGAGGTGACAAGGGCCTGAGTGACCGTGCGCAGGGCGCCCCGATCCAGAAAGGGCCACAACCGGTAGATCTGACGGATCTGATAAAACGCCCCCCTGGAGACGGCCGCAATATGATGTTCAAGCGACAGCCGTACATCCAGGAGGACGCCCAGATTGCAAGCCCTCTCTGTGGGGGGCAAAATATCCCCACCAATAGCCAGCGAAGGTATCAGCTGGCCATATCGGGGCGCCGGGAACCACAGCCACTCGCTCTTGGATGGGTTGAGCCGGAGCCTGTTCCCGCCCATCCAATCCCGCACGGCCTCCAGGCACCGGGACACAGCCTCCACAGCATCGTTGGGGTGGTCCGGGGTGGAGATGTACAGTTGGGTGTCATCTGCGTACAGATGACACCCAACCCCAAGACCACGGATGATCTCACCCAGGCTTCACATAAATGTTGAACAAGAGAGGGGAGAGGACCGACCCCTGAGGCACCCCACAAACCAGGGGCCTGGAGGTGGACCTCTCCCCTCCCGCCAACACAAATTGCGAACGGTCGGAGAGGAAGGAGGAGAACCATTGAAGGACAGTTCCCCCAATCCCCAACCCCTCCAACCGTCGCAATAGGATACTATGGTCGATAGTATCAAAAGCCGCCGAGAGATCTAATAGGACCAGGACAGAGGAGAACCCTCTGTCACGGGCCCTCCAGAGATCATCAACCAACGCAACCAATGCTGTTTCAGTGCTATGCCCAGGCCTGAAACCCGATTGGAATGGATCGAGGTAAGTCGTTTCCTCCAGGTACTGAGGGAGCTGACGTGCCACCACGCTCTCAACAACCTTCACCACAAAGGGAAGGTTGGAGACTGGACGATAGTTGTTTAAAACAGCTGGGTCCAGGGAAGGCTTCTTGAGGAGGGGCCGCACCACCGCCATCTTCAAGGCGGTAGGAAGCGACCCCTCTCTCAAAGAAGCGTTGATAATCCCCTGGAGCCAGCCTCGTGTCGTCTCCCTGGCGGCCGAAACCAGCCAGGAAGGGCACGGGTCCAATAAACAGGTGGTGGCATTCAGACCCCCCCAGCAGCCTGTCCACGCCCTCAGCGGTCACAGGGTCAAACTCCCCCCAGATAACATTCACAAGACCTGCCCCGGACACCTCCCCTGGGACCATCCAATTGGAGTCGAGCCCCTCCCGAATCTGAGCGATTTTGTTGTGCAGAAATCAGGAAAACTCCTCTGCCCTGCCCTGCAAGAGGTCATCCCGCGCTCTCGGTTCAAGTAGAGAGCGGGTCACTCTAAACAGGGCGGCAGGCCGATTTTCTGCAGACGCAATAAGGTCGGAGAAATACGAAGATTTCGCCGCCCCTATCGCCACAAGGTAAGTCTTAATATGAGATCTCATCTGTGTTCGGTCAGACTCAGAACGGCTCGCCCTCCAAGTGCTCTCTAGACGTCTTTTCCGGCACTTCAACTCCCGTAGCTCCTCCGTATACCACGGAGCCAAGTGGGATCTGTGCCGGGTCAGAGGTCGCAGAGGCGCAACTCGATCTAGAGTCCCAGCGGCCAACCCATCCCAGGTGGCCACCAGGTCTCCAGGCGAGCTGTGAGCCAGAGACTCAGGAAATGGCCCAAGCTCCCTCTGGAACCGCTCCGGGTCCATCAGGCGCCTGGGGCGGAACAATCTATGTGGCTCCGCCTCCCTGCGGTGGGGGGTGGCGGAACAGAAGTCCAGTCTGAGGAGGGAATGGTCTGTCCATGACAAGGGTGTGATTACTAAATCCCCGAAGTTACAGTCATTCAACCACTGCCCAGAGACAAAAATCAGGTCCAGCATGTGTCCTCCTATGTGAGTGGGAGCAGAAACTAACTGGGTCAGGTCCATGGCCGTCATGGAAGCCAAGAACTCCCGGACCAACCCCGAGGTTTCACCGGGCGATGGCAGGTTGAAATCCCCCATGACCAGAAGCCTAGGGGTCTCAACCTCCAGCCCGGCTATTACCTCAAGGAGTCCGGGCAGGGCTGATGAGACGTGGCAGGGAGCCAGGTACACCATCAAAAGACCCATCTGAACCCCTTGTCCCCACTTCACAAAAAGAGATTCACAGCCAACCGTCTGAGGAACAGTGGCCTCCCTAGGACAAAGGACCTCCTTTATAAGCACCGCCACCCCGCCTCCCCTTCCCTGAGCCCTAGGCTGGTGAAATGCAAGGAAACCTGGTGGGCACATCTCAACCAGAGGGACACCACCCTCTGGGCCCAACCAGGTTTCGGTGATACCTACCAGGTCCGCGGCCTCCTCCTGAACCAGATCATAAATCAGAGGAGCCTTATTAACCACGGACCTGGCATTGCACAGCAACAGCCGGGTATTCAGGGCCTGAGGCTCCGGACAGCCAGGACTGCAAGATGGGTGAACGGTATTGCATTTATTTATGAAATACTAATTGTGTGAGGAAATAATACTCAAAATAATCTCCTCACACAATTAGCATTTCATGAACAAATGTATTATGTACAAATGTAATACTGTTCCAACTTCAGCTCTGAAAAACCACTATACCTACACACTCATTTTCCCCCAGACTCACTTTCTCTGTCTTATACCCAACATACTGTACATACAATTGTCATAACATCTCACAAGAAAAAAAATGGCAGCCATGAAAGAGTTGGCACACATCTGTCCCTAATATTCGTAGAATCATGCACCATACTCATGATTTTTCATAATCCAATCATGAAAACCTCACATAAAACATCTATGATGTAACTCATGAGAACTCAAGCAAGAGAATATACAGCCTAAAATGACATACTTGTGATGCTATGGTAGTGATATTTAGAGTAAGTAAATCTAGTTCTAGTTAGCATCTTAAACTGAGTCATTGCAATTCATACCCATCCTTTTCAATAGGGTAAGCAACTTTTTTTCTTCTATGGTTTCCATTCCATTATGGTTGAGCTGGTGAAGTCTCCATGGAATTGATGGGAGGAAATAAAAGCAAGCTATTGGAGCAGAGGCAAAAAAACCAGAAGTATGCTGGGTTACATTATAATTCCATCCCATCTGATTTTCTTCCCATCCCCACAAACATGTTTTCTTTTCAGCGAAAATTTCCAGTTACAGAACCATTGCAAATTCCTTGTGAATTTCAAGATTAAATTAACCTTTATACAAGGTCTTTTCATTTCACAGCTACCCAAAGTTTTAAATGCTTATTCATATTAATAAAGTACACTACTAAAATTCTAATTAAACAGACAGATATTGATCTTAAATCAGCCTAAATCATCATCAAGTTGCTCAATTCCGGCATCTTCCCTTTGTTTCCTGATAGCTCAAGAAGAAACATACAACAATGTTCTTGAAAACGAGATATAACCCTGAATAAACAGAACTATCAAAATCAGTTGCAGTTAAGAACAATTATATACCTTAAGTTCCATTTGAACTTAAAGTAGCATTAAACCTGAACTTTATATATATACATTCAATCATAAACACCTTTATGAAGGATTAAATAAGTAATTCAGCTCTGATCAGATCAGCATCTAATATATTAATTGGCATAATATTGACATTTTACTTCTGTAGCCACAATTTTGGCCAGGTGTATTTTTTGATTTTTTTAAAACCCTGCCTATTATTATTATTATTATTATTATTATTATTATTATTATTATTATTATTATTATTATTATTACTATTACTATTACTATTACTATTATTATATCAAGGGGGCAAACATACCTGATATTCCTTCCTCCTCCTTTTTCCCCACAACAGCCCTGAGAATTATGTTGGCTTTCATGCTCATTGTCTCCTGATTTCTAACCTGGTGCCTTACTCACTAGACAAACAGGATGACTCAGCACAATCATGCTTGCACCATCATAATTTTTTGTCACGTTTGTGGCAGTGATGACTTTACCTTCTTCTTTAAATTAACAAGGGATAAACCCTGCTATGATTAACATTTCCTTAACCAAGACTCCCGAAACTAGAATTATGGGCTTCCGCTAGTAAACACTCTATGTGGGCTGGGCTGGGTTGGAGAGTGGCTGAGAAGAAAAACATCAAGATAAGAGAGCTAAATTTTTAATAATAAACTGTTCAGACTTTAACTTTACTGGGAGCTATTGTTTTTCTGTGGAATACGATAATATTATTCAACTAGTTGCAAAAAAAATCTCAAAGATTAGTAGCTAAAGAGATAACAACATGGGTGGGATTCAAATTTTTAAACAACCAGTTCTGTGGGTGTGGCTTAGTTGATGGGCGTGGCTTAGTGATCATGTGACTGGCTGGGTGTGGCCAACTCAACATCACTCACATCGAGGCACACATCTCCTCGCCTGTGCCATTATAACTTTGTATGGTCACTCAACACAAGCAAAGTACCAGCAAAGGAGAGGAAAAAAACTCCAGAGAAGTTCCAGAGACAGGAAGTCTAGTCCTGCTAAGAATGTAATAAGGGTTAACAGAGAGGCAGTTTCTGTAAGCAACACCAGAATGTTTCCTTCTTGCCTTCCTTACAGGATTAGGCCAGTAATTTCTTCTAACAACCGGTTCTCCGAACTGCTTAGAATATTAACAACTGGTTCTAGCGAATAGGTGCGAACTGTAGAATCCCACCCCTGGATAACAACTATAGAGATCCAATTAATACTTATAATTTATAGACCCTTACACATACAGCTCCGCATAAAACAAAGATAGAAATGAGAAATCAGTGCTAAAGAATATGTTCTCTAAAAGCTAGAATTCTCCAGAGGGGAAATGAAGACTTTACTTTCTGTGCTATTTATATTCATATGGTTTTAGAACATCTGATTTCATTACTAATTAATATTTTATAACTCTGTAACACTTGCCATCATGTACATTTTTTTAATAGATGGATTTGTTCTAATCAAATCACAAAATAAATCACAACATATTATTATTTGAGTAACTGCAGGACAAGCATCTGACTTTGAAAAGATATATAATTTTTCAAACTCCCTAGGGCAATCTCTCTACCTATTTCATAAAAAGCTAGAGAAAAAATAGACTGAATAATCTCATTTCTTCATAAGAGAAGTCGGGAAATATGCAACCTTTAGATGACACTGGCTAGGAATGAAGAATAACAGAACTAAAAAGTCAGCATTTGGAAAGATCTGGCTGAATGGTATCTTTCATATATGTCAAAGTTTCAAACTATTTCCAACTCCCTATCGAATAAGATTTGATGAGGTCCTCTTATAATATCAGATGTATTCAGCATGAAAATTTATGGATTATGATATAAATATCTTCAAAATGTAGCTTCAAGGCCACTATATTCCTTTCCATAGAGCCAGCAAATTTTGTTTTAATTGACCAAATTTCTGGGTATTCGACGACCAGCAATTCTATTGATACTTTTGAGGCTTGCAAATTTATTTCTCAAATACTCACGATGAGGAAAAGAGAGAAAATTGAGACAGCCAATGACCTTAAAGCACCATTACAATACTAATTCTAAACAATTCAGTTCTGATTGTCAACTTCTGAAAATAATTTGGTATAATCAGTTATTCTTGTGCTTGATGTTGACAGTTTCATCCATATTAGATAAAGTAGATTGAACATTCCTGCTGAGATAATTTTTTCTGGCAATCAAAGTCAAGAGCGGAAGTTAAATTTCCTTAAAAACATGATTTACTCAGTGATTCACTGATCAGAAACAACTCATTTAACAATAGCCTTGCCTAGCAACAGAAACTCAAATCCCAATTGTGGTTGTACATTGAGGACTATCTGTACTGAGAGGTGTTCTACTTTAGTTGCTCTCTATTTGTCTTCAGGTTCTTTCTCTGATCAGGCCTTCTAGTCCTGCAACCCTATTCTGCTAGTTTGGTGCTGAAAAATGTATTTTCTGCTTGCAATATTTTGTTCTAGCAGGTGGACTTAATCAGAAACTTTCTCAAACACTGACATCTGCTATGATCTCTTTCCCCTCATATCCCAGACAAGGTCACACCCAATGCAAGTCAAGAAGCGATCACATTAAATAAAACTTGCTAAACCATTCCTTTAAGCACTCCTGTTGCAAGCTGCTACACATGCTCTTCAAACATTCTGTCTGCATGAATAATTAAGTGATCACATTTTGCAGAGCGGACAGGCACATCTTACAACTTTACATGAAAGTTTTATTTTGACATGCTACAGGGAATAAATAGTCCTGTTGTTTTTTTAAAGGCACAATATCTCAGTGCCACTCCATTTTCAATACAATTCAGTCCCAATTCTAGCCGAGAGTTTCATATGCAGTGTATGAAGTCTTACAGTCTATTATTGAATGGAAATCTGAGTTTAACAAAATCACAGAGTTGGAAAAGATCTTGGAGGTCTTCTAGCTCAACCCCCAGCTCAAGCAGGAAACCCTATACCATTTCAGACAAATGGTTGTCCAATCTTTTCTTAAAATTTTCCAGTCTTGGAGCACCCACAACTTCTGGAAGCAACTCATTCCACTGATTAATTGTTCAAGCTATCAGGAAATTTCTCCTTAATTCTAGGCTGATTCTCTCCTTGATTAGTTTCTATCTATTGCTTCTTGTCCTGCCTTCAGATGCTTCGGAATGACTCCCCTCTTCCTTGTGGGAGTCTCTCAAATATTAGAACACTGCTAACATGTCACCCCTAGACCTTATTTTCATTAAACTAGACCAGGGGTCTTCAAATTTGGCAAGTTTAAGACTTGTGGACTTCAATTCCCAGAATTCCTGAGCTAACATGACTGGAGGAGGAATTCTGGGAATTAAAGTCCACAAGTCTTAAAGCTGTCAAGTTTGAAGACCCCCCTGAACTAGACATACACAATTCCTGCAACTGTTCTTCGTATGTTTTAACCTCCAATCCCCTAATCATCTTTGTTGCTCTTCTAAGCATTCTTTGTAAAGTCTCAACATCTTTGTATATTATGGAGACCAAAATAGATACAATATTCCAAGTCTGGCCTTACCAAGGCATTATAATGATATTAACATTTCACATGATCTTGATTCTACCCCTCTGTTAATTCAGCTTAAGCCCCTGTTGGCTTTTTTGGCAGCTGCAGCACACTGCTGGCTCGTATTCAAGTGATTGTCCACGTACTCCAAGATTCCTCTCTGAGTTAACTGTTATTGAGCCTCTGCCAATGATGTATGTTTGTTTTCTGTAGAAAATAAATATAAAGTATAAAAAGAAACCATCTTAGTATCATCAAATTTGTTTGCCAAATAGCCTCATGACACTATATCTCTTTTCTATTCTTCAGAATTTCCTGAAAATTCCTACCATAGCTTTGCCTTAATCAACATTAATAATAAAGTAATAACATTCTCTTATCTTTCTTGTTCAATCCTTTCTTCATTTCAGATGTTTTATGACAAATCTATCTCTTTTTCACTGATTCACATTCTTTTATTTATTTCTACTCAGCGGAACATCATGTCATTGTTATTCTTGCCTTTAATATTTTTAATATGGAGTTTGATTGGACTGAAGTCTACCAATTAAATATGGAATAGACGGGTACAAGATTATGATATATTGTTGGAAGGAAATGGAAGGCTTCTGGATACAAAGAAATACATTTTGTACCTAAAAGGTGAACATTATTCCAAAAGGCCAATACGGTCAAAGAGAAAGGCAAATCATGTTCATGAACTGAGTATCATGAAATATGGGCAAAATTAGCCTGCCTGAGCCTCTAAAGGCTTATGCATAGGCTACCAACTAACTACTGATTATTTGGGATGGCAATTCTCATAATTCCTAGCCACGGCTTTCTGAAGGTTATAGAGTTATAATCCCAAAACCTGGCAAACATTCATTTGCACATACCATATTTGATGAAGAAGTATGAAAAAATTAAAACATGATATTTATCTCTTTCACCTTGAAGTAATAAAGGGCAAACAGAACTATGCTCTGTTCTTCCAGTTGCAATTAAATGATCAGGTACAGGATGAGGATGGAAGTTTTTAGGATTGTGGAAGAAAAGGATGCCCCTTTGTGCTTTGACTCTTGCAGAAACCTTCACACCTACAGCAACACAAGAAAGATTCCAGATGAGGGAAAAGATGTTGGCGAAATAGAGCCAGATGGAGATTATTAACATACTTGCTTGGTATTCTAAAAGAGGCCTGACACTGAAGCTGAACCAAACATGAAGCTAACACAATAATGAACAGAACATTTGTGACTGTTGGTTAATCTTATATGCAATGGTTGGTTGACTCATTTCATAATATTTCATACAGCACGGCTGCAGATCACATTGGAAAAAACATAAAAATGATAGCTTTTGAGGTTGCAAATACAAAAGGAAGCAGCAAGTGAAATGGAAGTAATTGGCCCAATTTTTTTTTGACAAAAGCACCTAGAATCTGGACTTCAATGATAAACTTAAAAGCACCTAGAATCTGGACTTCAATGATAATTTAAAAATGCAGCAATCACATGAACCTCACTGAAGGATTAATCACTCGATCTGTATAATAGTGGCTGTTTCTGCTTGTTTGATGACAACAATAATTTATTGTTACCACACTGTAATTTTTGTACATTATTTACAATGAGTTGTATACTTTAAAAAAAAAAGTGCAATTGAAAATGGCCAACAAAGAAATTTCAAATAAGTCAACATGTTTTCAATCTTGTTCTTTATTTCGCTGTCCAAACCATTGTTTGAAAGGCAACACATTTCAGATAGCAAACATATTTCAAGTATGGAAATGGCTACATACACACTAGTGTGGGCATCAGGCAAAGAAAAAACATGTAAAATAAAACATTTTTTTCTCCTGTTTACAGAATAGATCAGCACATGTAATCTGATGTCCTACAATCATTTATTGGAAATCAGTCCACTGTACGGAGTGGTCCTCATTTTAATAAATATACCATTTGAGTACAACCTTGTCCAAAGGTCTGTCCCTTTGATACAATTATATTTATTGTTCTTGATTGATAAACCTGTCTGTAAAACATGGATTTAGTAATCGAAGTTCAAATAATACATAAAACTAACAAAATCTTCAGAAGCTTATCTAATTCATGAATGAATTTTAGAAACAGTCTCTGTCACAAATCACTGGAGGTCCACATTTTTACTTGCAGGATAATTAAAAAGTTTATTCTGTAAAAGTTCTAAGCTAAAATAGTTAAAAGTTAAAATCTAACAAACAGTTAAAATCCAGTCTGCCCATTTATAAACTATGTTACATTAAACAAGTATTTCTATACACTGAAAGATATCTACGTCTCACTAGCTAACATGGAGACTGTAATATCATTGATTAGAAATAATAATTAATAGCCAAGCAGAGAAATACCATGATTGACAGCTGAATTTTTTTTTCTTAAATTAGTCAGAGGCAACTGCAATAAAATCACACCAGGGAGAAATAAACAACTTGCAATGAACATCCTGGTTTTTCAACTGACTCAAAGGTAAATACCAGCCTTAAAACCACTAAGATTATTATCTAATATCGTATGATCAGATTCCATTTGCCAGCTACTTAAAGCAAAATATAAGGCAACAACAGAAGCATCAGAGTGTGTGGATATTGAAAGAACTCCAGAGGTGGCCCTGTGATAAAAGTCCTTCTTAAAATTCATTGTGTGTGCAATGACTTTTTAAAAAGGATGGAGACTTTCACTGCAGAACTGGTACCTTGTCCCTTTTTTGAAACACCCCACAGATACCCTTGTTGCTGCCTTGTATGTTGTTTTAACTAGTTAGCACAGCAAGTATTTTTAGATAAAAGATTGCAAAGAAGAGACAAGCCTCCTCCATTCACTGGGACCAGAACGGAAGCCCAAGCCATGGTCATAATCTGATTCCCAATCCCCAGCTATACAAAGCATGTAAGAAGTGACATTAAGAGACCAATTGGCAGGGAATCAAACTTTTTTATAGTTATATCAGAGTGGACTTCAGCAGCTTTTTTTCTCCTGATAATTGTTTAGTCCACCCTCTCAATCATGTAACTGTGGTTCTAGGATGTTGTCCTCGTGCATTCCAAAAGATATTGTAATTTTCTTGTCTGCAGCTGATTGACAGCTCTGGATAATTATTTTATTTATTTATTTATTTATTTAATTAAACTTTTATACCGCTCCCTCTCCCAAAAAGGGACTCAGGGTGGTGTACAGCCTACTAAAAATATACAATAAATACCCAATAAATACAATTAAAATAAATTAAACCAAATTGATCCGGCTGTCTATCCCAAGAATTCAGTTAAAAGTTAAAAGCTAATAAAACCCCAATTAAAATTAAGTTGAAACCAAAATACAGTTACTGGGCCAGGCCAGCCTGTTTAAAAAATAGGGTTTTCACTGCGCGCTGGAAGGTCAGAATATCCGTCATAGCCCGTATCTCCGGGGGGAGATCATTCCATAGGGAGGGGGCTCCCACAGAGAAAGCCCGAACCCTCGGGGCCGTCAACCGACAACGGCCAGGCGGCGGTACCCCAAGGAGGGCAACCCTGTGGGAGCGTACTGGGCGGCGGGAGGTTGATGATGGCAGCAGGCGGTCCCGTAAGTACCCAGGTCCCGAGCCATGGAGCACTTTAAATACTGTCAGTACCACCTTGAATCGAATCCGGAAGGCCACAGGAAACAGTGCAGCCTGCGGAGAAGCGGTGTAACGTGGGAGCTCCGAGGAGCACCCACAATCACCCGCGCGGCTGCATTCTGGACTAACTGCAGCCTCCGGAGACTCTTCAAGGGGAGCCCCATGTAGAGAGCATTGCAATAATCCAGGCGGGAGATGACGAGGGCGGAAGTGACTGTGTGAAGTGCGCCCAGATCCAGAAAGGGCCGCAACTGGTAAATCAGACGAATCTGATAAAAAGCCCCCCTGGCGACGGCTGCAATATGTTCTTCTAAAGACAGCCGTATGTCCAGGAGGACACCCAAGTTGCGCGCCCTTTCCATGGGGGTCAAGACCTCTCCCCCCACGGCCAGCGAAGGAACCAGCTGGCTGTATCTGGGCGCAGGAAACCACAGCCACTCGGTTTTGGTCGGGTTGAGACGAAGCCTGTTACGACCCATCCAACTCCGCACGGCCTCCAGGCATCGGGACATCACTTCGACGGCTTCGTTGGGATGGCCCGGGGTGGAGATGTACAGCTGAGTGTCGTCAGCGTACTGATGGAACTCCACCCCGAAGCCACGGATGACCTCGCCCAGCGGCTTTACATAAATGTTGAACAGCAGGGGCGAGAGCACCGACCCCTGAGGAACCCCACATCGTAGGGGCCTCGGGGCCGATCTCTGCCCCCCCGTCAACACAAATTGCGAGCGGTCGGAGAGGAAGGAGGTGAACCACCGCAACACGGTGCTCCCCACCCCCAACCCCTCCAACCGCTGCAATAGGATACTGTGGTCGACAGTATCAAAAGCCGCTGAGAGATCTAACAGGACCAGGACAGAGGAACAACCCCTGTCCCGGGTCCTCCAGAGGTCATCCACCAACGCGACCAACGCCGTCTCCGTGCTGTGCCCGGGCCTGAAGCCCGATTGGAGGGGGTCAGGATAACATCTTAATATAGCCTGTACATCTGGGGCCTTTCGGTTATGCTGAATTGCAACTCCCAATATTTCCAGGCCACACTACCCATTGTAAATCTCAAATATGATGGGCTGGGAAGGCTATATTATCCTGACAAACTACAATCACACTGACAGCCTCTCTTTTTCCTTCTGCCATTCTCTTCTGTAATTCTTTCCAGTTCCTAACACAAGGCACAGCCCCACCACTTTTGCCTGCAGTTTCACAAAGACATTTGACTATGTCTTAACTTTCTTTTGAAAAATACAGCAAACCTTGCAAAGAGGGTAGATGTTTAACTATAAGATGTAGCTCAGTAGATTTTCTGAGAAGAGATTGTACTCGCTGATATAACATTTATTCGCATAATCATGAATATACAGTTCATAAGGAGAATAACATGTACCTTTCATGTGCATAGAGCATCATGTTGTGATACATGCTATTTGGTCTGTGCTCCTTACTTGTCTCCTCAGTGGGAATGGGTGGTTAAATCATGAAAAAAAACATTATTGAGTTGATTAGTACAATATGCAGACTGATAACTCTGCTTTATTTCCTCCTAAAACAGCTTAAGAGATGGAAAAGAGTTGCAAGCCATAACTCCCAACTCTAGCCATAATTCTTGGTTTGTTTATATAGCCACTTATACAGGATCAAGAAATCAAGCATCATTGATCAAGCTTAGCAGGACATATCAATGTGACTAATGGTTTAGTTTGAGTCCTGCAATGCTAAGAAGAAGAAGAAAAGTAGAGTGATATTCAGACATGATTAGAAGAAAATATATTTTTGTTGTTGTATTACTCAGGTAATCTGCTCAAGCAAGCTTCTGAAATAATATTCTGTGTTGAGAAATTATGGCCAGGAATAGAGCTACAAGCCATTTTGCGTTCCAGATCTATAGTAATAATGCTCATTTTTTATTAATGATCTCATCCCCATTCTTCCAAGTACTGTTCAAATGCTTCTAATGATGATTGTTAAGTCAGCTCTTTAAAATGGAGTGATGGGAGTTCTGACAGCCCATCGTTTACCATTCTGAAACGATTTTATAATGGCCATTTTGAAAGTTGAACAGAATTAATGGTCAAGGATAGCTTGCAAAGAGTAGAATTAGCCCATTATTTTTAAAGAATCACAATATTTCTCCACAGCTATCTGCCAGATACTATATAAGCTAGTAATGCATATTTCTCTGCCACAAAAGTTATGTGCGGAAAGTATTTACAATACTTTTCTAGTTTATTACAGATGACTACTTTAGGACACTTTTATCATTATTAGCTAGGTCTTACAGAATGTTAAAATTAGAAGCAATAAAGATAAGTCAGCTTTCAGATATGCCAGCAAGGTAATCAAATTAGAAGCCTTCACAACTTTAGCTACTGGTTTTTTGTTTTATTTTTTGAGCAGAAAAACAAGCATGTAGTCTGGCCATGCGGACTTTGGTCAGAGGTGAGACTGTGCTGAAAGCTATCTTTTGAATTCTCAATTAATTCCCTTTGAAAACTAGACTTCAGCAAGAGGACCTTGAATTGCTTCAATTAAAAGAAAATCACACCCCAAAGGCAACATGATTCTTTCAGCTGAAGCAGAGAAGAGGTGTAATTTGCTTTGATGAAGGAATTCATGTTGCCTCCAAACATGAATCTTGTGTGTCATTTATAAAAGTTTGAAGAGACTTCTGAATGGGTGCAACATGCTTTGGGCTCTGGTAGGGGCCATGCTGGAGATGGCAGAAAGATTGGAGACCCCTGCCCTGGGAAATGAGCAGCACATCCTCCATTGCACCTCTCAAACGAAGAGGGGAATGACATGCAGTAACCCCTTTAGCAGTTGTCCCAATATATATATATATGTCTATGAACAAAGTGAAGCAACACAATTGTTTACTTTTAGAAGCAATATTGTAGTGTTGGTCTGAAAATCAGCCCCAGAAGTTGCTCTGGTCAAGCTATCATTGAAAAACAGCACTTCTTCAAAGGTTTATACAACAGCCCTAGTGAAAATTGCTTTAGTGGTTCTACCCCACTTTCAAGTGACTTTTGAATATGTTTAGAGGTCAGGTTTTGAGCTCACTACAGCTTTGAAAGTGGAAGAGAGCACTGATGTTACTTCTCTGCTCATCATTTTGCAGCAAACTTCTTGATCCAAAATATTTTGCCTGAGTTCCCTGGAATTTTATTATTTTTCCTTGGAATTAAATGAAATGCAGAAAGTTCAAGAGGCTGCAGACTCCAGGACAGATAATTGTATAATAAAACAAAACATTGTCATAAAAGGACACAAAGGTGCAACAATTTGTCACTGAGTGCTCCTCTCATGGGCATTTTATTCTCTTGGGAGAAAACGAAAGGAAAAACAATTGCTTACTGTATCTATCAAATTAAAACAGACTCTAAAACCAGAAGTCATTTTTCTCATAGTTGATTATTCAATTGTGATAGCTATTTATACAACACCACCTGTCAATATGAGGCTTTGGAAAAACCAGATATTTATAATCCAAATATGGCAGCATAATTTGATAGGAAAATAATTGTTTGTTTCAGTCAGAAATTCTTTGATTTAGTTATTATTTGATGATCTGAACTTTTTTCTTTATTCTACTGTATTTGGAACAGCAGTTCACTTTCATTTCTCTGATGGATAGTATTTCAGATATCTTAAAATGAATTATCAGTCTGAATGTAATGGTAATAAAGTAATGAATTAGAAAAGTATGTTTGGGCCAACTGTATAATTGTACAAGTGATCTTCTTTACAATGAAATCTTCTACAAGTCTGCTGAGGAATACAGGTGAAACTTGAAAAATTAGAATATCATGCAAAAGTTCATTTATATCAGTAATTCAACTTAAAAGGTGAACCTAATATATGAGATAGACTCATTACATGCAAAGCAAGATAGTTCAAGCAATGATTTGTCATAATTGTGATGATTTGGGCTTACAGCTCATGAAAATCCCAAATCCACAATCTCAGAAAATTAGAATATTGTGAAAAGGTTCAATATTCTAGGCTCAAAGTGTCCCACTCTAATCAGCTAATTAAGCCATAACACCTGAAAAGGGTTCCTGAGCCTTTAAATGGTCTCTCAGTCAGGTTCAGTAGGAAGCACAATCATGGGAAAGACTGCTGACCTGACAGTTGTGCAGAAAACCATCATTGACACCCTCCATAAGGAGGGAAAGCCTCAAAAGGTAATTGCAAAAGAAGTTGGATGTTCCCAAAGTGCTGTATCAAAACACATTAATAGAAAGTTATGTAGAAGGGAAAAGTGGTGAAGAAAAAGGTGCACAAGCAGCAGGGATGACCATAGCCTGAAGAGGGTTGTCAGGAAAAGGCCATTCAAAAGCGTTGGGGACTTTCACAAGGAGTGGACTGAGGCTGGAATCAGTGCATCAAGAGCCACCACACACAGATGGATCCTGGACATGGGCTTCAAATGTCGTATTCCTCTTGTCAAACTGCTCCTGAACAACAAACAATGTCAGAAGCATCTTACCTGGGCTAAAGAAAAAAAGAACTGGTCTGTTGCTCAGTGGTCCAAAGTCCTCTTTTTTGATGAGAGCAACTTTTGCATCTCATTTGGAAACCAAGGACCCAGAGTCTGGAGGAAGAATGGAGAGGTACACACTGCAAGATGCTTGAAGTCCAGTGTGAAGTTTCCACAGTCTTGTGTTGATTTGGGGAGCCAAGTCATCTGCTGGTGTTGGTCCACTGTACTTCATTAAGTCCAGGGTCAACGGAGCTGTCTACCAGATTTTGGAGCACTTCCTTCTGCAGACGAGCTTTATGGGGATGCTGATTTCATTTTCCAGCAGGACTTGGCACCTGCCCACACTGCCAAAAGCACCAAAACCTGGTTCAATGACCGTGGGATTACTGTACTTGATTGGCCAGCAAACTCGCCTGACCTGAACATCATAGAGAATCTATGGGGCATTGCCAAGAGAAAGATGAGAGACATGAGATAGAACAATGCAGAAGAGCTGAAGGCCGCTATTGAAGCATCCTGGTCTTCCATAACACCTCAGCAGTGCCACAGGCTGATAGATTCCATGCCACACCGCATTGAAGCAGTAATTGCTGCAAAGGGGCCCAAACCAAGTACTGAGTACATCTGTATGCTTATATTTTTCAGAGGTCCGATATTGTTCTATGTACAATCCTTGTTTTATTGATTGCATGTAATATTCTAATTTTCTGAGATTGTGGATTTGGGGTTTTCATGAACTGTAAGCTATAATCATCTCAATTATGACAAATCACGGCTTGAACTATCTTGCTTTGCATGTAATGAGTCTATCTCATATATTAGGTTCACCTTTTATGTTGCATTACTGAAATAAATGAACTTTTGCATGATATTCTAATTTTTTGAGTTTCACCTGTATGTGTCATTGAGATCAGCCAGAGATTTAATCCTAGCTAAATCGTTATTAAACCATTGTATTCATCTAACATATATTGTAGTGATACTTTCAATGTGATTTCTATGACTGACCTTAATTAGTTCTGCGATTGCTTCCTCTCTCCAATGTATATCCAATTTTTCCATTCATCAAGACAGCAGATATTTTAAATGTGCAAAATTACAAGATAAAACATAAAACATAAACCCAAGAGAGTATAGCCCTACAATATATAAATACATGAGATGGCTATCAATTGTTTCAGGTTACAGTTTATTTTTTGTGGGAAAAAAATTCCAACACAACATGCCTACAGAATGAGGTTGTTATTTTTTTTTAATACCTGCTCACAAATTGGCCACAAAAACTTTGTCCCCCGTCCCCCCGGATCTCTTGGAATCTGTCTATATTTGTCTTTATTTCGGCAGTTTAGATCTGGTAACCTTAATGATTTTTATAAAAATCCTAATCAACACACACCTACATAAATCAGACTCGGGAGTGGGGAGAGTTTAAACAATTAAATCACTAAACCACGGAAACTATTTTTTAACTGTGGTATAATTTGGGTTTTGTTCTCCCTCCAATTGTTAATGTTTAATTGTTAATAATTAAAATGGACAGGGAAAGATCAAAGTAGTAAGTTTCTGCATTTTGGGATCAACCAAAATAGTAAAGGAATAATCAGATAAGAAATATTCCAAAGTCTAATACTTGGTAAAGCGGCTATGAAGACATTCAGAACGATGCTCAAAGGCCATCTTGTATCTTTATACCCACAAAGATGTACGTCATGCAAGCAAATGGTATTTTCCTATGACAATATAGAAGTGACAAATGGACTTTGAAGAAATAGGATAGGAAAAATATTGATACTTTTGAACTTTTGTGTTACAGAACACTACTGGTTAGTGTTATAGATTAATAGAATACTATTGAACACCCAAGAAAACAAATGGATCATTGAACAAATCAACCCAGAGTTGGTTAATGACTAGGCTCAAATTATTCTACTTTGGGCATATTGTGTGAAGACCTAGCTCTTTAGAAAAGGTCCTAAAGCTGGGGAAAAGTTCCTTTCCTTTAAAGGAAAGAGAAGAGGACAACCAGCAGCAAGGTGGATGGGTTTAGTTACAGTGGTAATGAGTGCACTGTAGGAAGGCTTGAAGGAAGTAGAGATAGATCATAATGCAGAAAATCTATTTGTTTACTAAGTATTGACATGAACTTGATTGCTTATAATGAATGAATCAAACATTAATATAATCTATGTTCACATACAAGAGAAATAAAACCAATGTATATATCTTTCAAAGCAGGATAAGATCCCAATTAATTATTCAATTTGGTCTCATTTTTTTATGAATACCTGTGATATATATTCAACGTTATTATGTGAATAGTTACTGGTTAGTTCTGCCTGAACTTCTTGCAGGTATTTTTTTTCTTAAGCTCCTTTTAGAATTTAATTTCTTCTCATTAAAGAAGGAGAATTATTTTGTTTCAGGGTAATGCAGTATACGTACGCTAAAGTAGATATGAGTTCATTAAAAGTTTATGAAGTATTACAGTGAAGTAATAAAGAAATAACCTTTCAGGTGCCATAACATCTTTGTGCTTTTAAAAAAGGCCAGCACATCTACTTTGCATATATTTCAACTTCACTTATTCTGAAACCTTGAAGAAAAGAATTACACACTATTGCATTCTGTAGATAATGACAGCTATGTGAAACAATAGCCAGCCATACAACAAATATCCAGTAGAAGAAGAAAAACCAAACAAATGACTTAAATTACAAGTCATCATCCCTATGGGTTAGACCAGATCAAGAAATTGACTTCACAGGAAAACCAGAAATATACTGTACTGAGATAGACTGTAATAATAGAATCTATAAGTCTATCTTTGTTCCTTCCTTACACTACTGTGGGTTAGTGGGGAACCAGTCTAAGTCCCTTTCAAATACTTTCCTACTTCCTGGGCTTAGGACATGTTCCTGATCCTGTTGTTATCTTAATGGCTCCTGGGTGGTTTTCCCCCCAAACCATTTCCATGTCTCCCTACATAAGTGTGATCAATTTATATTGTTATAATTATTTAGGCTACCAATATGTCTGAACAGGACACTGGAATAAATGTAGGAGTTTTAGCTCAGTGTATTTTGTTTGCTGTGGAATTACTAGTCATGTTTCCTTGAACACAAGTAAACTGTTTATTTTCCAATCAGTTGGAAACTACTTCTCACAAGACAATTTAAACAGAAATTCAGTTCAAGATAGGAGACCAAAGGAAGGAGGAGCTGCCTTGCACAAGAATATAGGAGCTGGAATCATCCCTCTTAAATAGCCTTCCCCACCTGAACACCTTCTAGCTGCCAACTCCCAGAATCCACTAGTTAGCATGATTATTGCAGTGAATTCTGGGAACTGAAATTGACACATATGAAGGATGTTTAAGTTCCCAAAAGCTGCGAGTATCCTATTTACAAGACAGAGAGAGCCTATTTGGTATAGTGGTTAAGGCATCAGGTAGAAAACCAAGAGACCAAGAATTTTTGTCCTGCCTTAAAACCAGCTGGGTGACTTTGTGCCAGTCACTTTTCTCTCAGCCCTAGGAAGGAGGCAATGGCAAATCACTTCTGAAACCACTAGTCAAGAAAATTGTAAGCAGTCAATTAAATGAAAGGGGGGGGGGGAAGCATAAGACACAAATAAAACCTGCCCAATGCTAAAATATCTTGAACAGCTCATATGGATCACAAATGAAGATTTTTCACTATTCTAAAAAGCTTCCCACTTTTATTTTTTCATGTGTCTGGCTGCCTTCATATAAAAAATGTATTCCAATTCACAGAATTTATTAGGTGCTGGAACAGAAAACCTGCAGCACCAAACTCTTTTGTGGATATTATCCATTTCTCAGGTTGAAAATTAGATATTCATATCTTGATACAAAAACTGATGTAAACCCTAAAGTAGTCTGAATGCAGTTTGGAAAAACAAGGACCACTCTCCTTTGAAAATCAAGCGAATCACAGTCTCACTCGAATGTCATTCCTTCTCTTGCTGCCACTTTCCCCCTTCCCAAAACATCCCAATAATTTTGATTCCGATGTCAGAAAGAAAGGTTGGCACTTTGCATTACGTCCTTAACTCAGGGGTGTCAAACTCGTGTCATCACAGCAATGTCACGTGACATATCGGGATTTCCCCCCCTTTGCTAAACCGGCTGTGGGCATGGCCAGTGCATGATGCATCTGGCCCATGGGCTGGGAGTTTGACAGCCCTGCCGTAAGCCATGTTAGAGTTTAATGTTTTGTGCAAGTTGTTGTTAATGATTGGCAAACCATGATGTAATTGGATGTCTGAACCCAATCGGGATGTACAGGAGTTAAGTTGAAAATCCTGATCATATTTGTTCATTCAGTTAATTTATTTCTTACACCATCAGTTGGTCTTCTCTGGCAGGCTGCTGACCTTGGCTAATCCCAAGAAGTTAAACAGAATCAAAGCTAGTTAATGTGCGAGTAGAACTCCCAAGGGTGTAGGTAACCCTGTGACAGCAGACATCTGAGAAGAAGTCAGAAGACATTTCCATTTATTGCCAAAAGACCTAAATCAATATATTCACCCAGAGTTCAGGAATCCATTTGAAGACATTGTAGGCTACTAACTATTATAATGTCTTAATGGTCCCAGTAATAAAACCAGAGTTCAAACTAGAGAATAACTACATCAATTTTTTTTTAAGAAAAACATTTCCTAAGTAAGAGCCTGTTTAAAAAAAAAGAAGTGGTTTGTGGCCTTTTCAAAATCCTGCAAAATGGTAAATCCCTTCAAGGGAAAGCACTCCAGAGACCTCTGACGGCTGCAGAAATGGCCTGACCCCAAACTCTGGCAAGACAAATAAGTGCCAACTATATGCAAGCCTACACAGAAAGCCATGATGCACAACTTTAAAAACCATAACCAGCACATTGTAATTTGCTGGTGAACATGATTCATACCTGCAACACAGGAGTGTTTTGGAAAAGCCAACTTACTGCTAAGTTTGTACTAGCAGAAATGTCCAAACTAGTCATAAAGGTCAGTTAATGCATTGCAGTTAATGCACTACAGGTTTAAGATTCTTTTCTCCCAGGAAAATGCATCGCTGCCACATTGGCTAAAAATGATAGCAGGAACTCCTGGCTGCTGCCTTATTCAGAGAGGAATTAGAGAAATTATAACTAAGTTGTTCTCTTTTGAGAACAGGAAGATATAACTCCAAAGCAAAGCAAAAAAGATCTTGTAGCAATGGTGGTGGAGAGAGGAACGGAAAAGACTTAATTCCTCTTTTCTGGTTCAATTGCATGGCACCTGTCAAAACAGTTTTTTTTCCCTGTTTGATGAAATTTGGCTGAAGATTATTTCCAGCTTTTATTTTCACGAAATTATGATATGCCAACTTTGCAAGTAGACACACATTCTTCTAATGATGCCATTTGAGTAAGAAGAAATCTCAACAGGCTGGGCACAGAGTTTATTTTCACTCACTCACTCTTTCATTCGTTCAATCAACTCAGTTATAAGACTCTCTATTTCTTAACTGCAATCAGCAGCAAAAAAAGCATCAGGGCCACTTCGTCCCTGTCCAGCTTCTGAATTTTCTTCTCTGCTATACAATCACTTCTTCAAAACAAAATTTTGTTTACGATTACATTATAGAGGAGATTCCTGTTAGAGGGGAATGGGAGTTCTAATTCAACTTGGGCCATAGGAAAAGCCAGAGGTGGTATTCAGCCAGTTCTGATAGATTCTGGAGAACCGGTAGCAGAAATTTTGAGTAGTTCGGAGAACCGGCAAATATCACCTCTGGTTGGCCCCGCCCCCATCTATTTGCTGCCTCATGAGTCCCAGCTGATCAGCTGGATCTTCTTTTGCAGCCACGTCCCGAAACCACACTACATCCACCAAGCCACACCCACAGAACCGGTAGTAAAACAAAATTGAATACCACTACTGGGAAAAGCATTGCTCAGTTCCATCCACCACATCATGAACATACTTGGAAGGCCTTTCCAGCCCAAGTTCTTTACTCACACTGCTAATATGCACAAGGAACCCTCAGGATGAACCCAAACATTGGTTCTTGAATTAACACGTTTTTGGAATCTGCACAATACTATATTAGCTATAAGCTAATGCAAACAGCTGGATTTTTGCAAAATGCTATCCCCCCCCCACACAAAATTTGATGGCAGCATCAACCAAGTTTAGGGTATGTGAATGCAGCATTGAGCCATTCGCTGACCTGGTTTGGTGTTGCAAGTGAATGCAACCATAATGTTTGCTATCACCGTACTCCAACCATGGCCAAGTTATCTGACACTAGCTGTAGTGTGAGATGGAAAGGGAGGGGATGCCACAGTACCATGCCCCAAAGTATACACAGAACAGCAAAGTACCAACCTTCCTTGCACCTTTAGGCCAAGAGGGAAAGAGACAATAAGCTTGCCTTCTCTGCCTATGATTGTTTCAGTAACGGGGAAAGCTACATAGCGGGGGAAGCCTTCCTCCCCGTTTCCGCAAGCCAGATCACAATATTGAGATATGTGATTTCACGCGTGGGAGATTGATTAATCCGAGACTCATCCTAGTTAATGCCAATGCCGCACCAGATGTTCAGCAGCCTGTCACAAGCGACCTGTCTCTCTCCACCATCTCGTTCCCCCCCAGCTTCGTTACCTCCCTCCTTCCCTCTGCCTCTTTCTCTAAATCCTCAGGGCAACTTCCACCGAGGAGACAACCACCCTGGGACAAAATCCGTAATAGGTTGTCAGAACGCACCCAAGATGTTCCCGCGTGCTGGAACGCTTGGTTTCCCCCCCTTTTATTTTTCTTTTCAGTTGGGCCTCGCCTGCTCTGGGTGGGGGGGTAATCTTCAGCATCTACCAGCCAAAGCAGAGAAGCAGAAGGGCGGGGGTGGAGACCGAGGGGAGTCGCCTCCCCGCAGCTCAGCCACACAATAAAGGAAATATCGAAGGAAGGAAAGAAGGAGGGAGGGAGAAAGGAGGAAGGAAGGAAGGAAGGAGAGAGAGAGAGAGAGAGAAGGCGGCCTTTGGGAAATGGAAGGTCAGGCAAGCTTGGCGGGTCAGGTTTTGGAGCCTACCGGAAGAAATGGACTTGAGGGGCGATCTCCCGCCGATCGGCTCCCCGCAACTTGCTTGCCCGACGTTGCCGATCAATAAATGTTGTCAGTCAGAGGAAGCCACTTCTTCCTTGTCCTTCACGCCTTTCGAAGCGCAACCTGCCTTGCCTCGTCAGTCCAGAAAGAGAGGGGGAGGGAGGGAAAGAGAGAGAGAGAAAGAGAGGGAGAGGGATAGAGAGACAGGGGGAGGGAGAGAGAGAAGGAGAAAGAGAGAACGCGAGAGAGGAAGAGAAAGAACGAGAAAGAGAAGGGGAGGGAGAGAGAGAGGGAGGGTTAGAGAGAGACGGGGAGGGGGGGAGAGAGAAGGAGAAAGAGAGACCGAGAGGGAAAGCGAGAGATTTCTTCTCCCTGGCCGTGCAGGTGAGGGGAGCTTTGTGATCTAAAGGTTCCGGCGGGAGCGCGTGCTTGCAGCTGCTGGCCCGTCACAGCGACAGATGTCCTCGCTTGCCGCCACTAGCCCGGCTTAGAGGCGGCCTTTTCGGGATGGGGAGCTGCTCCTTCCAGAACCGGGAGCTGCTGTCGGCCACGCTTCCCGCCCGAAGCACCTTCGCGCTTACCCGGGTGCGCGGACCTCTCGGAGCACCGAGGGGGTGGGTGGGGCTCCTGCAGACGATTTCCAGCGCAAACCAGGAAGAGCCGAGCGAAACGCTTGAATGTAAACACGGGAGGGGAGGGAGACTTTCTCTTTATGAGATAGGGGATTCAGGGGTCGCTAGTAATCCCAGCCCGCAGGATGCGAAGTCGGCAACTACCCTTTTTTAAAAAATGGGGCAGGGGCAGGGGGATCCTGAGTGTTAAGACTTTGGGGCAAGTGGTGGGGCCCATTCAGTCGAGGAGCAAGGAGGGATCCTCAAGACAGCGAGGCAGGCTTCCTGGATTAAGAGAATCCCTGCTCGCGGTGACGTGAAAAGGGCTCCCTCCTCTTTGTAAAGTACAGAGTTCAGGATTGCGTCAGTGCCTCCCTGTAAAAAGGCGGGAGACCAGAAAGATCAGATAGACATTTCTTTTATACTAAAGCGCCAGGCTTGTCAGGTCTCCTCCAGTAAGCTCAGCACAGTTTGACATGAAGGGTTGGGGCATCTGTGCCTCAGAAGATGGCTGTTTGGGCTATCTTGGCCAGTCAAAAGGTGTCTCAACTTTATGGGCTCTCCTTCACCTGCTATGATATCTACAATGGAGAAGATACTGTGCTTCTTCCTGATGCCTTATATCAGGGCTCTCCAACCTTGCCAATTTTAAGACTTATGGATTTCAACTCCCAGAGTTTCTCAGCCATCCCCAATGCAAAGACACTCCTGCAACCACTTGGAAATGACACAGCTATGCATCCCCACCTGCACCCTTAAATCAACCCATGACTGAGACATTCTGGCACCAATGATGAACTGTTTATCTTCTCCCAGAGTGAATTCCAATAGGCAGTCATCATATGGTGTGCCGATGTGCATTGAGCCTTATCCAAGGATTACACCATCTACATAGCAATGTTTAGGACCTGCAATTTATTTATTTATTAATTAATTAATTAATTAATTTTTTATACCGCCCCCTCTCCCGCAATGGGACTCGGGGCGGTGTACAGCCAAGATAAAACCACACAATAAATAGAATTTAAAATAGATTTAAAAGAATTAAATTAGTGGATGAAAGAACACAATAAAACAAGGTAAAAAAGTTAAAATTACCAAAAAAATTAAAAATTTAAAACCCTAGTAATTGATACTAAGCCAGATCGGCCTGTTGGAAGAAGTGGGTCTTTAGTGCGCGCTGGAAGGTCTGCAGGTCAGTAATGGCTCGCATCTCCGGGGATAATTCATTCCAGAGGGAGGGTGCCCCCACAGAGAAGGCCCGTACCCTCGGGGCCGCCAGCTGGCATCACCTAGCTGATGGCACCCCAAGGAGGCCCACCCTGTGGGAGTGCACTGGCCAGTGGGAGGCCGACTGGTGGCAGCAGGCGGTCCCATAAGTACCCGGGTCCCAAGCCATGAAGCGCTTTAAAGATGACTACCAACATCTTGAATCGCACCCGGAAGGCCACTGGAAGCCAGTGCAGCTCGCGCAGGAGCGGTGTAACACGGGAGCTCCGAAGAGCCCCCAAAATAACCTGCGCAGCTGCACTCTGCACCAGCTGAAGCCTCTGGATGCTCTTCAAGGGGAGCCCCATGTAGAGAGCATTGCAGTAGTCTAGGCGGGAGATGACAAGGGCAGAAGTGACTGTGCGAAGAGCACCCCGATCCAGAAAGGGGCGCAACTGTTAGATCCGCCTGAACCTGACAAAAGGCCCCCCTGGCGACAGCCGCATTGTGACCTTCTAATGACAGCCGTACATCCAGGAGGACACCCAGATTGCACGCCCTCTCTGTGGGGGTCAAGATCTCTCCCCCCACAGCCAGCGATGGAATGAGCTGGCTGTATCTGGGGGCAGGAAACCACAGCCACTCGGTTTTGGTCGGGTTGAGACGAAGCCTGTTAAGGCCCATCCAACTCCGCACGGCTTCCAGGCATCGGGTAATCATTTCAACAGCTTCGTTGGGGTGGCCTGATGTAGAGATGTATAGCTGAGTGTCATCAGCATACTGATGGAATTCTACCCCAAAACCACAGATGATCTTGCCCAGCGGCTTCACATAAATGTTGAACAGCAGGAGCGAGAGCACCGACCCCTGAGGCACCCCACAAAACAAGGGCCTTGGGGTCGACCTCTGCCCCCCTGCCAACACAAATTGCGAGCGGTCGGAGAGGAAGGAGGAGAACCACTGTAACACGGTGCCTCCCATTCCTAACCCCCCCCAATCGCCGCAATAAGATACTGTGGTTGACAGTATCAAAAAGCTGCTGAGAGATCTAACAGGATCAGGACAGAGGAACAACCCCTGTCCCAGGCCTTCCAGAGATCATCCACCAATGAAACCAATGCCGTCTCCGTGCTATGCCCGGGCCTGAAACCCGATTGGAGAGGGTCTAGATATACCGCTTCATCCAGGTACTGAGGGAGCTGTCGTGCCACCACACTCTCAACAACCTTCGCCACAAAGCAAAGGTTGGAGACCGGACGATAATTCGACAATAATGTTGGATCCAGGGACGGTTTCTTGAGGAGGGCCCTCACCACTGCCTCTTTCAAGGTGGCGGGTAAAACCCCCTCTCTCAAGGAAGCGTTAATCATCCCCTGGAACCAACCTCGTGTCACCTCCCGAGTGGCCAAAATCAGCCAGGAGGGACACGGATCCAATAAACGTGGTGGCATTAAGCCCGCTCAGTATCCTGTCCACGTCTTGGTTGTGAAGCTGAACTTGGGGACCTGTCCCTTCCCATGGTCACTGACCAATCTGCTCGTTTTGGAAGTTGCCTGTGTGAGGATTGGATTGAGGAATCATTTCCACAACCCTTCTCCTCCCCTCCACTCTCCTCTCCCTTCCTTTTTTGCTTCCCTGCTTCCTTGCTTCCTTTTTATAGTTAAGTCACACCATAGAAAACCACACATTTCTCCTTTATTTCTTCAGTGCTGGCTACTGATACTTCACTGCTGTTCTGTAATTTCCACATTCGTTGTTTGCAAGTTACTTATGTCAATCTCCTGTGGTTCCATCAACTGGATGATTGCACAGTCCCCAGGCCTACTGCATCTGGCGACCAGTGGACAAGCTGAGTGGCCAGAGGTAATTCTTTGGGAATATCTCTGCTGCTCATGCTTTGTTCCACCGTTTTGATCTGCAGTCGTGCCACTGTATGGGGCACCCCATACAGAGGAGGAATAGTTAAGGAAATCTAGCCATTGCCATGGCTAATAAGAGAATATGGAGAGAACTGGATTATGGAAATGTTGCTAAACAGTCATTTCCTTGAGGAACTTTTGAGAATTGCAACACTGGTCATTGTTTCCTTTTTCTGATATGCAGTTATTTCCTTCAATTTCCCATTCCATTCGAAATAATTTTCTCCACTGCCTCTTCCAATCCATTTGCCTGTCATTTGCCACTGCAGTTCTGTACTTGTTCCAGAAGCAAGCTTCATGACAACAGCTATGGTTCATTGGATCATTCTAGAGGAAGGAGAAACCTTTACTCTCTCTCTCTCTCTGAACTCTGGGGCAAAACCAAAGTTCAGTAAGAACTCCAATTTAGATACTTCAGTCATTTTGAATGCATAGTAGCAGAGCTACAAAGCCAGGAAATTACCAACCTTTGCAGTGCAACAAAAATGAAGGCACTTCTAATATAGGAATATAGGAAAAGGGTGGGTTACAAATGAAACAAAATGTTAAAAAGTTATGATATTTATGTCATTACTTATCAAGCACATCTAAATTATATTAAAGTAACCAAAGTTATTCTAAATTATATTAAACAATCCCCAAAGCATGTCACAACATTTGAGCATCCCTAACATTTGGAAATTGAAAGTTGAAAAATACGACACAGCCCTAGGGTCCAGGCATAATCATGCAAAAAGCCTTTTTTAATCATAAACTGTATCACATATGTCATGGCAATACTAACATGGCTTTAAAAAGGATGGTTTGCAGCATCCAACAGCTCCCGGTTTCCCATTACTCATTCTGCCTCCTAGTGCCAAGAAACTGGCAACATTTTTACTGCTGTATAAGGATTTGGAATTGGAAACCGTAACAATTGAAGACCTCCTCCTTGGGCCATTCAAAGGAATGCAGCATTGATCTGGGTGGAGGTTGGGGGAGAAACTGACAAAACTTGCATGACCTGTTCCATTTCCCAGACACCAGCATCCATATCAGTGCTTCCATGAAAGCAATATTTAGCTATTGATGGCCAATTCAGAATTTCCACTGTCAGTCCCCGGAGTTAGATCAGACTAAGTATCCAATGCCATGTAGGTCAGTATAACTTTTATTGCAAAACTATAGTACTGTTATATGCAGCCCAGAATCTCTTCTCATGAGATGGGTAGTTATATAATTTGGTAAATAAATAAATAGTAACAGAATCTTGCAGGAACCCCTCTCTTTCCTGTTATCTTCATGAGAACTGGGGGAAAAGGGCAAGGTCTTGTCTGACATGTTTACTTAGGTTACATTCCCTGCCCCAGACTCAGTCCTCTTTTATCTGATCGCTGCTATGGTAGTAGCTCTTGCTTCAGTCCTTCAAAGCCATTCCCTCTACCCTTTACACTTCCTAAGCTGAACCAGGATTATAGGAGATGTGCCCATCATAGATTGGAAGGTGAGTACAATATTCCTTCATTCAGTGGAATGTATCAGGATGGCAGAAGGTTGTCTCTTCACTCTTATTTTTCACCATTAGGATTGGAGCTGCAAGAATGCACTGCACTGTGCAGCCAGAGGAGGCACCAACACAACCATCTTAGCCCTTATTACTCTGATGATGATGATAATTGATGATTAGCACATTGTGATGTTATAGTAGCCAGGAGACCACAATGCAAGTGCAGAGTACTAGTTTAGCTTGTCAAGGTACCAGCCCTGTATGCTTGCAGGCTTCCCAAGGTGTGCTACAGGAAGACAAGCTGGCTTCATACCAGAGAGAAAGATGAGCGGCTCTTCCTGAAGTGTCACCCAAGCATCGCCCCCTTCCCTCTTCCCAGAGATGCCTCACAAACAGGCAGTGCAACCAGGAAGGCTCAGAGCCGTCAGGAATCTGACTGCCTGCAAAGAGCAACAGCTCGTCTCCCCACCAAAGTGGTACCCATCTATCTACTTGTATAGAATAGGCTTTTGAGCTGTTACGTGGACAGAAGCTGAGGTGACTGACAGGAGCTCATCCTGATACTCAGTGCTAGGACTCGAAAAGCCAGAGCAAAGACTCTTTCCAGTGTCATTAAGCCAGGGTCACCCCGCCTCTATGTAATATGTACTAAATGGACCATTAGTTTGTTCGCTGTTTGTTGTCCTCATTTTGTATGCTACTTCAGTCACCAAAGTAAATCTGACAGATAACACATTAGGATTGGCTTAGTTTTGTATTTATTTTGGTCATTAACTAGTACAATACATAAATACCGTACAACATTTAAAAGATTGTAGAATACCATTCCTATGTAGAATCAATATGGATAGTGTATAGCATGTAAAGTTAGTTTAAAATCTATACAAAACAAAGCTAAACAAAAAGTGCTAAGAGAATGAAGGTGTGCTAATTTAAGAAAAGTAAAGATACATTATTTTTAGCTATGTAACTATGTAGACCTACTGCTACCCTATCTTATTTATTATCTTTTTGCCTTTGGATAGCTTCTGGGCATAATCTTGTCACCTGAGCTGTAGCATCAAGAGGGCATTTTCAGGAGAAAATGGAGATAGAATGTTATGGGTTCCTCCCCACAATGAATGAAATAATCCTCTTAGCCTCAGGCTTGCTCATAAAATAAAGCAGCTTAGAAGAATGTGGGCCATAGATTCTGTTTCTATTTCTCCCTAAAGGCAGACTCCTTCAGAATAATGGCTCTTGTGGCATTTGCCCTCTGTTACTGCAAAAGGAAATGAATTACTGCAGGCCTTAAACATCTGTGTTTATGAAAGGTAAAATATATAGGATCAAAAACAATAAAAGAATAACAAGGAGAATAAATAACCATCCAAAACAAGGCCTAATGGCAGAGGGACGTTTTTTTTAAAGCTTTATGAAAACTATATACACCTGAGAGAGGAAATCTGTCTCATAGGACCACCACAATTATAGAGGAAGTCCATTTTCCTGGGCACAGAAGATGACATTATTTTAAGCTGGGGTTTGGACTTCAGCTATGGCAACTGGCAAGGGAAAAGGGCAAACTTTGGTTCTGCCTTTTCCCCATTTTCCATTCATCCCCTCTCTTGTGGTTCTGTCAACTGGCTTTCCAAGAATATTGCAACACCTGCTTGCTCGCCTGCTCACCTGGCCCCTACAGCAAGTTGTCTCTGCTGCACTGCTGTGTCAAATTGTCCTGTGGCGAGATGCCACCAGTGAGTTGGTGCCGGTGAGCTGGAGGTAGCTAGTTGGCTGTGGCAAGTTGCCCGTGGTGAGTTGTTCCATTCCATTGCAATATAGCCTGACACTTCTCACTTTCTTTTCCAAGCAAGAGATCTGCTATTCATGCCCCCAATTTCCTAGCTAGTACTGCAATGACACCACCCACTAATTAATTGCCTTTTGCAATGGTTGGATCACAGACCTGCTATGAGAGTTTGTGGCTGAGCATGTAGAATGACATATAGTTAATTCTGCAGCTGCTGAACAAGTCAGACAGCAGGGTGGGCCAAAGGAAGGACATACTGTATGTGACCACAGAACTTCTGCAAGAAATGTTCCTCAGGGACGTATCTGGATCTGAGCAAGCATCATTACTTTCACACAATGTAGGACTGCTCAGGTCTAACAATATTAGTGTTATACTCTCACAGATATTTACACTACATGGACTCACCATTACAGGACAGGTTGTCATCATCAACTCCTCTCAGTTCACTATCACTTGATCTCTACTTGAAGCAGCTGGAAAGATTCAGAAACATAAGCATGTCCTAACTGCTTCCAGGGACCACCCCAGATCTACAGTCCATTTTACTTACAAACAAATTCTGGATAGGTGTATTTGCTTATCTCAGCCATGGTTAGGAGTAGTGTATCTTTACTGTTGCTTTCATGCCTACCATAACTTGGGATGTAGCTAACTATATCAATGCAGATTTTATTCCCCAAAACAACTGTTTCCTTCCCTGAACTCCTGAAAATGTCTTAATTGACAATAAAAGAGTTTGCCATCTCGCTGAACCCATTCCCTGCTTCTTCCTTATATCTCCTGTCTTATGGCCACAGTGGCATGTTAACAATGTTGCATCAAGGCAACGCAACCTTCTTTTGAATAAACAGATGTTTGTTCAAATGCAATGTTGTCTCCATCTGACTTTATATTTGCCACAGCAGAACACTAGGCGGGTTCTGGGCTCCATTTTACTATAGCATGCAAACTCTCTTTACATGTGAGGTCTTGCTTTGTTTTCCATGTACCTGCCTATATTTTTGTGTCATCCTATAGCTGCTTAAAATGAATGAAGCTCACGCTTTCATTCAAATCAGTGGCTGGCGTCCTTCCTGGCTAGGTATAGTTTAGCCATGGTACCATGAGGGTGTAGACTCCAGCATGAAATGTTGTAAAAAGTGACATTTCCCCCTTTTGACCTCTATACCTCCATTCCAGGGCCCATATATAACTTGCACCATATCAGTCTGCCCTACAGTAGAGCCCTCTTCATGCATTCTTGGTATACTTCCCTTGGATAAAGAAATCACTTGTTGCTGGCAGTAAAACATAAACATATCACTTTCTGCATGCCAATACAGTGCAGACTGCCCCAAAGGAACAAAAGCCTTTTGCAGGGCATCACTGCAAACATACTCTCCAAATTATATATGGGTGCTGCCACATATGCAGAATATTGCTTTATATTTTTGTTCTTTGTATTCTAAGTCTTGACTGCAATACGCCAAGTGGTGAATCCTGTTTTCTGAGCTTTGCAAGCATGTAGAAAGCATAAATGGGGAAAACCCATCCATTTATTATGTAAGTTCCTCAACTGTCCCCATGCTTCTGGAGGCCATGTGGAGTGTGCCAGCTGTAATTCCTAATAGTTGTACTGGCATGCTTCAGTGATTCCACTGAGCGGTGCTTTGAATACTTCCCTAGGTAATGAGGATATACCTCTGTCCCTCACACTCAGCTTGATTAATCTTCATGAGAACTAGTTGAGCAGCTGCTGGGAAATAAAACCAACCCTACGATCCAATAGTATGACAGCATGCAATTTGCCCCTTGGATCTAAACCTGTTCTTCTAGATGCTTGCAGAATCAACCTAGTATTTCTAAATGGAGTCAACGCTTGGATTGTTGACACATTTGACTTTTAGCTGGTGGCAATCTATTTCTTGGTAAAAATAATAGCACTCTCATAGAGGAAGATGCTGCCTGGAACAGCATGAACTCCCTATCAATGAGAGTCTTAGCCATGTGCTATATCAATGCCATGAGTAGTTGTGGTGTTTACTGCATAATGTAGAAGAGCCTGAAAACCAACGAGGATGTTTATTTAATACCATAAATTAGACTGCCATTCTCCTGATGGTAGGTGATAACATTCACTGTGAACACGTGCTCCTTGTTGATATATCAAACTCCCTGTACCAAACCGGTGTTCCACTAGCATGTCCTAAGATCATCAGGCAAATTGGGAACAGATAAGAGAACTTTAAATAGGCCATTTGCCACCATGACTGTAACGCTGAATGCAGAGATCAAAATGTTTTCTGGAATTAATGGTGGAAGAAGAAACAGATTAAAAAGCTACAGCTGCAGCAAATGCAGCATAATAGTTCTAGGGCCTTTCACAGTGTCATCTATGACTGCAAACTGAAGTGTTTTAATTCACATTGGAAGCAGGCAGATGCTCACTAGCCAGCATGAAGCCATGCCCTGGAAGCAGTGGGATATCCTACGTGGACCTGGGTGCTGATTTAAGATAGAACTAATAGTATAGACTGATTTCTGTTGGGTTGCCAGTTTCTGCATGACATACGCCATCCTGTTTCAGGAAAGCAATCCTCCAAGAAATGAGTAGAAGTGACAATCTGATAGTTGATCAACTAATTTGACTTGGGAAAGACAAGTAGTGGTCACGGAGATTAGTTTGATGATTGAAAATGCTAGTCTACCTAAATTGAATTTGATAGATTCCTTCCTTCTTAACACTGCAAATTTCCATGACCTGTCATCCATGGATGTTGCCTACTGTGATCCCATTGTTGCTTGTACATTGTGGGCTCACATTTAGCACCAGTGGCAAACTGAAATATTCCTGGGTTGTATCGTTTCCTTTGTTGTATAAAAGGTCTAGATAGGAGAACTACATATTTCGAGGAGGCCTTGTTTTCTTACAATCCCCTGCCTGCTTACTGTATGACTTCTGAGATTCATATAGTACAGGGCTGTCAAACTCCCAGCCAGATGTGTCATGTGCTGGCAACGCCCATGTCCGGTTTAGCAAAGGGGAAAAAAGTCCCAATATATCACATGATGCCGCCATGAGTTTGACACCCCTGATATAGTACATCCCAGCAAGCCACCATCAGTTATATAGAAGGCTGCAATGCTACACATTTCACCCATGTCTTAGACCTACCAATTCATCTGCTACACTGTTGGTGTGCCTACAAGCAATCCCTTGATTTGTTCCAGTTTTTAAAGAGTACTTGGGCAGCGCAATGCAGGAGCTGTAAACACTTCTAATTTTACTCTGCTTCTACATTTCAGATTGTGGAGGCTTTCAGTGAGATGGATTTTTTTTCATTGCATAAACATGGTCAAGGCTGCCACTTTTTGATTATTATACCCTGAAAACAGCAGGAACATATATAAACATATAAGCTTATATAAGTATATAAGCTTGGAAGGTTCAACCTCTAGTCCTGTGACTGACCCAGCCTGGATCCTGCAACAAATAAACAGTGCAGGCTTGTACTACATGCTCCTGTAAGATATGGTTAACCATAGTAGACCATTAATCATAATGTGGTCAGTTATACATAAAGCATTCCTTTTCAGGAATTTTAGGCTTTGGAGCATTTTGCGATAGGTAACCTCTGAGACTGATTGCATTCTTTCCATTATTCTAAGATACAGTGCATACCTCCATCAGATGCTGGTTCATGAAAGCCTTCACAAAGTCATTCAGACCAAGGGAGACAACTTGCGACCCTGTCAGCCATTGCTAGAAGTGGCACTTGATGGAACAGACGTTTGGATAGCTCAATGACACTGCCTCAGTATTGTGGTTTGCATCATCCTATAGGGGGCATGATGGCTGAGCAGTTCAAGACACTGAGCTTGTCAGCTGGAAAGCTGACATCTCAGGTTCAAAACCCAAGTGCTGCGTGTTGAGGTGAGCACCCATTACTTGCCCCAGCTCCTGCCAACCCAGCTGCTCGAAAGCCTACAAATGCAAGTAGATAAATAGGTACCACTTCGGTGAAAAGTAATAGTGTTCCGTGCGCCTCAGCCTACATGACTAAAGAAGTGTCTTTGGACAATGCTGGCTCCCTTGGCTTAAGAAATAGAGATGAGTACTGTCCCTAGAGTCAGACACGACTGGACAAAGGAAATCTTTATCTTTTCCTTTGTGCCTTCTCATCCCTTTTATCAAAGAGTCACCAATACAAACAATATTGCCAGTGCAAGCAATGCCATCTGATAAAAACAAAACCTAATGGAGCTAATGTGGTAAGTTCCTAATGTAAACAGTATTTCTTTTCTAAATCAGAGCCCTGGTGATGCAATAGTTAAAGAGCAGCCTTGCAGCTATACTCCCTCCATAGCCTAGAGTATGATCCTGATGTGGCTCAGAGTTTACTCAGCCTTCCATCCTTTCTGAGGTCGGTAAAATGAAGTCCCAGATTGTTGCAGACAACGTTCAAATAATGTTTCTACCTTGTAAACAATCCAGAGAGTGCTGTAAAGCACTATCGGGTGGCATATAAGCTGTTGTTGCTATTGTTATTCTTTGGGATAACAGTCAAATTATGGGCACTCCTCTGCTGGTGTTATTACAACAGTAGGAGACAAAAGCCTAACAAGTTATATAATGCCTCAGTGTCAGAACCTTGGTCCAAATTTTAGAGGGTGGGATGGAAGAAGGAGGAGAATCGGAAGGAGAAAGTGGCGCTGGTTTTCAACAGCTATCTTTATTTAGTACATCTGGTATGCAAGAGTCATTTCCTCTTTCTATCCTTCCTGTTAATTGCAAAACTGCATGTTGCTATTTTAACATCTTGAAAAAGAGCCCCATCTGGTCCTTGTTCTTCGATAGCAAATGCCTTGGATCCAGAGGAAACCTTCAAAGGAATAGTTTCTTTTGCTGTTGTTTATCAAAAAGAGCACTTTACAATATCAAACTGTGCCAGAATAAAAAAAACTCACATCTGGAATTGGTGATGGGCATATGTAAGTTCTTTCCCAATAACATAGTGCTAGGCAGAGTTAGTTCCCTGTGATTTTCCCTGCTAATTCTAATGAATATTTGCCTTGGACATTATTTCATTTTTGAAAAGAAAATTGTGGAGTAAAACTCATGGTGGAAGTGGCTGTTCTTGCACTGCTGTGGTTAAAAAGTGAAAAGGGATATGTTGTCTTTAACAGGTCCATCATTCCAGTGACAATAAGTCCTGGGGTGGTGGTGTGTGCATTAAATATCCAAAAAGGCAGAAGTTGACTTGGTCAGTAGCAGATTTTTTTTTTCTACTCAGAGGAAATCCAGAGCTTTGAAAATTTGTAGAATACTTTTTCTTTTCCTGTCAGAATTAGAACACATTTTCCTAATAGGCTATTTCAAAAGCCTAGTCAAGCCAAATTCTAAAACAGAACAAGGATCGATAATGATTACCTGGTTGAAATGATCAGTGTCCTTAAGAACTAAAGCTTTCCTCAAGTCAAGATCAGGCTCCTCATATCTTCCATCTACTTTTTGTGACAACAGAACGGATGTGTGGTACCATTTCTTTTCCCATTTTTTTAAAAGTTCCCAAGCTATCCTACGATCCTGATTTTTTTTTCTTTTTTGCTCTCTCCCACCTAATATTAATTAGCTTTGTCCGTTTTGAGCTTTTTACAAGATGGGTCAAAGTTGCCATTTGTCAATAAAATAGATTCATGTACAGTGGGAGAAGATGCTGATAATCCTGGCTAGAAGACTAAATCTTCATTTGTGTCTTTCCAGTATTTCCTCTCCCCCCAACAGCACATGTTGATTAATAGTTTTATTGTATCTTTGCAAATACCCAAAGCCATTTAAGGAACAAGACATATATAAAATTTCCAAATAAAATTCAGTTGAAAAAATAACACAGTGTCAAAATGGTCCTTAGATGTCTTCAATAATTTTCCCTGGAGCTTATTGAACCTGTAGGAAATCCTACATGTAGGATATACCAAACAAAACAAAACCCTCCAAACCCTTTATTTGAATTTATAGCCATCTAAATGAAAGGAAAAGCAGTTCTTATTTATGTATGAATAAGACATTGCATCACTAATGATTAACATCTATATCAATTCTTTATTTGCCTATCTGAACAGTTAGCTCATGTGTTTAAAATCCAAACTACTATATGCTGATGATATGATTCCATGTTTCAGACTTACCCTAGGATCACGCCCCAAGTTACATTAAGAATAAAAAATTAAAGAGTAACTATGCAAATACAGAACTCTTGGTATTTACTTAAATGCCTTTGAGCCTCACAGTGTCAGCTAAATGGCCACAAAATCAAACAAGGCAAGGCCGCTAAATACCTTGTAACTGCTTTTCAAATCTCTGGCAAGAGAAATGCTCATCTGGACTAACTCAGAATGCTCAAATAACAGAACTCTCTCTTCATCCAAGAGTCCTTATTTATCTTTCTTGCCTTAAAGCTAATCTCTGACAAAGTGAGCTCCTGTTTAATGCGCAGCTAAGGTTTTAAAAGAGTCACTCCCAATAGGAAATAGTGCATCTCCATTTGTACAAAACAATCTTTCAGGTTCCTTGTTGCCCTTCCAAAATAGCCCTCCGGTGTGAATCTGATATGCTTAAGAATGAAATGCAGTATCTCCTTAACTTTTATATTATGGGATTTGGAAGGATTTGGGCACTCTAGGTTTCTTCGATTGAACAATGCCATGTCTCAGGACCCTGGAAGCAGTCCTTCTCTGTAGCAGCATGTGCCTTTTGGAAAGAGGTCCCAAGATCCAGAAACTCCCCACCTTGATAGTCTTTTGAAGGACCTTGAAGACCTGGATCTTCACCAAGTAAGGGTGAATAAATCTTGAACCCAAGGCTGTTGTTGTTTTTAATTCCCTTGTGGTTTTCCCCATGTTTTTTCTTAACCTTGCTCTTCATTTTTAATCTACTTATACTTTTTGTGTTGGCTTTTAATATTGTTTACCTGCAACTATCCAGAGCTGTTGGGAGTTGGGCAACATGTATATCAACCAACTGTCAATGACTGTGTTAAATATGCATAGTTGCTACGTTTACATGAGTTACATCATATGCATACATGCATATGACATCAGACTCCACTTATTGGTTCAGCTGCTGGTGGGAAGATTGGGTCTGAAGATTGGCTGAAGTGTTGGACAGCGCTGGCTATAAAAAGCCAGCGCTGGCCCTGTTTGTTTGCTTTTGATTCTGGTTTGTAAATAAAGAATTTCTCGCACTCCTGAGTCCTACTCCTTCCTCATCCACGCCCATTTAACAGCCTGTATCAATCAAAGTGGGAAATTACAATAAGAGATAAAGATAAAAGATGACAAGGATAATTATTGTTATTATTATTATTTATTAAACTTCTATACCGCCCCCTCTCCCAAATTCGGACTCGGGGCGGTGTACAGGCTAAATAGAAACAATACAATCAGATAGAAAATTTAAAATAGATTTAAAAAGATATTAAATTAGTGGCTGAGGTTAAAATTATGGTAAAATAAAAAGGGTAAAAAGTTAAAAGAAAACTTAAAAACCCTCCAATGATAATAGGCCAGACCGGCCTGTTGGAAAAGGTGGGTCTTCAGTGTGCGCCGGAAGGTTCGCAGGTCAGTGATGTCTCGCATCTCCGGGAGTAATTCATTCCAGAGGGAGGATGCTCCTGCAGAGAAGGCCTGCACCCTTGGAGCTGCCAGCCGGCATCACCTAGCTGACGGCACCCCAAGGAGGCCCACCCTGTGGGAGCACACTGGCCGGCGAGAGGCGGATGGTGGCAGCAGGCGGTCCCATAAGTACCCGGGTCCCAAGCCATGGAGCACTTTAAAGGTGACCACCAACACCTTGAATCGCACCGGAAGGCCACCAGAAGTCAATGCAGCTCGTGCAGAAGCAGTGTAACATGGGAGCTCCGAGAAGCCCCCAGAATCACCCGCGTGGCCACACTCTGCACCAGCTGAAGCCTCTGGATGCTCTTCAAGGGGAGCCCCATGCAGAGAGCATTGCAGTAGTCTAGGTGGGAGATGACGAGGGCAGAAGTGACTGTGCGAAGTGCGTCCCGATCCAGAAAGGGCCGCAACTGGTAGATTCGACGGATCTGACAAAAAGCCTCCACTGGCGACGGCCACTATATGATCTTCTAATGACAGCCGTACATCCAGGAGGACACCCAGATTGGGTGCCCTCTCCGTGGAGGCCAGAATTTCTCCCCCCACGGCCAGCGATGGAGTAAGCTGGCTGTATCTGGGTGCAGGAAACCACAGCCACTCGGTTTTGGTTGTGTTGAGTCGAAGCCTGTTAAGACCCATCCAGTTCCACACAGCTTCCAGGGACCGGGTCATCACTTCAATGGCTTCATTGGGGTGGCCTGGGGTAGAAATGTATAACTGAGTATCATCAGCATACTGATGGAACTCTACCCCAAAACCATGGATGATCTCACCCAGCAGCTTCATATAAATGTTGAACAGCAGGGGCAAGAGCACGGACCCCTGAGGTACCCCACAAAACAAGGACCTCAGGGCCGACCTCTGCCCCCACCGTCAACACAAATTACAAGCGGTCGGAGAGGAAGGAGGAGAACCACCGTAACACGGTGCCTCCCACTCCCAATCCCTCCAACCACCGCAATAAGATACTATGGTCGACAGTATCAAAAGCCGCTGAGAGATCTAACAGGACCAAGACAGAGGAACAACCCCTGTCCCGGGCCCTCCAGAGATCATCCACCAACACGACCAACACCGTCTCCGTGCTGTGCCCAGGCCTGAAAACCGATTGGAGCAGATCTAGATAGAGAGCTTCATCCAGGTGCCAAGGGAGCTGTCGTGCCACCACACTCTCAACCACCTTCGCCACAAAGCGAAGGTGGAGACCGACGATAATTCGATAATAATGTTGGATCCAGGGTCGGTTTCTTGAGGAGGGGCCTCACCACTGCCTCTTTCAAGGTGGTGGGTAAAAACCCCTCACTCAAGGAAGCGTTAATAATACACTGGAACCAACCTCGTGTCACTTCCCGGGTGGCCAAAACCAACCATGAGGGACACAGTAAACATGCGGTGGCATTAAGCCCACCCAGCATTCTGTCCATCTTTCCTCTAGGGTCACAGGATCAAACTCACCCCAAATGACCTCCCCAAAATCTGCCTCCGCCCTCCCACCCAGAGTAGCCCAGTCAGAGTCCAGCCCGTCCCGGATCTGAGCGATTTTGTCCTGCAGATATCTGGAATAATCCTCAGCCCGTCCCTGCAAGGGATCCTCCCGCACTCCCACATCCAAAAGGGAGTGGGTCACCCTAAAAAGGGTGGCCGGGCAATTTTCTGCAGATGCAATAAGGGCAGAAAAGTAATATCACTTTGCCGCCCTTATCGCCACTAGATAGGTCCTAATGTGGGACCGCAATAGTGTTCGGTTAGATCCGGAGCGGCTGGTCCTCCAACCACTCTCTAGGCATCTCTTCCGGTGCTTCATCTCCCTCATCTCCAATGAACCAAGGAACTAATTGGGATCAGCACCGGGTCAGAGGCCGCAAGGGCATGACCCAGTCAAGGGCCTCAGCCGCCACCCTATCCCAGGTGGCCACCAAGTCCCCAACCGAGTCATGTGTGCAAGTCTCGGGAAATGGCCCAAGCTCCATCAGGAACCTATCTGGGTCCATCAGGCGCCTGGGGCAGAACCATTTTATCGGTCCCGCCTCTCCGCGATGAGGGAGTGCAGAATGGAAGTCCAGCCTGAGGAGCGAATGATCCGAAATGACAGCGGCTCTATAAAAACATCCCCTATATCTAGGTCATCCTGCTACTGACCAGAGACAAAAACCAGATCCAAGATGTGGCTCCCAGTGTGTGTGGTGTCCCAAATTAATTAGGTCAGGCCCAAGGCTGTCATGGAAGCCATGAACTCCTGAGCAATCCCCGAGGTCCCGCCAGCAGAGGGTAGGTTGAAATCCCCCATGACCATAAGCCTGGGGGTCTCAACTGCCAAGTCGGCTATAACCTCAAGGAGCTCAGGCAGGACCGATGTCACATAGCAGGGAGCCAGGTATGTGATCAATAGGCCCATCTGAACCCCGGAACCACACTTCACAAAGAGGGATTCACATCCGGTCGTCTGAGGAACAGTGGATTCCCTAGGACACAGATCTTCCTTAATAACTACTGCAACCCCCCCACCCCTCCCCTGAGCCCTCAGCCAATAGAAAATCCGAAACCCGGGTGGGCACACTAGGGGAACACCCCGCTCTTGGCCCAACCAGGTATCGGTAATACCCGCCAGGTCCACTACCCCCTCCCAAATCAGATTGTAAATGAGGGGGGCTTTATTTACTATGGATCTGGCATTACATAACATCAACCGAAGGCCCACGGGCCCAATGATTTGGACAGCCTGGGGAATGGGAAATAACTAGGGGGTCGGAGCATACCACCGCCCACAAACAACAGGGGCGCGCTCCCAATACATGATATGGCCCCCTATAACCACCAAATCTGCCTCTCCCGCTCACCGTGCAAATAGACCTTGTCCGTTCCTCCCGGAGATAACCATCATCCTTGATCCGAACCCCCCTGGCCCCAAAACCTCCCAGCCGCGCTCGACCCCCGGCCTGGCTCCCATCTCAGGCGGGTTGTCCCCCAAACCCAACCTGGTTGCCCTCCCTAACCCCAATAAAAATTTAAAAACAAATGAAAACAGATGGGTACCACTGCTAAAACGCCTCTTCTGGCCATAATGAAGTAAACCATCTCCCTCTCCCTTGTTGAAAGCCTGCGCGAAGAACCAGGTCTTTGTGGCCGAATCGGGCTAACTGGGCTGAACCGGTAGAATCCCATCCCTGTACTAAGTTCAATGCCAGATGGAAGAATTAATTTTTCATCAGTTTTATATTCTGTGAAGGACAGAATGCCATTATGAAATAAAATAAAGTCCTAAATCCTGAATGTGGCTGGCTGGAGGGAATGGGATACACTTCTCTATCAGCTTCTGCTGGTGGTGAGGAACACTGTTATTGCTTGAGTGGACTCTCCAAGTGAGACATTTTTCTCAAAGCAGAATGCCCAAATGCCAACCAGCAAAAATGGAGGCATTTTAGACAGGCCATTCTGGAACTGGTATTAGTGAATGCCAGCCCTTCTCCCCAGCCCATTGTTGTAAATATAGCTGGAGGGAGGGAAAAGGATGCACGAAGTCTTGTGATTTCTATCTCTGCAGATACTTAATTCTTACTTACATGATTCACCGGAACTGGGATGACAAATCGATCTGTTTCTTTGCTCCTCTCCAGGAGCAAAGTTTAATTCCAGTTTGTTAGTCCCTCCATAATCATAACTACAACATCAAACAAGAACTTATCCAACTTTTGATAGGCTAAAGAAATGTAGTCTATTGATGTTGTTTACAATTTTTGTAGGTTGTATTTCTTTAAAGCAACATACAAATAGCCCTCAACTTACAATCATTCATTAAAGACGCTTTGAAGTTCTGACAGCACTGAAAAAAGTGACTTACGACTGTCATTGCTCTTACAACCATTGTAGTATTCCCAGGATTAAAATTCAGGCAATTGGCAACCGATTCTTTTTTTTTTTTTTACAACAGTTGCAGTGTCCTGGGGTCACATGGTTACCATCTGTGACTTTCCCAGGAGGCTTCTAACAAGCAAGGTCAATGGGGAAAGCCATATTCATTTAACAACTGCATGATTCACTTAATGGCCATGCTATTTCATTTAACATCTGCAGCAGAAAAGGCTGCAACTCACTTAACAACTGCTTTGCTTAGCAATGGAAGTTTTGGCCCCAATTGTGGCCATAAGATGATAACTGCATGTATTTGTTTCCCTATTCTCTTTTATTTTAGTTTTAATAATAACCTCTGAATTAGATAAAGCTGGATTATAGTAACTTGGCCAAAGTGCGCTTTATGCCTGAGAGGGTATTATAAAATAGTTGAAGTGTGTTTCTTTATCCAACAGGCAATAATTCTAATAGTTTTAAGCTGTATTTAAATATATAAACAAAATATGAAATTTTCATAGAAATCATGAACTGGGAACATAATAATAATTGCCTATTTTCCTCTGGGACTTGCAACAAAACTGATTATATACTGAGTACATTGCAGAAAGATCAAGGAAAATCACAATGACTCACAATTGTTTATTAGATTTTCTCTTAAACTAATTTTGCTTATTATTGGGAAATAAAATAGCAGTAAAATACAAATCATCCATTTTTGAAAGACAGCTTTGAAAGTGGCTGACATATGGTTAGACAGATTATAAATAAATCTTCTTTCCCCATTTTTTAACCTAATAAATGCTATAAATCTAAGATACTAAAACTCTATCCGTATGTTTCATAAAAAAGAAATCCATGATTCCTCCCCTCCTCTTCCCAAATCCTGGTTAGCACAATCAGTTGAGACGGAGAATCACACTGACTCTCACTGTGTTTAGGTTTTTTGTTGTGAAATAAGCTTTTAGGATTATCTAGTCTTGCTTGAAAAAATGTTTTAGTGAACATTACCTGTGTCTTGTTTTCATCCTATGAAACAAAGGCAAAAATAAAATAGCTTGAAGTCACTCGGTGTGAAGAGATACCTTACTTATAAACCAGTGGTGGGATTCAAATATTGTTGGCACCGGTTCAGTGGGCGTGGCTTGGTGGGCACACTTTGTGCGCATGCACATACTTTGCATGCACGCATGTGCCAAATGTGCACTTTGCGCAGGCACAGAGGTGTTCTATCTCATCTCCTGCAAGCCTGCACTATCCCAGTCGCTTCAACAGTTGCTGCGCAGCGCTATTCTGTGCCGCGCGAAGCAGCCATGCTTCAATTTCAGCGTATAAAGGTGAGTATGGGAGCCCGGATGGGCAGGTGGGCCCAACAGTAGAGCCAGAAGAGTAGCGGAGAGAACTGGTTCGATCTCCACTGCTCATCGCTCCTACCGGCTCTCCAGAACCGGGCAGAATCGGTCGAATACCACCACCGTTGTAAACTGTAATCAAGGAAGGACTCACATATGTGAAACTTGCTATTGATTTTACTAAATATTCAGCATGTTTTCCCTGCAAACCTGAACCACAGGTATGCTCCAGAGCTCAGAAATATATTTTCTATGGAACTTAGTTTCCAATCCCACACTTTATTCAAGTGGTTTCCTTACAGAGTGGTGCCTGATGACACTTCTAGTGCCACAAGTGAATCTGGTGTTTGTTTTAAAAAAATAATTATTTGTTTTTTTAAAAAATAATTGTAATAATTATTACAAGAAAGAATTTGTCTAAACTTCAGATAAGTTGGAAGAAAAATCGAAGTGAAATATATCCTAGTTGAGAAAAACTGGAGTAGTTGATCCTAACCACATAAAGGGGATAGTCACATTCAGATACTTACAGGTATGCCTACTTCAGTCATTCTAATTAATGGATGAAAGACACAAGAAAGGAAATTTATCTATGTATTTGTGTGTTTATCATATTTAGAGACCATCCATTGAACAGAATGACTTGACATTGAAGTTGATACTGATTTATCCCAACTTACATATGGGAGTTCAAAGCGATATACTGCACATAGTTCTCCTTCTTCCTGTCCTTCCTCACCATTGCAATCCTATGACATGAGACAGGCTGAAGAAAAAATGTCTAGCTCAAAGCCACCCCAGTCAACTTCTGTGGCTGAAGGTAATTAGAACCTGGGTTTCTCAGTTTCTTCTCCCACCTCTTAACCATGAGATGGTGGTAATTTGTTTCATCATAATAAAAGAGACTATAGTTGATTGCAGGAAATTGAAGAGCTTCTGAAAATAAGTTTTGTGAGCAGCTAACCATCCAGAGAGTGAAAGGACAGTGAAAAACCAATTTCCCATGAAGCTAAAAGAAAAAAAAATATAGCATCATAACTGCAGATTTTACATGTATCTATTGATGGTGACAAGACAGCCCTTTGCAACATAGTTCTTTCAGTAGTTCTAAGAGCGTTCCACACCTATTTGCACTATCCAGGAGATCCTGAGGGCACAGATAAACCTCCAAGTGGCCTCAATGACTCTCAGAAAGAGTAGTAATCACCAGATGATGGCAAGGAATATAAATCTTTCTACCATTCAGTCAGAACTGAAGAAGCTTCTTGGTTGAGAAGTGAAACTTCTTCAAGGAAAAACAAAGTCCAGTTGCCTTTTGAAAAAGCACCTTTAGGACAACCACAACATGAATGACTGGGAATCTCCACATACAATGATGAAAAGAGTTTTATTCTTCTCATCTTTGACTACTATAGTTACCAGGTACATCCTTGGCAGCTTCAGAAATAAATGACAATATTTTTTTTAAAGAAAAGAAATCAAATGAGAAACTTCAATGTGTGTGAGTGTGTGTGTGTGTATGCACCTACATTTTGAGAGTATTTATTGAAAATAATCTTTTTAAATGAAATCTATAGCATTATGGATTCACTTTTGAACTACAATATTCACTGGTATTATTTTGCTTTAACAATAATATCTGAATTTAATGGACCTTGGAAACAATGGACACATTTTATTCATATTACACCCACTATTTAATGGAATGTAGGCCTTACTGGAAACTGTGTGTCAATGATGTAATTATGCAGATTATGCAAATTGACACAGAAGATATGTATGCAGGTTTAATGGTAATTTGGGTTTAAAGGACACTCTTTCCTCTTTGATTGGTCTGTTAAATCAAGGTTTTGTTCTGAAGTTTCTGCAAACTTTGAATTTATAAAGGAGTAAAATGATGAAACACACATATGATTCAAAGTCTTTGATCTTTGTTTCATCATTACATACACTCTTAATGCATGATAAAAAAATTGAAAAGGAAGATAAACGCATTCTTGTGGAACGGATTCTGTTTCCTCAATTGTTGTGGGAAATTGTTTTATGCTTTCCAAAGCTTTTAAAACTTTTTATCAGATATATAGTAGCTATTATTACATTATTTCCAGCCGAGGAAATGGGAAGGGAAAGCTTTGCTACAATGGCAGATGATCAGAAAGCACTTAACATAGCTAGCTTCATAATAGCTTGACTGTAATATCTTGTTAGCCATCACATAGAACAGCAACTTTCCTATGGATCTGATAAGAGTTTCTTTCTTCTTCTTTTTCAAATGTTGCTTCTCTTAAAGGAAAACAAACCATGAAATTAGACCAAGAACAGAGAAAGGAATCAAGAGTACGCAGGAAAGATTCAATGCATGAATGTATTTTCAAATAAATCTTTCTTTCCAATTTACAATCTCCCCTCCAAATGTCTCTCGCTAATATTTCTTCTTTGCAGCCCCATTTAGATAAAATTATTTCTCTATAGGACAAACGGCTTAATTAAAATCAATTATAATCTCAAGATGGATTAAGCAGGAAAAAAGTGCTTTTACAACCGCTGCGCACCCGCACGCAGCACTGCTCAGCTGTCCAGGGAGCAAGCTGATGACAACTCACACGCGCACGCACTTTGGTGGGAAGGTAATAGCGTTCCATTCGGCGTTTACTCATGCCGGTCACATAGCCACAGAGACGTCTTTGGACAGTGCCGACTCTTCGGCTTTGTAACGGAGATGAGCACCACCCTCTAGAGCTGGAAACGACTAGCATGAATGTGCAAGGGGAACCTTTACCTTTTAAGGAACACCTTCTAGTCCAATCCCTGCTCAAGTAGCAAATCTTATACCTTTCCTGACAAATGGCTGTCCAAGCTCTTCTTTGAAACTTCCCAGCACAACCTCTGGAGGCAAGTTGTTCCCCTAATTAATTGTTATCATTGTCAGGAATTCCCCTCCCCCCCAGTTCTAAATTGGATCTGTCCTTGATAAGTTTCCATCCATCACTTCTTATCTTGCTCTCAAGTGGTTTAGAGAACAGCTGACCCCCTCTTCTCTGTGATAGCCTCTCAAGTACTGAAAGACTGCTATTATGTCACTGGATGTGATCAACTTTACATCACTCATGTTGTGGAGGTCCTGTGGGGGCCAAGGCAGGACTTCCCTCAGAGCCTCCCTCACTTTCATTATAATCTCCTTCCTTCCTTCCTTCCTTCCCTCCTTTTTTTCTTCCCTCCTTCCTTTACTTCTTTTTCCTTCCCATCTTTTCTTAGTTTTCCTTTTTTGTTCTCTTCCCATTTTTCCTTCTTTTTCTTTTCTCTTTCTCCTTTCTTGTCCCTTCTTGAATGCTCAACAGATGAACAAGTAAAAGAAACAATGATAGCATATTGCCCCCAACAATCTGGGTCCTCATTTTACCCACCTTGGAAGGATGGAAGGCTGAATCAACCTTGAGCCTGGTGGGATTCGATCTGACAAATTGCAGTAGGAGTAGCTTGCAGTACTGCACTCTAACCACTGCACCACCGAGGCTTCTATATGTTAGGACTAGATAAAATAGCAAATGCAAAAGGGGAAACATTTCTCCTTTTGTTTTGTTTTTAGTTTGTTTTGCTAGTCCTCTGCCAGTGAAAACAGAGCCGGGGGTCGGGTGGGGGGGGCAGCTCTTGAGTTTGACACTTCTGGACTAGACATATCTAGTTCCTGCAACAGTTTATCTATGTTTCAGCCTCCAGCTCCCTAATCATCTCTGTTGCTTTTCTTTGTACTCTTTCTTTTTATGCTGGCTTCTGTCCTAAGAAGCCAACGGTCTCTTTTAATCACAGAACAGTTGGATCCATCAGCAGTCCACAAGATTGTTCCTCAGAAAGATGTATCTTAGGGCTGTCTTTGTATGTTTCTATAGTTAAACTCAAGGGAAGGAAAAAAGTGAAGGGGAGAATGTGTCTAGATTTCACAGACATTAGAATTCAGCAGACTCCCATTTTCCTAATTCAACTTTTTATAAAGTGTAAGGAATTGAAATGCAGCTTTTTATTCTTCACAAACCTTCATAGGATCAACAAGAGTTTCCTGTGTGTGAGAATGAAAGTATTAGCAATGATAGTCTCTATTATATCTTCCTCCAATCAGGTGGCCTTGCAGGATGTATCTATTTTATGTGGTATGTGCATGCCTGCTCCTAAAATTGATTTTCATGTTGAGTACAGCATTTGAGCAAAATGTTGCATAATTCATTATCCAACTAAGTGACTGCTAGAAACAGACAAGTGTGGATGTGGAATTCAAATTTATTAAGTTTGACATCTTTAAACAAATGAGGCATCGAAACCAAGAGTGTTTTTATTTATTTATTTTATTTTATTTTATTTGGTTTGTCAATTGCTTACAAGATAATAGGTATAAGTAAAAACATAATTATGAATACATGGATACATGTAAAAAAAAATAAAAGAAACAATAGACAGGGACAGTAGGCACGTTAGTGCACTTATGCACGCCCCCTACAGACCGCTTAGAAAAGGGGTGAGGTCAATAGTAGACAGTCTAAGATTAAAGTTTTTGGGGTTTGGGGAACAAACCACAGAGTTAGATAGAGTATTCCAGACATTGACCACTCTGTTGCTGAAGTCGTATTTCTTGCAATCAAATTTGGTGCGATTAACCTTGAGTTTGTATCTATTGTTTGCTCTTGTGTTGTTATGGTTGAAGCTGAAGTATTCATTGACAGGTTGGACATTGCAATGTATGATTTTATATGCTATACTTAGAGCGGACCGAAGGCGGCGTAGTTCTAGGTTTTCTAGGTCTAGAATTTCAAGTCTGGTGGCATAAGGTATTCTTTTTCTAATTTTTTTAAAATTTTTAATTTGTTTTCTAAGGTATTATTTTTCTTGATAATATTTTAGTTCCAGAAATTTAAGCAAACAAACAGTTCAACAAGAATTTCTATTAATTCAGATAGGATATCCATGATGGGTCTCATGTTGCTCATCCCATAGAAATGAATTCTGATGGTGGAAATCCAGAAGGTAGCATCTCAATCATGTCATAGCAATAGCAATAGGCCTTAGACATATATACCACTTCACATTGCTTTTTACAACCCTCTCTAAGTGGTTTACAGAGTCAGCCTCTTGCTCTGAACAATCTGGGTCCTCCTTTTACTGACCTCGGAAGGATAGAAAGCTGAGTAAACCCTGAGCCTGGTGCGATTTGAACTGCCAAATTGCAGTCAGCTGGCAGTCAGCAGAAGTAGCCTGCAATACTGCACTCTAACCACTGCGCCACATGGCACTGATTAAAACAGTATACTTAAACTGGGATTACAAGTCTGATGCACCATGAAGACCACTGTGCATTAAAGATGATACCATTAGATTGTTTTACCTGGTGAGGTTGATTATTGAATTTTCATTCCAGTTTCTGGAGAATAAAACAAGGCAACAGCTCAAAGCCATTATTTGTTAAGTGTGAGTAGTTGGGGGAACAAGTTGGAAAATTGCCAAAGATCACATTTCCTGTGCTGTCTCCATCGCTTTTGCTTTCCTTTCTACATAAAGATTTGTTTTAGTACATATAATTATTGACAAAGGAAACAATTCCATTTTGGGCAGTATACATGACTAATCAGTGCCTCTCTGTTTAATACTGAATTCTTTTCCATTAAAAAGAAATTGTTGCTTATCACTAAATAAGGATACAATCAATGTTCTTTTTAATGAATTCATTGTATGATTGTGGTGTTTGTTTTACATTATTATTCTCCAATGGCATTGCCAAGTTTACCCTCAGCAGTGTTTCTGTAGAGAAAGAAGATCAGTTGGAGATAATCTCTTTAAAGCATTGTAAACAGCAGCTGCTCTGTGCTTATCAGATTCAGAATGAGACCTTCTTACACTCTGGAAAGGAATTTTCATAGGAAAAATATCACAAATTAGGAAATGGTACATAGTTGTCATGTGACTCAGTCTCTGCCGTGCCTTAAAAAATAGAAAGTGTCTGTCTTCTAGTTCAGATAAAATCGCATCACACAGAGTTTACATTAAAAACTGACCCTTTGTCTGTGCTAAACCCATGATTATCAGTTGCTGCAACTGAATCTAGGCCATTAAAAATCTGGTATAAAGAATCTATTGTAAAGGAAGAGTGCTTGTTATGAAGAGTCAAAAACTTGTTTAGTGAACTAAAGGCTGGTTGATTGTTAAGCTGATAAAAAGGGAATTATTTGTAGCTATGTAGTGGGCTGATAACTCCTAAAGAATGGCCAACTATGATGAAATAGACTTCCATTTTTTAAAAACCCTCTTTTCACTTACCCTCAGGATGTTTCTGTTCATCTTTACAATTCCTCTGAGTGGAAGTTTTAGACCTGATCCTTTTGTGGTGGACATTTTTTTTCCAGTTAAACATATCTTCAACAGTCTGCAGGCTCTGCCTGTCCACACTTCCACATCTGAACACACTCAGTGGAAACTGTTATTTCATTTTGTCTCTCCTTGGCATTTAATTGAAGAATTGAAGGAACTTCTACTAGTCAGTCATACATTAATGGTAAATTAGGTTTACAGTAATGCTGTGCTAAACTTTTATTTTACATTTTAAAACATACCCATCTATACGATGGACAAGAGATCAAGAGCTACCTTGCAATGAGATGGGCTGGCAAACGAATTTAATTAATTAATAATAATAGATCATTTTAAACATATTTTTTTTCAAATTCAAATATTAAAATTGCTGCATATTGTATGTATGCATGTGTTTGTGTATTTATATGTATCTAAGTATTATGATGTTTATTTTCATGTGGATGAGACATCTTTTGTAAGAGTTTACATCATGGTTTATCACTTGTCTGGGTACAACTGTGTTTTTTGAAGTTTGAAGTTTTTTCAATTACCATACTCTCAGTTCAATTCCAAGGCAAGTCATGTGTTTATACACTTGTGCATGTCAGTGGTGGGATTCAACCGGTGTTACTACCGTTTCGGTGAGAGTGCATTTTGCAGAGTGCGCAAAGCAGCTGAGGTTGAAAAAGCAGGAAATAAAGCACAGCTAAGAGCCCGGGCGAGCAAATGGGCCAAACAGGTGACCAAAAGGTCATCGTAGTTGTTGTAGTTGCGGTGCGCAGGAAGAAGCAAGTCGAGGTATTCTGAATGGCTAACTGGTTTATTGTTTAACACGATGGGTTACCCGTGGCAGCCCACAGCTAACAGGTGTGGCTCGTGGCAAGGTATCAGCTGTTGACATCTGACAGCTCCTTTTTATATGAGGCTGTCAGATAGCTAGCCAATAAGCAGCAGCTCTGGCTCCCACTTAAAATGCAGACCAGAGTGAGAACTCAAAGAATGTAACAGTAGTGAACCAGTTTGGTGTCTGCTGCTTTTCAAAGCTACCGGTTCTATAGAACCGGACCAAACCAGTAGCATCCCACCCCTGGTGCATGTGTTTTACATAAATATATAAAACCAGAAAGGACAGAAAACAAAATGGTGGCACAATAGTAGGAAACTGTGAAATGGAAAGGGGAAAGAAAGCCGTATTCTCTACAAAATGACTGTTGTGGCTGATCATACAAGAGATACAATACTACTACTACTTTACTAAAACTTCTAGAAATATTGGTCCAGCCTGCATGACTTGCAATACACCAAGACAGACCAAGCCCATCAATTAATCAATCATGGCTGGGGCATGCTTAATTCACCAACAACAGTAACTCAGTTCATTTACCACTCCATAGTGTAAGCTCAAAAGCCATTTCCTTCAGACTAAACCTCAACATTTCTTCAAAAAGAGAACAACTTGAAGTGTCTTTTGCAGGAGATGAAAAACTGGAGAATATAGATTTCAGCAAAAACAGAACTTTCAAGAAACCTTTTTGAGAAAACCACTGGGACAGCCACACATGTTTTTTCATGTCTGTCCTATTATCCCATAAAGCAGACAATGAGAGTTTGAGATTTGTAGTAATAGAAGACCAAGGTGTGAAGACCTATGTACCTTCTGGCCTTATCACCTCCTGTGAAAAGCCAGGCAATTTTCTCCTCAGTCTTTCTGGAATTGGTGTTAGATGGGAGAAATGTACATGATTTCAAAGAGCTTGAGTGAAAAGAGGATACAAAGAGAAACTTCAGTTCTCATTCTGATATAAAGATGTTGCATCACTTTTTTTCTCAACTATTTAAATTCATGCTGAGGAAGTCCCATAAATCTCAAGTACTTACAAAGAACTTTCTAATGTGTAATTGTAGCAATTATGTTCATGGAATCAAGCTAAGCTTTTTATTATTTATTTTTTAAGCTTTTCACTTATTTCTTTATCATTTTTCCCCATCGGATATTTATTTTGAAGCCTTGTTTTTAACTATGTTCACTGGCATTTTTGATAGTGGAGTTGGTATACCTGTTCTTCATCCTGATTTCTTCACATTTTTTCTGTTGATAGAAATAAGTCTACTTAATTTTTTTTTTTACTTAAGGTTATTGCATTACTGTAAAATTTCTTTGTTTTGTGCTTTCTTTAGCACTGCATCCGAATCTTCTAAAAATGTTTAAATTTTAAAGTGAAAGATTACATTTCTTTAGTTACTGTTTTCAGCTTCTAATGATGTAATTCATGAGAAAACTATAATATTATGCCATAACATGGATTGGGCACATGGCTGTTGTAGAAAACAAGACATTCTGAATTTTGCAATTAATACAGCAAATCAAAAAGTTGTTGCAAGTGGTTTTACTGCTGCCTGAAAAATAAATCATCATAGTGCCTAATCACTGCTTGTTTCTGACAGTAGACAAATAAGTGCAACTATTTCAATTTGTACCAAAGTACATTTTGTTCAGTCAAGTATCTCTGAAAGCTGACTCAGATGTACTCACATCTCCAAATGTTTTATTCATGTATTTACTTCCCATAACTTACCCAAACACCCTTCTATCAATCCACGCAAGGTGATCTACAGTTTAAAACAATTGAATTGCTATTTTGTAGACATATTTAATTGCAGCAGATGGCAGTACCTGGCTGATGTCTGGGCATAAAAACTAAGTAAAGTCAGGTTTAATTAGTACTCAGCTCAGAGATCTGCAGAAAATTTCAGGGTCTAGGCTAAACTAGAAGATGAATACACACACATATACACAGACACAGACACACACTGAAAAGTTCCAATGGTGAACAATTCATATATGCTGCCAAGAAAACCATGGATGTGTAAAAGTAGTCACCAGAAGACACAATTGATTAAATGATGTCCATCTTTCCAAAGTAGATTCAGGTATCACTTTACAATATGAATTTGTTTGCCACCTTGAATACTTGAGTAGCAAATGGCATCATTTTTTTTCTTTTTTTTCCAGATCAAATATTTTTTGTAAAGGCTTTTCCAAGAGAGGAAAACCCCAAATTTCAACCTACTACAGTTTTATATGTGTGTAAATGTCTATGGAGATTCTCAATCATCCAGGTCATAGTTGTCCCAAAGGTGCTTTTTCAAGAGGCAACTGGACTTTTTTGTTTTTCTTTGAAGACGTTTTGCTTCTCATCCAAGAAGCTTCTTGAGTTTTGAGTTGAAGAAACTTCTAGGATCAGAAGTGAAAGATCTTCAAAGAAAAACAAGAAAGTCTAGTTCAAGGGTGTCAAACTTACATCGTCACAGCGTTGTCATGTGAGGTATCAGTACTTTTTTTTCCATTTGATAAACTGGATGTGGGTGTGGCCAGCCCATGACACATGTGACCCATGGACCAGGAGTTTGACAGCCCTGGTCTAGTTGCTTCTTGAAAAAACAACTTTGGAACAACCATGACCTGGATGATTGAGAATCTCCATAGACATTTAGTTATGCACTTTGGGATGAACACCCTTCAAAAGTGTGAAAATATTTACAATTCGTTGGTACACTTAAAGGTAACTTTAAAAACTTAAAAGTAGTAACTTTTGACTCTTACCTTATATCTAGGTGGCCCTTTCTTATCCTTATATTGCATTAATTATATATTATATTACATTTATATTCTTCTCCCTCCTTTCCCATTTCCTACTTCAAAACTGCTTCTTCTCTCCTAATATATATGAACAAGTGTACACATGCTGTTTTACATTTTAAACTCATTTAAATAATACTATCCTTGCAGCCATAGAAATAAAATGAAATGTACTTTTTGTCACTACTGATATTCCAGGCATTTGGGAAGAAATGTTTTATTTTTAAGAAGTTTAAAACATGGTTTTCAAGTTAAAAAATAAATATACAATTGTCAGTCACTAGGCACTGATGGTAGCTATCCTCCATCCCTGTAAATTAATTTTTAAAAATATGAAAAGGAGAATGAAGGTGTGGAAAACAGTGTCAGTAAAATGACAATGTCATTGGGAGATATTAACAGCTGAGCCTATTTGTCACTGGCTCATCACTTCTAGATGGCTATTTGACCCATGTCAGTTATGGGCTTGAGTGACAAGATTCAACCTTGGCTGTGCTATAGAAAAAGTCTCCTGTCATAAAACAGTTGATTTATAAGTTATATTTGCCACAATGGAATTGCAAACAGACTCCAGTTATGGATTTTCATTTTGGCTGTAAATCCTTACAGTACTGATTATCTGAGCATATTCATTCTGCTAAATCTTCATTCTGCTAATTCTTCATTGATTTTGTTTGCAACCAGAATGCTTTTAAACCACAATGTTCTGCCCTAAGAGCCTTTTGTTATTCCATACTCAAGCCCTTTTAATTTATCCTCTGCCTCAATTGTCTTATCCATGGAATTATTTACTTCACAAACCCTTCAATACTAAAGTTATTGCCTACTGTACTTAGCCAAGATGGAGTACAGCTTGATGCCAAATAATCTCAGATCCTCCTTCAGGACCCTCCATTATGGAGGCTTCAGCTATGAGAGCAGATAAAAATTCAGCTCATGGGATTAGAGAAGATCTGCTTCACAAAAGTAAACAAAGGAAAAGATTGTATCAAGCTCTAAAAATATATTTTCTCAATCTAGGAAAGGTTAATGCAAACCCCCAAAACTTTAACCTTAGATTGTTTACTATTGACCTCACCCCTTTCCTAAGAGGTCTGTAGGGGGCGTGCATAAGCGCACCAATGTGCCTACCGTCCCTGTCCTATTGTTTCTTTTATTTTTCTTATATGTACCCATTTCATGTATTCATAACTATGTTTATATTTATACCTATTATCTTGTAAGCGATTGACAAATCAAATAAATTCTAAAATTCTAAATTCTAGATAAGAGCCATTTTTTCTTAAAAGGTTTATTACCCATAGCAGATAACTGATCGTTGAGTTGGAAATCAGTAGCTGAATAAACATTATGTCATGTAGGCTTTCAGTACAACAACTTTTATGTATTGAGTATGAACCTGCTAAACATGTGGTTTTTTTTGTTAACAACTTAATAGTATGGAATATTAGAATGAGTTTAATAGTATCTCATGAAGTAGACTGCAAAATTTTAGAAGGGTTGCTGGTGAGAGACAGGTCACACTCAATAGTTATGGTTTTATAGTTTTGTCTTTGTCTTAGTTTTATTATAGATCTTGTAATTTCTGAACACCTTTGTTGGCTTTAACTCTTTGTAACTACAGGAATATAAAGATATACATTAGAGATGGATGGATAGATAGGTAAATGGTTGATGATGGATAGAAAAAAGATGATAAATAGCTAGATGATATAAATAAATAGATCTGCAAATCTTTTTTTATCCTATGTGTTGATTCTTATTATTGTGTTTTGATATATTTAGCAACCTACAAGACAACCTACAAGACAATCTCCTTTTAGAGATATTAGGCAGAGAAACAGAATGACCATGGGTAAGCAAAAAAGCATCACAAGCAACTTCCAAATTTGTGCTAGCTTTGTTATTGGGAAGCTGGCAGGGAACATCAGAAATCTCCCCTTCTCTTCCCTTCCCTGCCCTCCCCTCTGCCCTCCTCTCATTCCTTCTTTTATGTTTGAGATAAATTATATAAATCAAAATACTTCTTGCCAATATACTCAAACATTGGTTATTTGATCAAATGAAGATGCTGCTCTTCAGTTCCACAATTGTTACAATATCTGGAAAAGTTACTCTATGGCTAATAACCTTTCTCTATGTGATGTCAATGAAATTGTTATTAGTTAGTCAATGACCCGGGGTATAATGAACTTGATATTGCATTAATAAATAATAAAACTCCAATTTTAAAACAAGTTTTAAAATAGGTAATAAATATTTATTTTTTATAATCATCCTGTAATTCAGGAGTTAGAAAATTAACCTATTTGGCTTAGTCTTGTCCTCTTATTTCTGTACTCATAAAAACACATATGTTCTTTCTGTATCTCGGTATCCAGAATTTATCAAAATATCAAAATTTGTAGCTTTTTCAAACATGGGCATGGATTAAAATAATTATGACACAGTATTAGAAAGAGAAATCAACACCTGGGACTGTTGCTACACATTGTTTGTCAGCATTTGGATTAGGTCTTTTTTCAAAACAGGGGAAAGAAGAAGACTACCAAGGAAACTTGCATCTAAATTGAATTTTAATAATATTTAAAAATAATGGATTACAAAAAAAAGTCATATTTTTCGGTTTATAAAACGTATCACCATGGTCATAAAACAAAGAGACATAGTGATACAGTGATTAGAATGCAGTATTGCAGGCTAATTTTACCAACTGCCAGCAGTTTGATTCTCACCAGGCTAAAGGTTGACTCAGCTTTCCATCCTTTCGAGGTTGGTAAAATGAGAAGCCAGATTGTTGGGAGCAATGGGATGACTCTATAAACCGCTTAGAGAGGGCTGTAAAGCCCTGTGAAGCGGTATATAAGTCTAAGTGCTATTGCTATTATACAAGGTGATTAATACAATTTACTTGTTTTTTTCTTAATCACTCTATTTTAGCACATAAAATAGTATTACTAGTGACTGTAAATAGTGACAATAAACTATAAAGTCTGTTCTTGAAAGCTTCCAGTGATTCAGTAGAATGACTTGCCTCCAGAAGTTGTGGGTGCTCCACCACTGGAAGTCTTTACGAAGAGATTGGACAACCCTTTGTCTGAAATGGTATAGGGTTTCCAGTTTCAGCAGGGGGTTGGACTAGAAGACCTCTGAGGTTCCTTTCAATTCTGTTATTCAACTCGTTTTCCAGCATCTCATCATCACCTTCTGTTAACACTGATATAAGAAATGTGATTTTGTTTGGCTGATCCTCTGTCCTGCTACACTTTCATTGTCTGCTTTTTGAGAATCTGCAGAAAGTTATCCATAAAAAAGAAAAAGCTATTACAAATGTAAGGTCATTTCTCCAGTTTCTGTTTACCACCTGTAGTAATCTGTCCCAATCAGTAACCAAAGATGTCAACAACCATGTCAGAGGACATTCTCTCATTTTGTAACCACAGGAGAAAATATTTATTTATTAAACCAATATAATGTGGCTGTCCATCTCACAAACAGCAACTCTTGATGTACAGCAATGGTAAAAATAGTTAATACATATGTTAAAAAGTAGAAAAACTAAACTAAAACATAGACCCTTAGCTAAATCTTTTAAGTTGTTTTTGATACAGCCATATCTAAGTTGCCTTCATTCTCTTGCTCTCTGTCTATATCCAGCTTTCATGCTCACTGTTCAACCTTATCCATGATCTTATAACAACTTTTCATTAATAATCTTACGGAATGCGGTAATAATACAGAATAATCTTATGTAATTTCAAAGCAATTAAGAATGACTTGCTCACTTAATCAGGAACTTTGTGTTAGGAAGAGATTGGAAAGAAGAATGCATTTAATACTTTATGTACCATTCCATTTCTACCATGTACTATTTATGAGCCGCAGTGGTACAGTACTGCAGGCTGCTTCTGGTGGCTGCCAGCTGCCTACAATTTGGCAGTTTGAATCCCAGCAGGCTCAAGGTTGACTCAGCCTTCCATCCTTCCAAGGTGCATAAAATGAGGACCCAGATTGTTGGAGGCAATAGGCTGACTCTATAAACCATTTAGAGAGGGCTGTAAAGCCCTGTGAAGCGGTATATAAGTCTAACGGCTATTGTAATGTGACATTTCATTAAATATATTTTGCAAGCTCCCATTCTTTGCTGAAGGAGTGAAATTAGAAATTTAGAAATTAGAAAGGTGAGACAAGACATTAAAAACCTTTCTCTCAATCCCATTTTTCCATTCCGACATCTCTCTCCTTCGCATCATTCTGGCCTATTTAATGAGGAAGGAGTATAAATACATGTAGTCCTTGACTTACCATCATTTATTTAGAGATTGTTCGAACAGTTACAACGGTACTGAAAAAGTGACTTACAACCAGTCCTCACACTTACAATTGTCATCCATGGTCACATGATCAAAATTCAGGCACTAGGCAACTGCCAAATATTTACAATACAGGTAGTTCTTGACTTACAACTAATTGTTTAGTGATTGTTCAAAGATAATCGACACTGGAAAAAAGTAACTTACAACCGTTTTTCACACTTACGACTGTTGCAGCATCCCCATAGTCACATGATCAAAATTTGGATGCTTGGCAACCTACTCATATTTATGATGCTCACAGTGCCCCGGGGGTCATGTGATCCCTTTTTGTGACCTTCTGATCAGCAAACTCAGTGCGGAAGCTGTGGATTGACTTAAGAACTGTGTCACTACTTTAACAGCTGTGATGATTGACTTAACAACTATGGCAAGAAAGCTTGTAAAATGGAACAAAACTCACTTCACAAGTGTCTCACTTAGCAACATAAATTTAGGGCTCAATGGTGGTCATAAGTCAAGGACTGCCTGCAATTGTAGCATCCTGGAGTTATGTGATCACCATTTGCAACCTTTTCAGGTGGCTTCCAACAAGCAAAGCCAATGGGGGAAGCCAGATTTGCTTAATGACTTTATGATTCACTTAACTGCAGTTGACCTATTTAACAACCATGGCAAAAAAGGTCACAAAATCAGGCATGACTCTCTTTACAAGCACCTTGCTTGTAAAGAAAATCTGTGGTCAATTGTGGTCATAAATCGAGGACTACCTTTTTCCTACTCAAGTGTTTAATTAGCATTCATTACTACTACTAAAAAGAAAATATTACAAGAATTGTAGCTACAGTACTTCCACTGTCAGGTTTAGACTTCCTAAAATGCATCTTGTACTAAACATATTATCCCACAATTACTTTTAATAAATTCTTGCTTAAATATACTTGTGTATAATGGTTAACAAAGATTTTGTTATTAAAACTCCTAATTAAATGGGAGAATTAAACTGATGTTCCACTTGGAAGATTAAATATTTAGCAAAAATGCTTCCCCCCCAAAAGAAAATTCCAATCATGCAAGGAAATTTTAATCAAAAGACAGAATATTTTCAATTTGCTCAGATTTGCTAATATGAAGAATACTGAGCCACTCAAGAGTTATGAGATCCAATCCTTCTTGTGTGTGTAATTTTATTGGTAAGAGTATGAAAGTGATTTGTCTTTGTTCTTTTCTGAATTATATTTAAGGTACTTGTTTCATGTACACAACTGGTATTTTAATTAATGAGACCTTATCTTGCTCAACATCCATGATCAGATGAGGTCAGGCAGACTGATACAACACAAACAGCTCAATTAAATTAAAATCTTGATAATGAAGACAAGATTTTCCTTTCTTCCTGAGAATATGTACTTAGTTTCATTAAAAAAATAAATCATCTCAAATACAACAAGATGTTATGAAACTTTGGTGACCTTACTTTGAAAGGCTAATGTGATCTCACGCAAGAATGCCAAAATATTGAGACTTGATTATCTCAGAGGAGATATGCCATTTGAAAACAATTTTGTTTATAAAATATACTGAATTTACTCTGGCAAGGAAAACAGTGTCCTTTCCTGTTGTTGGAAAGCAGTCGAAAGAGCCTAGCATGGTGAAAGGAGTTTTCTCACAATGTTGGGGGTTTGTCATGGAGGAGAAAACAATTCCCTAAGAGCTCATTGATAACAACTTTTTGGTTTGCTTTGCCATCGTATTTTTTAGGACTTCATGCAATGGGCCCTGGAACCTGCATTGGACTGTCCACTCTGGGAGACCCCAGGATCATTTCTTCATCAACAAGCATCAGGGAGGCCAAGTTATAAAATGTGTGTTGCATCAAAAATGTCCTTTATTTATGTACTTGCAATGAAATGCTGCAACAGAAATACAAAAGGGTACAGTTTGCATTTGGATGTCATGATGCACGTGCCATCATTTTGGTGTCATTGTGGCTAATATTGGGAGGAAGTTAATAACATGGCAGCCAATAGCACCCAAAGGTGCTTTTTCAAGAGGCAACTGGACTTTCTGGTTTTTCTTTGAAGACAAGTTGTTCCTCATTCAAGAAGCTTCTTCAACTCTTCTGAAAAAGCTTCTTGGATGAGAAGCAAAACATCTTCAAAGAAAAACCAGAAAGTCCAGTTGCCTCTTGAAAAAGCACCTTTGGAACAACCATGACCTGAATGATTGAGACTCTCCATAGACACTAATAGCATGGAAGTACCAAAACACTTATTCAGGAAGTGAGTAAAGTTTTTCCCCCCAACTCAGTCACAGAGCTTCCAGGAGAGAGTGATCTTTTGGGATGTGGTGAAGTTTCTGTTTCAACAAAGGCTAGAGTTAACTTGAAAACACTTCAACCATGTTCTCCCTCACAGAACAGACTTGAGCAATGGTTCAACATGAGAAGAAACAAACACTAAAATAACCAGACTGGTCTGATATCACAACAAGAAACAGGAGAAATAGGTATAAGATTTTGAACCTAGGTTTTACTATAAATAGGGCGGGTATTTGATCTTAGCAGTTGCTGGAATTCATTAATAACAGTTTTGGGTAGAGTTTATTTAAAAAATTTTTTTGCAATAAACTTATCGCTGTGTGCCTGTAGGCTTCTACTTCCAGTTTCAATTTTGGCCAGCAAAATCCAAGAAGCCTGAAGTAATTGAAGGTTCTAAATTATTTATCAGGGAAAAGAATCAGATTGTCCCCACAGCCCAGATTTATTTAGCGAGCAAGCATTATTTTGCATAGATCAATTAGCCATGAAAACTATTTACATGCAGCATTGTACAATTGTAAGAAACTACTACAGAAACTTCCAGTTCTTGTTTGTTGGGTTAAGCAGAATTAATAAGCTACCACCACCTCGTAGCTGTACCATTTTTATAAAGCCATTTTTACGACATGATTATGAGCAAAAAGTTTTCCTTCATTAATGACAGTCCCCTTTAGTAAGATACTAAGAAGAAAAAGAGAGAGAGGAAAAAGTCCAGAGCACAGAAGGATCAGAGATCACATTGGTCTTTTTATACAACTGCCTATAACCGGATTTTGCATGTCATAGTTCACCGCCTAGATGGATTTAATTTCATGCTAATGATTCACAGAACTTCTCCTCTGCTTGTCATTTACAGGAAAAGGGCTCAGAATAATAAATATTTGGTGACTTTAGGTTATTTCTTGAGTCACAATGGAAGACGAATGGCAACTGGGACAAGAGGAAGTAGAGGGGATTTGACAGCGTAAGAGACTTGCTAGGCTCAGCCAGTGATCTGTTTAGCTCAGTGTTCTGTACCACATGCTAGCAACCCAGATGCGTTCAGGTAGCTCACAGTCTTAGACAGGAGGTTGGTAATTTTCTTTGACTGTTACTTCCTAGTAGCTGGGATTTAAGATATGCCGCCTCTGTCCTTAGCCATCAAATTAAACATCGAAAATCAAATCCTTCATAAATCTCTTCAGTATCCTTTTAGAAGACATCCACCACATCTGAGATTAACCAAAGCTCAATAAATGACATGAGTGGCTATCCAATAATGAGAAACAGATACTGAATTAACAGGAAGAAGAGAGACCTGGATGCTTCTGTAAGACCACTCTATGAAAAATGGATATGAACTTTACGTCATTTAAGTGCCAGAGACTTCTGTTATAAAAACTTCCCTGACCTGCTCTTAATCAATTTTTCCATTCCTTGATTGTAGAGACCCAAGTACTAACCTCTCCCCCTTGCATTTCTAATTTTAAGAATTATCAGATTTTGCCTAGGAGGGGAGAGGAGGGAACATTTAAGGGGCTCATGAACTTTCATGTGACTACAGGGCATTAAAGTTCCCAAAAGCATAACAAGGTTTTTTCCCCTTAATAAATGAGAATTTGAGATTATTATTTTTTAAATATTCTGCTAAATTTTTAAAACATGAATAAAATGTAATCAAGCAAGGAAAAATAAAAAAGAAAGGCAAAATATATGAGAAAAGTGCAAACAAAGAGAAAAAGTAAAGATAAACGAATGGCTTTCTACTTTTTTTTTGATACAGATATAGATGAAAAATACAACTCTAAAATTAAGAATATTTTACATTCCTTTTATAATCCCATATAATTCAAAGCATCAAATTCTCAAAATCAAAATTACAATTCTCTTAGTTTCTCACAAAAAGTACCAAAGTAGCTTCATTAACAACTCATCACTGTCTGAGAAAGTTTTGACTGATCTATATAAGTTCTGATTGAACCACTTTTTGATATATATAATAACTAACACAATGAAAGTTGGTTTGGTTCAGTAATTAAGGCGCCATGCTAGAAATTGGGAAAATGCAAGTTCTATTTCCCCCTGATCTGTAATATAGGCAATAAGCCAATTCTGAAAATATTGGCAAGAAAACTGCACGGAGTAGTCCAGGCAATTGTTGGGAATCAACACTAACCTAAAGGCACAAAAATAAATAAAAATGAAAAAAAAAGAATTATAGAACATTTCTTTTATATATCTTATGCTTACCAAATACTGTTATAAGATCAGGTTATTGAAAAACCAATAATCCAAAAATGACTGGGAGCGGCAAGAACCAGAAAGCATAAAAAAATTACATTTCATGCTATACAAGAAGCAAAATACAAATTTAAAAAGTAATCACAGCTAAACCATATTTATCCTCAGTTTCTCTTTTTGTATACAAGTTAAATAAATCTAAAATTGCTTATGCTTCACTTCTAGAAGATTTCCAGTTTTTTGAAAAAGGAATTGCACTAACAACCTGATACTTTGGCACCTTTTCTATTTTCAAAGCAAAGCCAGAATGAAAAAAACGCTAGCCTCTATTAGCTGCCATTTTGATAAAAGTGAACAGCACTGGCAAACAAACAATAAAGTCTTCTTTAAATTTCAGCATGCCTCCTATTGATTTCCTAATGGACATGTAATTTTCATGCTAGGAGTACCAAAAGTGGTTTGCCATTGCCAGTGGTAGGATTCAAATTTTTTTTACTACCGGTTCTGTGGGCATGGCATGGTTTGGTGGGCGTGGCAGGAGAAGGTCACTGCAAAATCTCCATTCCCTCCCCACCCCACTAACTTGCTTTCCAGCTCCGTTCTCCTGTGCAGGGCAACCAAAGAAGACCCAGCAAATCAGGAGGCAGAGCAGAGATGGGGGCGGAGCCAATCAGAGGTAGGATTTGCCGGTTCTCCAAATTACTCAAAATTTCCGCTACCGGTTCTCCAGAACTGGTCAGAACCTGCTGAATACCACCTCTGGCCATTGCCTTCTTCAGTGATGTTTTACAAGCTCTCCCAATAAATCTCAGCTCCTAATACTTTTAGTGGTACTAATCGGCACTACTTTTTTGTGTGTGAAAAGCATTCACAATAGATAAACCTTTTCTCACATTTTATTAGCTGAGCAGATGAAAGAATGTCATTCTTAAATGATCAAGTGAAGCAATTGGTGGAATCAATCAGATCCAGTCTGTAATGAATGAAATCCAGCTGACACAAATCCAACTATTAATTGGGGATGAAATATTGCTTTCTTTTGCTTGTTGGGGAAATCCTTATGACACTTTTCCATTGTGTTGACAACCGTGACAAAGCACATAGTCATTTAAATTGAAACAGGAAGTTCTGTCATTGTTAAAAGACTCAATAGATGGCTCAGGCATATGCAAGGGCATATAGATAACACAAATGTTACTGTCATATTATTGACATGATCCCTGAATAATTGTCAAGCCAAGTATTGTTAAAAAACTGCTTATATCTTGTATAGTATAGTTGAAGGTACCAAATACATTACAATGCTAGATTATCTTTCTCTCTGTCCCCCCCCTCTTATATATATGTACATATACACACACATACATAAATACACACGTGTGTGTGTGTGTGTGTGTGTGTGTGTATAAAATATCAGTACTTATTATACTAATTGCATAGTGAAATTGGGCAAGTATGATGGAAATATAAAGAGAATTCAGTTGCCAAATTACTGCCCAGGATTACCCATTAGCTGATATTGCTTGTTCAAAGCACTCTTCTGTGTGAGGTTGATATGAACTCTGAAATAACTACTGGTATGTGTATGCAATAAAGTCAATATACTATCTTGAAGCTGATGGGGGTTCAGTAATGAGAAGAGCACATATTGCCTATGACTGATTACAACACAGGCAGAGACATAAGATTTTCCGATCCACATCTTACCTAAGGCTTTCCCTTGTACATGTAGAGGTTAAAATGCAATCTGCCTAGAATCATGTTGGGAGAATATTTTATGCTTTGTTTTCAGTGGAAGCCAAGACTGAAGGATACTAGCGAGAACAAATTTCATCTTCTGACTGTTCTTTTGTAAGGGGGGAAATGTGAGGAAGGTGGACAGGGGTTGCAGGCAGTTATTTGGAAAATGAGATGGTCAAAAGACTTTCAAATTATTTTAAGACTTTAAAAGTATGGTGAGATGCACAGCAGATGCAAACTTTTTGAAGGACAGTTTCTTTTTCTTTTTAAAGAATTTCTATGGACATCCAGAATATTTTTTTATGCAAGTAGGAGAGCCTGCAGCCAAATTCAAAGCTTTACCCAGCATCTTTTGTAAATCCAATTTAGTAAATTATTCAGGCCACTCTCTTACTTTGTTATTTGTGTATGCCTTTTAATTATTAAGACATCCACCAGTTTCTTTTGTATGTCCATATTATTCTTTTAGCTTGTCATCTTTAAATCCACTTTATTTATTTATTTATTTATTGATCGTATTTCTATACCACTCCCTCTCCGAAAAGGGACTCGGGGCGGTGTACAGCCTAATAAATACTTAAAATACAAGAATACAAAATTAAATAGAGTTTAAAACCGAATTAAACATGAATATAGCTGCATCCCAAAAGTTTAAAAATGAAGTTAAAATTTTAAAAACCCTATTAACTTAAAACCCCTTAAACCCTCACTGGGCCAGGCCAGCCTGTTTAAAAAATAGGGTCTTAACTGAAGGAGAGGATATCTGTCATGGCTCGTATCTCCGGGCGGAGATCGTTCCACAGGGAGGGCGCTCCCACAGAGAAAGCACGCATCCTCGGGGCCGCCAGCCGACAGCGATCAGGTGGCGGTACCCCAAGTAGGGCGACCCTGTGGGAGCGTACTGGGCGGCGGGAGGTTGTTGATGGCAGCAGGCGGTCCCATAAGTACCCAGGTCCCGAGCCATGGAGCACTTTAAATACCGTCAGTACCACCTTGAATCGAATCCGGAAGGCCACAGGAAGCCAGTGCAGCCTGCGGAGAAGTGGTGTTACGTGCACGCCCCGAGGGGCGCCCACGATCACCCGCGCGGCTGCATTCTGAACTAACTGCAGCCTCCGGAGACTCTTCAAGGGGAGCCCCATGTAGAGAGCATTGCAATAATCCAAGCGGGAGATAACGAGGGCAGAAGTGACTGTGCGAAGTGCGCCCAGATCCAGAAAGGGCCGCAACTGGTAAATCAGACGAATCTGATAAAAAGCCCCCCTGGTGACGGCTGCAATATGTTCTTCCAAAGACAGCCGCACATCCAGGAGGACACCCAAGTTGCGTGCCCTTTCCACGGGGGTCAAAACCTCTCCCCCCATGGCCAGCGAAGGAATAAGCTGGCTGTATCTGGGTGCAGGAAACCACAGCCACTCGGTTTTGGCCGGGTTGAGACGAAGCCTGTTACGACCCATCCAACCCCGCACGGCCTCCAGGCACCGGGTCATCACTTCGACGGCTTCGTTGGGGTGGCCCGGGGTGGAGATGTACAGCTGAGTATCATCAGCGTACTGATGGAACTCCACCCCAAAGCCACGGATGATCTCACCCAGCGGCTTTACATAAATGTTGAACAGCAGGGGCGAGAGCACCGACCCCTGAGGCACCCCACAAAGCAGGGGCCTTGGGGACGATCTCTGCCCCCTCGTCAACACAAATTGCGAGCGGTCGGAGAGGAAGGAGGAGAACCACCGCAACACGGTGCCTCCAACCCCCAACCCCTCCAACCGCTGCAATAAGATACTGTGGTCGACAGTATCAAAAGCCGCCGAGAGATCTAACAGGACCAGGACAGAGGAACAACCTCTGTCCCGAGCCCTCCAGAGATCATCAACCAACACGACCAACGCCGTCTCCGTGCTGTGCCCGGGCCTGAAGCCCGATTGGAGAGGGTCAAGATAACTCGCTTCATCCAGGAACCGGCGGAGCTGACGGGCCACCACACTCTCTACAACCTTCGCAACAAAGCGAAGGTTGGAGACAGACGATAATTTGATAACAATGCTGGGTCCAGGGACGGTTTCTTGAGGAGGGGCCGCACCACTGCCTCCTTCAAGGCGGCGGGTAAAAGCCCCTCTCTCAAGGAAGCGTTTATAATACCCTGGAACCAGCCTTGTGTCACCTCCCGAGTGGCCAAGACCAGCCAGGAGGGGCACGGGTCCAACAAACAGGTGGTGGCATTCAGTCCCCCCAGCACCCTGTCCACGTCTTCTACAGTAACAGGGTCGAACTCAACCCAAATGGCCTCACCGATATCTACCCCCGCCCCCCCGCCCGGAGATGCCCAGTCGAAGTCCAGCTCGTCCCGAATCTGAGCGATTTTGTCCTGCAGAAACCTAGAAAACTCCTCAGCCCGTCCCTGTAAGGGATCCTCCCGCACTTCCATCTCTAAAAGGGAGCGGGTCACCCTAAACAGGGCGGCTGGGCGGTTTTCCGCAGACGCAATAAGGGTGGAGAGGTAAGTCCTCCTCGCCACTCTTATCCCACTAAGTACGTCTTAATATAAGATCGTAGAAGTGTTCGGTCAGACTCAGAACGGCTAGCTCTCCAACTACTCTCTAGGCATCTTTTCCGGCGCTTCATCTCCCTTAGCTCCTCGGAAAACCAAGGAGCCATTTGGGATCGGCACCGGGTCAGAGGCTGCAAGGGCACGACCCGGTCAAGGGCCCCAGCAGCCACCCTATCCCAGGTGGCAACCAGGCCCTCAACCGAGTCGTGTGTGTGAGCTTCGGGAAATGGCCCAAGCTCCATCAGGAACCTATCCGGGTCCATCAGGCGCCTGGGGCGGTACCATTTAAGCGGCCCCGCCTCCCTGAGGTCGGGGGGTGCGGAACGGAAGTCGAGCTTCAGAAGCGAATGGTCTGTCCATGACAGGGGTTCTATAACTATGTCCCCTACACCCAGACCACTCTGCCACTGATCAGAGACAAAAACTAAATCCAGGGTGTGACCTCCCACGTGAGTAGGGTCCCAAATTAACTGGGTCAGGCCCATGGCTGTCATGGAAGCCATGAACTCCTGAGCAATCCCCGAGGTACCGCCGGCAGAAGGGAGGTTGAAATCCCCCATGACCATAAGCCTGGGGGTCTCAACCGCCACGCCGGCTATAACCTCGAGGAGCTCAAGCAGGGCCGATGCCGCATAGCAGGGAGCCAGGTATGCGATCAGCAAGCCCACCTGCACCCTGGGACCGAACTTCACGAAAAGAGACTCACACCCGGTCGTCTAAGAAACAGTGGATTCCCTCGGACACAGATCCTCCTTAATAACCACCGCAACACCCCCGCCCCTCCCCTGGGCCCTCGGCCGATGAAAAACCCGAAACCCGGTTGGGCACATCTCCACAAGGGGAACTCCCCCCTCTGGGCCCAGCCAGGTCTCGGTAATACCCACCAGGTCCGCTCCCCCCTCACAGATCAAATCATAAATGAGGGGGGCCTTATTAATAACGGACCTGGCGTTACACAACATCAGCCGAAGGCCCCGGGCCCGATCGCTCACACCCCCCGGGGAACGGGACATAACAAGGGGGTCGGAGCGCGCCACCACCGACAAATAGCGGGGGCGCGCTCCCAAAACAGAATGTGGCCCCCTATAACCGCCAAATCTGCCTCTCCCGCTCACCGTACTAATCGCTTTAAAATCACCCTCCCTGGGACAACCCCCCATCCTCAATACAGCCCCGTCCGATCCCAAACCCTCCCGGCAACGCTCAACCCACGACCCGGTCCCAGCCCCAGGCGGGTTGTCCCCCAACCCCTGCCCGGCCAACCCTAACCCCTTTAAGAATCTAATTAAAAATTTAAAACAGCCCTCCCTCCCACGTTTCTGGCGACCCCACCATCTCTCCGGATCCCAAGATCCGTCCTTGAGAAAGGTCTTAGAAAGGCAAGCGGGCCAGCTCTGAGATAGGGGGATGTTTCTCAGGGCCCACAGATGTTTCGAGGAATATGTCTTTGGCTGGATCTTCCCTGGCTGCCATCGACCAGGCAAAGGCCGAACCAAGTGGGACCCAAGTCCAGGTCGTAGCAGTTGCACCCCACCGACAGCTGGCATCCGGCCTCACGGGGGACCCAGCGGCGGCAATGATGGTCTCAGTGGCCCCAGCGGCGACGGCGGCAATGGCTCCGGCAGCGGCAACGGCCCCAGCAACGACAGCGGCAATGGCACCGGCGCCAGCAACGGCCCCAGTGGCGGCGGCGACGGCCTCGGCGGCCCCAACGACAACCTTCTCGGGCCTTCCCATGGCTGCCTCCGCGTTGGTGACAGACCCAATGGCGGCTCCGACCTCACTGGCGGTGTCAACAGCAGCGGCCCCAGCGACGACGGCGGTAGCCCCAGCGATCCCAGCAGTGGCGGCGGAGGCCTCAGAGGCCCCAACGGTGACCTCCTCCGGCCTTCCCACAGCCTCTTCCACGCCGGCAACGGCCTCGGCTACAGCAGCGGCGGCGGCAGCAGCGACGGCCCCAACAGCGGCCCCAACGGCAGCGGCAGCGGCGGCGGCCTCAGCAATGGCCTCCTCCGGCCTCTCCATGGCCTCCTCCGCACCTGCAACAGCGGAGGCGGCCCCGGCCTCGGCAAGGGCCTCAGCGGCTCCCGCAGCAGGCCCCGCAGCGGCGACGACGGCCCCCAGCAACGACGGCGACCATCCCCAGCAGCGGCAGCTCCAGCAGAAGCAGCAACGACAGCCACCGGCGGCAACCCCAACGGCCGCGGCAGCAGCCCCGGTCTTGGCGGCGGCGCCGATGGCAACAGCAGCCTTGGCGGCGGCAGCAGCGGCCTCGCCGGCGGCCCCGGCGGCAGCAGCGGCCTCGCCGGCGGCCCCGGCGACGGCCCCAGCGGCAGCGGCCTGAACGGCCTCAGCGGCGGCAACCGCAGCCCCGGCGGCAGTCCGCACCTCCACGGCCTCCTCGGGGCCGCCCACCCCCCCCGGGTCCTTTCGCCACCCCTGCCACGGGTGAGGACCCGGGGGGAGGGGGACTTACCCCGAATTTCGGCCGTGGCAGCGGAGCTCGTCAGCCTGACATCCTCCGGTCGCCATCTTGGAATCTATAAGTCACTTTCAGATCAGTCTTTCAGATCAGTCTTTCACATAACTTTCAGATCAGTCTCATTCTTGGCAATAAAACTGGTTTCTCTTCCATCTTTAAATCTTTTAAGCACAATCTATCTATACAGATGGGCACTTTCTGGGCACTTTCTGGGTCCATTGTTCAAAAATGTCCTTCAGTATGTCCAAAGCAGTGGTGGGTTGCAAAGTAGGTTGCCATTGGTTCGGAGGGTGTGGCTTGGTGGGTGTGCTTAGTGCATGCACACACACTCTGAGCACACGCCAAACGCACACTTCTCAGAGATCTGCTGTGCTGCACAAAGCAGCTACATTTCAAAAGCAGGGAATAAAGGCAGGGGTGGGATCTGACAGGGTTAACTACCAGTTTGGTTGATTTACGAGGTTTGGTGATTTATGATGTGCTTCCCTGCACACTGCCGGCCGCCCCTGTAAATCGTCATCAGCATGCTGCATGCAGAGAAGCAGCCTTTCAAAAAGCCCCTTCTTCCTGCTTTTTTAAACTGCAGCTGTGCCTCACACGGCAGCTGAAAAAATCAGGAAATAAAGGTCAGGTAAGAGCTAGGGTGGGCAGGTGGGCAAAAACATCAGCAGACATAGAACCGGTTCTATGTCTGCTGCTCTTCAGAGCTACCAGTTCTACAGAGGTGGACAGAACCAGTAGAAACCCACTCCTGAATAAAGGTCAGTATGGGAGACTGGGTGGGTGGGTGGGCCGAACAGCAGTTTCTCAGAGAGAACTGGTTTGGTTTTTGGTGATCTTCAGTGCTACCGGTATGCCAGAACCAGTAGAAAAGCACCACTGGTCCAAAGTTAAAATGGTCTGCTCCATTCTGTATTGGTGAGCAAAATTTAAGTGTTCTTGTAACCTTGAGTTTCTTCTAGTTCCCTCTAATGTCCAACCTTCAAAGTCCCATCCTAGCATTTAAAAAAAAGAATTCAAAATAAAAGCTTTTCCCCACAGGAATATTTTCTATAATTAATTCCAAATCTTTTTACAAAATTATCTAGTTCTTTAGCCCAGAGGTCTCCAATCTTGGCAACTTTAAGATTTGCGGACTTCAGCCCCCAGAGCAGCCAGCAAAGCCCATCCAAAAATCGAAGGTTTAATCCTCCTTTTGCTATTTATTTTAGATTTTTAAAAGACCCTTAAACTTGTATTTAAAACTTATTTTACTAAGGATTGAATGAAGACTCACCAAATACTATAAAACATGTCCATCCAAAAATTCATAATAGCTCCTAATTCCTAATAGTTATCAAGCAATTTCCAAAACAGATTAGAAAAGAAAGTACCGTATTTGATCCTGGTGCCTTTTGGAAGGTGCCAATTGTGAGTTGAGTAAGAAGATTATTCCCTTGATCCCTAGAAGTCTGAAACTGCCAGAGTCAGCTATCTTGTGGTTTCCTCATGGGGAACAATTCTCTGAAACAATTGTGGATGATCTCAAGTCCTCTCCTGTCGGGAAATAAAATGCAAAGAGCTGGTTTATTCAACCACTCTTCATTCTCTGAGTTTAACATTTTTATTGAATTATAAAATATTGTAAAATACAAAATACAAAAGTAAATCGAAAGAGAAGGGGGAAGAGAAGTGAGGAAAGATAGGGAAAGAAAAAGAAGCATTGACTTCCGACTGTCTCTGTTATAGTAAAATAAGGCACTAACCTCAAATCACAACTTTTTGCTTTTTCATAATAGTATGAACATGTCATTTTTATAAAGATCTATCAGTCTAATCTGTAAAAAATCAGAGATTTGATGTGGAACAAGTACTTACGTTCTTTTCTTTAATCAAAGTAGTCAATTTTGCCATTTCAGCCAATGCCATCAACTTTCGCAACCATTCATCCATGGTAGGAATCAGGGGTGGGATTCTACCGGTTCACAACTATTCGCTAGAACAGGTTGTTAACATTCTAAGCAGTTCAGAGAACTGGTTGTTAGAAGAAATTACTGGCCTAATCCTGTAAGGAAGGCAGGAAGGAAACATTCTGGTGTTGCTTACAGAAACTGCCTCTCCGTTAACCCTTATTACATTCTTGGCAGGACTAGACTTCCTGTCTCAGGAACTTCTCTGGAGTTTTTTTCCCCCCTCCTTTGCTGGTACTTTGCTTGTGTGAAGTGACCATTCAAAGTTACAATGACACTGAAAAAAGTGACTTATGACCATTTTTCACACTTACGACTTTTGCAGCATCCCCCAGTCATGAGAGGCCAGGTGAGGAGATGTGTGCCTCGATGTGAGTGATATTGAGTTGACCATGCCCAGCCAATAACATGTCCACCCAGTCACATGACCACCAAGCCATGCCCACCACCTAAACAATGCCCACAGAACCAGTTGTTAAAAATTTTGAATCCCACCCCTGGTAGGAATCAATGTGTCCTTTCATTTTTATGCATACAACTGCTCTTCATTCTCATGCAGTTGGTGGCTGTTTTTAGTGGAGCCATCTTCAGTTTGCCATTTCCCCCCAGAAATCTCACACATAACAATGTTTTTTAAAAATTTTGTCCCTTAATTCTAGCTGCCAATGAACTGAAACTTTGTTGGAAATGCAAGTTATCCACTGTTGTTTTCTAGTAAAATGGCAGAAACTAAAGCAATGTCAAATGATCTGGGATTGTTTTCCTCTTTATAAATATATCATTTATAATTAATGGTAGAACAATGTTGCAAAATATCAATTTCAAATGCCTATAAAATGGAGAATTGGGTTGCCTTGAACCCCAAAATGGGTGACATATAAATTTAACGAATTCATAAATAAAATAAAGAGGTTAGCAGCAATGGAAGCCAATAGTTAATGGAGAAAAATATTTCCCTCCCTGTTTTAGAAAAAATATCCATCTTCTATAAAAGGGGGCCACAACAAGAGAAAGATTTAAATGGGATAAATGGAACCCACAGTAAATTGGTTCTATGATACTAGCCTAGATTTAAAATCAAGAATCGTGAACTTAATAACAAGAGTCAAAACTCAAAAGTATCACAATTGTCTATGATGGAATATTCAATAAATAATTTGTTGATGACAGAAGTTAGATGCCACGATGGATTTTATTATTGTCTTTTGTTTCCCTTTCTGTCCACACTCTAAATTACTAGTTTTGACCAGGCTTTTATTGCAAGAGTTGATGAAGTATAACATATACATATCCATATATACAAACAGATTACATTATCTATTGATCTGCCTAAATGAAAACAAATATTGATATTTTCCATCTGCAAAATTCATGCATAAAACACTTTCCTTACTTTGAACTACCTAAATTCAATATTTGGAAAAGATTTTCTTTTTTCTTTTTCAAATTCTAAAGAGTCTGGACACCAGCTAGAATTTTAATGAAAATAAATTGGATTTTAAAACAGAGGTAGCAATTTGTCAGGAAAGTCTAATCTGCTCGTTGGATCTGCAGAGCCTCAAACAAGATTGTACATTTTTCACAAAACTTCTACTTCCCAATCAGTGGAAAGTCCTGATCTTTTTTTTTTTTTAAATAGTTAAGAGTTCGTTCTGTATTGGCTTTGCCTAGCCAAGATTTTCCAATCAATGTATAAAGAACAACGGCACAGTAGACTTAAGGTGTGTAGAGAGGTGGTATTCAGCAGGTTCTGACCAGTTCTGGAGAACTGGTAGCAGAAATTTTGAAATTTTGAGAACTGGCAAATACCACCTCTGGCCGGAGATTTTACAGTATCCTTCCCCTGCCCTGCCCACCAAGCCACGCTCATAGAACCGGTAGTAAAAACTAATGAATCCCACCACTGGTGTGTAGCATCTCATATTTTATAGACATATGTGCCTATCTAGACCCAGATCTTTCTGAGAACTTTTTCATTAGATGATAAGCAACGTCATATACAATAGGCATTTTTGAAAGATGTTATGAGAATTCTTGCAGTGAGCAGGAGTAGAAAAGTTGGAGTAGAAAACCTCTAAGGTCCCTTCTAACCTTTGGAGACAGGAGAGCTACATTATCAAAACAACAAGAAGCATGGCTTAAACTCAAACCATGCAGAGCAGATGTAAGCATGAACATCTCAGAACTCCACCTGTTCATTGTACAAGAGAGAGAGGAGAAAAAGAACAATCCTACTTGTAAATGTAGTCCATATTAGTAAAAGTAGTTTTAATCTTCCATGTAATTTATTTTTTGGCCTCATGTAGCTATCGGTGTAGTTTTTATTGAAATGTAGAACCATAGAAAAATAGTGGGATTTAAAATCACACAACATGGCATTTCTCGCAAAGGAGGAGTAAAGCAAGAACTGAGCCTACTTTCACAAGGAGCTCCTTTTATTGATAGTTCTGCATTCATCAAAGGGTAGAAATGCATAATCACAAAGCTACTGGAACAACAAAGTACTGCTTTTGATTTATTGATCTGATCGGATCACTTTGGTTCAGCCAAGAAACAATGCTAGACATTAACTCTCCAGTATTCATTAACACTACTTAAATTCGGTTATGGCTTTAGCCTTTGCTATTGCTGTTCTCTGTGTCAAGCACTTCTTCTTAACTGGGTAAATTCAATTTGTGACTGACTTCTAACAGATAATCCAGCAAAAGTTAAAGCTATTCCCAGAATGCCATGCTAAAAATAGAAATGGGTAAGGGAAAGAATTGAGAGACAAAGTGGCATGGCTTTAGGTCAGCTTGAAAAGAACCAAAATCTCACCCTAGTCTTAAACTTAATATTTTCCAGCACACATTCTTCTTGATTGCAACTTAATCATAGTTTGTCACAAAGGTGCTTTTTCAAAAGGCAGCTGGGATTTATTCGTTTTGCTTGAAGATGTTTCACTTCTCATCCAAGAAGCTTTTTCAGCTTTGACAGAACTGAAGAAGCTTCTTGGATGAGAAGCAAAACGTCTTGAAGCAAACTATGACCTGGATGACTGAGAATCTCCATAGATATTAATCATAGTTTATTGCAAGTATTTTCCAGTGTTAATTGTTTTTATCGCATTTAAAGTTACAAATCAAGAAAATACCTGTGGCTGAATCAAATTTTTCAAGCTTTGGATTCTGGGCCCTCAAGTTTTCTTTTAGTTTAGAGAATTATATGGAACAGGGAAGATTAAATATGATATACATTGTTATTAAGTTTACTTGCCACCCTTCTTACAGTTCGAGGCAACTGTAGGAGCAATATGCCCTGTTTCTTCTTACCTTTGATCTTGTCTCTGGATCAGCCTTTCCTTAACTGGCATTCTTCAGTTGTGATTGACAGTTCATCAGTTGTTTCTCCTCTTCAGAACTCTGGCTAGTAATTGCAATTACTTTCTCTCAAAGATACCTGGAAAAAAAGATACCTGACTAAAAAGGCTGCCATTTTTAATTCAAAATCCCAAATAAGATTATAAAGTGTCATTCTGAATATTACTCTCCAGAAAATTAAGCTCAAAAGGAATGAGTTTGGTTCAATATTTGACATTTACTTTGAAGCAAGCATGAATTCAGTTCCAGATGTACTGTAATAACTTTGCTTAGCCATTAGATTCCAGGAAGGATGCACAAATCCTTCCATGTATTACTGGAATTGTGATGCTAACATACTGTTTTATCTTAGGCAAAAGAGAAATCTGACAAAAATTTAATGATCTCTAATTAAGAATGTGGATCTTAAAGAAAATGAGGGAAAGGTGGGGAAATTTTATCTCAAAATAGACATATTGCCAAGCATGGGAAAATCAGGAAGTCTAGGCAGCTCAAATAAATATAATGGGTTATTACAAGCTTAGGCTCTCTACAAGAATCTGAACTACTAATGGTCAAAGCAAATTGGTGGTAGATAAGAATCAATGGAATTGTGGGAGCAAAGGGACTCAAGACTTATGATGCATTTGACCCATCCTTCGGGCTCAGTCTGGTCATCTCCTACACATATTCTTTCTTGAGATACTAGCATACTTAGTCTAGCTAGGAAAATTTGCTTATTAAAAAACAAATGAATCATTGTAATTTAGTTATCCCTGTAGCATCCCTATATGACATCTACTTATGGTCTCATAAGTAGTTGCTATGGAAACTAGCAGTTTACTGAAGATTGATGAAATAACAGCAAGCAAGGAATACGAATTAAAGCAGAGTCTCTAAAAAAAAAAAAAAACTTTTCCTGAATGGTTCTGCCTTCTCTGTGGGGGCGTCTGCCCTCTGGAATGGGTTGCCCCCGGAGTTACGGACAGCCACGGACCTGGGGACCTTTAGGCGTGCTTTGAAAACCTGGCTTTTTGACCAGGCCGGCTTGGGCTGATTTTAGTTTTGGGGTGTTTGGTTTTTATTAAATTTTAGGGTTTTAGAGTAGGGTTTTAAATTTGTTTACAGCCAGGGTTGGGTTTAATTTAGTTTTATTGTTTCACACATTTATTGTTTTAATCTGTACAGCTCTCTCTGTGCACCGCTCCGAGTCCTTCGGGAGAGGAGCGGTATATAAATAAATATTTATTATTATTATTATTATTAACAGGAGAATGCAGAAGAAAACTCAAAATCTCGATCAAGTTTCAGGAGCCATGTCAGAGTTGTCAGCCAATCCAGTGGTCAAAATTACATGAGGTTAATCCACACCAACGTTGCACAAATGCTGGATATCAGACAGTTGATTCCAAGGAAGAATTGTGGATCAGGATTCCCTCTTAAATCAGACTGCAGCTAAATGTCTTTGATTAAGGGATTTATTCTCTTCATGGCAAGGAGCCTCATACAAAGTCTTGGTTCTTTGTCCTAGTTGCTGGGGGTAGGGGCTGGGAGGCCTGACATTATTACCATCTGATATCCAGCTCCTCAGGTGGTGCCTGTGTTTGATTAGTCTCAGGTGATTTTATATCCCCTGAGGCTGACATTCTACAAGTTTTACTGGAGCCCTTTCTTCAAAGTCAGCATCTGAGTCCTCAATACTGCATTGCAGGAATGTCTTTTGTTTTACCATGTTTATTTTTCCAATGAGTGCCCTCTATTTATTCATTCATTCATTCACTCTTGTGTTGTTATGGTTGAAGCTGAAGTATTCATTGACAGGTAAGTAATTGCAATGTATGATTTTATATACCATACTTAGATCAGACTGAAGACGGCGTAATTCAAGGTTTTCTAGGTCTAGAATTTCAAGTCTGGTGGCATAAGGTATTCTGCAACAAGTAGAGGAGTGGAGAACTCTTCTTGTGAAATATTTCTGGACTTTCTCAACTGTGTTAATATCCAATACGTAATGTGGGTTCCAGACTGATGAACTATATTCAAGTATTGGTCTAGCAAATGTTTTGTATGCTCTAGTTAGTAGTGTGATATTACCAGAGAAAAAACTATGTAGGATTAAGTTAACAACTCTGAATGCCTTTTTGGCTATGTAGTTACAGTGGGCTCTAGCATTTAGATCATTAGATATGAGTACTCCAAGGTCCTTGACTGAGTTTGGATCATCAGCAAGGTCTTGACTATTCAGCTTGTATTTTATTTTCTGATTTTTTTTTGCCAATATGTAAGACAGAGCATTTATTTGTTGAGATTTGAAGTTGCCATTTGTTTGACCATTCTGATACATAGTCAAGGTCTTTTTGAAGGGTAGCTGTATTGTCTGTGGTGTTGAATAGCTTTATTCCCCCCCCCCCATTTTCTCAGTTACCTCTCTTCCTTCAACCAAATATTATTTGGTCCCCAACAGACCCTACCTGCTGAGAGTTCTTAACAAGACCTTAGGTGACCTGTCTTTCTGAGACATCTTGCTGTCTTAGCAATCAAAGCAAAAAGAATCAGGAGAGGAAACTTGTGGTTCAAACAAGCCTTTACAGCACAATATCTTGCTCAACAAAGCCTGATGAATCACACTAAATGGAAGTATCCAAGCAGAAAAACAATAGCTCTCGATACTACTTGCAAGCATGTAATTTCTAAGGCAAGAAAGATGGCATTATTCCAACAAGTTAAAAATAAATCCACAAAATCACCAATGACTGGACCTTTTCCATGTTGACTAAGAATTCTGGTAATTGTGCTCCAGTATATCTAGAGATTTTCCAGTAGCAGGAATAGGATCTATACATACATATACCTTGGATAACTTCAATGGGGAAATGTTGTGGAGAAACAACAAAGAGCTTAATTCTGAGGTCAAGGAAAGAGTCATCCTGAAGACACCATTTGTTATATCAGTATCTTAAGTGATCACACGGGAAGTTCAACCAAAGAAACCTTTTTTGTCTACTGTTGTCTACTATTCCTATGTAGAGAATTTAAAGGTGAAAGAAACTTGTTTCTCCTACACCTTCTGTAATAATTACCACCTTCACACTTCCTCATAAAACATGGAATATAATTGGCCCATCTCTTCTATGCTCACCAGCTTTCTATAAGGTCACCTGTGCTCTTCCAAATGATTGAAGGAATTATTACACCTTGGGAAAATTGCATGCATCTTTTCTATTCTGGCAATGTTCTATGTTTCCTATTCCAGCTTTGTTCTGAGGAGATTCTAATATTTCCTTGAAAGTAAAACTAAGATTATTCCCCACTGTATCTTTGCAGTGAAGAAAGCCGTATTAAAGGTGCCGAGAATATAATAATGAAACATCTATGTAACCCCTCTGGAAGGTGTGTCACTTCCATACAGGTGATGGAACCTTAAGAAATACAAACCATTCTGAAATCCATGTTAGGCAGCTGGCACATTAGTATAATCTGAAATTCAGAATTGCTTAGCCACCTTGTTCTTTTGAATCCTTAAATTGAATCTTTGGCCATTTATTAGACTGTATATAATTACTTCCTTGCCTACGGAATTCACTTCAGACCTTATTCTCAGTAAAAGCTGCTATCATTTTAAATATTTAATCTTGGCAAAAAAAAATCATTTTAATCAAGTAGTGGTCAAATTACTTATTGAATGATCTTCCCTAAATTAACAATTTAAGGCTATCTAAAGGACAGGTAATTTCTTTGTATAAGTAAATCTGACAATTCTCTAATTCAGAGGTGGGCAATTAATTTTCTCAAGAGGCCATATGACAAACTAAGTGTTAACTCTGAAGCAAACATGTCTGAAGCCATCTTGTCCTGCCTCACAGTTGCCATGAAGCCTGAGGAAAAAGGGGAGGAGGGAAACAGCTCAGCTTATAGTCAAAATAAAAAGTTTTCCTATGGGAACCAAGGTGATCGTAACACTGGGACTGTTGTAGAGCGCCACTGCCTCAGCCCCCTGCTGCTGCCCCCCTCCACTCCCATTGATGCCATCCTGCCCCCACCGCTGATGCCTGGCTGCTGACGACTTCCTGCCCTTTGCTTATAGTGGCTGGACTGGAACAGCCAATGGGCTAGATGTCAGCTGCAGGCCATTAAATGCCCAGGTGAGCTTTAACTCCTTAAATTAATTAGAATAAATATCTACAAATTGGACAATATAATTTCCAGATTTAGAATTTCAAAGGCATTCAGAACAGATGTCCTTTCCTTTCACCATAAGTTGGCCAATTTAGAAATTATCCCAGTTTCAAGATACTATTTACAAAGTAAAAAAATGGAAAACCTTCTCAAGAAAACTTCAGGGACTTGTGCAGGCAGTCTCCAAGAATTGGACATGACTGAACAGAAGAGAGAAAAAAAATTCTCATAGTATTACACTCTTTTTATGCCAAAGGTCAAGCATATTTTTCTATCCCTGGAAATTAGAGAGCTGTGTTTCTCAGAGTGGTTTGTTAATTTAGAGCCAAATTCTACTTTCAAATTTTCTACATTCAGCAAATGGTAAAAAAAAAAAGTTCATTGATTAGAAGGAAGCTTTTCTATGAAATAACAACAGCAACACAAAGATTTGGAAAAGTGTCATTTTAACATCGTTAGCCTTGGTGCTGTGAGTATGCAAAAAAATGAATAACTCTTTCAGTAAAACAGAATGTGTGTCTACTTTAGTTTCTTTTAACATATGCTGTTTTCCTATAATGAAGTGTATTGATGGGAAAAATTGTTGAAATGACCAGAATAACCAAAATATTCTTCATTTCACAGGAACAAAGCTCAGAATATTTTAGTATTCTGGTCATATGGAAGAATGCCACCTTGGAACAAATTCAGTACCATGTTTGGTACTGAAGACCATAAAAATAGATGGAATTCCAATGTATGTGGCTGGTACATCCAGCACAGAATTGACCAAAGGAGTAATTGTTAAAACAGTTAGAAAATAATAAAATAAATCCCCCTTAGGAAGCAATAGCAGTACTGCTTTTCTCTCACTAATTGAAAAATCTGTTAGTTTTTATTAGAATCAATTATTGGAACTCTCCTTAACTTCAGCACAATCTTTTCCCTTTTTAAATAACCCGGAGGCACTGAGACAAAATATTAAGAGGGCAAAAAGCTAAGTTCCTTTCATTTAACATCTCTCCCAACCTGTGGATAAACAAGCCATGTAGGTAGTTATAGCCATGTAGGTAAGCCATAATGTTTTAATGTTTTCCTTTTTTAAAAAAAAAACTCTCTTATTAAATTTTTCTGTTGGTACTGTGCTCATTTTCTAGCAGTTTCAAACAACAAATTCAGCATGTACTTCCCCACCTTTTTTCCATCTTGCATACAGAGGTGACTGCTGCCTGTAAAAAAACCTCAAATCTCCCTGCTTCTAACATTCATGAAAGGAATTAATATACAATAATAACACTAAATGCAAAGTGCATGCCTATAGTCAAGAATTGATCCAAGCTAGTATGTTTTCATTTTTAATTATTTCTCAAAGATCGACAGCCAGCTTATAAGAATAAACACAAACTCATGCAAACAAATCATCAGATCAACATTACATTTTTTTGCATCTGTATTTACCTTTGTGATTAATCTCACAAGTGTGAAATGCAGTAATGCATGTGTACACCTACTCTATATTATCTGGCTTCAAAAATAGAACACACACCGTAAAACACATGCAAAGTCAACTCAGCCATACAGAGAGCACTAACCTTTCATAGCAATAAAAAAAGTCCTAGTGAATGATCTCTTAAACATGAGTCAGCAGCCAAAAATGCTAATGCAATCCTTGGTTGTATAAACAGAAGCATAGAATCAAAATCAAGTGAAGTATTAGCACCACTTTATAAAGCCTTAGTAACGCCACACCTGGAATACTGCATCCAGTTTTGGTCACCACATTACAAAAAATACATTGAGACTTTGGAAAAAGTGCAAAGAAGAGCAACTAAGATGATTAAGGGCTAGTTCTAGATGATCCAGTCTACAGAAAATAAGGACTAGGGGTGACATGATAGCAGTATTCCAGTATTTGAGAGGCTGCCAAAAAGAAGAGGGAGTCAACTTATTTTCCAAAGCACCAGAAGGCCGGACAAAAAACAATGGATGGAAACTAATCAAGAAGAGAAGCAACCTGGAATTAAGGAGAAACTTTCTAACAGTGAGAACAATTAACCAGTGGAACAGCTTGCCAACAGAAGTTGTAAATGTTTTATCACTGGAGGTTTTTAAGAAAAGACTGAGCAGCCACCTATCTGAAATGGCATAGGATCTCGTTCTTAAGCAGGGGGATTGGACTAGAAGACCACCAAGGTCCCTTCCAGCTCTATTCTGATTGATTGATTAAAAACAAACAAATAACAACAACAAAAACTAATAGTGATTTTATTAGACAGGCATGTGGCTTGAGCCATCTTCAATTCCATCTGTTTGATCATAGGTTTTAATGCTACTTTTTTTCTCAATCCTTGAGTTCCACATCACATCATCTAGTCTAAATAAACTGTTGTAGAGTCATCAAATGATTCCTGCTGTTTTAATTTCTTTTAAAGGAAATAATTAGGGCAAAAGTAAATCACACAATAGTCCAGTCATAGCATTCCTCAGAGTTGGAACACTTGAAATGATGCTGCTTGCAGTCAGTGTTAAGTTCAAAGTATGTGTGAGATGAGGAATTACATTATGTGTTCCTACCTCAAAGCCAAACTTTCATAATACGTTGTCTTTTTTTCCTCAAGCTTCCGATGTGTAAATACATGGTAGTCCTTGATTTACAACCACAATGGAGCCCAACATTTCTGTTGTTAAGTGAGTTTTGCCCCATTTTACGCCCTTTCTTGTCACAGTTGTTAAGTGAATTGCTGCAGTCAATAAGTTTAGTAACATGGTTGTTAAGTGAATCTGGTTTCCCATTGACTTCGCTTGTGAGAAGGTCACAATAGGTGATCACATGACCTTGAGACCCAGCAACAGTCATAAATAGGAACTAGTTACCAAACATTTGAATTTTGATCACATGATCATGGGGATGCTACAAAATCACAACTGAAAAACAGTCATAACTCATATTTTTTCAGTGTTGTTGTAACTTTGAACAATCACTAAATGAACTGTTGTAAGTCCCTGTTGTAACTACCTGTAGCTACTTCGAAGTTGGAATTTCAAGAGGAGAATATTTCACACATACATTTTATAATCCTTGTGATTTACAGTGCATTCTGCATTTCTTGTACAGTCTCAAATGCCTTTGTGACTTCTGAACTTTTAAATTATAAGAACAAAATGAAAGAAAATACAAGTGATCTCAATGAAGAAAGAAGGCATCCAGTCTGAACAATTTGGCTCTGCTTTAAAGGTATCTTCTGAACTTGGAAAGGTTACAGTTGCATGGACAGGAATTTATCATTATCCTCTTAACCTACCTTCTACATTTTTTTTTAAATGTATGTTGTCCCAGATCTAGAATTGACTGACATGTTTCACCTGCATTTGAAGATGACCACGATACTCAAATAATTCCTCTTTAAACACCACAAGCTCCCATGGCAACTGAAGTCACCCTCCGCTGGTTCATGAATTAAGAAGCTAATGAAACTGGTTGACTTGAGCCAATGACCGAATGTTCCCAAAGACTAATATCAACAAAGACTAGATTGTTCATGTGCCCATCGCCCACCAGCTGTAATATCAACTGTAAAGCCCAGCAGAAATGTTTTCTTTTAAAAACATGGTTCTTCCAGGGTGGTCAAGGTGGTAAGAAGGACTTTTAAGAAAAATAATAATATGTTCATGATGCCTGCATATGTCTACATTTTTCAAAGGAACGCCTGCAAGATTTTAGAATATTTTATCCTCCAGAATAAGCAATGAAGTGCATATGTAGAAGTTGGACAAAAGAAATCTCAGTTACATTCAGTCCTTACACTTGAAAAATTGCAGTTACACAACTGTGTGGATTTTTTGTTTTAAGCTAAGAGAAAGCAGGTAGTGTTGCGCTTCTAATTCTGGCTTTTAATAGATGCTTTCTCATGGAACGCATACATTTTGGAAAACCATTTGTAATATATCCTTCTGAATTCTTTTGTATAGATGATACCATCAGCCAGAATTAAACCTTGTTAAATGTAATAATTACAATATTTTTGAAAGGTATTAGTATGGTGTTTTTTCCCCTCTGCATATAGCATAAATATAGGAAAGCATACTGCATGGCATAAAAGGAGGTAAATATAATATATGAGATAATATTTTAAAGAAATATATAAAGAAATATTAAAAATACAAAGAAATGTTTATGAGCCTGATATGCATTTTTAAGATTCTGATATCAGAGAGGATATGAGAATAGAATGCAGGCACTAGAACCATTGTTTTTAAATTGAGCTATGTTTTAGAATTTCTACAAACAAAAATATTATTCCTTTCTTTTTCTCTTACATTATCTAAATGTATTGGGGGAGGGGGAACAAAAGTACATAACACTTTTACACAGATTAGAAGAAATGCAATGGCTGCTGCACATATGAACCAAATTCAAGGAAGGTTATTGTCAGGGTTTCAAGTTATATGCCCATAGCAAACAGAACTCTGAAGCATATATATTCCTCAAATAATAGTTTTATTGGCATATCATATTGACACAGGCTGGTAAAAACTGAACATGGCCCAATCAAGGTGGTGTCTATTTGCCTTGTAACTTCACTACTCCTCTCTCCGGCCACCTGTGGGAATGTCCTTGGTTCCCAGGAGAAAGTATTTTGTTTTGGCTATAAAACCCCTCCCTATCCCTCAGCTCCAGTGTGGCAACACTGAAGCCTCAAAATGGCCTCAGTTAAGTCAGCTTCAGGGTTGACAGTTATATTACAATAGATGGGAGATTAACGAGATCCTGACTTGAGTCTCTTTAGTACAAGAGACATAGTATCAGGTTTTCAAGATTCTGTTACTATAGCCTATAATATATCAACACAGCAGAGTGCCAAAATTTGTGGTGGAATCCATTTTCCTGACCCGGCCTAACCTCAAATAGCATCAGTCTTGAAACCCTCACAGCATGCTTCCTTCTCTCCCTCTTACAGCCTCATTAAATGGCTGCTAATGGGTTTTAAAGCATAGGTGAACATTATGTATGCATCACATTATATATTCAACGATCCTGTCACATTTCTTGTGATCAAGGACTTGAAATACAGAGGGTGTCATTCCAATCCTTCTAAACAAAATGCACATGGTGTGTCTTTATGTTTCTAATGAGATGCACGACACAGCATCTGTCTGGTTTTGTAAGTGTAATTTGTCTCAAGAAACTGGTATTTATTCTTCTTTAGGAGTCGATTAGTAAAAAACAACCAGATAGCAGATGTTTCATAGCACCAGCCATCTCAGCTAGAAGAGATTTGCTATGATTTTGTTGTTGTTATTGACAATAATGCCTGTTTTTTTAATGATCAACCAACCCAAAGCTTTTTAAAGTCTCAATTTTATTTTGGCACTTTCTTTGACCTCTTACACAAGGACCTACACAGAGTGCCTTATGCTTCCTTCCTTCTCAATAATGAAGATATAAGCCAAATGAGAATAGAATGGCTAAAAGTCTAAAAGCTTGTCTAATCATGACCAATATTTGCAACACAGAACTGCAGTTCTAATACTCTGGCCTTTCTTAATTATATTAGGACAGTTGAAGGGAGGGCTAAATTGTTTTAGGATTTAATGATAGTTTGAGTATCATCTAAGTGATAAAGTATCTGTATACATTTAAAATTACATGAAATTCTGTTTCTGTTAAGATTATATAATTCAGTAGTTGGTTCATGTTTAAATACTGACTTTAAAGCAATGTTCCAAGACAATAATAGTTTTCATGTTCTGTGAGCCTTCTTATTGCCAGCCTATCAGAATTATTCTAAAATCTGCATTGTCTATATTATAGCAATTATTATATTAGGTCAATTAAGAAAGAGAAGTTGTCTGGACACTTCTGAAGTCTTTCAATTTTTTTGAAAGTGGCAAGTGGGTAAATTAAACAAAAAGGATAAAAATGTAAAAAAAAAGAGTGCATCATTAGTTAACACATATAAACCTTTAAATAAAACTCCCTTTTATGACCCTGTAATCCCTTAATTTGCGGTAGAGTCAGGGTGACTGGAGTGTTTACTGGCCAGATGCCCTTTCTGATGCCTATGTGGAGTTCACAGCAAAAAAAATTTCTTTGTGTCCTAAGAGAGAAACATCTGCCACTACCTAGGATTCAACTCTCAACCTTCTGAGTGGAAGAAGAGTGTCTTCACCACTGGGTCATCATGCTGCTCAAATCTTCCATTTAGTTACTATCTTAAAAATGGGATATGGAAGGAAGCTGGCTGTTCAAATGAGGCTCAATCAAGAGTGCAGGTTTCCAAGTGATGAAGAAATGATTATACATAGGCCTTGACTTATCACCACAATTGAGCCCAAAATTTCTGTTGCTAAGCAAGATAGTTGTTAACTGAGTAATTCCCCATTTTATGACCTTGACTTACAACCACAATTGACCCTACGTTTCTGTTGCTAAGTGAGATAATTGTTAAGTGAGTTTTGCCCCATTTTATGACCTTTATTCCCACAGTTGTTAAGTGAATCACTGCAATTGTTAAGTTAGCAACATGGTTGTTAAGTGAACCTGGCTTCTTTGCTGACTTTGATTGTTGGAAGAGCACAAAAATTGATCACATCATCCTACAACACAGCAACCATCATAAATATGAGTCAATTCCCAACTGTCTAAATTTTGGTCATGTGACCAAAGGGATATTGCAATGTCCGTAAGTGTGAAAAACTCTCTTTTTTCCCAGTGCAGTTGTAACTTTGAACATTCACTAAATGAACTCTTCTAAGTCAAGGACTTCCTCTATATTTCCCACATTTTTAAGGAAAACAAAATCATGCAGTGGCTTGGAGCTGCAGCCATGCATAAGAGAAATATATTGTTTTTGGGAGGCAAGAAAAAGTAGTAGTGTTAGACTGTCAAACTTTATTTGTATGTATATGTATGTAGACAAACCCACACATTATAACCTTCTGATTATGTCTGATATGTAGTGTTGTTAGTTGCTGGTGCCCAGTTCTACTTCTCTAATATAAATGAAGCTGCAGATAAGTTGGGCAAGTATCTGAAGTCAGTAACACAAGGGGTGGAAGCTAACACATTGAACCTTAATCCAGACAAAAATAAGGTGTTATTATTCATCTTGTTCAGAACATAGATTGATGTTATTGCTACCATGTCACGAATCAATTGTTACTAGCTGAGGCATGTCTGTCAACTGGAACCTCTCCAGCCACAAGCATTTATTTTTGGGCAATGCAAAATATGGGAGAGTTATACCGCTACAATAAATAAATAAATAAATCACCCGCTGCAGAATACAAGTGTTAGATTAACAAATCAAACAGGAACATTTTGTTAATTTTAAAACAATGTCAGCCTGGAAATACTGCCATCTGTATGTGCCTTTGTGGGTATCATTTGCAACACAGTAAGGCTTCTGTGTTTTGTATTGGAGATAAGTTTTTGTCTCACATATGATATTATATATCACCAGATATTTTGCTAGGACTCTCAATTTAGCACTTCCATTTTTCTCCCTATGCACTGTGTCAGTCCATTTGTAATCTTAAAACAAAGAAGCAAATGGAATAGGTACAAAACCTGCAGCAAATGAAATCTTTTATCTATCAGTTTCTCTCTGCTGTGGATTTTTCACAGGTTCTGAGGAAGCCATTTCACAGAGAACAAAGTGCGACTTTATTTCTGTTTTATTAGGTAGCTAGGAATGCGTTGCTCTATTAAACATTAAAAGTAATAATGAAAAATTGGTTCTTTAGAATTAAGTGAAGGAAACCTGTCAAAATAATAAACAATTTTGTGTTCCCTGTGAGCTGTTAAAGCAAGAATTATTTTCTTCGTTTTCACAAGGAAGACAATTGGAATTATTCTGTTAGGTCAGTTATTTAATCACACCTTTTTCTGATTGCTCATACCTTGGTCACTTTCTGTTTAGATTACTGCAACTTGTGGTGCACAGGGCCACCCTTGAAGGCCTCTGAAAGTTACAATTGGTTCAGAATGCAGTGGCATGCAATGTTGAGAATCCATAGGTTCACCCATACTACACTATACTACATCGATACTATACCACATCCAATTTTCTTCCAAGTGCAATTTAAGGTACTGGTTATTACCATTAATAGCAACAACAATAGCACTTAGATTTATATACCATTACAATGCTTTATAGCCCTCTTTAGCAGTTTACAGAATCAGCATATTGCCCCCAACAATCTGGGTTCTCATTTTACCAACCTTGGAAGGATGGAAGGCTGAGTCAACCTTAAAACCCTAAATGACATAGAATCATCATTCACACACACACACACACACACACACACACCCCGAGGACATATGTCCATCCATCAGAGCAATAGGATACACATGCCTCAAGTATCTTCCCTTAAACATTTCCATCATATATATCCTTGGAAGTGTGTCTTTTCTGTTGCAGTTCCTTCCCTATGGAATACTCTCTCCCTTGAGATATGAGATATGTCTACCTTTCTATTCTTCTGAAGATCACTTAAAACTCAGTTCTTCCACTATGCGATGGCATAAGGAAAGGCCAGTGTGGCATGAGAATGCAGGCGCATTAGAAAAGTTTATGGGTATATTAGAGATGTATGGGTGCAGTGCCAGGTTTTTCTGATTTTAATTGTATTGTTGTTAGCTTCATCCAGGTGGTCCTCAACTTATGACCACAATTGAGTCCAACATTTGTTAGGTAAGAAATTTGTTAAGTGACAACTTTTCTTGCCACATTTATTAAGTGAATCACTGCAGCTGTTAAATTAACAACACAATCATTAAGTGAATCTGGTTTCCCTGTTTGGCTTTGCTTGTCAGAAGGTCTCAAAAAGGAATTGCATGGTTCCCGGATATGGCCACCATCATAAATGTGAGTCAGTTGTCAAGTGTCCTAATATAAATCATGTGACCATGGGGATGCTACAAAGGTCATATGTGTGAAAAATGGTCATAAGTCACTTTTTAAAGTGCTGTTGTAACATTGAACGGTCACTAAATGAACTGTTGTAAGTTGAGGACTACCTGTACTGTTTTATTAATTGTAAGCAACTCACATTTATTTTTAGGATGGGCAGCTAAATAAATGTTTTAAATACATAAATGACTAGATTAGAAACCAGTCTTAAAAGTCAATTTTCTTTTGAACAATATAGTAATAATAGTCTAGTTATCTAAAAATACAATCAAAGGCATTAAGTTGTGTTACATAAGAAATATCACCCTTTAGCTCTAAAAATTGTTCAGCTTTGATTTCAAAGCCACCACTTGACTGAGATGAATGACACAAGCAACAATTATCTGAACTACTCTAAGTACTCTTTTCCATCAAAGCAAGCCCAAAAAGGTCTAAGAATAAAAGATGATCAAACATAATATTTAAAAATGCTGTCACATAGACAGAGCAGCTGTAACATGAAAAACTGAAACCTCACAGAATGTTTTTTTTTTAAAATTTACATTTATATGCCGCCCTTCTCCAGAGTCTCAGGGCTGCTAAAAGTCTATGGAGCACCATGCTAAGTGTTCGGCAATAGCCTTCATTCCATTGTATATGCCTGCTTATTACTAGGGCTTTTTGGCCACTCCAAGCGGCATTTTACAAAGTCAGCTTATTGCCCCCAACAATCTTGGGTCCTCAATTTACCTACCCCGAGAGGATGGAAGGCTGAGTCAACCTTAAGCCTGCTGGGATTCGAGCCTGCACTAATTGCAGGCAGCTTGCACTAAGTGCTAGATGATTAACAGCCTGCACCACCAAGTCTCAGTTTTGAGGTTTGAGGAATTTGTATTCATTATGCCACTATTTTTAAGTTATTTAGCATGCACTGAGCAGTTAAAAACTTCATACCTTGCAGGTGTCAACTTAAATAAAATAAAACAGAACTCCTCCACTCTACCACAGAAAGAAAGAAAAAAACGTACTACATAAACCAGCAACTACTTGGAGAGATGTTTCTGTACACCTGGGAAACTGGCTATAATGCCTCTTCTGTTTGGCGAAATTATAAGAATACATTAGGTTCATTAGTCAGATAAGTAGAAACCAGACCTTAGAAGGATGTAGCTGTGCCAAACATCTCAGAAGGTACAAGGAATCTATGGAGATTCTCAGTCATCCAGGTCATAATTGTCCCAAGGGTGTCCCCCCCTCCCACCAAAAAGAGTAACTGGACTGTTTTGGTTTTTTCTTTGAAAATGATTTGCTTCTCATCCAAGAGATTTAGAGAGCCATGAATTAAAATTTGGATAGCACAGTTATCTATGGTATGACAAAGTTAAAGTTAATGTTGATTTCAATAATCACTTTGTTAGACATGCCATACCGAGTTTGGAATAAATATAAAACAAGGTTCTCTATGAAGTTATCTCTTTGGGTGTCTCCCCAGGAAGCTTTTTAGAGAAAAGAAATGGTGGTAAAACCAGACTGGTGGACTTATGGTAAAATAATATCTTTCAATTCTGGTGACCCTACCCTAAAATTGAGGGAAGAGCTTGAATTAGAAGGCTACCTTTGACATTGGTTTACATACCAACAACTGAAAGAAAGATTTAAACCAGATAAAAAGAGTTATAGGTTTGGTTTTCATGAATTGGACATTTTACTGTGTGGTAGTGATGAACAGATTATTGCTAAGATTTATAAAAAGTTACTGAATCTGAATTTGGAAAGTGAACATTCATTTTATTTATTTATTTATTTGATTTGTCAATCATTTACAAGATAATAGGTATAAGTATATACAAAGTTATGAATACATGAAATGGGTACATATAAGAAAAATAAAAAACCAATAGGACAGGAACAGTAGGCACATTGGTGCGCTTATGCACGCCCCCTACATTGGGCAAGGAACTTTGGATATAATGTGATGCTTAAACAATGGGAAAATATGTAGGTGAAAGATTTTAAATTCATACTAAACAGTAACTTAAAAGAAACATTTTATAATATGTTGTATCGTGGATATTTAACACTGGATAAGAGATCTAGAATGTGTAAAGATATTTCAAATGAATGTTGGAAATATAAAAGTAAAGAAGGAACCCTTTATCATTTATGGCGGACAATTGATAAAGCAAAGAAATTTTGGAGTAAGATCCATATTTTAATACAGAAAATTCTTAAAACAAACATAAAAGATGAAACCAGAAACTCTTCTTTTGGGGTTAATGGAAAAAGACTTGGGGAAAAAAATTGGAACTTTGATCTTATACATGTTGACAGCAGCAGACTACTATATGCACAAAAATGGAAGGATATTTCGATCCCCACTATGGACGAATAACTACAGAAGTGGATGGAGTTGGCAGAGATGGCTAAATTGACTGTTTGATCAAAGAAAAGAATATAACTAGTTTTGTTGCTACATGGAGACTGCTTCTGGACTTTGTGCTTAAGGTTGAAAAAATGAACCTTTGATTTTGGGTTTTACTGATTAGATTGATGTGCTGCTACAGAAATGGCTAGTTTATATTATATACTAGCTTCCCCACTGTGTCCTCCTATTTGCTTTTGTATTTTTATATTTTATTCTATAATCTAATAGCATGTTTAAAGACTGCAACTACTTGGAGAGATACTTCTGTGCACCTGGGAAACTGGCTACAATCCTTCTTCTGTTTAGCAAAATTATAAGAATACATTAGGCTTCATTAGTCACATAAATAGAAACTAGACCTCAGGAGGAAGTAGCTTTGGCAAACATCTCAGGAGGGACCCTCTCTAGTTTTTTGGGCTGTAAAAGGAACAAGGAATCTATAGAGATTTTCAGTCATCCAGATCAGGGGTGACAAACTCAAGGCCCGCGGGCCAGATCTGGCCCATGGGGCCACCCTGGAAACAGAGAAGGACTGGCCCATGGTGCCTCTGCCAGTGAAAATGGAGCTCACAGCCCTCCCGGGCTCTGTTTTTCCTGGCAGAGGGTTGCAGGAGACAGTCGCAGCATAAAACGAAGCCCGTGAGAACCGCACACGGGCTGCAGAATATCAAGCTGGCCATGCCCATCCCAGCTAAGCCAACTCACCCCACCTGAGGTCAAACACAATTCTTATGTGGTGCTCAATGAAATTGAGTCTGACACCCCTGATCCAGATCATAGTTGTCCCAAAGATGTTTTTTTCCCCAAAATGTAACTGGACTGTCTTGGTTTTTTTTTCTTTGAAAATGTTTAGCTTCTCATCGAAGAAGCTTCTTCAGTTCAGAACTGAAGATTATTCTTTATCTGGACTTTATCTGGTCGATTTCAGAAGGTTGACATGAGAGCACAGCACTGCTTTTATTGTTTTGATAAAAGCATTGGCAGACATTGCCTAGGGTTTATCTATGCCCTTTCTAGAATAAAAGGAGGAAAAAGAATAAAATAATAATGGATAAAGAATAATTTTACAAAATCTTTTCCAAGTTCTTGCAGAAGTGGAAAAAGACAAAACATTTATTCTTGGAGATCTGAATGAAATGATAAATTTGGATTATATCAAGGGAGGAAAGATAGAAAGCTTTTAGAAAAAATGTTCCAATATATAAGTAGTCTTCGACTTTTGACCACAACTGAGCCCAAAAGTTATGTTGTTAAATGAGATGTTTGTTAAGTGAATTTTGCCCCATTTTATGATCTTTCTTGCCACAGTTGTTAATTGAATCACTGAAGTTGTTAAAATAGTAACATAGTTGTTAAGTGAATCTGGCTTCCCCATTGATTTTGCTTGTCAGAAGATCACAAGCAGTGATCACATGACCCTGGGACATAGCAACCATCATAAATATGAGCCAGTTGCCAAGCATCTGAGTTTTGATCACATGACCATGGGGATGCTGCAAAAGTCGTAACTGTAAAAAAATAGTTGTAAGTCACTTTATTGAGTGCTGTTGAAAGATTACTAAATGACCTGTTTGTTGTAAATCGAGGAATATCAGTTTATATGACATAGGGACAGAGGTGATATTCAGCAGGTTCTGACCAGTTCTGGAGAACCGGTAGTGGAAATTTTGAGTAGTTGGGAGAACCGGCAAATACCACCTCTGACTGGAGATTTTACAGTATCCTTCCCCTGCCATGCCCACCAAGCCATGCCCACAGAACCGGTAGTAAAAAAAATTGCATCCCACCACTGCATAGGGAGATTGCATAATCCAAGAAATTATACTTTCTTCTCAGCAAGGCATCAGATATGCGTGTGGGTTACTAAGGTTTAACTCTATGCATCAAAGAATATAGATTCTTTCAATGGCATATGCAGATCATAATTCAATCCTAATAACACGGCACTTCGGAGAAAAACTATCCTGGAAAATGAATGACAGGTTGCTACTTCATGAAAATGTTCTATAGAAATGTAAAGAGAAATTGAAAATTTTCTAACGCTACCATTTGGGAAGCAACTAAAGCATACATGAGAAATGTTCACATTTGTTTTAAAAAGAAATGAAATAGTAATTATACTCTAGAACAGGGTGTCAAACTCAAAGCCTAGGGGCCGGATACAGCCTGTGAGGTGCTTAGATCTGGCCTATGGGGCTACCTTGGAAATAGTGAAGAAACGGCCTGCAGTGCCTCTCCCAGTGAAAATGGAGCTTGGGAACTGCAAGCTCAGTTTTCACTGGTAGAGGCTTGCAGGCAGCCATCACAGCCAAAAATGGAGCTTGGGAGCCTGTTTTCACTGGCAGAGTGCTTGAGCCACCACAGGCACCACCGACACAAATGATGTCGAGCTAGCCATGCCTACCCTGGCCATGAGCACCCCCAGCCCTCTGAGGTCAAACACACCCCTGATGCAGCCCACAATGAAATTGAGTTTGATATCCCTGCTCTAGACGTTACTGTTTCATTTTGCCACAGTGAGGAATTCTTGGTCATGTTGTAGTTTTAATGCAGGAGGGTTTTTTGTGAGGGGGAGGGGGAAACAGCCCAATATACTATTTACAGTTTGGTTGAACTGCATTTAATACTGTTGGAATTGCAGCTTTGAGTCAGCTATTTTGCCGTGGGATAGATTCCACTTTTATTGTTGCCTTCCACACACAGCTTCTGTCTGCAGTTACTAAATCCTTGTGTAACTATATAAGTCATGATACATGACTTAGCTCTTGGGTTTCTGATAGCAGCCTGGAAAGGAAAGATTAATATTTGTATGTTATCATTAGTTTCACATGCTGCACTGCAACCAGGAACAGAATGAATTTATAATCTACTTCTGGATATCCTGCATGGTAAGATTTCTTTAGGAAATTTGCCATGAAAGAAAAAGCCTTTGAAAAATGTATAGCACTTTAAAGGCAGAATACATGTTCCTTTTTGTGTAATGGCTTCCGAAATATTTTTGCCCTTTGATTAATTTTAAGTTAATTCATTCTGCAAACTGTATGTCTTAACCGACTGTATAATAATACTGAATGAGTTTTCTCTTTAGATCACAGTGAGGATAATGACAATCAGCCACAGGAGTACTTAGCTTTTCTATGGTTATACTTTTATAACCATAGAAGCAAAGACAAAAAGAAAAATGACATTAAAATGTGCAGATTTCCAGAACTGTAGAAATTAAACTTTGCTGACAGTTCCATGATAATACTGTATATTCTTGCTCTATCAAGAATACATATTCAAGTTATTATTATCACTTGACTTTTAACAAACTTTTATTTATCCATTACATCCAAATTTATATTACCATATTATTAATAATTCAACAGTATATATTTATTTAAAATATGTGTACACTGTTTGTACCTAAAAATCTAGTCCACCCCACTGCTTGTTGTGGTTAGCCAACAGCAGGTGCGGACGGCTGAGGAGAGCGAGAACTCAGATAACAGATAATCAGAGTTGGAAGGGACCTTGTAGATCATCTAGTCCAACCCCCCAATCAAGAGGAAGACCCTACACCATTTCTGACAAATGGCAGTCCAATCTCTTCTTGAAAGTCTCAAGTGATGGCGCTCCCACAATGAGGGAGATTCAGAGATTGTGTGGGCTGGCAGCAGTGATGAGGAGGTTCCCGAGGAGCCTGTGCCAAGTGTGTGTGTGAACAGGTTTGCTCATAGAAAAGAGCAGTTACAACAGCACGGGCGATTCGGGAGTAAGGCTGCAAGGTAATGGCCCCTCCTTCAAGAAGATAAAAGCCAGCTGTGAAAGGAGCATACTTTGCAGAAGGCAAAGATGTTTTGAAACTCCAACCTCATGGACATTCCAGTATCCTGAGTTTGTATTTGAAGATTCTTGTATTACACATTATTTCTTGTCTGTTATCTTTTGGCAAGTCTTACACAGTTTGGCAAGGATTGTGCTTATTAGAGAGAGAGCAAGATGGCGACCGGAGGAGGTCGACCAGAAGAGCTCCGCCAGCTCCGCCAGCCAGAAGAGCTCCGCCGCCCGGCGTGGTGAGTTTCCCCCCCCCCAGGTCCTCCTCACCTGTGGCAGGGGTGGCGAGGGGACCTGTGGGGGGATGGGCGACCCCCGAGGCCGTGGCGCGGCCGTGGCGCGGCGTCGTGTTTGGCGCTGGGCCCGGCGGCGGCCGGCTGGCGGCTGGCGGCTGGTGGCTGGCGGCGGGGCCGCGCGGCTGTGAGGCGATCCCCGGGGCCGTGGCGCGGCGTCGTATCTGGCGCCGGGCCCGGCGGCGGGCCGCGCGGCTGTGGGGCGACCCCCTCGCGGCGGCGGCGGGCGGCTGGCAGCTGTGGGGCGACCCGCTCGCGGCGGCGGCGGGCGGGGCCGCGCGGCTGTGAGGTGGGCGTTTCCCGATCGGTGGTGCTGCCGTGCGAGGTTAAGGTCTCCGGATGCCTGGAGTCGGCGGAGACCGGAGGCCGGAGCAGCTGGAGGCCATGGTATTTTGCCCAGCGGCCGGCGGCTGGCGGTGGGTCCGCGCGACTTCGCGGCTGGCGGCCGGCGGTGTGGCCATGCGAGGCCGAAGTTCCTGGGATGGCTGGAGCGGCTGGAGGCTGGCAGCTGGAGGCTGGAGCGGCTGGAGACTGGCGGCGTGGCTATGGGACCGCCGCCGGGGTCGAGACCAGGGCTGGGGCCGTTATGAGGGCCCCAGCCGAAGTTGGAAGGGCAGCTCGAGCGGCTGAGGGTCGGCCGCCATGGGCGGAGCCAGGGCGGCCTGGCTGTGGGACTATCGCCGGGGCCGGGGCTGGGGCCTTTGCAGGGGCCCCAGCCGAAGCTGGTGTACGAGCCACGACTCGAGCGGCTAGAGGATGGACGCTGTGGGCAGAACCGAGGCGGCTGGAAGATCATCGACCTCCAGGGCCATGGTGTGGTTCTGGGTCTGGTGCTGGTCCCGGTAGCCCGTGGCGTGACCGGCAGGCGGCCGTTGGAGTTGGAGCTGGGACTGGAGGACCGCTGCTGAGGTTTATTTATTTATTTATTTATTAATTACATTTATATACCGCCCTTCTCCCAAGGGACTCAGGGCGGTGAACAGCTCGTCTAAAAACCCCACAAATACAAAAGTTAAAAAGTAATTAAATATTTGAATCAGCTGCAGACTAAAATTAGTAAACCCCCCCCTCACCCTTAAAACCCAATTTAAAGTTAAAAATGGAGATCAAATTTAAAATCATTATCTCAGCCCAGGCCGGCCTGCTCAAAGAGCCAAGTCTTTAACGCGCGCCTGAAGGCCCTCAGGTCCGTGCCGGTACGAAGTTCCGGTGGCAGAGTATTCCAGAGGGCGGGGGCACCCACAGAGAAGGCCCTACCCCTTGGCGCCGCCAGACGACACATAGCGGCCGACGGCACCCGGAGCAGACCCTCCCTGTGGGAACGCACCGGCCTGTTGGAGAACGTTGGCAGAATGCGGTCCTGAAGGTAACCTGGTCCCATGCCATGGGTCGCCCTAAAGGTCAAAACTAGAACCTTAAAGCGAACCCGGAGAGCCATCGGCAACCAATGCAGCTCGCGCAGGAGAGGCGTCACATGGGCGCTACGCGACGCCCCCATAATCACCCTCGCGGCTGCATTTTGCACCAACTGGAGTCTCCGGATGCTCCCCGCAGGGAGCCCCATGTAGAGGGCATTACAATAGTCCAGGCGAGAGGTGACAAGGGCCTGAGTGACCGTGCGCAAGGCGTCCCGATCCAGGAAGGGCCGCAACCGGTAGATCCGACGGATCTGATGAAACGCCCCCCTGGAGACGGCCGCGATGTGATGTTCAAGCGACAGCCGTACATCCAGGAGGACTCCCAGGTTGCGAGCCCTCTCTGTGGGGGGCAGAACCTCCCCCCCAATAGCCAGCGAAGGTGTCAGCTGGCTATATCGGGGCGCCGGAAACCACAGCCACTCGGTCTTGGATGGGTTGAGCCGAAGCCTGTTCCCGCCTATCCAGTCCCGCACGGCCTCCAGGCACCTAGACATAGTCCCCACAGCATCGTTGGGGTGGTCCGGAGTGGAGATGTACAGCTGGGTGTCATCTGCATACAGATGACACCTCACTCCAAGACCACGGATGATCTCGCCCAGCGGCTTCATGTAAATGTTGAACAGGAGGGGAGAAAGGACCGACCCCTGAGGCACCCCACAAACCAGGGGCCTAGAGGTGGACCTCTCCCCCCCCGCCAACACGAATTGCGAACGGTCAGAGAGGAAGGAGGAGAACCATCGGAGGACGGTTCCACCAATCCCCAACCCCTCCAACCGTCGCAATAAGATACTATGGTCGATAGTATCAAAAGCCGCCGAGAGATCTAATAGGACCAGGACAGAGGAGAACCCTCTGTCACGAGCCCTCCAGAGATCATCAACCAACGCGACCAATGCCGTCTCAGTGCTATGTCCAGGCCTGAAGCCCGATTGGAACGGATCGAGGTAAGTTGCTTCCTCCAGGTACTGGGGGAGCTGACGTGCCACCACACTCTCAACAACCTTCGCCACGAAGGGAAGGTTGGAGACTGGACGATAGTTGTTTAAAATAGCTGGGTCCAGGGAAGGCTTCTTGAGGAGGGGGCGCACCACCGCCGCCTTCAGGGCGGTAGGGAGCAACCCCTCTCTCAAAGAAGCGTTGACAATCCCCTGGAGCCAGCCTCGTGTCGTCTCCCTGGCGGCCGAAACCAACCAGGAAGGACACGGGTCCAATAAACAGGTGGTGGCATTCAGACCCCCCAGCAACCTGTCCACACCCTCAGCGGTCACAGGATCGAACTCCCCCCAGATAACACTCTCAAGACCTGCCCCGGACACCTCCCCCGGGACCACCCAATTGGAGTCGAGCCCTTCCCGAATCTGAGCGATTTTATCATGCAGAAATCGGGAAAACTCCTCCGCTCTACCCTGCAAGAGGTCATCCCGCGCTCTCGGTTCAAGTAGAGAGCGGGTCACTCTAAACAGGGCGGCAGGCCGATTTTCTGCTGATGCAATAAGGGCGGAGAAATATGAAGATTTCGCCGCCCCTATCGCCACAAGGTAAGTCTTAATATGAGATCTCACCTGTGTTCGGTCAGACTCAGAACGGCTCGCCCTCCAAATGCCCTCAAGACGTCTTTTTCGGCACTTCATCTCCCGTAGCTCCTCCGTATACCACGGAGCCAAATGGGATCTGTGCCGAGTCAGAGGTCGCATAGGCACAACTCGCTCTAGGGCCCCGGCGGCCGACCCCTCCCAGGTGGCCACCAGGTCTCCAGGCGAGCTGAGAGCCAGAGATTCAGGAAATGGCCCAAGCTCCCTCTGGAACCGATCCGGATCCATTAGGCGCCTGGGGCGGAACCATCTAAGTGGCTCCGCCTCCCTGCGGTGGGGGGTAGCGGAACAGAAATCCAGCCTAAGGAGGGAATGATCTGTCCATGACAAGGGTGTAATAACTAAATCCCCCCAATTACAGTCATTCAACCACTGCCCAGAGACAAAAATCAGGTCCAGCATGTGACCTCCCATGTGAGTGGGGGCAGAAACTAACTGGGTCAGGTCCATGGCCGTCATGGAAGCCAAGAACTCCCGGACCAACCCCGAGGTTTCACCGAGCGATGGCAGGTTGAAATCCCCCATGACTAAGAGCCTTGGGGTCTCAACCGCCAGCCCGGCTATTACCTCTAGGAGTCCGGGTAGGGCCGATGAGACGTGGCAGGGAGCCAGGTACGTCAACAAAAGACCCATCTGAACCCCTTGCCCCCACTTCACAAAAAGAGATTCACAGCCAGCCGTCTGAGGGACAGTGGCCTCCCTAGGACAAAGGACTTCCTTTATAAGCACCGCCACCCCACCGCCCCTTCCCTGAGCCCTAGGCTGGTGAAATGCAAGGAAACCTGGTGGGCACATCTCAACCAGAGGGACACCTCCCTCTGGGCCCAACCAGGTTTCGGTGACACCTACCAGGTTGAAGTTATTCTCCTCCTCTTCGTCCAATCGGCGGTGCGCTGAACGCCCTCAACCTGGACTCGGGCCCCGGCCGGCTAGTTCTCAGCTTGGTCGGGGTCATTTTTATCATCTCCATCATTTTTATCAGAGGACTCAGGCCGGGACGCTATTTTATACCAGAAATGATCTCTGGGCCCTGAGATATGTCCCCCTATCTCAGCAATGGCCCTCTGCTCTCTCGGAGGCCCATCTCAAGGACGGATTGTGGGATCCGGAGAGATGGTGGGGTTTTAAGTGCGGGAGGGAGGGGTGTCTTAAGAAATTTTTAGTTAGGTTTTTAAGGGGGTTAGGAAGGCCCGGGCGGGAGTTGGGGGACAACTCGCCGGAGGCTGGGTCCAGGCCGGGGGTTGGGCGTGGCCGGGAGAGTCAGAGTCCGGACAGGACCGTATTGAGGATGGGGGGGGTTACCGGGGAGGGTGGAATTAAATCTATTGTTACGGTGAGCGGGAGGGGCAGATTTGGCGGTTATAGGGGGCCATATTCTGTGTTGGGAGCGCGCCCTCGCTGTTTGCTTGCTGTGGCGCGCTCCGACCCCCTTGTCATCTCCCGTTCCCCAGGGGGTCTGAGCAATCGGGCCCTGGGCCTTAGGCTGATGTTGTGTAACGCCAGGTCCGTTGTTAATAAAGCCCCTCTCATCCATGATTTGATTTGTGAGGGGGGCGCGGACCTGGTGGGAGTTACCAAAACCTGGCTGGGCCAGGAGGGGGGAGTCCCTCTGGTGGAGATGTGCCCAGCCAGGTTTCGGGTTTTCCATCGGCCGAGGGCCCAGGGGAGGGGAGGGGGGGTTGCGGTAGTTATTAAGGAGGATCTGTGTCCGAGGGAGGCCACTGTATCTCAGACGACCGGGTGTGAGCTCCTTTTCGTGAAGTTCGGTCCCAAGGTTCAGGTGGGCTTGCTGGTCGCATACCTGGCTCCCTGCTATGCGGCAGCAGCCCTGCTTGAGCTCCTTGAGGTCATAGCTGGCGTGGCGGTTGGGACCCCCAGGCTTATGGTCATGGGGGATTTCAACCTGCCATCTGCTGGCGGTACCTCGGGGATTGCTCAAGAGTTCATGGCTTCCATGATGGCCATGGGCCTGACCCAGTTAATTCGGGACTCTACTCACGTGGGAGGTCATACCTTGGATCTGGTTTTCGTCTCTGATCAGTGGCAGAGTGATCTGGGTATGGGGGATATAGTCATAGAACCCCTGTCATGGTCGGATCACTCGCTCCTGAAGCTCGACTTCCGTTCCGCACCCCCTGACCGCAGGGAGGCGGGACCATTAAAATGGTACCGCCCCAGGCGCCTGATGGATCCTGATAGGTTCCTGACGGAGCTTGGGCCATTTCCCGAAGCTCACACACACGACTCGGTTGAGGGCTTGGTCGCCACCTGGGATAGGGTGGCTGCTGGGGCCCTCGACCGAGTCGTGCCCTTGCGGCCTCTGACCCGATGCCGATCCCAAGTGGCTCCTTGGTTTTCTGAGGAGCTAAGGGAGATGAAGCGTCGGAAAAGACGCCTAGAGAGCAGTTGGAGGGCCAGCCGCTCTGGGTCCGACCGAACACTATTACGATCTTATATTAAGACGTATTTAGTGGCGATAAGGATGGCGAGGAGATCTTACCTCTCCACCCTTATTGCGTCCGCGGAAAACCGCCCAGCCACCCTGTTTAGGGTGACCCGCTCTCTACTGGAGGTAGGAGCGCGGGAGGACCCCTTGCAGGGACGGGCTGAGGAGTTTTCTAGGTTTCTGCAGGACAAAATCGCTCAGATCCGGGACGAGCTGGACTCCGACTGGGCATCTCCGGGCGGGGGGGCGGGGGTGGATATCGGTGCGGTCAATTGGGTTGAGTTCGATCCTGTTACTGTGGAGGACGTGGACAGGATACTGGGGGGACTGAATGCCACCACCTGTTTGCTGGACCCGTGCCCCTCCTGGCTGGTCTTGGCCACTCGGGAGGTGACACGAGGCTGGTTCCAGGGTATTATAAATGCTTCCTTGAGAGAGGGGCTGTTACCTGCCGCCTTGAAAGAGGCGGTGGTGCGGCCCCTCCTCAAGAAACCGTCCCTGGACCCAGCATTGTTATCTAACTATCGTCCTGTCTCCAACCTTCGCTTTGTTGCGAAGGTTGTTGAGAGTGTGGTGGCACGTCAGTTCCCGCAGTACCTGGATGAAGCGAGTTATCTTGACCCCCTCCAATCGGGCTTCAGGCCCGGGCACAGCACGGAGACGGCGTTGGTCGCGTTGGTGGATGACCTCTGGAGGGCCCGGGACAGGGGTTGTTCCTCTGTCCTGGTCCTGTTAGATCTCTCAGCGGCTTTTGATACTGTCGACCACAGTATCCTATTGCAGCGGTTGGAGGGGTTGGGGGTGGGAGGCACCGTGTTGCGGTGGTTCGCCTCCTTCCTCTCCGACCGCTCGCAATTTGTGTTGACGGGGGGGCAGAGATCGGCCCCGAGGCCCCTACGATGTGGGGTGCCTCAGGGGTCGGTGCTCTCGCCCCTGCTGTTCAACATTTATGTAAAGCCGCTGGGTGAGGTCATCCGTGGCTTCGGGGTGGAGTTCCATCAGTACGCTGACGATACTCAGCTGTACATCTCCACCCCGGGCCACCCCAACGAAGCCGTCGAAGTGATGTCCCGATGCCTGGAGGCCGTGCGGAGTTGGATGGGTCGTAACAGGCTTCGTCTCAACCCGACCAAAACCGAGTGGCTGTGGTTTCCTGCGCCCAGATACAGTCAGCTGGTTCCTTCGCTGGCCGTGGGGGGAGAGGTCTTGACCCCCGTGGAAAGGGTGCGCAACTTGGGTGTCCTCCTGGACGTACGGCTGTCTTTAGAAGAACATATTGCAGCCGTCGCCAGGGGGGCTTTCTATCAGATTCGTCTGATTTACCAGTTGCGGCCCTTTCTGGATCTGGGCGCACTTCGCACAGTCACTTCCGCCCTCGTCATCTCCCGCCTGGATTATTGCAATGCTCTCTACATGGGGCTCCCCTTGAAGAGTCTCCGGAGGCTGCAGCTGGTCCAGAATGCAGCCGCGCGGGTGATCGTGGGTGCTCCTCGGAGCTCCCACGTTACACCGCTTCTCCGCAGGCTGCACTGGCTTCCTGTAGCCTTCCGGATTCGATTCAAGGTGGTACTGACAGTATTTAAAGTGCTCCATGGCTCGGGACCTGGGTACTTACGGGACCGCCTGCTGCCATCATCAACCTCCCGCCGCCCAGTACGCTCCCACAGGGTTGCCCTCCTCGGGGTACCGCCGCCCGGCCGTTGTCGGTTGACGGCCCCGAGGGTTCGGGCTTTCTCTGTGGGAGCCCCCTCCCTTTGGAATGATCTCCCCCCGGAGATACGGGCTATGACGGATATTCTGACCTTCCGGCGCGCAGTGAAAACCCTATTTTTTCAACAGGCTGGCCTGGCCCAGTAACTGTATTTTTAGTTTTTTTAACTTAATTTTAATCGGGGTTTTATTAGTTTTTAATTTTTAACTCTATTTTTGGGTTAGACAGCCGGATCAATTTGGTTTAATTTATTTTAATTGTATTTATTGAGTATTTATTATGTGTTTTTAGTAGGCTGTACACCGCCCCGAGTCCCTTTTTGGGAGAGGGAGCGGTATAAAAGTTTAATTAAATAAATAAATAAATAAATAAATAAATAAATTACAGCTAATTATTTTGTAAAAGCATTACAAGGTTTCTATTCTTTTTGGATTGTGTTTGATTTGTTGGGAAAGGGCATGGGTCAGAACACTGCTCAAGCTGGGAAACCTATATCATTTCAGACAAACGGTAGTCCAGTCTCTTTTTGAAAGCCTTCAGTGATGGAACAACCACTACTTCTGGAGGCAAGTTATTCCATTGGTTAATTGGTCTCACCATTAGGAAATTTCTCCTAAGTTCTAAGTTGCTTCTCCTCTTGGTTAGTTTCCAACCATTGTTTCTTATCTTGCTTACTGGTGCTTTGGAAAATAGTTTTATCCCCCCCCCCATCCTTGTAAGAGCCCCTCAAATATTGGAACAGTGCCATCATGTCCCCACTAATCTTTCTTTTTATTAGACTAGACATATCCAATTTCTGTAACTGTTCTTCATGCATTTTTGCCTCCAGCTCTTTTCTGCACTTTGTCCAGAGTCTCAACATCTTTTTTTGTGTTGTGGGCACCAGAACTGGCTGTCATATTCCAAGTGTGGTCTTACTAAGGCTTTGTAATACATAAATAAAAGTTTGTTAAAAGTCAAGTGATAATAATAACTTGAATGTGTATTCTTGATAGAAAGGTACTAGTACTTCACAGGATAGTAAAAAGGTACTAGTACTTCACATGATATGCTCACATATGCTGCTTGATAATCAGTTTGAACATTTTTCCCAGTATAGACGTGACAAATCTGGGTTTTTTTCTGAGTCGTCCTCATTTCTGTTTTTGAAAAAGGGAATGATATTTACTTTCTCCAGTTTTCTGGAATCTTTCAAAGGTGATGTTGTTTTTCCGGTTCCTATGGAGCCAAAAAGTGGGTATATTTTACAACAAATAGGTAGTGTTTCCAATAGTGAATAAAACAAGCCAGCACAGGATGGCTGAGGAAGAATATAAAGATTCAGGTGTTATATGCTCAGCTCAGATCCCATATGATTAAGGTACTTAACTTTCTCTGGCCCTTACTTTTCAGAGTGGAAGCCTAAGAGGCTGTATTTCTACAGTATGTTTAAGAAGTCATGAAGTTGTTTTGTACGCTGATTTTTCCCCCCTTTATTTTTTTCCCCCTGAAATGGAAAGCTTCTGTCTCGCTCTGTTCACTTCTCTTAATCATTCTCCAAAACTGCCTGTCATAATGCTCTGTGCTTGACTGAAAATTGACGTAAGAGCGGCTCTTAATAGCTCTGTAAAAACAAATATATTTTTGTATACTACTAATCATCCCAGTAGTTACTTCACTGAAGTTTTATAATATTAATTTGGTGTGCTCCATTTCAACACTATTAGTTTTAAAAGAGTTAGTTCATTTTAATAATTGAAATAATACAGTCAAAAGTCAACAGAGGTAGATGCAAAATATGAAATGCTTGCATTTACCTCTGTTTGTCTTTTGACTGCATGATTTAAACTATTAATTTTGTTTATTAAACAAAAATGATAAATACTTTGCTTTGGCTATAGTGTATCTCAGACAAGAAGGAGACTGACTTACTGAATGAATTAATAATGCCTAAGTTATATACAGATAGTCCTCGAGTTATGACCACAATTGAGCTCAAAATATATGTTGCTAAGTGAAACATTTGTTAAGTGAGTTTGCCCCATTTTACAACTTTTCTTGCCATAATTGTTAAGTGAATCATTGCATTTTTAAAGTTAGTAACATGATTGTTAATTGGATAGCTTGTTGATTTTGTATGTCAGAAGTTCGCAAAAGTGGATTACATGAACCTGGGACATTGCAACCATCATAAATATGAGCCAGTTGCCAAGCATCTGAATTTTGATCATGTGACTATGGGGATGCTGCAATGGTCATAAGTGTGAAAAATGGTCATAAGTCATTTTTTTCTGTGCTGTTGTAACTTTGAACAGTCACTAAACTGTTGTAAGTTGAGGGCTACTTGTATTTTAGCTTTTGAAAACTGTAAAAAGAAGCTACACTAAAAATGGTAGTAATAATATTCTTTTTTCTAATACAAAGTACATAGAGTATGGCTTTCTTAATGGATTTCCTTACACTTCCCAAAATGGAATAACTCCTTTGGATAAAAACATGTAAACCAACAGTCTTCTTTCATAGAGTGAATAAGAATTCATGAATGTACCAGACTGAGAGTTCGAAGCTTGGATTGCATCCATTTATCAATTTATACCTGGTATAAGTTTTGCCCACAGAAGCATTTAAAATGTAAAATGGCTTGTTAAAACCACAATAGGTAAACAGTGAAATTCTATAGCTAGTCCTCAACTTACGACAACTGAGCCCAAAATTGATGTTTCTAAGTGAGAAATGTGTTAAGTATGTTTAGCTCCATTTTACGACCTTTCTTGACACGGTTGTTAAGTGAATCACTGCAGTTGTTAAATTAGTAATGCGGTTGTTAAGGGAATCTGGTTTCCCCATTGACTTTGCCTGTCAGAAGGTTGCAAAAGAGATCACAGGACACTGCATTCATCATAAATAATGAATCAGTTGTCAAGCATCTGAATGTAAATCCCGTGACCACGGGGAGGCTGCAACGGTCGTAAGTGTGAAAAATGGTCATAAGTCAATTTTTTAAGTGCTGTTGTAACTTCAAGCCATTACTAAGCAAACTGTTGTAAGTCGAGGACTACCTGTATTTATGTATAAAGTTATACTGCAATTTTATTGATAACCAGTCAAGTATTCCTCTACTTTACCAAGAGACTAACTATTTGCTGCAGAGTGTATTATCTTCAAGCAATAAGCCAATTTAGGATTTGGCAATATAATAGTTGCAGTTGGAAGATCACGACGGCAGTAACAATGCAATATTGTTATTCGTGTTAAATGTTATTTTACAACTAAAATAAGGCATACAATATGACATAAAATTTAAAATACAAGTTAAACAGAACTTGCCCAGCAAGTAGCAACATTAATTGTGTTCTATTGTGCTGCTGTGAGGTCCTGAAATATATACTGGTCAGGACACAAATGGCAAGTATACATATGTGCTGTTGTCTGCATATCACCACATTTACAAAGTGTAGAAGCCACTGGATAGCCCCATTTGTTCAGAGTGCCTCTGAATCTTGTTGTATCTGGATGCAGTCTAAGTACATATAATAAGTATCAGCAGTATTGACATTGATTTCTAATTTCCTTGTAATCAAACCATGCACAGATAAATATATCCATTCACCTTACAAGGTAATAACAACACTTAATCATTTTATTCAGATCTTCTTCATTAAGTGATCAGTAGCATAAACCAATCCTTTGTCTCTTAGTTTGCATTATTTAATGCATGTATAATGAGAAGTATTATACCTAATTGGAAGTTCTAGAGTCTCTTAACTTGTTACTGGTTAAACTTTTGTTGTTAGTTTCTTGAATGCTAATTTGGAAGATAGAACATGATTATCCGAACTGTAACACTTATTTTATTAAATAGGAAAGCATTTCTGAGATTCATGAACTTAAATAAAGGTATTTTTTCCATTTTATGAATCATGTATTACCCTATGAGAACACTCTCTATTCTTAGCAATTAACTTAGATTTCATAGGTATCGTTTCACTATGTCAGCAAGGAAGTTCAAATAATATAAATTAATTATAAATAAAATGTAGTTTGGAGTTCGTTTCCGGTAGAATTAACTTACAATTTTTGTTAAGGCTATGTTCATCAAAATTTAATGCCTGAATTAAAACATTGATTTACATGGAAGTAAATTTCAATGCAAAACTTGGCTAAAAAATAACATTGTGATTTATATTTTTAGGCAATACACTGAATGATATGGCAGTCCTTCAGATTCAAATAAAACATTCTGCTGTGCAGTTCACCTGTGGATATGGAAGTGGAGCCCCAGACTAAAAAACACAGATTCTAGCACAGTGGGAACACTGGAACTCCATTGTTGTAATAACTGTGGGGGTTATTTTTATTCCAAAAAATATTACACTCAAGCTAAAAATTTTAGAGAGTGTTAGTGGTTCCAGCTTTTAGAGAATGTTAGTGGTTCCAGCTCTAGTCTGTAGGAGCCTTAGTTAAGTTTAACATGATTTGCTAACTAAATGTATGCAGGATTACTATTTAATGCAATCTATGTATTGTAGTAGATTAAGATAGTGGATTGTTAATTTGTCGCATGGTGTTTAATTCTGAGTAACCTTGTAGTACAGTTACATTACCTGTTTTATCGTTTGGCCCTCAAAATACATCAATAGTGCATAAAATGTTCAGTGTGCTTTAAGGAATAAACTGCTAATTTTGGAGTTTTTGCAGCAATTATTCATTTATGTCATATATGCATAATCCTCATTTAGCAACTGTAATTGGACTGGCAATTCAGATGTTCAGTGATGCCGTTGCTATGTAAACCATCACTGTACTTAACAGTTTTAATTGCAAAGGTTGTAAATATGAGAAAAATGAAGATATATAACATGTGCATACATATTAATCGTCTTTATTAAGTGATGCACATTAGGGTTGTTCCAGCTTTTGGTAGCACACTTTATTCAAGGGCCTCTAATCCTACTGCTTGAATTATAAGAATTCGACACTCTTTTAAGAGCTCACTATTATTCCTTCAACTGTCCCCTCACATTAACTGACCATGTATTTAGATATTTCCAAAAACTGGATAAGATCTGAAACAAAACTATAAATGCAATCAGTTGAAAGGATGTACATACTATTGCAATTCCTGCAATTTAAACGTTTATGAATGTTCTTTGAATCTGGATATACTTGCTGAAGAGTAGTAACTCGTTTTTCAGATTTTCCATGTAAATTCACAGACTCAAATCATACTACACTTTTTTCCCCCAATGAAGAACATGCCATCATTTAGAAACAGAAAGGTCTATCTCCAGGAATAAATAGGCCCATATCTAAGATGACAAAAAAAAAACAATTAAAAAAAATCAAAACCAGTGAAAAAATATGTCAGTTCCCAGAATATTTTTAAATAGCCATTTTTTATTTTAAATATTTTAAAGACAATCATTAACATGACACTGTTGTGCAATATTTCATTAGGAATCCAGCCCTAATTTAAACAAGGATTACAGGTGTTTTTTTTACAATACTATATGTGTAAATCAGTTCATTAAAGATTATATTATTATCTAGTTTTAATTAAGAAAGCCTTGTTACAGATCCTCTTATAAATTTATGAAACATGTAAAACAGCACCTGTTTTCTGTTTCAACAGAAATAGAAAAAGAAGTTTTAACAAGACAGCTGAATTAATGACATCATTCTGTCCAACATAATGGAAAATCAGTATTTAAGTATCAGAAACTAAGTGATTATTTGATTTTCTTAAGTCTTGTATTTTGAGTTCTTACTAGGAATAATACTTCAAAGCCTCCATATGAAAAGATTAGACTTTTTTTGTCTTATAATACAGAACTGAATTTTGAGACTTGAAAGAGGCTTATTTATTTATTAAATAAATAAAATGCTTATAAGGAATCATAACAATTACTGTCTTTTGGTATCTCACAATTTAGAATATAGTTACCTTCCTATATTTAGTAGATACAATGTCACAAAAAGCTGATCCTTGAACTTATATATAAAAGTATTTTATTCCATAAGATATTTATTTCACAAATGAAGTGATTTACAGAACTGAAGCTCACACCCTGAATTACAATAGGTAGTAACCATGTTCGTCACATACACTGATTCCCTGTTAGCAGAGCCCTGTATCTACGTATCCACTGTGGTTATCCTGCCACCTTCCTATCACTTACTGCAATGGTGTCAAACTCGATTTCATTGAGGGCCACATTAGGGTTGTGTTTGATCTTGAAGGACTGGGTGTGTGTGGCATGGATGGGTTGGGTGTGGCCATGGTAGGCGCGGCCATAGTGGAAGTGACACAAGACAGCACCTCAGAACACATGGTTTTATATACTTATAAAAATAGAGAGGAATACATTTCTGTGGTTTTGTTTTTTTAAATACAAACTTGATCTACTTGATCACCCTATGAGGGAAAGACCAGATCAAGAAACTGACTCCATAGAAAGACTAGAACTATAAATTAGTGACATAGGCTATAGTAGCAGAATCCTGCAAGCCTGAAAAGTAAAATATTTTACCTTTGCTCCCGTTTATAACCTTCTAAGTGAAGGACAGCCTCCTGCAGCACTCTGGCACCCAAAACACAGCCAGTCCTTTTCTATTTCCAGGCTGTGAGCCTTGAGTTTGACACCCCTGTGTTACTATATAATTGCTCTGTGTTTTTAGAACTTGGGATCATAATGTCAAAATCCACTAAGCAAAATGGATAGGAATGTCCAATCTCCCATTATTTCTATTCTGATTATTTGTGGCTGGCAAAGAACTAGATTAACCCAAATCCAATGGGCAGTAACGATTCCACATTGCTCAATGTGATAATCTGCTTGATCTATAGTCCTAGTTATTAATTAGTAAAACAGAGCACCTTAAGAACTGCTACATAAGAGTGTACACCTAGGTTGCTTTCATTATTTTTAATGACTTTCATCAGCTGTATTTTGTAATGAAAACTTCAAATATTTTCGCCACAGAAGGACTTTCTTTTTATGACTAATTTTATTCCCTAATGCTAATTATTTTCACATAAATTAAAGAGACCAAGTTGTTCAAATTATTCACAGTATCTCCAAATTCAGTGGAATATTCTATGTAATTTTGGCTATTGCCTTCCTCAATAAAACGTAGCAAGTGATGAAAATTGATACTGTCTTAGCAGTCAAAATACAGTCAGAGATATCGGTTTTATTTCAAGAAGCTGAAGGCATGAATTTGTCAGTCATTGACACTGTTTCATTAAGCAGCTTAACTGTGAACAAAAAACATATAGGTACAAAAATGTTTCAGATACAAGGACTGGACTTATTCATTTTCTAGGACATATTCTTTAACAACCATGTTTGGAGCCTGGAATTATCGTGCTGGCCTGCTACACAGACTCAGTGGCAAGGATAGCCTTTTATCAACTTTATTTGATATGTCCTTACATGAAGGAGAGAAATTTAGCTTTAATGTACCCAAACTAACTAGTATTTGCTTTACCACTAGCAGAGAATCCTTTGTATATCATCTACAACAGCAGAGAATCCTTTGTATATCATATATAATTAAAGCTGGTAATCTAGTCTTATCTCTGTTACTGAAAAGTACTTTATAAAAACATAGATTGTCCAAAGCCATAAATAAGCATTATGGATGATGACCAAAGCATCTATACTTTGCATAAACTTTTTTTTTTTTTTTGCTCAAACTGCCCAAGGAACTGCTGATACAGTTCTACAGAGGAATTATTGAGTCTATCATCTGCACCTCTATAACTGTCTGGTTTGGTTCTGCAACCCAACAGGACAGACACAGACTTCAGAGGATAATTAGGACTGCAGAAAAAACAATTACTACCTACCTGCCTTCAATCGATGCATGACTCATGCAATACTGCATGAGTCAAAAAGAGGGCTGTGAAAATATTTACAGACCCCTCACATCCCGGACATAAATTGTTTCAACTCCTTTCCTCAAAATGACGCTATAAAGCTCTGTACACCAGAGCAACTAGACACAAGAACAGTTTTTCCCCGAAAGCCACCACTCTGCTAAACAAATAATTGCCTTAACATGGTTCAACTATTACAAAGTGTACACTACTATTACTGTTAATCTTTTCATCACTCCTTATCACCCCTCCCCTCCCACTTGTGATTGTAGGACTGTAACTTTGTCCCTTGTATCCTTATGATTTATATTGACTGTTTCCTAGTATGATTTGATTGTTGATTGTACTCTATGATTATCATTAAGTGTTGTACATTATGATTCTTGATTCTTAACAAATGTATCTTTTCTTTATGTATACTGAGAATATTTACACCAAGACAAATTCCTTGTGTGTCCAATCACACTTGGCCAATAAAGTATTCTATTCTATTCTATTCTATTCTATTCTATTCTATTCTATTCTATTCTATTCTATTCTATAAATTTATCATTGAATGAAGATGATGAATCAGCAAATAAAACAAAAGGGAGAGGGAGAAGGAATATATGTATTGTGTATGTGTGAAAATCAGATAAAGAGAAGGCTATAACAGATCTTAATAAAGGAGTCCTGATTTGGCAGAGTTTATTTACTTAATTAAACAATATATCTGGGTGGCTAACAATAAATAGCATTACCAGTAATGCAAGCAATTAAAAGCAAGTACAGTAACAATTTACCGCTGGTGTTTCATAGGTATTTATTTATTTGTTAAATTTATTTGCCACCTTTCTCACCATGAGGCTACTCTAGGCAGCTCACAGAAATATAAAAGGAAGAAAAATGAAAGGAATATTAAACAAAACAGAAGCAATAGAACAATGAAATACACAATGACAAAGAAACCCATTGGGAACCATACATCAATATGATAGCCAAATATATCTTGTTTGCCTTGACACACACAAAACTGCCCTCACTGTGTTGTTCTGGATCAATTGCCACCTTCGGATTCCCTTGAAGGGCAAACCCATGTACAGTGATTTGTAACAGTTGAAAAAAAGACGTGATTAAGGCAAAGTGACCATAAGTAGAACCTCCTGATCCAAAAACAGGGGCAATTGGCATACAAAGGAGATGTGATCAAATCATTTGTTCCTTAATCTTAACTCTAGGACAGGGGTCCCCAACTGGCACTTGGCCACAGCATACCAAAAACCGGGCTGCACAAACTGGGCAGCTTCACTTATTTGAAGCTGCATCTGCGGGATACAGGCAGCATGCGAAACTACGCCCCCTTCGGTCCTCAGAAAAACCTGTGTCCATGGAACTGGTCCCTAGTGCCCAAAAGAGCAGGGGTCATTGCTCTAGGAGAACTCCAATTTATTCATAAACTTTGTTTTCCATGCTGAGTTAAAAATGGGAAGTTTTCAAATCCTGGGACACTCAAAATCAACAGATGCTTAGTCTTCAGTAAAGAAAACAACAATTTATAAACAACAATAACACTCAAAAATGACAACAGCAATAGCACTTAGACTCGTATACCGCTTCAAGATGCTTTACAATATTCTCTGAGCATACTGCAATGTCAGCATGCAGGCCCAGCAATCTGGGTCCTCATTTTTTCAGAAGGATAAAAGATACAGTTACTGTATGATATCTATTTAAGTCTTAAATTTTAAGAGAAGCAAAATATTGCAAAGTATGTAATCAAAGAGCAAGGTACTATTAGGATTAAAAGTGGCAGGTACAACAACAATAATAATATCACAAAATATAATAACCTTGACACTGAAATTTCACGATTATGGATAAAACATGTGACAATGATACCCATTGTCATCGGGCACTTGGTACTAAGCCCAAGAATTTTATAAAATGTATTAAGGAATTGCAGCTTCTTGAAATAACACCAGTGGAACTGCAAAAAACTGTGCTACCTGGAGCATCGTATATCTTAAGAAAGTAATTGGTTGATACCTAGGATGCTGGCAGCAACCCATATCAACCATTAGCAGCAGTCAATGGTATTTGTGATGCATTTTTGAATGTTCAGTTGACTGAATTTCATGTTTAATGAATAAAGTATATAATAATAATAACAACAATAATAATAATAAAAATAGAAGTGAGTGAAGAGAGCCAAATAAGAGAATTTAAATTACAAATATATATTTTTTTAAACTTTCTTTTTTACATAACAATATGCATGTAAGGTATAGATGTTATAATTCAATAAATATTAAAATATTGGCTTATGGCACATCTATTTGACTTGTTTAAGATATGTTAGAAGACTGAAAAATATCTGATAGTTCCTCTGTAGAAAGGAAATGTAGAAAGAATAAACAGAGAGGATTTAATTTATTAAGTTTGCTGAGGAGGCTACCTAGCAGAACACCAATTGAGAGGATACAAGAGGTGAGAGAATGAGCAAAAATCAGGATATCAAGTGCAATTAGACTTATGTGGTCTGGTGTAATAAAATGTTGTTTGCCTAAAGAAGCAAAAATGACTGTGCATAAGAGCTTGCTATTGCAGACATTGTTTTATGAAAGTGAGAACTGGATATAAGAGACAAAATTACACCAAATGTAGTAAGAGTGGAGTATTTTGGACATCTATACAGTAAAACTAGAAGAAACAGAGTTAAGCATGAATGGATGTTGAATAAACATAGACTGAATGAGGAAGTGAATAACCAGTATGAACAAAGTAATTGAAGTGATTTGGCCATACAGTGAAAACATCCAATGATAAAAATGTAAACTGATTTGTGAGGGAATAATAAATAGACTGAGTGAAATAAGAATTTTGAGAAAGTCATGGCTGTATAGACATGATCAGATCCCCAAATAGGCAAAGGTAAGAAGTTTAAAGGGGAAAAAAACCCCTAAAATGGTGTATAGACAAGTAGAAGCAAAAATGGAAAAGTATAGCACAAAAGAATATTGTAGGTTTTTGTCAAAATTATTAAAACTTTGTGATTCCCATGTTCTCTCTTTCTCTCTGTCTCTCCGACAATCACCTCTACTTTTGAGAGATATTGAAAAATTTGATGTAAAATATTTGCAATATATTTTTCCTTTTCTGTTCCTCCTCTTTTCTTGTTCGTAATGTGTGCCTTAATTTTGCTTACATTTCTTACATAATTTTTTAATTTAGTATAATATTGCTTGCTAAAAATGTTACACAGTACAATAATACAATAAATCTTGGGGAATATGTTCCTGATATCATTTGAATTAAGATATTTAAGACATGCTAATATAGCTTAATATTCAATTTTTGAACAAAGCTATTCTAAAGCTTATGGGATAAACTGAAGAAGAAAATATAATGTACTTTATGGCAAATAAGAATAACAAATTCAAAATGTTTGAGGAAATAAAACATAAATATATATTGTATGTGATTTTGTTATTCACAAGAATTTAATGTTTCATCCAGTTACCTAGGCAGCCTATCTATATGTTTGTTTATGGTTATGGTTTTCATCCTCTCTACATTTTCCAAGCCTCTTCAATATTTAATGAAATATCAGATACAAAATAAGGTGTATAGTACCGGTTTGGTCCAACTGTTATTAATGTATGGTAGAAGAACATGCAAACCTTTGAGGACACCCCCCCTCCCCCAGTACAGCACTGGGAAAATAGAAGTGCCAAATCACATATTAGTTTCATGAGTGAAGTAATGAATCATTAAATTAATAAAACTATGACATTTTAAATAGTGCACCAGGACTAACAAGGATAGGGTTGGGAACGAAAGATTTTAATCAGGATATTTCCTTGCTTGGTATCATCTTGACCCTAATTTGCATCATTCTGATTGCAGTTTAAATGTTTACAAACTAAGAATGAAAATTTAACATTCAGTTTGACTCTACAGGTATATTTTAAGAATAACAGTTTTGCTCTTAGCTGAAAATAATGAAATTTATTTTGTATAGAATCGATCACTTGACAAATTAAAACGTATAACTAATCTATGAAATTTATTTTGTATAGAATCAATCACTTAACAAATTAAAATGTATAACTAATCTATTTATATAGCTGAAAACATGCTATTCCATTTATTAAACTGAACTGTGCAACATAGTAGTAGGTAACTAGCTAGCTTTTAGATGTTGGCTAATCACCTTGGTCACTAGGACTCATGGAAGACTGGAGAAAGCATTATTGTTACTGTTTACTATCTTGAATTAGTAGTATTAAATAATGCAGCCTACTTTTAAGATGTTACACATAAATTGCACTAAATGAAAGATCGCAATAGCATTTAGACATATATGCCACTCCATAATGCTTTACAGCATTCTCTAAACAGTTTATAACATCAGCATATTTTCCCTAACAATCTGAGACCTCGTTTTACTGACCTCAGAAGAATGGAAGGCTTAGTCAACCTCGAGCCGATCGGGATCGAACTCCTGGCAGTGGGCAGTCGGCCTGCAGTACTGCATTGTCACCTCAGCACTATCATGGCTCTTATAAAATCTAATTTATTAGAAAAAAATTCTTAGTTGTGTTAATCAATGTCCCTATTTCAGCATTTTGGATTTAAAAAAAAATAGCTAGGGTTTGCTGTACTGGCTTCCCTTTAATTAATGACTTCATTTAGGGCATGGTTTTGGCTTTGTGAAAGATTTTACCAGTTTTTCTACATGTATATGCACTATTCAAGTTTTAATATCAGGTCTTAGCAATGTTGATAGTAAATATCTAAATCAACAGCAATAGCATGTTGAGTATTGTGTATATGAACCACTCCCAAAACCCAATCCTGCAGTGTGTTCCTATTCTTTCAAAAACTCCATAATTAGCATCTTTACATTTATTCATTCATCAAATGTATGCCCCACCCCAATCTAAATAGACTCTTAGTGGCTTACACAAAATAACACACACACAATATCAGCTAAAAGAAACCTTTATTAACACAGCTATGTCGTGCATGTTATTGAAAAGCAAATACATTGCATATAGATGAGAAGTAACTCCAGTAAACTATATTTCTGGGTAAGAGAAAAATAGAAAGATTGAGTGAGGAGTTATTGTTACTTAAGAAAATGAATGTCCAATTTCAAATGTTTCTGTTTTGATATGAAAAATGTCGATAGACCTGCAGTTCTGCCATACCACGTAGCAGAGACACATCAATATTGTTAGCTAGAAAGGATGCTGTTATAATATAAAAGAGGTTAGAAATACAAGGGACATTATTAAAATTGCATTCCATGCATACTTTTATGAATATAAATTACAATGTTTCCTGTGGAATTTATTTTGAAGTAAATATTGATAATCAGATGAAAAAGTGTTGAAGAGTATATTCTCTGAGTTTAACTTTAAGGCATTTGATAGTGATAAATAAAATGAAAAGAATGTCTTATATGAAAAAAAGGATGAATAGTAAATTTGGTAAAATATAATTCTCTAAGTTTTTACAGACAATTACTCCTAATATTAGTGAGGCACTGTAATAATGTACTTTAATTAAAATCCAATTAATTCAATTAAAATGGAATACTTACTTTCTCTCATTAGTTTTATGAATATTATTGAGTAATTATTTTACTAAATTAAATATGTAATTTGAATTTTTTTAAAAGCATCTCTTCTTTGAAAAACATCATCAAATGCCATTTTTGTTAAAAGTTTTGTTCATCCATGCTTTTGTATTTAAATAAAGATCGATGGTGAGCAATTTTTTTAAAAAATTGTTGATAATGGTTATGTTCAACAGTGTCTTTTTAAATCTGACTTTTAAAGATGCCCAAAATCTATTTTTTTACTTTTTATTCTAAAATGATGGCTCTTTATCCTGAAAGATTCTCATAGCCTTCCTGCTATCTTATTAACATAATATACATCTTCACTTTGAATGAATCCTTTTATCAGCTTGTAAGCCTCTTTTTATAAAGCCTCACAGCAGTATATAATGCTTGTCATATTTCAACCCTTTGCAAATCTTGAAATGAGACACTTTTTCTTGAAAAATTAGTACAATGCAGCTACTATGCTTCACCATTTGCATGAATATTGCATGAAATAAAACACAGCAAACTGGTTTTGAAATGATTATTTCCCTTTCATTTAAAAAACATCCCAGCAGTTTTTGTAGAAGTGATACACACACTATAGCTGTATTCATGTTCAGAAGTCAATTTATTCACCACAGATTACTCTCTTTATTAGGACTAGCTAAAAGGTCATGAAATAATGTCAAATTTTCTGAATTCAGTCAGGCTGAAGATTAAGTTCAGTAAGACAATGGCTGGCTAAATGTATATCTAGAATCATAGTTTCAGGAGAGAAGTGAGAAGAACTGAAGGACAGACACGAGAAGCAAACTGAAGTGATTTTGATTTTTAGATTTTGAAATGCAAACATACAGTACTTGCTGATCTGATGTGGCTTATCCATGCTTCATTGATAACAAGATTCTCAAAGAAAGTAGATCTGTGAGAAACCTAAAGTAGGAAAGGATCCTCTTAGTAGCAGAAAATTCACTCTAAATAAGGAATTGCACGTACTAATGCACAGTTATGATATATGAATCATGCAGATCCACAATCCTGTGTAAAAGAATTTTCATTTGTAAATCTCAATTAAAGGTTGAGAATTGGTTTGCTTACTTCTTCCTGAAGTATGACTGTGTGAAGAACTATTGCCTTATCTTTGGTCAGTTGAAATAAAGAGATGAGATGGAGCTAGTCAATTATTTAGAAATTTTGTGTGTGTGTATGAGAGACACACACACACAGAGAGAGAGAGAGAGAGAGAGAGAGACTTAATGGTTTTGTTTCTCAGAGGCATTCCATTTACATTTCATCAAAGTAACCAATTAAAGCTCAGCACAATTGTAGTAATTAAGCAGATCAATAATTGCTTAAGTCTTTTTTTGTAAAGAATATATATTATAGAACTTGGAGAGAGTGGCAGATGGCACCCAATCACGCAGTGTGCTGTTTTGAGTGATTCTCTGGACTCAAAGGAATCAATATCAATATAGATGAAGCCAACTAGACCTCACTATCATCTTCTTTTATAAGATCCCAAAACCAAGTAAGCCTTGCATTATGACAGCAACAGGTTGTACTATTGTCACACTGCCTTTTGCATTGGAAGGACCAATTCTATCATTCCTTGGACCAAGTTGGGTACTTGAACTGTCAGAAACACAGTTTGTCCAGATTTTGAAATAAAGCTCAGTGTTAAAATGTCTGCAATATTAATGTTTAAAATGTGAATAAGGATAAAAAAATCTCAACCCATGTAAAGTAATCCTCTAAATACACAGGAATGACTGATTGCATAGAAAAGCCTTGGTTGATGGATGATTGACATAGTTCTTTGAAAGTTACACATACACACACACACACACACACACACACAAATAATATAGCTACTGAGCCTAACAAACCCTGCTGCAGAAGAAGGAATTTGAGGCAAATAACTCAATTCACACATTAAAAAGCAATGTTGGACTTACATTTGTCTGTAAAATTGGCAATATATTGTTCAGGAAGCAACCTAGACAATTAGATGTAACATCATTAGCACAAATTAGGTATAATTTCATTAGTGCAAAGATCGATATTGAAGCCATTTTAAATTTAAAACGCTACAAAAGGCCCAGAGCTTTCTTAGATTAACAAAGAATAGACAAAAGCACAAATAAAGATTAAAAAAACTTAAAACAATAAAAGCAAATGCATTCCTAGATTATTATCACTAGCTAAACATTATTCAAAGAACTGACAAAAAATCATAATTAAAAAAATCAAATCTACAATCAGTTGTTTTTAAAAAATGGAAACTCTAAAATAAGCAGAAACAGGGTCTATTTCTATTTTCAGATAACTAAATATTTAGAGAACTAAATATTCAGATAACTAAAAAAATAAGAATCACACTGACCTTTCCAACTTTTAAAAATGTTTTTGTTCTGGTTGCTATTGGCTTTTAAAAGAATCACATTTCTGCTTCTGTATAATAATAGAAGGATAGAAGCAGTATAGGATGGAAGAAGGGAAAGCAGAATAGCCTTAGTTATAGTATATGTAGTGTTTGGAGGTTGTTGGTGCTCCTGACCAACTATCCTTCCAAATATTGGTCTTCTCTGCACTGGAAATAATTGCTGTTGGTGACTTTAGATAACTATAAATAGGTTCAAATTCACTAATGTGGAGTTGCAGGTTGGCTTTTAATTAGTTGGACAGTCCTTATTTTTGATGCAGTATGTAAAGTAGGTGACACAGCAGAAACTTTAGAACTTATGATTTGAGTTTGGGAAGAAACAAACAGTATTGATATGTGGGCCCTGTCATGTAGAGAAGGTTAACCCAAAGAATGGAGCCTTTTGTATTTGACTATATTTCCTTTTTAAAGATTTCCCCTGAAGAAGTCTTATAAAATATTATTGAATTTGTATGCTGTCCAACTTCCAATGATTCTGCCTTTTACTATGAAGTTAGAAAGCCTTTCTTCATTACCAGACAGAATAACAGAGTTAGAAGAGACTTTGGATAATCTTTTACTCCAACCTTCTACTCAAGAAGGAAACCTTATACTATTTCAGTTAAGTGCTTGTCCAATCTCTTAAAAACCTCCAGTTGTAGAGCACCTACAACTTCTGAAGCTGTTCCACTAATTAATTGTTCTGTCAGGAAATGTCTCCTTATTTCTAGGTTTATCTGAGTTTGATTATGGTAGTTTCCATCTGCTGCTTCTTGTAAGATATCAATTGCTACTTTGAAAATGCTCCTGATGAATTGCCTTACAAATGGGTCTTACCCTGAAAATGTAAACATCCTAACTACAGTACTTAGAAATTCATAGTATTACTGCTGAGGATCTGGCTTTTAAATATAATTGAAGAAAGAAAATAAAAAGGTAAAAGTACTTTGATCTATTTATCCAAAGTCCAAAAGACACAGAACTTAATACAATCTTTTAAAATATGCTAAGAACATTGGAATAGATTAGCAGTCATACAATCCCACATATAGCGGAATATTTTCAGTGATAATTTCCATAGATTTATAGACAGATACATGCACACACACAAATGTACTTAATTCAACATGCCACTCATGACTGAGGAGAATACTTTGATTTGGGGGAAGGAGAATAGATGACAAGTATAAAAATTTCAAATAAAAAAATCTTTAAAGAAAGTTTATTATTTCTAGTTATTTATTATTGTATAGAATTCTGGGGCTCGATTCATGTCTAGAATGTAATGCTATATTCTATATTATTGTATAAATTAAATCATATTCTTGGGCAGCTGGCAAGAATGGTGAAATGAATTGTACTGACTCATGTTAGTCTTTGATACTGATACTGATTTAGTCTTTGATATACCAAGACATAGTTTTTTTATATATTCTAGTGCTTAACAAACAGTTGCAAAGTGAGAGTAGTGTATAGAGTGCTAATGGATACAGATTGTCTTGTGCCAGCTATTGAGGACAGAAAATGGAACTTTTGTAACATTTTAAAGAGAGAAAACAAACCCAAGGAGCACTGTGTTCTGAGGGGAGAATGACACACACTACAAAGAAATAAATAATTTTATAAAAATAAACAAGGTAAAGTTTTCTGCAGGAAAATATGAGTGCAAAAGATGAAGTTATTTTTACTTATATTCACATTTCTTGTGAATAACTGAATGAAGCTGCTTGAAGAGAATCTTCTAAGAATGCATTTACTTTTAATGAAAGGATTCTTAGATACACAAATTGAGATAGGCTACAATACAGAGCGTGGACTGAAAGAAAAATGCAGTATACAATGGATACTGTAAAACCAGATTAATAGAATAGCAATAACAAGGTGTCAGAACAGCAAACTTTTTTCTACTTATTTGGCTGCGAGATCAATCGCGGAGAGAGGTTTGTTTTTTTTGTTTTGACACTTGCAAGTAAGCAGAAATGAAAAAGAGGATACCATTATGTGGCAAAACTTTAATGTGTTTTTTTTCTGTTTGCTAAAATGATAGAATTTCAACTTTTCAGCTAAAATAACACCCTTAATTTTGAGCTAACACCTGACCTTTGGTTGCATTTTCTGAACTGGAGCTATTTTCTTTGCTTGTCGTTGGTGAAAGAGAGTTAAAAATCTCATTTTTTTAAAAAAAAATACATGATGCTTTCATGCTTCTTAGCTTGCTTTATTCTGTCTCTGTCTCTCTCTACCCAACCTACCACACTGGGTTGCCCAGAATATGATGGGAAGGAAAGCATACATGCAGCTCTGGGCTCCTTGAGAAGAAACGCCTATTAGAAGTATAATAACAAATATCCAGACGGAGTTACATTATCCTGAGTGTAATTTACTATACGCCTGGCTAGGTGAAATTTACTATACGCCTGGCCAAAATGAAGTGAGAAAAGGAAAGGAACAGCATAAAAGGGACAAGATAGACTCTTTTTCATCAATCCCATTGGATTCTTCAATGGGTTGATTCCAGGCAGGGGTAAAGGCAGCGTTTCCTGGGAAGGAAAGGGTGGGGGGGGAGAGATAGTAGAGATTTACTCGGGTTTTACTCACTGAACGTGGGTATAGGAAACGTGGGAAGCCGACCTGGTCTGATTTACGTCAAGCAAGCTGAGGGAGGAGCGTGACATTGGGAGAAACGAGGAGGGTGGGGGGAAGCAGCGAGGGCGCTAGCCAACACACGACGGCTGCCACTGGACAGTCGCTGTCTCAGTGCCCCGGCTAAGCTCCGCGTGGGGCTCCTGGGAATCAGGAAAACGGGGAAAGGGAGGCACCCGAAACGAGTGGGTCAGCTATGGGAACCTCAGGAGCCTGACCCGGGCTTTGTCCAAGGATTGTCAGTCGCTCCCAGAACAAGGCAGAAGTCTTTCCACGTTCAGGCCGGCTCGGTTGTGGGAAGTTTCCCATTGCTAAGGAGCAAAGCAGGGCGGGGACTGACTGAAAAGAAAGACAGCGTGGTCGTGTGGGGAAGCAACAGCCTTGAGCGCGCGTGGAGCTTTCTTTGAAAAGCCAGAAGCGGCGCCGGCTCGCATCTCCCCTTCCTTCCCTGGAGCTGCTACTTAGGAGGCGGCGGGAGAAGAGGAAAGAGGGCTCAGCCTCTGGAGTCTCCCACGCGGAGTTAGCGCGGGAGAGCGGAGGGGTTCGCCCGGGCATCCTTCCGAGAGGATTTGAGTGGGACCTGTCGCCTCCAGAGATTGCTTTTCCCTCTCAAGACGGGGCAGCAGAGCATGGCAGCGGAAGCCCCTGCCGTTTCCAGCGACCGGAATCAGACCTGGGGCTCGCCCTGGCTGGACTTCAACGCCTCCAGGGCCTCCCTCCATCAGCCCTCAGGGAAGGAGCAAGCCAGCTTCCTTTCTGAAATCGGCGTGGAGAATTTCGTCACCTTGATTGCCTTCGGCCTCATTTTCACCCTGGGCGTGATGGGCAATTCTCTGGTCATCACGGTGCTGGCCCGGAGCAAGCCGGGCAAACCCCTGCAGCACCACCAACATTTTTGTGCTCAACTTGAGCATCGCTGACTTGGCTTACTTACTCTTCTGCATCCCTTTCCAGTCCACCGTGTACATGTTGCCCAACTGGTCTCTGGGGACTTTCATCTGCAAGTTCATCCACTACTTCTTCACCGTCTCCATGTTGGTCAGCATATTCACCCTGTCGGCTATGTCGGTGGACCGCTATGTGGCCATTGTGCATTCCAGGCGCTCCTCTTCCGTGCGGGTGTCCCGTAACGCGCTCTTGGGGGTCGGGATCATATGGCTTCTCTCTATTGCCATGGCTTCCCCTGTGGCTCACCACCAGCGCATTGTCCATGAAAAATTCCTCAACCACACCTTTTGTTGGGAAGTCTGGCCCAATCTCCAGCACAAGAAAGTGTATGTCCTGTGTACCTTCATCTTTGGCTATTTGCTACCTCTGCTACTCATCTCCTTTTGCTATGCTAAGGTAAGTGAGGTTGATAAGGGCGAAGGATCTACCCCGACAAATGCATGAGAGACAGCCTCTCCAGGATCAAGGAAACTTAGTACGGCAAAAAACCACACAGTAGTTTATCCAGTGTCTATATCCAATGATAATATGGAAATATGCCACTGGTATCTTACCTCTAACAGTGCCTCTTACTATTTCTTTCATGTGTTGTACTATAACACCAAAACAAATAACGAAGACTTGAGTGAATAGTCGAGAGAGGGTTGTTTAATTGCTGTTTAATTCCAGCACATAATCTTATGCAGGATACAAATATATCTATAACATTGAACAACGTAACTAGGGTTAAAGTTACATTTTGGGGGTATTCGGTTGAACACATAATGGTTCAGATGTATAGATGCTTAAGGAAGTCACAGACGGAAGTATTTTGGAGGATATTGTGGAGCAGGAGTTTTCAAGTTTTGTAGCACTCTGATCCCTCAAATGATAAATGAATTTATCTCAGGTTCCCCCTAAAAAATTAAAACAAACGGATTTGTTAGAATTAGGCTTGGAAAAAGAAATTGATATGGCACTTAATAATTAAATGCTAATCTATATGTCAGGGAGATTACTAAACTTCGTAGTGTTCTAGCTGCCCATCAAAGGAAAAAGCAGAGCCCAGAGCAAGTTTTGTATTGCTCTCCTCTGATTGTGTTTGGTTAATCAGGGTTGTTTGCTTTTTTTGTTTGATTGCCTCCTTTAAGTTGCTCCTGAACCTCTGTTTTTCTGAATCACCTATTAAGAGCTGATAAAAATTAGGGGTTCTTGGAATACATCCCAGAATTGCCATCGGTGGCTAAATGAATGAGATATTGACTGAGGTTTGAATAAACTATTACTATCAAGGGAAATATTCTGTTATGTTTGGTAAAGTATGAATTGTGACACCAAGAAAGCCATAATGCAGTATCGGTTAAAAATCTGCTGTTTATTTTAGTGTTTAGGATAGGAGACAGTCCGCTGATGAACTCATTTGTGGCTGAAACAGACAGAATCAACAGAAATAATGAGAACTCAAGGGACTGAATTGCTATATTCCGATTGATTATTCACTTTCTCTAAATCTTGAATCTGGTTCCCTTGAATATGAAACAATTCAGACAGTTCTTTCTCTAAAGTTAGGACTTGTTGCTGGCATGCAAATAAATTATCACCCATTTGAAAACATCACAGCTCTGTAATATTGATCATTTATCTTTGAAGCGCTCGCTTCGGCAGCACATAGACTAACATTGGGTTAGGGTTAGATGCAGAGAAGATTACTTATCTCTGAACAAAGTTTCTTTCAACTGTGTAATGAAAAATCCATTAATTTCAGAATAATTGTAAGAAGTTTCACTTGGAATCTCTGTATGTCCACATTTTCCAATGCCCGTGTTCTGATTACCATCTGCATTAAACAGAAAAGCTGAAAATAAAATAAAATAGGAGAAATATTCCATTTTAAACACTAGAAATAACAGAACATGTGGTGGAGAGGGAAGGGAATATGCCCATGCACATCTTTTTAATGGAGAATTAAGCAATGGAACACTTCTGCTGATCTACCTACAGTCTTACATAGCAGGAAGTCTATGTTGTTAGCATTCAGCGTATCGTAGAAGTCTGCAAAGCTTTCCTTATATACTTGTAGCTGCCTTGTGTGTGGATAGTAGAAAGAATGGCTAATGGTATCATTGCCTAGATGCTTTTCAAGATACATGTATGGGGAAGGCTTCAGTGGAACAAAATCATGTTCTGAGTCCTGCTTCTGGAGATATGTCTGTATTTAAATAATGGTCAGTGAGGTGAAACTGTTGGTACCTAGTAGACACATACCTTTATGTATTGGATTCTTGGTATTCTCTCAGCTTGGCTGGAAAATAACCAAGCTTTGAGAAGACCAAGAATTCAATGGTTCCAACCAGAGCTACATATATTCTTTAGTTTTGGATACCTTTACATGCTAGAATTAAAAGAGGATTATCTGATTTGCAAAGCACGAACCTATACTCACTGACTCCTTTCGTAACCAGTACAGTTTATAGACAGTCTTTGGCCACCATTTCCAACTTAATATATATGTATCAATGCTAGGGATATCATTAATAATAGGAGAAAATGATTTGAATGATAGATATTTCCCTTGGTTTTTATTAAAACCAAGCCCTAGCTTTTTTCTCAGAAAATGAGAAGTCTTGTGAAAGATCAACACAACGGCTATCTATTTTTAGATAATATTAATACTACTTGCAATACCATGGAATGGAATTCTCCAGCAATACCGCTTGTTTTGCCTATTCTCTTTTTATTTGCTGGCACGAGATATCTTCAAATTCCACAGTTCCAATTATGCAACTGTACAATTATGCACATATTGTTTGGCCACAAAAGTTTTTCTTCAGTGTCCATGACTTGATGTAGCTGTTTGTAAAGTAATTGAAGGGGTGGGTGGGAAATAACATCTGTGCTGACTTCTGTTTTTTCCATCTTAACATCTGGAATTATTATTAATTTTTAAAAAGTTCATTGAAATAACATTATTTTTAAAAAAATATAGGAAAAGAACCAGATATAAATGTGTGCAAAATATTTTTTAATTTTTTCATTCAATCCACAAAATATCTCATAAGAAATTACTTTGTATATTTATGTCTTATCTTTTTAGAGTTAAATATGGGATGTTTTTTTAACTTTTGCCTTTAAGAAAAGCATAACATGATTACTGGTGGGGAATGGAACTGGAGTAGCAGAATTTCTCCACTTTTCCTCAATTCTATCATTACTTCTAAAGATGATGCTATCTATGATTTTGGTTGGTTGCCACATCTACCGTGTTTTTTTCCAATCCACCACAGGCAGTGTCCTTAGAAGAGAGAACTAAATGTCAGCCTCTTCTGTTGGAACTTCATTAGTGTACTTGAGTTGCCAGTAAGGTATCAAAAGGTGAACAGACAGGATATGGGACTTAACTGTATTTAAATTTTATTAGTTTGCATAGTAAATTTATCATGAAAACTAATAAGAATAGAAATGCAACATTAAATGACTAACAAGCCATAAAATGAATAAGCTTAGCTAGTGAGGAAAAAAAAGAAAGGAGAAAGAAGGAGATGACCTGGAAATTGTAATAAACAGAATTTCAATTGGCAATCACATTATTTGAAAGTCATTCATTTCTCCCTTTGTAAAAAGAAAGAAAGAAAAAAGAAATTCAAATCTGAACAAACAATGCATATCAACACCTATGCTGCCTATTAGGTGCAAAGCTATATTTTCAGGTTTCTGTAATAACTGTTTTATCCAATCCTCGGCCTGAAAATTTGCAATTGTAGATTATGTTAATAAATTGCGTATACTGTGGTTATAGCCAAGAAGATGTGCAATCTTAATACAAAGCAGTTGATCTAGAATCAGAAACCAATAATCCAACTAATCTCAGCTCTCAATGCAACAATAGCAGGAAATGACCAAATCACATAGGTCACTATTCCAATTTCAAAATAACATTTCTACAGCAGGGTGATTATCACCACCTCTACTAAATAACCTCTGAAGTGTCCACATGAAAGAAACTTTTAATTGTATTGAGCTCATTTTGAAGTCAGCGGAAACTGATTTCATGTTGTGTATTGATTTTCTACTGTTCTGATGAATTTGCTATAAAATGAATAGCTAATGGTATTAATTTCTTCAGTTTCCCAGAAAGAACAGCTTAAGAAGTAGAAATAATTCCTCCAGAATATTTCTTTACCATGGAGGTAGAGTAACATTTATGTCTAAACCAAGTAAAATAAAGATGTGCTTAAGCTGAATATGTAGCCCAGAGCTAAATCAAACTCATTTGTTCATTTTACATAAGTTTTAAATCCAATTTCTGCAGAACTAAGTTGAAATTATGTTATGAGAGGAATAGTTATTCACTGCCTTCCCAAGACCTGATTTAACCACTACCATAGTTTTAAACTGGGATTATAATGCTTATCTTGGGCAAATAGATAAGTATTTGGTAAAGTATTTTCATATATAACTTATAGAGGCATTGAAATGAATTGCACAGAAATTAGTTGTAATCATAGTAAATGTGGTTTACTGGCATGAGATAGAGATAAATAGTATTTAAAGAATAGAATAGAATAGAATAGAATAGAATTCTTTATTGGCCAAGTGTGATTGGACACATGATGAATTTGTCGCTGGTTCATAAGCTCTCAGTGTACAAACAAGCAACAAAGTGATAAATCATAAATCACATGATACAATCATAATTCTATAAGATACAACCAACAAAATGATAGTTGTAGGAGTAGGTAATAGGAAAGATGAGAAGTATAATAGTAATATAGCTGTTTTTGAATACACCATTCAAAAGAAAAAATAAAAAGCTAAGAATATAACAAAAAAACTAGAACACTCCAGCATCCAATACCCAGATGAGGAAGGATAAATACCAGGCAAATTATCAGAAAACAATACTCTAATCTCGAATTACCACTGCCAACACTAACAGGACAAGCTACTGTCTATAAACAGAGAGCAAGTCCCCTAAACTCACTAGCATTGATGAAGTTACCTAGCTGGGTAATGAAACATATGTAAGCAAATAGCAGTATTCCAGTGTTGGAGAGGCTGCCATAAAGAGGAGGGGATCAATTTATTTTGCAAAGCACAAGAGGACAGGATAAGAAATAATGGCTAGAAACTGATCAAGGAGAGAAGCAATCTGGAATTAAGGAGAAACTTTCTAACAATGAGGACAATTAACCAGTGCAATAGTTTGCCTTCAGAAGTTGTAAGTGCTTTATCACCAGAGGTTTTTAAGAAGAGACTGGACAGTCACTTGTCTGAAATGGTATAGGATCTCCTGCTTGAGCAGAGGGCTGGACTGGAAGATCTCCAAGGTCCCTTCCTTTTCTGATTCTGATTCAAACAACAAAATTCGGCAGTTTCAACATTGAGGTATATATATTCTCTTCTATTGGAAGTAGTGTGACTGAAAGGAATTATTATTAGGCTTACTATATGTGACTAACATCTTCCAACTAGGCTCTGTGCAGCTTATTAAACCTTGAAGGAAGCAAAACACCACTTTCTACTAATACTTAGTTATATTTTAGTGGAATTATCAATCTCTCAGGCCTATATGGAATCCACTGTCTCAAAATGAGATGTGATATATCTGAGAACACCTCGTAATTTTCAATTCCTTTCAATCACACTAATAAATATAATATATTGGACCTCTCAATGAGGGAGACTGTAAGGCCACAGAGTGGTTGATATGTCAACAATATCAATCTGATCTATTACTGCATAAAAATCCTCAAGGGCTTTTGCCAGGTGGAAAGGTTTTTCTAAGCGCAATTTATATGTGTTTATTTAAATACATTTTTCAGTGCAAAAATATTCTAATTTCAGTTAGGAATAGATGAGAAGGCGATTTTATTGCATTTAATTTTTGGTGCATTTTTCATTTTCAGCTTGATCCTGTTTTCTCTCTGAAGTGTGTGGATGTTAATAACAGGGCCAGCTCACACTCGGAAGATGAAGAGGAGTTATAATAGGACTTTCAGTCTGAAGAGATTAGATTGGAAGAATCTCAGGCAGGGAAAGCTGCCTTGCCTAGCAGCCGGAAGAAGCATCTATTCCCTGCCTTAGAGGACAAAGGGATGGAGCTAAAGTCCACCCCACCCCACCCCAGTCAAAGGCCCTCCATGAAGAGAGGAGGCTTGAACAAAGGCATTCAGGAAGCTTATTGGCCAGAGAAAACCCTGCCCCTCTGAAGGAAGAAATTAGGGTCTTGCCACTCCTATATAAGGAGAGATGTTTGTGGCAATTTTCCATTGATCTCACCATTATGTTCTTCAGCTCCTTCAGGATAGTGATCCTAGGCTTTCAAACCATGTTTGCTTGACCCTCTTGGTTTTAATTTAAATTGGTTGAGTTTTTATTGGCTTCGTATTTGGAGTGTTTGTTCAACCCTTTTTACCATAAACAGTTCTATTTGAAAACCTTTTTAAATAAACATGCAAGAGTTATCTGCATGCCTGTGAATGCTGTGGAATGCAAGCACTAGACTTCTCCCCTTCAACCGAAAAGAATGAACTTCTGAAAACTAGGTACTTCAAAAGGAATTTTTTATTGAAAGGAAGTGATCCCAGTACTAGTCAAAGCAGAATCTTCCAGGCATAAAGTAATAGATAAAGGGAGTTAGAATCTCTTCCCTTATTCTGATGTGGATATAGTCAAACAAAGAACCAACATGTTAATTCCCCCCTCCCCTTTTCTGGGAACGTATCTTAGAAGAGTTTCCCAGGGAGTATCCGCTAGAGCTGGAATTTTTATGGTCCCTTCTCCTCTTGCTATCTCTCCAAGAGGTGACAAGTTTCTAGACATCTGGTTTTCTAGTTGTATATCATGTGCAAGTTATACAGATTCAATATAAGATTTAAGATATCCAGGTTACTTGTACCAACTTCCCCCTCCTCCTCCTTCCATTGAAGAATGGAAGATATATGGATCTGAAAGTTTAGGGCAGGTCCCTACATTGTTATTTAATTATAGTTCATCAGAAGATATTCTATTTAATGAGGTGCAACATTTTCCAACAAGCCTATATAAATTTTGAAATGAATTTTATTATTTGCTAGATTTATGTAGTGTCTTTCCTTCAGGAGTTCAAGAGAAGACTTGAGATGGTGAACACCATGCACTCCAATGTTTTGGCCTAAAATAGTTTCATCCTCTAGCTTACAGTTTATTTTATTTACTAGATGCTTAGTCTGCCTTTATTACTTTATAAGTAAATCAAGGCAGTGAACACCTCCCCTCCCCCCAAAACAACTCTGTGAGGTAGGTTGAGGTGAGAGCTAGTGACTGGCTTAAAGGCCCAGTCGGCTTTTGAGGCATAAGAGGGGACTAGAACTCACAGCCTCCTAGTCTCTAAGCCAGTACCATAACCACTACACAAAACTGGTTCTCTGTGTCTGGTTCCAGGCTTGACATCTTCAAGAAAGGCACTTCACTTTCACTTTCAAAGCAAGTGATACTATCTCCTTTCAAAGAGAGGTTTATAACTTCTTGGCCATAACTAAGAACATTACCGGGAACACGGAGAAAATCGAAGAAGTATTATTTTCTCATTTCTTTCCGTCATTTTCCTTTTAATTTGCTTTACCATCCTTTCTCCAAATTTAGTTGGAGTTATCAGGACATTTTTAAGTAAGCATTTCTTTCTAGTTGCTGTCCTAGTAAGGTGTCCTAATATTGCAGCATTTTGCAAAGAGGTTTGTTTCTAATGCTAATACACAAAGGTGGATCACAAAACTGGCAATTGCCCTCAGAAGATGTGGGAGCGTTATCATTTGAGACTTTCAAAAAGAGATTGGACTACCATTTGTCAGAAATGGTGTAGAATCTCCTGCTTAGGTAGGAGGTTGGACTAGATGACCTACAAGGCCCCTTCCAACTCTGATTATCTATGAAGCTCCAAATCTGAAAGCCTTTTTACATTGATGTGAATTTTTCTCAACTGGAAAATAGCTGAATTTGCTTCAATCACCAATTCTCTTCATTCTCTGAAACAATCTTTTTTTCTTTTCTTCTTACCTTACTGGGCAAGCAGTGAAAATTACTTTAGGTGTCTGTTAACAGTATTTTGTTAAAAATCTATTTTTATATAGCAGTGAAGGACAGATAAGTTGCAAAAGTCTGACTTTTGTTTCTCCTGAGGATGGTCTTCAATGATTATTTTCCTTTGTGTTGTTGAATGAATGAAGGAAAGAAGAAATGAATGAATATGGATGGATAGATAGACAGCTCCATTTAATTTATCATATTGATTCCAGAATGATTAACTTACTAGCTATGTTTAAATCATACCTACTGTTTTATTTAAATAATTTGTTTATTCAATGTTTCAACAATTAAAAATAAATTTCCACATTTTGCAACATTACTATAACAGTGTTTACATTTGTGAATATCCTCTATTACTGTATTATCCATCTCTATACTTAAATCTTCATTCTTCTTCATTCTAAGCATTTTATACATATATACATTTATACATATATACATTAATTTACATATGAGCCTTATTACTTTGTGATTTCTCATAAATTATCATTTGACGCCTTTGTGTGCCTTATCCATTCATACCAAATATCCCATATCTTATAGTATTCTCCTTCTTCCTTATTTTTCAATATCTTCATCAATCTGTCCATCTCAGTGCATTCATATATCTTATTAATTATTGCGGTTTCTGGCGGGGTCGTAGCCTGTTTCCAATTTTGGGAAAAGGAAATTCTAGCAGCAGTTATAATATGGAGCATTAAATATTGATGTTTTTTATTCATATTAGGCTCTAACATGCCTAACAGGAAGATTTCTGGTTTAAGTTTGATTCTCTGTTCCGTTAACTCCTCTAACCAGGATTTAATTTTATGCCAGTATCTCCATGCTTGAGGGCACGTCCACCACATGTGAAAATACATTCCCTGACTATGGTTACATCTCCAGCATTTGGCTATCATATTTGGGAATATTTTAGCTATTCTCGCTGGGAGGTAGGTGCCAATGGTAAAACATTTTATATAATATAGAATACTTTATTGGCCAAGTGTGATTGGACACACAAGGAATTTGTCTTGGTGTAAATACTCTCAGTATACATAAAGAAGGAACATTCGTTAAGAATCAAGAATCATAATGTACAACACTTAATGATAGTCATAGGGTACAATCAACATCAAATCATACTAGGAAACAGAGGATACAAGCAACAAAGTTACAGTCACAAGTGGGAGGGGATGGGTGATAAGGAGTGATGAGAAAATTAACAGTAGTAATAGTGTACACTTTGTAAATAGTTGAACAGTGTTGAGGGAATTATTTGTAGCAGAGTGATGGCTTTCGGGAAAAAACTGTTCTTGTGTCTAGTTGTTCTGGTATTCAGTGCTCTATAGCGTCGTTTTGAGGGAAGGAGTTGAAACAGTTTATGTCCAGGATGTGAGGGGTCTGTAAATATTTTCACAGCCCCCTTTTTGACTCGTGCAGTATACAGGTCCTCGATTGAAGGCAGGTGGGTGGTAATTGTTTTTTCTGCAGACCTAATTATCCTCTGAAGTCTGTGTCTGTCCTGTTGGGTTGCAGAACCAAACCAGACAGTTATAGAGGTGCAGATGATAGACTCAATAATTCCTCTGTAACTGGATCAGCAGCTCCTTGGGCACTTTGAGCTTTCTGAGTTGGTGCAGAAAGAACATATAAGTTCTCTTTGTAGGAGATCATCAATGTTAGCTTATAATTTACCTGCCAAATATGTTCCCACTTATACCTACTATTTTTAATTACAAACTGAACAAACTCATGAGCAGTTATCTAAAACCACTGGTGACATCACTTGTAAGACAATGCTTTATTTTTAGACAATTTAGACAATACTATTCAGATATGATTATTATAAATTTACTGTAGTATTTAAATACTAATTAGGCAATTTATATACAGTTTATTATCTTACATTTTCCCAGAGATAAAAAGGTTTTACATGTATATCTATTGATTCTTGATTCTGAAAACAGCATTATTCAATTATTGCATATTCATTCATTGATTCATAACCTCAACAAACAATTTAAAAGTTCCAGGAAAAAATAGTTTTTAAAAGCAGTACTTAGTCTGAATGCTGAAATGGTAGAGGAGGATTAATTCAATAATCAAAATGAGAACTGGATCCAAAGAGCTTTGTATATGAACAAAAGATATAGTTGCTATAGAGAGAGAAATTTAGGCTGTTTCCCTTGGAAATGTTATAGTATTGTACCATATTTTGTGCTGAAAACTTTTAAAGTGGGGTGCGATTTCAATATACTCAATCCATGAACAGAAGCAATTATGCCCTGTATAATGTAACCTACGGAAGTCATGAAGCGGTAAGTAATTGCACAACGTATAAATCATAACAAGAATAATTCTGAATAATGAACCTTTTATTTAAAAAAAACTTGCTGAATATAAAGATTTTTTACAGATTTTAAAATCAGTAATTTAAAATAAATAATTGTAAAATATTATTAATGGGCTGAAGTACTATATTCTTCTTTTATCTTATTAACAAGAAAAAATATTTTTGCTTCCTGACAAAAATTCCAACAGTTCTTTTGCCCACTTTCTATATTTTTCATACTTAGTACTCCAGTAATAGAGTTTTACTACATTACAGAGCATTGCATTGAATCTCAAGGAGCATTTTTATGAGTGGAATAATTTTTTCTATTAATGATTAATCTCTAAGAGATGACTGTTTTTAATAAAATCTGTTTTGATCCACTACTGTATATGAAAAGGACATATGGAAATAATCTTCAAGTTTTCCTACATTCAAAGAGTAGGAAGGAAGTGAATATTGAAATATTTTGTTTTATTGGTTTGCAATGTCTTACAATGAAGCGTATCTAAGTTATCTCTGCGTATTTTATTTTTAAAAACAAGGTCAACAAAGGAATATGTTAACTTTACTCTCAGGAAAGGATAAAAGTCTAAATAAGTAGTATACATACTTACAGTACATATATACATACGTACATACGTACATACATACATACATACATATATATACATATAGTATACATCTATCATACATTTATAGAAAAAAGATCTATAAGAAGGATTTTTTTCTACAACATGAAAATCTGTACATTAAAAATTATAGTTATGGTGAAAGAAAGTATGAAAAATATGAAAAATGTGATGATTCTACTATATATTTGAGAATTACACCTGTGATGGATTTCTTAATTTTCTATATTATCCATTATTTTGTGTATGCATAGTAAAGTCCTCTTGTCAACTGAAAAAAACAAACAAACTTTTTTTTCTGATTCTCTAACAGCACAGACTTACATAAGTCTATTTGAATATAAATTATATAGGATTCAGTGCACATATTCTTCAATGTACAATTCTATGCTCTTATACACAGGTGTAATAATCTATAACAGGCAATAGATGATCATAATATTTAGCAGTATTTATTTCTAGCAATAGTCATACCTGCATCTATTCTTAATACAAGGATTTGTTTCTATTCTAAGTGAATAGAAATAATGTAGATTATTTTTGCATAGTATATTCACTTTTTCCTCATCACCAATAACCACAATAAATTGTCTTTTCCTTACTTCTATGTCACCATAGCCAACTGACACATATTTCTGACATGTTAAACTTATAGATGTGAGATGTAGGTTTTGGGCTGAAAATTAAAAAAAGAACTTGTGAAAGAAGGAAATATATCCCACTGATTTTATTTTATAGGACAGGTAAGGAATCTGAACGGACATATAATGCTTCATTTTTTCATTGAACCAAAATGTTTAAAAACTAAAACTAAAATGTTTGGCTAGCCTTAAACTGTTTGTATAAACAAATCTTTTTCAGTTTTAAAATTCTTAAAGTGGCAAATGAATCTAGTTTGTCTTACTAACCACCACGAAGTTGCTGTGAAACATTTGTACTATGATTATGCTCAAATAAAAGTAGGAGGACTACATCTCCAGAGTGTTTATAATTTGCCTTAGTCTAGCCAAATACAATAGTTCAAAGGCTGCTCTGCAAAGAATCATCATCAGTCAATTGCAGAAGATGGTTTTATTTGGAACAGCTTACATGTGACAATACCTTCAAAACCAAAATACCAGTGACAATACCTTCAAAACCATCAAACAATACCTGCCTATTGCAGGTCCTTCACAAGGGATCGATAGGTGGATAAAAATCTCAAATACAGTCTAAACCAGGGATTTCCAAACTTAGTAACTTTATGACTTGTGATCTTCAACTCCCAGAATTCCCCAGCCAGCATGATCTGAACATCTAACTGACTGTGCTAACAATTGTTCTAATAATAATTTTTGAGCTTCTTCTCTCTTCCGTTTTTTTTCTTAATAAATGCAGTTCCAGCAAATCAACAGTTTGTAGTTACGTGAAGGAAAGCCTTCATTCTCAGCTTCTCTGAGTAAGACTGTTTCATCTCAGATAATCAGAAAATCAGTGAAACAATGGAATTGCATGTATTAAATAAAGCAAAAGAAAATCAACAACAACAATAATATTTTAAAAAATCATTTTCCTGATGGATTTTGAATTAACAAAATTTGCTGGCATTATATAAAAAAGTCTTCGGACAGTGCTGGCTCTTTGGCTTTGTAACAGAGATGAGCACCATCCCCTAGAGACAGAAACGACTAGCATGTATGTACGAGGGCAACCTTTCCCTTTATATAAAAAAGAATTTTACTGACTACTCTTTCTGCTAGTATAATAGAAATAAAACAGCCCTTTGAAGCAGATGTAGAGGTAAGCATGAGCCATGGTGGCACAGTGGTTAGAATGCAGTACTGCAGGCTACTTCTGCATGCCTGCTGATTGCCTGTAGTTCAGCTGTTTGATTCTCACCAACTCAAGGCTGATTCAGCCTTCCATATTTCCAAGTTCAGTAAAATGAATACCAGATTGTTGGGGGCATGTATGTGGATTCTGTAAACTGCTTAGAGAGGGCTATAAAGAACTGTGAAGTGGTATATAAGTCTAAGTGCTATTTCTAATGAAGTTTTTAATTTTTTTTGTTATGCTTGCATTTATGTGGATTTATGTGGATTGGGCCTTGGTGGTGCAGGCTATTAATCATCTAGCACTTAGCTCAATTGCCTGCAATTAGTGCAGGTTCGAATCCCACCAGGCTCAAGGTTGACTCAGCCTTCCATCCTCTCGGGGTAGGTAAATTGAGGACCCAAGATTGTTGGGAGCAATAAGCTGACTTTGTAAAAATGCCGCTTGGGGGGGCCAAAAGCCCTAGTAATAAGCAGGCATATACAATGGAATGAAGGCTATTGCCGAGCACTTAGCATGGTGCTCTAAAGACTGTAAGCCGCCCTGAGTCTCCGGAGAAGGGCAGCATATAAATATAAATAAAATAATAATAATAATAATTTTGCATACATAGATTTAATTTAACTTTGTGTGTTCTCTCTACCTATATCAATCATTTATATGTGTGTGTACTGTATGTTTAAGTTTGTGTGTGTGCCTACAGACAAAAAAATATTGATCTCCAGGAAGATCCACCCATAGAAATAAAAAGGGTTTGTAATCATATTTAGAAGTTAAAAGTAGGTGGACATAGCAAATTTTCCAATGGGATAAAGTGATAGCCTGAAGTATGAGATGAATACTTATAAACTGATGCCAATCTGAATAGGATTTTCTTAAGCTGGTTTAGGATCAGACCGATATGTACAGAGGACAGGTATGTGCATATATGCTCTTAGTCACTGTGAATGTGGCAACAGATGAATAGCAATCACGTTAATGTGTTGCCATATGTTTTATACAGAGATTGTTTGGAACAAGAGTTCCAGTTTTTTCAATAGAGTTTTGCAAACCATGTGCCTCAAACATTATTTTTCTGCATTTGAGGACAATTAATATATTTAGCAAGTAATAGAATACAGTTGAGGTATCTCTGCTGTGAAAATCAACTAATACCTATTTAAAAGAAAATGCCAAAAAATACAAATAAACTAATTATATGAAAGGTACTTATATTTTTCAGGTCCTCAATCACCTGCATAAGAAGCTGAGGAACATATCAAAGAAGTCAGAAGCATCAAAGAAGAAGGTAGACAGCTTTTTAAATAAAACAAACTATGGTAGAGCAATATCTTTATTAAATCAATTAGTATATCACAAAGTAAACTGAATGTGTTTGAGTTCCTTTGTCATACTATGATAAAACAAAAAATGATAGCTTATATTGGATTTGCCAATTAAAATACCTTATCAACACCAACTTTCATAAGAAAAGTCTAATAGTCTCTCCATATGTTGTTTTTAAGATATGGCTTTAACCCAGGGGTGGGATTCTACAGGTTCAGACCGGTTCTATAGAACTGATTTTTATGATTCTGTGCAATTCAGAGAACTGGCAAATCATGCCCCTGGATGGCCCCTCCCATCTCCACCTGCCCCTCCTCTCCCTGCCCAGTCAGTCCTTATCGCACATGCGCAACATTGTGGACATGCCTGACATCGCTGACTGGTTTCTTCCCTGCCCAGTCACTCCTTAAGGTATTTCTTTTTTTCCCCTTCCAACCATCAGCTGTTCCTATGATTAGCTATGCCGGGATTCCCTCCTGTCTTATTGCTTCACCCAGGAGGCTTCCCTGAGGCCCAGGAAGGCAAAACATGGAGGAGGGTGCATCACATACACCCCTCCAGGCTCCATTTTTTTCTTTCTCAGCCCAGGGAAGCCTTCTGGGAGCAAAAACACCCCCCAGGAGGCTTCCCTGAGGCCCAGAAGGCCCAAAAAAACCGGGGGGGGGGGGCTGCAAAAAAAGCCATGCCCACCCAGTCACATGGCTACACCTACAGAACCAGTTGTTAAAAAATTTGATTCCCACCCCCTGCTTTAACCTCATTTGGGTAATAAAGTCCCAACAAGATAGTTTTAACCCCATGTAATTAAATTAAAACTAGAATAATACAAATGGCTGAAATCTTGAATAATATCTAAGATGTTGGAATCCTTTCAAGATTTGGGGGTGATTAAAAATAAGTCTGGCTTTGATGTGTAAACAAAAATGGTTTTAAAATGTATTTTGTGTTTGATAGAATTAGTCTACCCATGTTTTGTTTTTTAAGGAAAATGTATAAAATTACAATTAATAAACAATAACAATAGTGTAGGATTTCCCTGATTGCAAATCCTATCAATAACAGTATAATGACTATAATGGCTGTAACATAATAAGATGTTGGAAGAGATTCTCAGCTATTATATGCAATTACTACTTTCAAAGGGCTCATTTCTCATTTTTTAAACTGTCATCATTTATAAGATATGCACCTCAGGATTTTTAAAGGAAAGGATTAAATTAAATGTAAGTAATATATCTTTTGTTTTAACTAGGTTTATGGACAGAAAGAATTATAGCTCTATATTATCAGCAGATGATCGAACACAAGTTGATTGATTTAAAAAAAACCTCCTTAGTTAAATTAATAACAATCAGAACCTTTTAGATCAAGATAAATTAAGTTTTTATTCAATTTTATAATGATACCAACTGTCAAATCAGATAATCTATGGAAAATTGACTATTGGTTATCTGCATAGGCATTTGACTTAAACGTTTCTGGACCAGTGACTATCATCTTAGTTTGAAATCTCTTCATGGTTAGTTAAGATCCAGGAGTCTATATGGGGCTTTAAAAGTTTTGAAATGGTTAATACAGAAATTTCAGCATGCCAATGGATAATTTGCAAAGCGCTTCTAAGGATATAATTCAGAATTGAATGGCTCTTACTTCAACTTAAGTGTTCTTAGGATTGTTATCTGTGGATTTGAAGGGCTAAATTGCTGTCATAAAATAATACCTTGCTCTTATAAAACCTCTCAAGCCACTGGAGGATTTGCTTAACACATATCCTTTCTGTTTTCATTGCTTTTATGGTGCATTACTAATTATTGGTACAACTTAATCATGTGACACCTTTTCACATTATTTATTGTTTCTCTCTCTTAGACAGCTCAAACTGTCCTTGTGGTTGTAGTGGTTTTTGGGATATCCTGGTTGCCACATCATGTCATCCACCTCTGGGCTGAATTTGGAGACTTCCCCCTAACTCAAGCTTCATTTTTCTTCAGAATAACAGCACATTGCCTGGCTTACAGTAATTCTTCAGTGAATCCTATTATATATGCATTCCTTTCTGAGAATTTTAGGAAGGCCTATAAGCAAGTGTTTGAGTGTCAGATTGGTCACAATTCGCCTCTGAATGAAGTGAAAGATAATAAGAGTAATATAGACACGCCTCCGTTTACTAATTCTACACATGTTTGAAGAATGAATGTGGTTGGCTGTTCTGCTGCAGTTTCATAAGAATGGACATGTTTTTATTTAAAAAAAATGCAATTCCCAAAGTGAGCAAATATTTCAAGTTTCATATTGGTCATTAGTATGCCACTAATCAAAGTTCAATTTATTTTGTTGCTGATAAGAGTAACAAAATAATTTAATAGCCTTCTTTCTGAAAGAATTTTGAGTGAGATTTTTTAAAATTAAAACAGGAATCAAATAAGATTAATATATAATTCATATTGCTCTAGTATATTTATGTTATGCTTAAAATATTATTTTCTTATACAAATTACTAATGTAAATCACCTAAGCCATTTTTTTTCAATATGTATATTTCAGTTTGTGTGTATTCTAAATGAAATGGGGTTCAAATTGAACCAGAAGAATTTGAATAGTTGAACTAGGATATCCCATTATTTTCATGAATTGTGGAATGACTCCATTACTGTCACTTTTTTCACTGATGTTTTAACTTCAGATAGTCACTAAATGAATGGTTGTAAGTTGAGAACTATCTATAGAGTAGACCCTTGCATAAAATTAGTTTGTATAGACACATTTTTAAATTTTAAGTCAAGTAGTTTAAAATTAATAATATTGTAATTCTGCCTCTGTCAATAATTTTATGCATAGCATATAGTTTGCTTATTTATTTAAACAATTCTGTAACTTGAATCCATGCTAACTATCTGCCTGGCTTATGATTAGAGTTGATTTCAAACTAATTGACTTCTCTGGTACTTGATATTTACATAAACTGTATAATGCCAGAGATACAAATTATGGGAAACTAGTTACTTCTACTGTAAGTGTTTTTGACAAAGGCATGGGATGGATACCTCCCTATACATTTTGGGATGAACTGAAAGAAATTATAATGAAAAACTGATCCTGTCAAGCATTTTTAAAAAATTATGTTTGACTTTCAAGAAGGCTAAACTTCAAATCTGTTCTACAAATCTGACATGTTGAATGAGGGAGTACACAGTTCATTGTTGTAAGTTACAAAATGGCTATTTCTCCATTTTGATGAGGTCCTTGGCTCTGATCATTCTGACACAAATGGTCAAAATGTTCCAAAGATTGTAGAATAATAATAATAACAGGTCAGATGCTGGAAGCTCACTAACAAGGATGAGATGATAACAGGCAGTGTTAGAAAGAAAATATGCAGAGCTAAAAGCACAGAACTAATCCGCACTTAATGAAGGCCTCATTCACTGATTGCTTGAAGTTATGACAATATTTAAAAAATGATTTTACAACCAAAGCCTGCATTTATGACCTTTGCATCATCCTGTGATCTACATTGTACACATTGTGCTGTGCCTAACCTATTGTTGTTTTTTTAATCATATGGTAGAGTGGAAAGACTACAGAAGAAGAGATTACAAGAGAGTAAGCAGCCATCCAGTGGGGAATACACATTGAAAATAATGCTGTGGTGCTTGCAACCCCAAGCGTATTTGGAGCTGGGAGCAGTGAACCAGATATGCAAACAGCTGTATATACCCCACTGGGCGCCTTAGTGTATGAATTTCCTAATTAGATGTGTCTTTATCTGTTAATTTCAGCACACAGGGATTGTTGTATATTGCTGGTGCACCATTCCTAACCCACATCAATCATGGTATAGGTGCATTCCTCACGGATGCATATTTGATGAATGAGGAGAGATTATTTTTTTATGATTCTTTTAATCCTGCCGTTAATGTTTCTATGAATAACTCAAGATAGAAAACATACCTAATACTTATTTCGCCACTGTTTTCACCACAACAACAACCGTAGTGAATTGGGTTGAGAGAGTAAGTGTGACTGGACCAAGGTCACCCAGCCAACTTTCATACCTAAGGTGGGACTAGAATTTAAGCTCTCCCAATTTCTAGCCTGATGCCTTTAACCACTAGTCCAAACTGACTCCATATGCGGTGGGTATGTCTTGCAGATATATTTAAATTTAGGTGGATATTTATCTCACTGATATATCCATGTGATCTGGAAGGAAGCTTGTCAGGAAAAGCTGTTAAGCACAATGACTACCTGTGCAAGTTTTTAGGGTGAGGTAAATCATCTTTGGCATGCTATACTCCCTTTTAAAAAGAAAAAGAAAAGAAAAAAGTGACTTAGCAGGTATTTTCTACGACATATCCGATTCTCTTGTTTCTCTTCAGATACATCATATCTCGTTTTGCTTAAGGATTCTGTAAAAAGGCTAGGTACTCAAGACTACTTCATTATCATACTCTACCAATTAACCATCAATATCCAATAAATGGGAGCAGCAGAAGACACTTTGACTTTAACCCTTTGAAACCTGTATCACGTACTGTTTTTTTCTAGTGCTTGATATTGCATCAGCTTAACATTCCACATGTCCTTAAATGTGATCATGAGAATGTCTCAACCAACAGCTACAGAGCAGATTGATGCTGTCTTATGGAAGCATTAAGAAAATGGCCTTTTTTTAAGAGGGAGATCATAGTTAGATGCATAGAAATTTTGCTAAAACAGATATATAAATAGGCATGCCAATGTTAATTAAGAAGAGCTCTATAGTCCCAAAAATAAAATTCTTTTCTATCTTGAATGTTTCAGTCAACCGAAAGAAAATGCATGTTTATGAACATTACGCTCTTTTGGATACCTAAAAAACAATATTTTTTCATTGTTGTGTATCTCGTGAACTGAAGAAAGAAGCATCGCTAACATGTAACAAGTAAATGAGAAGAAATGAATGCTGCCAAAGACTGAATTTAATTCAGAGCTGTGCACAAAAGATCACAAAGCAATGACTTTAAACAGATTGCATTACTGGTTTAATTTCTGGTATTTTGTTTTTCCGTTGAAAAATTGCATATGTATTTCTGTACCTGACTGTATAGCACAAAATATAAACACTGCTTGATACTGCATGTGTGCCTTAATGCATTTATTATAATGCCTCAGGTGGGGCATTTTTTTGAGTTTTTAATTTACTTATTTACTGGATAGTCATATACAAAGCTTTGTGGTGACACATCTTTCTGCATCATCTTATGGCCTAAAATTTCTTGGCCTGTGTGTGTATTTGTATAAAAGAAGCAGTTCTGCTATACCGAAGATAAAAAAAATCTCATTGTCAAGGTTGAATCCAAGGGACTTCCTTTACATATAGATGCAGTCATACATGTAAAACAACAGTACAGAACTGCTTTACCACAGTACCCTCCTAGATTCTTTATTTTTCTATTTTATTTTTGATTTCCCGGTGCATCCCACAAGTCTGGGGCTCCCTGGCAGTCTGTTACTTACATGGCCCAACATTATTAGTGCCCAGGTTTAGATAAGATAAGCCTGATGATGCAATTCAAATTGAGACTAAAATAGTACTCAACATATTCATATAACAAAAATCATGTCATCTGCACAAATGAAAGTAGTGCTTCTATATCACACAAACATCTAGCTTTTACATCTATGATGTGTAACAATTGCCCACCCTGTACATTCTAGGGTATCTGTTTCTGCAAAAAATAAATAAGTAAATGTGATGAACATTGTTTTAAGCTGTAATTCCTAATTGCTCTAACTTTTTAAAGTACAATAACAGTGTCAACTATTATTGCTATACTGTTTGTAGAAAATACTGCTTCCAAGAGTAAGAGAAATAAATCGTCGCCATCAAATTATATTGTAGTGACTTCCTTGATAAAAGGGTAAATAAAATTATAGCAATAGGTGAAACCTATTTAAAAGCATCTACCTACCCAGAGGTGGTATTCAGCAGGTTCTGACCAGTTCTGGAGAACCGGTAGTGGAAATTTTGAGTAGTTGGGAGAACCGGCAAATACCACCTCTGACATAGTATCCTTCCTCTGCCATGCCCATTAAGCCAGGCCCACAGAACCGGTAGTAAACAAATTTGAATCCCATCACTGTACCTACCTATCATCTATCTGATGTGCATCATGACATAAATTGGTGTTTGACATATATTTACCTTTACCTCTTTCATATGCCTTTTGAAAGCCACATCTGTCTCTCTCCCTCCCTTTTTGCCTTACCTAATACATAAACGCATGAATACAGCTGTTTTTTTTCCAGCATCATTCCATCATGTGTTAAACTAATCCTCCTGTTTCAGAATATGTCTTATCATGTTTAACATCTATTCATCATTCTTTGAATCTCCTCTAACCTCTTCCAATTCTGTTTTTATCCAGTTTTATTCTTCCACAGGTGTATTTTCCATTTTCCATTGCATCATAATGTCAGCAAACAAATACATGCAGAGGGAGGGGGAGAAAAAGGTAAGGGAGGCAAGAAGAATAAATTCCTTAGTCTTCAACTGACAAATGTGTTAGGAAAAATTAAAAGAAAAAAAAAAGAAACAGTTATTTTGTTGATTTGAATAAAAACCAGATCTTAGATTAGCAATTTGAATTCACAATCTGCTTCATTTTAGCACTGAGTAAAGAGTTACTTCACTTTGTTTCCCAATTACTTACTTAGTAATCCTTACTTATAAATATCATCAAAAGTTTAACTTTTTGCTGCCAATAAACATTTTCATGTATGGATATGTTAATTGTATACTGATTAATATATGTCAGTAGTTCACAAATACTAAAAGAGCTGAATACAATATTTTGATAAAATGATAAATATATTAATTATGTTTGTAGGCCCAAATGTGATAAGATGCAACAGAGATATTACATATTACATTTGAAGTAGAAGTAATAAATATTTATTGGATATGATTGAGACTCACTTCAAAGATGAGAATTTTTTTAGCTTTCATAAAGAATGGAGATGATGGGTGGATTAACCCAACTAAACGTTGACTGATGACTATAAATTCTAATTATGCAAAACCAAGAAAAGAGAGATCTTAATTAGGAGGAGGATGTTTTCTAAATTTATTCTGATAATTTATTGGAGCTATAGATGGCAGATCTGGAATGTGATTCAGTTTGGATAACATAGGAGGTCTCCCTCTTTCTTTCTGTGTGTATACAAAAGAGAGAGAAAGAGAAGGAAAGGAAAAAAAGGAAAGAAATAACGTTTATGTGCACATAAGAAGAGGATCCTTTTATTTCAAATGTTATTAAAAGATAGTAACACTGGGGAAAAATATTCTGTATGTCATTTACAATACTTCACAATTAACTTTATATCACTGTGTCCTCAAAGTATACCATATGTTTGGCAAATGAGTTGATATATTTCCTGGTCAGCTTCAATATAACCTAGAGTGACCTTTCCATTTACATTGATGAACATCTGTGTACCATTAAGCCTTTGTCAATTTTGGCTTTCACCAGAGGTGGTATTCAGCAAGTTCTGTCCAGTTCTGCAGAACCGGTAGCGGAAATTTTGAGTAGTTTGGAGAACTGGCAAATACCTCCCTTGACAGATTTTACAGTATCTTTCCCCTACCATGACCACCAAGCCATGCCCACAGAACCGGTAGTAAAAAAAATTGAATCTCATCACTGGCTTTCCCATAAACTAACTTACAGAAAGTGTAAACCTGTGCCATATTCATTATTTCTTACTATGATAAGGACAATGCAGGTCAACATGAGAGTATCTTTAACAATATAACAGGAAGCACAACTAAAGCCAATTTTAGTCCAAGTGTGCTCCTACCAGCCTATGGAGCAATGGTGGGATCCTACCAGTTTCCCTACCAGTTCGGTGGTTGTGCATTTTGCGCATGTGCAGCTTTCCAAACATCAGGTGAGGCACCAATCAGCTGAGAGGGTAAAGAACAGAAAAGCACAGCGGCAGGTGGGAGGGCTGATCCTGCACTTTCCTTCTCCTCTCAGTTGATTGTCAGAGCTTTTTTTACTACTGGTTTGGCTGAACTGGGCCGAACTGGTAGCATTTCACCACTGCTATGGAGCTTCTCAATCATCCAGGTCATAGTAGTCCCAAAGTGATTGGTCTCATTCGAGACAATGATGAATCCACATATAGACAGGAGGTTGTACAACTTGCCTCATGGTGTGACCGGAACAATCTGGAATTGAACACACTCAAAACCATAGAAATGGTGGTAGACTTTAGGAGAAACCCTCCCATACCTCTTACAATACAAGACAACATGGTGTCAACAGTAGAGACCTTCAAATGTCTAGATTCTATCATATCACAAGACCTAAAATGGACACCTAACATCCAAAACATCATCAAAAAAGCACAACAAAGAATGTTCTTTCTGCTCAACTCAGAAAACTCAAACTGCCCAAGGAACTGCTGATACAGGTCTACAGAGGAATTATTGAATCTGTTACCTGCACCTCTATAATTGTCTGATTTGGTTCTACAACCCAACAAGACAGATACAGACTTCAGAGAGTAATTAGGACTGCAGAAAAAAACAAATACTACCAACCTGCCTTCCATTGAGTGTAAGCTGCACAAGTCAAAAAGAGGGCTATGAAAATATTTACAGACTCCTCACATCCTGGACATAAACTGTTTCAACTCCTACCCTCAAAATGATGCTATAGAGTACACCAGAACAAGTAACAGTTTTTTCCTGAATGCCATCACTCTGCTAAACAAATAATTCCCTCAACACTGTCAAACTATTTGCTAAGTCTCCACTACTATTACTATTAATCCTCCCATCCTCCCTTTCACCCATCTCCTCCCACTTATGACTGTATGACTGTAACGTTGTTGCTTGTATCCTAAGTATTTATATTGACTATTTCCTGGTATGATTTGATTGTTTACTGGTATCCTATGACTATTATTACGTATTGTACCTTATAATCCTTGACTCTTGATGAATGTATCTTTTCTTTTATGTACACTGAGAGCATATGCACCAAGACAAATTCCTTGTGTGTCCAATCATACTTGGCCAATAAAGAATTCTATCTATCTATCTATCTATCTATCTATCTATCTATCTATCTATCTATCTATCTATCTATCTATCTATCTATCTATCTATCTATCTATCTATCTATCTATCTATCTATCTATCTATCTCATCTATCATCGATGTTTTTCTTCTGGTTTTTTTTTCCTGTAAGGTGTTTTGCCTTATCCAAGAAGCTTCAAGATAAGAAGTGATGGAGAAGTGAACATCTTCAAGGAAAAAAAAAGAGGTCCAGTTGCCTTTTGAAAAGCATCTTTGGGGCACCCTATGGAAGCTAGGATTTTGAATCTAGAGATTATTTTGCTCTTGTCCATTTCCCACCTGGTAAGATATAATGTTGAGAATTGACTTGCTTAAAATGCACAAATGTTTCTATCCTTCTATAATCCTATTTGTATGGATTTCAGTAGTTTTTACATTTTCCTTTATTCTTTCCAATTGCCTCTATTAAATCTCTTCTATAATTATTCTTCACTATTTCAGTTATAAAATTTCTAATGAAATTCATTCTCCTGTTATTGTTATTTTTATTTACTTGTTGACATTCTTGATTGAGCTATCTGTCCTTGTCTTTCCTTGCATAACACTGTAAATTTTCATTTGTTAGTCATGAGTCCTTGTTTCCCAAGGCCTTTATTTTCCATTTTGCTTTTGTTGCAGCTTATTCTTTTCATCTGAAGTGCTGAAAGGTTTTTTTCTACTTCTATTTTCACAATGTCCCTTATCTTTTTCCATAGTTCATCAGAGTTTCTTCTTCTTCTTCTGAATCTACTGAATCTATTCCTTAGAGTGATTTCATATTTGGATCAGACATCTTTCAAGTCAAAGCTTCCATTATACTTTATTGTTATACATTTTTCTTTGAATATTTCACACCATTTGTTCATCATCTGTTCGACAGTTGAACAATCACATAGCAATAAACTTTCTGCCACTTCTTTCTCTCATGTGGTTTTATGCCCTGAATAATCCAGGAAAGCATCTGATTTGACATCCCTATTCCACTTTGCCGAAACTCTCTTACTCTTAAAATATCCAATCTGGTAAACTATATTTCCATGTTGTCAGTGTTGAGTTTTCTTTGATTCATAAGTATTTCATATTTTATCAGTCTCTTGTTTTCACTTCTACTGTCTACTGTGACCAATTCCTTGTAGTCTCTGGAACTATTTGTCAAAGTGATGTTTCACCCAAATTTCTCTTAACATTTTCAACTATGTTCTTACAATGTTCTAGGTAGCAATATGGGAGTGGGTTGCATTTTCCTTTTGGATCTGTTTTCCCCCACCACTGTTTTATACCCTACTAGCAAGGTTGACCCTGCCAGGAACTCTTAGGGTCACTGAGACCATAGAAGTATTCCCAAAAAGTCACTGTGGTGTGTTCTTAGGCAGGGGGTCATGAGGTTAGATGAGCTTTCAAGATATTATTAAAAGTTTTATTTGACTGTGACTTCTTTTACTCTAATTTGGAATTCTCATTTTTCATGTTTAGTTTATGTTATTATATTGATATAACTTTCTTCGGAGTCATTTATTTGAGATGGGTGTCCATAGAAATGGAATAAAATAAAAACAAATTAAATAGCTCAGGAAGGGTTTGTGGATAAATGACCATAAATTGAAAACATTGATCTCACTGGGGCAGACTAAAGAGCATGTTTTTTTAAGTAGATATTTTGCAATTAGCCTGAAGATCTAATATATACATGTTGTTAATTAGGCCACATTTTGTAGCATATCCATTTATCTAAGGATGAATATGGTACCAATTTTTGCTTTTCTCTATTTTAAATGCATGACTGGTTTCTTAGGCTCACTATATAAAACAAAAATATATATACATAACTTATACTCAGGCCCTTTGAGAGGGCTTTAAAAGATATGCTGTACTTCAGGAGTGCAGCTTAATTGCTAGGTCATTTAAAGAACTACAAATGCATATATAGTCTGAGAGCACCTCATTATTTTATTTTACATAAGTGCTGAAAGTTCATCAGAGACCAACCAATATACATAAATGTGTTTCTATACCAAGTGACATCTTCTCCATTAATGGAAAAAAATATTAAAAATATAGCGCAATGATAACGTGACATAGGGTTTATTGATTTAGTTATTAATCAAATTTATATGGTTGCCCATCTCTCTGAGTAACTTACAATAGGATTGTAAAATATTTAAGATCTGAAAATATTTTAAAAATAAAATCACAAAGACTAAAAGAGGACCTCAGATGTTAACAACAATGGAGCCACCTTAGTACTTTGTTGGTTGCCAGCCCTGAAGGCATAATTAGATTTTAAGTGACTTGGGGAAAAATCAACAGGGATGGAGTTAGCCTTACTCAATGTTGCATAAGGGGCACCATAGCAGAAAAGGCCTGCCTCCTGATGCCTCAATGTAGCTTCCTAGCAGATGGTATCTGTAGCACTTGTCTTCTGCTGGATCTGATACACTGGGCAGATAGATAAGATAACCTTTATTGACATTTTTTTAACTGTGGGAACAACTGGCGCATGTTAAAAATGAAATTCTGTTGCCTGTTCTCGAAAGTGTACACATACATAACACACACATAAACATTCTATACACATACATATGTATATACCTACACCCTTACATATAAATACGTATCAATATTAATCACAGGCCATCTTGAATACACAGAGGAAAGAGGAAACTTAAGAGTTCACAAGATTGATATTTTATGGAACAAAACTGTGGCTGAATCTAGATGTTCTGCTTCAGATACTACAAAGCTTCCTCCCAGAAGGTAACAAGGAAAACAGATCGTGAAGAGGATGTGTAACATTCTAGACAATACTGCAGATTCTGCTCAAGCAACATTTATATGCTATGTCCTGGATAGAAGGGATTGAACTGTCAGTAATCTTTTCTGTCATCCTCACCATTCTGCACTGCCTTCCTGTCTAAAGCAGTGATGCTTCTAAACCAGACTGCAATGCTATATGAGAGAGTGCTCTTGATCATCGCTCTATAGAAAGTGGTAAGGACAGGGGGACATGGACATATGATGAGGGAGAGGTGGTCCCTCAAATAACCCAGTCCCATGTCATAAAGGTGTTTCTCCAGTGAGACCAGTCTATCAGGGCAACCTGGTCTACCCAAATATGGGATAGAGCATGCTGCTTCCATTTTCTTCTTCTTCGGAATATCTCCGTCCCATATTTGGGTAGACCAGGTTGATCTGATAAACCAGTCTCACTGAAAAAACACTTAATCTCCCCCCCCCGCCCCCGATACAGCAGACAAAGCAAGTGGAGCTGCCCATGGCCTAGAGGTTAATACATCTGCTTGATATGAAAGCGGCCCAGGTTCAAATCCCAGAAGGGTATGGCTAGCTGATGAGAGCTAAACAGCTATTAATCTCCCTTTATTTCTTTGTCAGTAAATTTAAATTTAACATGTCATAAAGGGTTTTAAAGGTCAAAAACAGCACTCTGAATTGGAGCCAGAAGCAGATTGGCAACCATGGAGCAGAAGTGTAACATGCTGTTCTATAAGTACACCCATAATATGCAGATATCCTCTATCATCACTATGCAGTAAGAAACTCCCAATATTCCAACTAGCTGCAAGAACACCCACTCTTCTCTTGCATCTAGCCCAAGATAGCACACAGCATTAGCAATGAGGGACCATCTCTTCAGCTACTGCCAGGTCCATGAGTGCAGCAAATGTGGCAAGCATGGGCAGAATAACAGGAAGGTCCATCTTCTGGGAATATGTTTCATGTACCACAATTGTTTTTCAACACTGTTTGCATGGGCTTCAGGCTTTGTATGATCAAAATAACTAACTTACTACAAATTCCACTGGTGTATCATAATTAATCAACCTTAAAGTATACATGACTCCAATATCTCTGAATAATTTTTTCCCCTTCATCTGATTACTACACAAGTAGGAAAACTGTTTTTTCACATGTGTTCTTGCAGATTTAAGTGGTTTTAATTATGGCACACTTGCAAGAAAACCAACCTTGGTTTTTCCTATGCTTTTCAAATAAAAACAGTGCATAAAAGAGGGGTCCTTAGTGCTGTCTGAACTCGCTTGTTTTCTTGCAGATGTTTCATTGTCCTAACTACACTAGGTAGTTAATGATATCTGATGATATTACTTAGTTAGGGTAATGAAACACCTGCAAGAATACAAGCAAGCTCAGAGAGCACCAAGGACCCCTCATTACTTCCCTGAGCTACAAATTGTCTCCTTTATTGGAACTATGCATCAAGTTGAATACTTGGCCATGTGATGGTCTTCTCAAGGAAACAAAAATTAGAATTACATTTCCAGCTCTGTTAGAGCTCTGCAGGTAATCCACAATGCTAAATTGTGTGTGTGTGTTTGCACGTACACACTCATGCAAACAAAATTGTTTCCTTTGAGATCTTCATAGTCTTATAATTCTGTCCCCTCTTTGTTACATTCTGTACTGTGAGCAGAATACTACAGTGTACGATATAAAGTATTTGCAATATTCGCAGTAGCTATCAAGTCATGAATAGTTCAAAACTCCTTTGAAGGCATCTTTTTGATTTCTACATATCTTGCTTAATACAGATATGACAAATGAACTACAAGCAAGACATCTTATCCACCACACAGGCAGCCCTGAATCACCACATTTTAATGAGTTAATTAAAACATTGAGAGGAACCCAGCTTAGTGAGTCATATTTATTATTTGTAGAGCCTTTTGCTATTCACTCACTTGAAGCATGTGGGTTAAAAATTTGACTGACAGAGGAAATGGAGATGAAAAACTGAAACAATGTCGAGTTTGAAGGCATCACAGTAAAATAATTGATTGTTATTTTCTTGTTTATGTGGCATGTTTTCTTTCTTATGGAAAAAAATTACAATCTTGTAACTTGTAAGAACAGAGCAAGCCCATTTATGCAAACACTTTATGTAAGTGAATCTTTTGGTAGGTCAATATCTGAATGAATAAAGCTTGAGCTATAATGTATTATAAAAGTAAAAAATTCAGCCATGGATAGGAATATGGGAAATACTGTAAATAAAGTGTCTTGCCAAATGAATGAAATATTCAAAGCAGACTTTTAACAGATCGTTTAAAAACTGCATACAATATCATAAGAAAAATATTCAGTATAAGTAAGAGACTGATTTTATATGTATATGATATAATGAAGTAGAGTGATGTTTGCATAAAAAATTTACACTGTCGTTTTCATTTTCTTATTCCATGCTTAATTTCTTAACCTTCATTTCACATACACTGTATTTCAGAAGCTATGAATCTTGAAATCAGTACCTTTCAGCCTAATGCACTTTGCTATGTTGTTAGGAATATTATGTAAATCACATTTATTGCTACACAATCTTTAAGGCAGTAGGATCTGGGTTGATAGGTAAGCAGAACTAGATGTGATTCTCATGGAATCTCCGGAAGTCTAATGCAGCTTGAGCAATTTTTTATTGCTGAAGACATCATATCATATCCCTTCAGTGAGGGATTCGGATCAGTGGTGGGATTCAAAAATTTTTTTACTACTGGTTCTGTGGTGTGCGTGTCTTGGCTTGGTGGGCGTGGCTTGGTGGGCATGACAGAGGAAGGATACTGCAAAATCTTCATTCCCACCCCACTCCAGGGGAAGGTTACTGCAAAATCCCATTCCCTCCATACCCATTAACCTGCTTTCCAGCTCCGTTCTCCTGTGCAGGGCAACAAAAGAAGACCCAGCTGATTAGCTGGGACTTGGGAGGAAGAGTATAGATGGGGCCGGACCAATCAGAGGTGATATTTCGAACTACTCAAAATTTCCGGTTCTCCGAACTCAAAATTTCCGGTTCTCCGAACTCAAAATTTCTGCTACCGGTTCTCCGAACTACTCAAAACGTCCGCTACCGGTTCTCCGAACTACTCAAAATTTCCGCTACCGGTTCTCCAAACTACTCAAAATTTCCGCTACCGGTTCTCCAGAACTGGTCAGAACCTGCTGAATACCACCTCTGATTAGGATCATGTCTTTTCTCATTTTTTTCTGGTTTTCCCACCTGGTTTGGAGGTCAGCATAAGATTACGGGCATATGAATTTGGCATGCCTAGAATCTCTGAAAACTGGGAACTATGAAAAATAATTCAGGGCTAAGGTACAAGTCTGCACACAGCTACAGTTTTCAATTATTCATGTGTATGTTTTATTCAGATGAATAGCCAACCCAAAAAATAAAAATCACAACTAAACAATAATGTCACAAACTGAATACAAAAATAACATTCTTGATTTCCACTACTTCTTCTTGTTTCCATTATATTAGGTAAATTTTAGATAAAAAGAGCAAGATAACATTTCCAGAGCATTTTCAGGAAGAAAAAAAAGCCAACAGTAACAATTACTTGATATAGTCTTCTACTTGCTAGTTGATGAGCATAATAATGGGGAGTAATTGGGGAGTGAGTACAAATTCATTATCATCTTGAACAGGTAAGTGACAGAATTCCAGGAACACAGAGTAGTGAAATTTAAGAGGAATCTTAAATCATAAAGTACTGTGAAAAATGCAAACGTCAGAATAAAACATAACAAAATGTATATTAGAAGTCAACTGGCTTCAGTTGACGTCTTTTATCAAGCACATGATCTCAAATTAACATTCTGCTCTGCTAATATAAAGACTATTAAGTATAACATAGTAGTTCAGTTTTAATTCCACCAATCACAATAAATACCCATTTCACAGCAGAAAAAACCCTCAAAACTACACTCTGAAAAACTACAACAACCCCCCCCCCCAAAAAAAACAAAAAACAAAAAAACCTCTCTTCTTCCAATCTCCCAGATAGAATAAATCACTGGTCTTCAAACAACTTAAAAAGAAAGACACATTGTATTAGAAAATATCTTGTCACTTTGCGGGCTGCAATCTGGATGGGATAATGTGCTTCTCTTTGGGCAGGCTGTAACCATTTTGCAAAAGAAGGTCCACTAACAACCCTGCTCAATTGAGCCAGTGCTTTTATTTATTTTTTAAAAAATGATTTTATTAAGCTGATCAAAATAGAAAATAGAAAAGGAAAGGAAAATAGCAGAGGGGAAAAGGAGAAGAGAAAGTAGAAGAGAGAAGAGAAAGTAATAGGGTAAAGGAGAAAAAAGAAACAAAAGCATTGATTTACAACTATTTAACGCAGTGGCAAAAGATAGCAACAACCTCAACTTTTATGTACTAGCCATTTCCACAATAACAGACTTCATCAGCAAAACTCCAAGACAAAGTTTCTTGTCTTTCCATCTCCAGCAAAGAATCCAGAAGGAGCCTCCAAGTCAAAACAAAGTTGGATGTGTTCTTTTCTTTGTTTAAAGTGAATTTAGCCATCTCTGCTGGTTCAATCAGTTTTTCCAGCCATTCATAGCAATAGCACTTAGACTTATATACCACTTCATAGTGCTTTACAGCCTTCTCTAAGCAGTTTACAGAGTCGGCCTATTGCCCCCAACAATCTTGGGTCCTCATTTTACCCACCTCGGAAGGATGGAAGGCTGACTCAACCTTGAGCCTGGTGAGATTTGAACTGCCAAATTGCAGGCAGCCAAGCAGTCAGAAGAAGTAGCCTGCAGTACTGCACACTAATCACTGCGCCATCATTCATCCATTGCAGTAATTAAAATAACCTTTCCGTTTTTGAGCATAAAGCATTTTTGTTGCTGTCAACACATCAACTCAGCCAGTGTTTATTATGCACTCTAATAATTTCTATACCTTTCTTTATCACCATGCTGAAAGAAGCATAGTGGTTCATCTTTGCTTCCTGTGGAGAAGCTTGCTTGTTTGAAACCAGGTAGAAATTTTATGTCTGTATTTTAATGCTCCCCCCCCCCCCCCGAATAAAATGAATTTCCCTCTGGGCTTTTTGTCTTGTTTTATATTTAAACATCCATAGATTTATTGTTATACCATTTTTCTGCTCACTGTTTAATTTAGTCACCATAGGCTATTTTAGTATTAGAGAACTGGGCCTGACCTCTGCCATCTCAAGTGTCTACAAGTGCTGGCTGTTAAATGGTAAACTTTTATTTTGTAAGGACTAAAGGAAAAATCCAGAAAAATCAAGGAAAGAAGAATATTTTTTTAAAAAAACTGACATTTCTTTTGATTTTGGGCTAACAGTTTTGATGAACATATATTTTAACCCCTACACTATTTTAGCAATGCTGATATAATACAGAAAAGAAGAAACTTCTTTTTAAAAGCTGCTTATTTTACCTGCATTATACACATACTTTTCTGTCTCCCGCACAGTGGTGGATTTGTAGCTGTGCAGTCGCAGAAAAGTAAAAGATGGTTATCTCCTAACCCATCTCGTAGCGATAGAAAGAAGCTGCTATGAGTTAGTGAGTCCAGGCAAAAGTGAGGGAAACTTCCCCCAACCCATGGAGGGTCAATTTAGTGAACAATCAGGATTACAGATGTGGCCACATGACATGAATTACATTTCCCAGGATACCTTTAACTACATTTACCATGATGCATTCTCTTAAGGGACAGCTCATAATTCCTAAGTAACTATCCAATTCCCATAGACTGGCTGGGACAGCACACGTACACATATACGTGTGTGTGTGTAACTTTCAGTGAAGATGTTTTAATCCTGCCCTAGGCTGATTCAGTCCAACAACAATAAAACTTTTGCAAAATCCAGTAACATCCAGACACATTAAAAAAAGTGATTGTCACTGTTTTCCCGGAACTCGAAAATAGGGACACACAATAGCAGAACTGATAGCTTTCAGCCTGGTCTGAATACCTTGTAAGTTGTTGGCGAAGTGCCTTTGTCTTTGCAGGATTTGCTTAGATTAGTGCATGTTGGCATGAACATTGATCAAGCACAACTTAAATGGTAAATGTGCCTTCTTAAATGGATGTGAATATTGGCAAGTATGCAGTGGGCTGGATAATGTAATATACGGATGCCACACACTATGTTGTTGGATCTGTACATTTTTGAAGGGATAAACATGTTTGGTGTAATTTAGCATTGGTACCAATGCAGACAAACACATTCAAGGACTTCATATAATGAATGCATTGAAGAAATGTAAAAAACATCCCAAGTGTCCATTTGAAACCATTCATTTAGATGCTCTGCGAAAAGAACACATTCTTTCATTTCAGTGAAACCCAAGGGGATTTAATAGACCTGACATCCAGTAACGCGTCTGGGATTGAGTTGCTGAGAAGCGATGATGTCCATTAGTAAGAGCAAAAGCACAAGCAGGCTCCATGTCTGCTGAATGCAATTACCAAAGGATCCTTCTGTTTTCTCCAGCCCTCTAGTGGTGCTTGAGGGAGAGCAAATGCCACTAAAGGAGGAGTTAGAATTACAGATTTGACTTGGGTGAATTTCTCATTACACCTGAAGTGTACAAACAATTAAATTAAATATGTAGAGCCAGACTCTTAAGGCTGCTTTTGAGCATGCATGGTTTCTGCTGCAGCCTACATAAGTGTTATCTTACCAGGGCTTCCGGCAGAATTAACACCACTAAATTGTACAGTTTTATTCAGCTGCACACAGCTCTTGACAGAAGTAATAAAATGCAATGCTTTCTAAATACAGACAAATTTCAGGTCTAACCTGAAAGAAAAAGAACACTGCAGATTCAGCTATTAACTCCCAAATGCTTTTTGTTCTCTAGTAAAGATGGGAGGTATGTGCTATTTTTTTTTCTTGTTGAGAAGTCTGTGATCTACTCAGAATTACAAACTCTCTTCTGAGATTAAGGTAAAGGTTCCCCTCGCACATATGTGCTAATTGTTTCCAGCTCTAGAGGGTGGTGCTCATCTCCGTTACAAAGCCGAAGAGCTGGCGCTGTCCGAACACATTTCCGTGGTCATGTGGCTGGCATGACTAAATGCCAAAGGTGCACGGAATACTGTTACCTTCCCAGTTCCCACCAAAGTGGTCCCTATTTTTCTACTTGCATTTTTACATGCTTTCAAACTGCTAGGTTTGTAGAAGTTGGGACAAGTAACGGGAGCTCACTCCGTTACATGGCGCTAGGGATTCGAACTGCCGAACTGCAAACCTTTCTGATTGACAAGCTCAGCGTCTTAGCCACTGAGCCACCAAGCGTCTTAGCCACTGAGCCACCATGTCCTTTTTGAGATTGTCTCAGCAAAATTGGACTTTGTTTTTAAAATAGGCTGAATTATCCAGCATTACATGAAGGCAGGACAAGAAGCAATGGATGAAAATTAATCAAGGAGAGTACCAGCCTAAACCTAAGGAAAAATTTTCCTGATAGTTAGAACAATTAATCAGTGAAATGACTTGCCTCCAGAAGTTGTGGGTGCTCCAACACTGGAAGTTGTTAAGAAGAGATTGCACAACCATTTGTCTGAAATGGTGTAGGGTTTCCTACTTGAGCAGGGGGTTGAACTAGAAGAACTCCAAGGTCCCTTCCAACTATGTTATTCTGTTATCTGTGTGACCTCTGATAAAGTTAATAGAATGCTGTATAATTGTCACAAAGTCTACTATTTTTTTCCCCTAAAAACTGAAATGGAGGTCCTTGCCAGATATGATGCTTGGGCCTCATTCCATTAGAATCTTTTCTTTCCTAATTCTAGCTTTAGTTTTATTACTATTGCTATCAAAAAGAGAAAGCTTTTGAAAAATAGGAAGTTGCCTTCCATCTTTTATATAGATCAACAAATGTTTATTTCTTATTTATTTATTACATTTATTTGTGTCCTATTGTGCCATGTGGCTACTTTAGGCAGCTTACACTAGAAACAGAAATAATAGAGCAATGAAGTAAACAGTGGCAAAGGAACACAACGAGAATAAATATATCAATATGACAACTAAAAAGATGGGTGAGTGGAGAGCAGAGAGCAAATTGGGGAATGGAATCTGCCATCAATCTAGCAGCCATTTCCAATGTGAAACTCTCCCATATGGTACCCAGTCTAATTGGCAGAGTCATGTCTTCAGGCTCTTGCAGAAGGATAGGAAGGTGAGGGAAGACTTTACCTAAAGAGTAAGATGTTTCAAAGAGCAGATGCTGCCACAGAGAACCCTCTTCTTCTGAATCGTTATAGTCAGAGTTCTTTGACCAATGGGATAAGCCCTCTCTGCTGGCATGAATAGGAGGGGCTTGTCCTACTGGGATGAGGCAGTTTATTCTATTAAGATCTAAATAGATTCATTCATTGTTTCAATCCTGATGAATTTGATACTGGTGCCACTTCATTTTGCAGCTTGAAAAGAGTGACAATAGATTTCAAAACTGTGCCATGATGTTTAGTAAGGATATGGCTATGGTGATGAATTCAAAGGTTTAAAAATATCATACTGTTGTTCTCCTGCAAGCAAATAACATCTAGATTCTACATTTATGTACTAATAAATAAAAAGTGCTATCTTGAAGGATAAAGTTGTTGTAGCAATCATTGTTAAATTGATTCTTCTGGTAAAAAACATGTATCTTGAGTCTGAACAATCAATTTTGTCTGTCTACTAAATAATTGTACCTTAGACTCTGTCGTGCCTTTGTTGGAGTCTGACTGTGATAGGGAGATTGAGGAGCTGACAGGGAGTGGGAATGTGGCTCCGGTGGTTGTGGAAGAAATGGAGGAAGAGCACAGTCCAGCTGGGCATTCAGAGGAAGACCCAGGGCCATCCCTTCTTCATCCTAGGGCATGCAGGGAAAAATGGAGAACGGAGCAATGTGTCTTATGGGAGAGAAAAAGGCCCTGATCCTTTTCGTTAGTCGCAGCTGGGAGAACAGGATATAAGTGGGGCATTTTAAATAGCTCTTTGGTGGAAACAAAGAGTGTTTTATCTTGGTCGAGGCTTATCTGGGTTTTGGCATCTTCCCAACTGTGGTTGTCTGCAATTTATCATCCTGGCCTGCCGTGTTAATGACTCCAGTGTGGTTTGTGTTGAGTTTTTTTTATTTCTAATTATTTTTACTTTTAGTGTGGACTGCATTTACTTTCTTCATAGACTGTTTTTGGAAGAGTTTTATATCAAGTCAAGGACAATTGGACATTGAGGCCCAAGTTGGAGGCATTAAAGGGAATTTATTCTACTTTTGTGACTGTGTTATTTTTGTGTCACGCCTCAAGTCATCACAGCTCATAGGGATGGAAGGGACCTTGGAGGTCTTCTATTCCCACCCCCTGACCCAGGAAGGAGTCCTTATACTATCCCAGACAAACAGCTATCCAATCTTTTCTTGAAAACCTCAAACAATTGAGCATGCACAACACCAAGAAGCAAGCTATTCCACTGAGTAATTGTTCTCACTGTCAGGAAATTCCAAGTTGGATCTTCCTTTGATGAGCCTCCACCCATTGCTTCTTGTCCTGCCCTCAAGTGGTGTGGAGAATAAGTCAACCTCTTCTTTCCTGTGAAAACCCTTCAAGTATTAAAAGATTGCTATCATGGCTTCTCATGGCTTGTATCCCTGAGATACACCCTGCTGATCTTCGAAACACCCTGCTTCTTTCTCACTGGCTTCTGTATTTAAATGATGGTTCAAACGTGGCATCTGAGGTCTTAATCAGGATCAGGGCATTGCTGCTATGGGTTTCTTCAAAGAACTGATGATCACAGCAGGGAATCTCTGTCACATACCTCCTGTAGACTGTTGCTTTTGAAAGCCCCATGGGAGCTGCCCATTTTAGTACCTTCTCCCAAGAATAATGATAGATCCAAAACCATGATAGTCCTTTCTAAACTGGAAGAGTTGACAGATATAAGACAAGTTGTTTTCCTCTCTACCTTTCTGTGAGAAACTGCAGTGTTGTATGTTTTGGAATTGTGAAGATTACTACATTGATTGATTGATTATAGGCCATCAAGTCATAGTTGACTCTTAACCATCAATCATAAAAGTTTTCTCCAGACGGTGATTACCACCAACCACAAAACAAATGTGTATATTTTATGCAGTTCTAGACACCTTGTCAATCTTCCACAATATGTCTCCTGGTTATGCCTGGAAGTACAAGGAAAATCAGTCATTTTGACGTGAATATGGAATATATTTGGAGAATTAAGAAAAACAGGTGTATCCCAGGAATCTCTTTTATGTGTCAGAAATAAACTCAGACTTGATTTACAGCTTCTATCCTGTTCATTTTAGCTTCCTTTCATCTAAGCACCTCCTGCAGAACATGAGAAAAAAACTGTTGCAGGTTTTCTTTCTATTTAATTCCTATGGTTCCTTTATATATCATATGTACAAATCAAATGAAATTGATCATCACAGTTATAGTATATTGCTTCTGGGCCGTTATGTTTCATGTGCATGTACCAATACGACTAAAATTCTCTTTAATTCATTTTTTATTTGTTCTTTTATACATTGATTTGGATTGGTCTATGAATCTATGATTAACTAGAATGTTATTCATTTGAAAATAAAAAGAATGTTTATCAAAAACGAGGAAGTCGGTGGAGAAATGTTAAGATGCCAGGAAGCTGAATGGTGGAATGTGATTTAGAAGAGAACATTTTTTGAAAGGAGTGAAAATGCCAGTGTGGAAGTATGTTTCCCCTCCCCCACTACTTTGGTATATATTAAAATTCAATGCAATGGGATAGTGTTCCTAAGAAGTAAAAGGAAAACAAAAGAAAGGTTCAAGAATGAATTAATGAGTGCTGGATAAATATAAAAGTGACTAAATGACAAATGCATATAGTGTTTTGTATAATTATGAATAGGATTCAGTTCTAGTTCCTTTTCTTAATTTCATGCTATTTAAGTTTATCATTTTATACTTCCTTTTAGATCTTTTTTTATAACGTTCCTTACTCAGAAAGGGAACACATGAAGAAATGCAGGAGTTGTGCATCTATGTATGTCCACCAAGCCATTTTGTGCAATTTTTTACTTAGGAAAATATATAGAGATATTTATAAGACAAGCAGCTTTCAAAACAGTGACCTTGTCAATAATATTTCGGTTCTCAAACATGGGTAGGCCTTACAGAAATGGGCCATTTATGGAATTTTTAAATTGCTTTTTCTAAGATACTTTTGAATGTTGTATATTATATTTTTTCATAAAGTACACAGGCATAATCTTTCAAAAATGAAAGATGATTGGTCTCACTGGTTTTATTAGAAGCAAGCTAATGTGTATGACTAGCAGCATGCACTAAGTAAATTAAAGTTGCCCTTGAGTTCAGCTTCATTCCAAATGATTGCATTTATGCAATTTTCTTGGCACCATAATAGAAATGGTTTGCTGTTGTCTTCTTAATTTAATTTTAAGATTTAAGAATTCCCCCAATCATGAACTAACCAGGTATCTCCGTCCTTAGATATTGAGTTCAGCTAAGGTTGATCATGTGATTCCCATCTTCTGAGGGAATGCAATAAAATAACACTTCCTATCAGGCTTTTCCAACCTCTAGACACCAACAAAACCTTGGTGGTGCAGACTGTTAATCATCTAGCACTTAGTGCAAGCTGCCTGCAATTAGTGCAGGCTTGAATCCCACCAGGCTCAAGGTTGACTCAGCCTTCCATCCTCTCGGGGTAGGTAAATTGAGGACCCAAGATTGTTGGGGGCAATAAGCTGACTTTGTAAAAATGCCACTTGGGGGGCCCAAAAGCCCTAGTAATAAGCAGGCAGTATACAATGGAATGAAGGCTATTGCTGATCACTTAGCATAGGTGCTCCATAGACTGTATGAGTCTATGGAGAAGGGCGGCATATAAATGCAAATAAAATAAATAAAAATAAATAAATAAATAAATTTATTAAGCATCTTAAATTAAGGAGACCTAAACATTTAATGAATAGCAGTATTGAAAAGGCAAAGATGTATGCTGGCATACATATGAACTGGACCAGGGGTGTCATGATAGCAGTGTTCTAATATTTGAAGGGCTATCACAGAGATAAGGAGGGGGGTCAACCTGTTTTCCAAAGCATCTGAAGGCCAGACAAGGAATAATAGATGGAAAATGATCAAGGAGAGATTCAACCTAGAAATAAGGAGAAATTTTCTGACAGTGAGGACATATAGAACAGCTTGCCTTCAGAAGTTGTGGGAGCTTCATCACTGGAAGCTTTCAAGAAGAGGCTGGACAGTCCTCTTTCAGAAAGGGTATAGGGTCTCCTTCTTGAGCAGGGGGTTGGACTAGATGACCTACAAGATCCCTTCCAACTATGTATGCTATGCTACGCTACGCTACTCTACTCTACTCTACTCTACTCTACTCTACTGTTCTATTTGATGATTAATTTTATACACTATTTGATTTTGAGCCACAGCACATATAGTGCTTCAGAAATGCCAAACTACAAATGATTTCTTTATTGACACTAAATAATCTGGTGAGAATAATTTTAGATGTTCTAAATTGACATTATCTGATGTTTGATAGGAAGCCAGGCTGCCAAATAAACCACAATGGTTGGACTCCAACAAAGCTGACACCAGCCAGAGCGAACAAAAGCTCAAAAAAGCAATGCAAGATTGGAGGATGTGGAGAAACCTGGCCCATAGAATTGCGAAGTGTCGGACATGACTGAATGGTTAGCAGCAGCAGCATCCTATCCCCTCAGTTTTCCCTTCTGAAAGGAATCTCATCTGAAACAATTATTCCTTTTGCCTGTAGTCATTCTTTTTTGTATCTTTGAATTTTATGTAAATTATTCTATACACATATACAGTACATATATACATATACAATAATTATATCAACAAAAAATAATCTTAATGTGTAACAAACAGTAAGTACCTAGAATTAAAAATGTATACTTTTTCAGTGGACATAGTAAATACTCACTAGTCTATAAAATGTAGACAAATATTACATTTTGTAATATTTGTAATATATACAGTACTGTATATATACAAACAAATGCATATTCTATATTAAATTGAAAGACAGAAATGCATTTGAAATAGAGATAATTTACAAGCTTATAAAAGTGAAGGTTTACTTTTATTATTATTAATAACACTGATATGACACTTCGGTGTTTTCAGAAAAATCCTCGTGACATGTCAAAAGCAATTTAAATATTTTTATCCTATAACACAATGCAATTGGTTTAAATAGATAAATGCAATAAAATATATCCTCTGTGTTATTCAATTATGTCATCTTTGTACTCTCTATAGCCTCTTGTGCTTTGTTCTTTTTATGGTCTGTATTAATCTTTTCAGCTTTTGTTAAATTAAATATCCTCTTTTCCAGCCATTATCTCTAAATTCCACCATAGAATTTCTCTTTCATTTACTATATATGATTCTTTAATGTATTCATATATGCTCACTGTCAATAAAATAATAATAATCTCTAGGCTCATCCTGCCTTTTAAAATTATTTCCTGATTTTTACCTTTATCTTTTCCCTTTAAGTTTTAGAACATGCAGTGTGCTTGACAAATTTGATTATTTGTCTACAATTTACTCCTGAATTCTGGTTTCCCTTTGTTAAAACTTTCCTTGAAGTCTCTCTATTGACTTAATACATTTTAGTTCATTCCATCCAACAGACTGCAACAGACAAAATCAGTTTTCCATTAGACCCATTGATTACTCTGTAATCAGACACAGAGTGCAAAATAGTCTCTTAGGAAGACAGAGTTGTAGGATGAAAAACAATTCAAAATACTGTGTACTTGCTGACTGCCTACTAAGATGCATACTGCCTTCTATTTCTGCTACTTCCCTTTTCCCTTCAAAAATTTGTTTCAAACTACCTCTAGATAAGTGAAATATAACTGAGCTGAGCACAAACTTTTCTCACTTCCTTCTTTTATTATTTTCTGATTTTTATTTGGCATGCTGGGTTTAAACTGTGAATTTCTTAAGTTAAATGCTTCTTTTTTTAAATCTTACACTGAATTATCATGATTCTAGTACCATGATTATTGTCATACACACACATTTTATCAAAGGTCCTTGATGCTCTCTGAGCTTGGTTGTTTTCTTGCAGATATTTTATTACCAAACTGTATTGTAATGTGAAGTATTCCATACATATGCATATATTAGAATTGTATCAACAAAAATAATCTAAATATGTAACAAATAATAAGCACTTACAATTTAAAAAGGTGTATTTTTCAGTGGACAAAATAAATAATCAATGATCTATTGATTGTAGACAAAGAATTGTTATCACATTTTGTAATGTCATTAGTGATGAGTTACAAATATTCTCTTCTATTTACAAACAGATTTCAGTAGATAAAAGCACATAGAGAACAATATAATAGTTTATAAAGTCTGTACATTTAAATTATGGGAGGATGAAATCTTTTAATTCATATGCTCACAAGTAATTCATTTCTAGTTATGCCTAACAAGAATCATGCTTATTGGCAAGATATTATTAGGATAAATTATTTGCTCTTGTGCTGTTATTCTGAATGATAATGCTTCTCAGCGTGAATGCTTCAGTGAATGAATTGTCACTACTGAAAGTTGATAGTAGACATAATTTCATTAGCTTTCTCAGTTTCATGTAACAGACCACTCTATACTGATTCTCAATTTATGCCTTTCTGTCTGATACATCCACTAATGGAACAAGGAGAGGAGAGGGCCAGTTCTATTGTTGTTCCTGTCATTTAATTTAGAAGATGAAGATTGCAGAACTATTTTCAAATTTACCGAGTTGGGAAGGAAGGGAGGGAGGGAAGGAGGAGAGAAGTGTCCAAATCCAACTAGGTCCATGGAGACATATGGAATAATAATTCCTTAATAATAAAGCAAGAATATAAATAATAAAATGTCCATGGGACACACTAAACCATTAGTCCCAACCTTTTTGGGACTAGGGACCAGTTTCATGACAGACAATTTTTTCAGGGCCAGGTAGGGGAAGGAGTGTGCAACCTAGATCCCACAAATGTGGACACCTCTGGCTCTGCGGCCCAGTTCCTAACAGGCCATAGCCCGGTACCAGTTTTCAGCCTGGGGGTTGAGGATCCCTTCCCTAATCAGTAAACCATACATCATAACCAAATTCAATAAACTGCCATTAAACTGCCACTGTTACCCACTGAAAACATTTCTAAGGTACTAGTTGGTGGAGTGTTTGAACACATATTCAATAATTCAAGGGCACCATCTTGTAACCCCATTGAGAATTAAGCTGATCTGAAGTGATGCTTATAAATCACTTGTTAAAGCTGAGTGGTATATTATAGTCCATAACCTTAGTGAAGAAGTTTTCATGCTGCAAATTGTGTGGAATAATAAGACATAAAGATAGAGAAACAGACAGAGATGGAGAGAGATACTGTAGGTAGTGTTTCTTAACCTTGGCAACTTTAATATGTGTGACTTCAAATTCCAGAATTCCTTAGTGAACATGGGTAGTAGAACACTGATATAGGCACTGCATGACCAAAACTAGGATGAAATGCAGAGTTGTCTATCTCATAAAACACAATATGAATTATGTGAGGACATGAAATCCATTTTGTAAGATTTTGAATTTAACAGTAGCAATCTTATGGCTAAGTCTTTTGTCAAGAAAATAGAATGATTCCTGTATATTAAATTTTATCTACAGATTTATGTGGGGCTTTAAAATCTTCCATTCAATTACAGTTCAATGGGTGTGCCACAAGCAATACAACTACTGCCTAAATTTTATTTTCGTCATGAGGATATTTCTAAAGGTTACAATAATTGCAGAATTATTGCTACATTTCATGGAAAATACAGCTCTGTGTGAAATTATTACCAAAATATGCAGCGTTTTGGGTTTTAAATATAAATGCAATCCCTTAAAGTATTCCTCTTCAATCAATCAGAAAGGCCTTTATAGGTTTCTGGCTTGATTGTTCAACTAGAAGATTCATTTTTTTTTTTAGTGAATGCAGGAACAATAAGATGAACTCCATGAATAAAAGAAATAAATAGACAAATAAATAGAGACACAAGTATCTCCCATGTAATAGTTGTGATACACAACAATGTTACAGACTTGTGGATTTCAACTCCCAGAATTCCCCAGCCAGCACGCCTCCTCTTACCAAAGATAATGCTATTATATTAACTATCAGGGTTCCGACCAGTACCCTAATGCAATTAAGAGTCTCAAGCCATCTGGCAATAAAAATCCAGTCTTTTATTATGAGCACCATATCAGCATTATCTAGGTGAAGCCAACTCTGACTTCACTCTCTTCGTGCCTTGCCTCTGACCCTGTTTCCCCCTCCCCCCAAAGTGTGTCACCCATCATATTCCCCAATGAGGTAATTTTGCAGGTGATAGAAGTCACTCCCTCCAGGCATTGCTGGTATCCGTTGGAGATGGCCTTGACTTGCTTGGCCAGACAGCATCGTGTTATGACTGAGGAGTAAATTCCTTGGTGCAGCTGCGAGGTGTGATTTCCCATCCCCCTGCCTATGGCAACTCAGGAGCAGGTCAGGGAAGCTTCACAGGTTGACATTAACTCAGTTTTCACTAATTTTCAGCATGTACTTTCTTTTCCTCCTCAGGCAAGCTGCCATGTCTACTGAAAATTAATCACACATCCAATTTAAATCTCAAACTATAAATTATATTCATCTAGATATAATGTTTCTCCTCACTCCCCCCATTAATTCCTTCTTATTTAGAAGACTGCAAAATATTAAATTAGAATAAAAAGTTAAATTGTCTCACTCCTAGCAGCTGTGACCAGTGACTTTGCATAATATTTAGTTATACAATCTGCAGTGATACAAGAATAATGATTACTGGGATTTGCCTGATTAATTTGGGAAGCACAGTGTAAAATATGGTTCAATTTATGGAGTTAGAACAATTGGGAGGTTTTTTTTTTTAAATTGAAGTTTAAACAAGTAAAGCAGGAGCTCAGGAGCTGTGTTCCTCATTTTTCCTGCTAAAGCTTACAATGGGCAGCTACAACTTCATAAAATCTTTTTATGCTGCGTCACCTGTAAAGTCATGGAATCAATTATTAACCAATTCATTATTTTCCACTTAGAGACAAACAACCTACTGTCTAATAAACAATTTGGTTTCAGAAAAAAACTATCCTGTAATATGCAACTCTTACACTGCAGAAACATACACAACTCTATCAGGGCAAAGCAATAGATGCAATCTACATAGACTGCTGTAAAGCCTTTGATTCAGTGGTACACAACAAGCTAGTCCTAAAACTAAAATCTTATGGCATCTCTGGTCACCTGCATAACTGGATAGAAGCATTTCTGTCAAACAGACAGCAAATGGTCAAAATTGGGAGCGTCCTATCAAATTCTTTACCTGTCAACAGTGGTGTCCCCCAGGGCAGTGTTCTAGGACCAACTCTCTTCATACTCTACATAAATGACCTCTGTGATCATATTAAGAGCAACTGCGTTCTCTTTGCTGATGATGTAAAGCTATTCAACACCATCAATAATACTGCTACCCTTCAAAAAGACCTCGACTGTGTATCAGAATGGTCAAACAAATGGCAACTTCAAATCTCAACAAATAAATGCTCTTTCTTACATATTGACAAAAAAAATCAGAAAATAAAATATAGGCTAAATAGTCAAGACCTTGTTGATGATCCAAACTCTGTCAAGGATCTTGGAGTTCTCATCTCTAATGATCTAAGTGCTAGAGCCCACTGTAACTACATAGCCAAAAAGGCATTAAGAGTTGTTAACCTAATCCTACATAACTTTTTCTCTGGTAATATCACACTACTAACGACAGCATACAAAACATTTGCTAGACCAATACTTGAATACAGCTCATCCTGCATTACGTATCTGATATTAACATAGTTGAGAAAATCCAGAAATATTTCACAAGAAGAGTTCTCCACTCCTCTACTGATTGCAGAATACCTTATGCCACCAGACTTGAAATTCTAGACCTAGAAAACCTAGAACTACACTGCCTTCAGTCTGATCTAAGTATAATATATAAAATTATACATTGCAATGTCCTACCTGTCAATGAATACTTCAGCTTCAACCATAACAATACAAGAGCACACAATAGATACAAGCTCAAGGTAAACTGCACCAAACTTGATTGCAGGAAATACGACTTCAGCAACAGAGTGGTAAATGTCTGGAATACTCTACCTGACTCTGTGGTTTCTTCCCCAAACTCCAAAAACTTTAACCTTAGATTGTCTACTATTGACCTCACCACTTTCCTAAGAGGTCTGTAGGGGGCGTGCATAAGTGCACCAATGTGCCTACTGTCCCTGTCCCATTATTTCTTTTTTATTTTTCTTATATGTATTCATTTCATGTATCCATAACTATGTTTATACTTATATCTGTTATCTTGTAATTGCTTGACAAAACAAACAAATAAATAAATAAATAAATAACAATCTGACCATACTCACGGAGTAAAGATTAAAATGTACTGTAATTATTGCAAATAAATGGTATATTCATTTTTGTGCCCAACTGTAAACTAATGAAAGCTTTAGCTTTATTCATGATCACACAACTTTGATTATCATTTTAGGGAGTCAGTATACATAGTCGCAAACTTTCAGAACTGTTGGTTTAGTATGGTGTTCACTATATCTCTGCCTGCTATATGCATATTGGTAAAAAGATATTAGTTATTTCAAGCATTTTATATCAAACAACTGAGGAGAACCTTACACTGGGTCCAGAAAACAGCAGAAAGTCAAACGAGGTCAGGAATATATCCATATGTGCTGCTTTTGTGGTGACTTCGCCAAACCCATCTGGTTATAGATATCAAAATCACTACAAAGAGGAGTGGGTCAAAAACAGAGGTGATATTCAGCATACACATTTGTAGAGCTGAATGCCTGCCCACAAGGCAGCTGAAAAACCATCTCTTGGTGATGAAGCTAAGGTGTATGACCTGCGTATTCACAAAACTATGGTAAAAGCTCTTCACACTGCAATGAAAATAAGCACTCCGTATTTCTTCTTCAATACTCCTCTAATGCTGACCTCTTTGTGATAGGAATTGATTAGCGGAAATCTGTATTTTCCTTTAGCAGAGGTATTATTTTCAATGGCAGCTGCTTTCAAATCTAATTGGATTTTAAAGGCAGACACATTGTGTTAAAAACAGTAATTTGCACGAGAACCATTGAATCAAACAACAGGCAAGAAATATTTTTTGCTGCTTGTACGGTCTTTGTATAAGAAATGAGTATGGACAATCCTTGACTGCTCTAAAAACTTCAGAAAAAAACAGAGGAGAAAATGTTTTTTAAAAAAACTGCTTGTTTTCTCTATGAGAACACACCGTGAGGGGATTTGTTTGTGCGTGCACAAAACACATCCTTACCCACATGCAAATATATAATGTCCAGGAAAATCTGCTCAGGGGAAACAAAGGGATTTCCAATTGGTTTTCTGGATCAGAAAGATGTGAAAGGACAGCAGTAGAGAATTAATTCAAGGAGACAACATGATAGCCTGTGGCCCAGACAATATTTGAAAGCTGTTACTAAAGAGGCTCAGTGTGATGACCCAGGGTGGGATACAAAATAAACACAGTCACGAAAACAGGTGAAGCCTCTTTTATTTCTTCACTTTGCTTCAAAGCTCCAAATATCCTTGACTGGAGACAAACCCCGCCCCCCACAAGCAGTTATGAAAAAAAGGAAATGCCGTTTAAACTAAAAATGCCTATAAATTATAAGAGTAAAAACAACACAAACCACACTGAAACAATTAAGGGAACCAGGCAAGATAAGGGCTTGAAGATGTCCACAGATATCGGAACACACACTGGGAAGGATGCCAAACTCAGAGAGGAACGACAGACTAGAGATATTTCCATGCTTTGTTTCCAGCACTGGCCCATACGCATGTCCATCCTTTTAACCAGTTCTCACAGCTGCAGCCCATGAAGAGAATCAAGGCCCTTTCCTCCCCCATGGACCATGGCATTCACGTCTCTTCCTTATCTTCTCCTCCCTGCATGCTCTAGCATGAAGAAGGGATGGGCCTGGGTCTTCCTCTGACTGCCCAGCTGGCCTCTGCCCTTCCTCAACTTCCTACCCAACCTCCGGAGCCACACTTCCATTCCCTGTCAGCTGTTCCACCTCTCCCTCTGAGTCAGTCTCCAACAGGGGCATGACACTCAGTCTGGAAAGGATTTTCTTAAATCATCTGAAAGTCAAATGGGCATAAGCACAAGACAGAAACTAATGGAAACAATTAGCATAAATATGCCCTCAGACAGAACAGTTGCTCACCATAGGAATAACATGGGCTGTTAATATAGATATTCCTCAACTTACGACCACAATTGAGCCCAAAATTTCTGCTGTTAAGTGAAACATTTGTTAAGTGAATTTTGCCCCATTTAATGAACTTCCCTGCCACAGTTGTTAAGTGAATCAGAGCAGTTGTTAAATTAGTAACATGATTGTTAAACAAATATGGCTGCCCTATTAACTTTGCTTGTCAGAAGGTCACAAAAGGTCATCACGTGATCCCATGACACTTCAACCATCATAAATATAAGTCAGTTGACAAGCATCTGAATTTTGATCACATGACCACAGGGATGCTGTAACGATCATAAGTATGAAAAATGGTCATAAGTCACTTTTTTCAGTGACTTTGTAACTTCAAATGGTCACTATATGAAATGCTGTAAGTTGAGATACAGATACCTATATCTGCCATATTTTGATTAAAGATTCAAATGAAGCTGACTAGGGATTCATAATCTCAAATAGACGCAGCAACTCAAACCTTCACAGCTTTAACCTACAAATAAACTTCTTTGTAGATAAAAGATGGATTGCAGCCAATTAGTTCAACCAGAAACTCCTTGACAGAATTCTTCAGATAAGCTAGATTCTCTACACACAATGCTGGGTCCTTAGAGTGTTTTTTGCATTACGTTGCATCCTTACTCCCAAGTCGCCTGTGCTGCTCCAGCTGTTCTCTTCTATGAATCATCCTGCACTCACACACACTTGGCACAAGTTCCTCAGGAACCTCCTCATCAATGCTGCCAGGCCCCACAATCCCTGAAGGCAGCAGTCCACTCCCTGATGGTCCCGGCCCCTCATCCGAGTCCTCGCTCTCCTCTACCATCTGCACCTGCTGCCGGCTAACCACAACAATATCAGACAGTCCTGATACAATTCTCTCATCTTTAACTACATCATTCTAAAGGGCATGATGACCCAACATTACTCGAAGCGCATCAACCAGTTTAGTCAGTCTCTGTTAGTCAAATATTACCATCCGTCTGTGATCAGAATAGTGGTATAACAGAATGGCAAGGGACTTTGGATGCCTTTTGGTGCAACCCCTCTGCTCAAACAGGCAACCCTATACTATTTCAGACAGATGGTTGTCCAACCTTTTAACCTCAAGTGTTGGAGCACTCACAACTTTTGAAGGCAATTCGTTCCACTGGTTAATTGTTCTGTCAGGAAATTTCTCCTTAGTTTTAGGTTGGTTCTCTCCTTGATTAATTTCCATCCTTTGCTTTCTGTTCTGTCTTTGGGTGTTTAAGCTTTAAGCTTTAAGAAGGCTGGCAGAGCCAGATAACTTTCCATTTACCACATCCTTCAGGGTCTTCCCAATTTCCTGCCATTGCTTGCTGCTGACTGCCAAACTTATATTTTCTGAAGCTCTATGGCTGAGAAGCTATGGAAGTTAAGCCCAGGTCATTTTCTAAATAAAGACCATAACCTCAGGCACTGAAGGGGATGTACTGGGTTACCTCAAAATCAGGATAATGTATGTGTGTGTGTGTGTGTGTGTGTGTGTATGTTGGTTTCTTCGTTTGTTTTCTTACAGCTCTATACATTGTAAAGGAGTGTGGTGAAGGACATAGAAAGTAAAGCAAATATAACAAGATTATAAACACATGGAAAGTGGCATCAAGGTGTTTGACAGAGCATTCCATTCAAACCCAAGATTTAACCACCACAAAATACCACAACTGGTACAATTCTAATGGCACTAATTCTTTAATATCCTCAAAAGTATTGGCTACAAAAGTCGCAAATTAAGAATTTTACTATAGTTTGAAAATAAATTTATTTATTTATTTACAAGATTTATATACCGCCCCCTCTCCCTGCGGGACTCGGGGCGGTGTACAGCCATTAAAAAAATACAATAACAACACAATAATTAAAAACAATTAAAAAGATTAAATATCATGGCTGAATAATAAAAAATGAGACAAGGGTTTAAAAATAAGGACTAAAACCAATTAAAACCAAATTTAAAACCCTATAAAACTCTAGGCCAGACCGGCTTGATAAAATAAATGAGTTTTCAACGCGCGCCGGAAGGTCAAAATATCAGGGATGATCCTCATCTCTGGGGATAATTCATTCCAGAGGGAGGATGCCCCCAATGAGAAGGCCTGCACCCTCGGGGTCGCCAGCCGTCCAGCCGGTGGCACCTCGAGTAGACCCACTCTATGGGAGCGCACTGGCCGACGGGAGATCGATGGTGGCAGTAGGCGGTCCCGTAAATACCCAGGTCCCAAGCCATGGAGCACTTTAAAGATGGTAACTAACACCTTGAAACGTACCCGAAAGACCACCGGGAGCCAATGCAGCTCACGCAAGAGTAGCGTAACTTGAGAGCTCTGAAAAGCCCCCAAAACCACCCACGTGGCCTCATTCTGCACATTGGAGCTTTCGGGTGCTTTTCATGTAGAGAGAATTGGCATAGTCTAGGCGGGAGATAACGAGGGCGGATGTGACTGTGCAAAGCGCATCCCAATCCAGAAAGGGCCGCAACTGATAGATCCTACAGACCTGATAAAAAGCCTTCCTTCTTTTCCTGTTATAAAAATCTCCTCTCAACTCTCAGAAAAAGAAGAGTTATTATTGTAAAATACCACCACTACCACCACCACTACTACTATTACTTCTCTCTCTCTGCACACACATTCATACTTTCTGCAAACTGTTTCCAAAGTTTCTGTCAGTCATCCCATTAGGATATGCAGCAAAAGAAAGTCCTAGGATATTATTTTACCAAGAGTATGACTGTACTGATAATTTCATACAGGCACAGAAGAAGTGACTAGCTCTGAGATTTTCATGAGAAACAGTATAGTTAATTTCCCCTCTTCCCCATTTGGATTACCCATTGTCCATTGTCCAACTCATTCTTTTTACTTTGGAAAAACAGTCTGAACCTTTGGAAGGCTCCCATCACACGGCCTTGAAGTATCAGGATCTTTTCAGGCTGCAAACGGCTCACATAAATTCCTCACCTCCTTCCTGGCTCCCAATACAGTCCGAGCATTCTTCTCCCCACACCCTTTGTTTCTGTTGTCAAGTTATGAATAGAGGTGTGTTACAAGTCAGCCTTGACAGTTTCTAAGTTCTTTCTTTTCCAGTTACAAAAATCTCCTCTCAACTCTCAGAAAAACATTTTTACAAGCACAAGTATATTGCTCTTTGCCCAATTAAACCCAAGTAAGCGGGCATACAAGGAACCTGTTTGGTGTAGTTGTTAAGGCACCAGACTAGAAACCAGGAATATATGAGTTCTAGTTCTGCCCTAGGCATGAATACAGTTGGATGACCTTTCTAATGGCCTTAGGAAAAGACAATGACAAGCCATTTTTGTAAATCTTGCCAAGAAAACAGCACAAATTAGCCCAGGGGATCATCAGAAGGGACAAAAAAAAGTGTGTGTTTGTGTGCATGTGTGCAATTAACATCTATGCTATTTGCAAGTGTATTACTCCTTCTGTCCTCCCTCCTGTGTACAAATGTTTTATTATGTGCCCTTTTTTAACACTGGGGAAGAGAAAGGAGCAAACAGAGATATTAGAAAGGAGTTTTGAATATCTGACATAGCAGGTGGGAGCAAGGAAAAGTAAATGATGGAACATGTGCTGTAATATCATGATACAAGCCTTGTGTGTGATGTTGGGATACAAGTAGAAAAGGTCAAGTTTGGATCATGATATCATAACAGACATTTTGCAATGACTGCAGACTGCAAAGTATGCTTCTGCTATTAAATCTTTTCAAGTATTTGCCAACTGGAAAAGCCTACAGAACCTTCTGAGTGTATCTGTAGACCTTCTATCCTTTCATTAAATTTAGTTTGGGGCAAAGAGCAGGTTGTTAGAATAACAGCTGCTAATGTGACAGGCACATATATTTTCTTGCAGTTGAGTTCTACAAAGACCTTACTCTTAGATGCTGTCAGTTAAGGCACGCAGCAGAATATTAACTATTTTTATTCAGTACATTCCATTGATCTTGTATGATTTATGATCTTAGAAAAATGAACCATAAAAGTCTTGCAGAAAGGGGAATGTATGGAATATTAACAGTGAGTAGATAATTCTGGTTATGCAAGAAAGCACTTTTTTAGGTAATGGAGTGTAAAAAAAAGATGACTTTTGTAAAACTAAATGAACTGAATACTGCATACCTGACCTAAATGTTCAAATGTTTACAAGGATGAGCTCTGCACCAGATAATTGACTAAATTTGAAGCCTTAGGTAAATATAAAATCTTAAGAAAACCATTCTTCAGGAATTGATAGGGAAGAAGAAAGTACATACAAAATCAATGCCTCAGTCATAATTAATACCAACTACCATTAACATGAAATTAGCAAGAAATAATGCAATTAGGAGAAAAAAAATTTCCAATCCCATTTGAAAATCCTTGAACGCAATAAAACTGTAAACTTGTTGGAATCCTTTAATCCATTCTTGCTTTCAATACAAATCTTCCTCATGGACCGCAGAAAATAAAACAAAACATGAGCATGTTGTCCAGCAATAAAATTAGATCCAAATTGGAGAGATATGTAGCTCTTTCCCAACATCTTTTTCAAATATGGCAACCAATGATTTCTTGAGTCTTTTCAAAACTTTGTTCTAAATGCAAGAAGTTCTTTAAAGAAGTTTAGAAGAGAATGTTGGTGTAGGATTTGCAGGCTCATATGATTCTTTGATCTCCTTCTTTGATCTCCTTTGATCTAGTTGAGTAGCAGACAAGCATAGATATATTCATTCACCCAACATTTAAAGCACAAGGTTCCCAATGTGTCATCTGATTTATTTCAAACAATAATACAACACAATCAGTCCCTGCCTTCAAATTTCCAATCTAAAGTATCCTCATGCAAAAAGAAGGTATAAAAATTAACAAGGGAATACTCAAGAAGTAATCCTTAATGTTATAAAAACCTTAGTATCACACCACAAACCTGACAGAAATGGCTGCTTTCACCATTAGGGGAAAGACACATCTGAATGTACTTCCTGATAGAACCTAGGGGCCCTTCCTCATTTGCTTTCTTTTATTCATGAAATATATCCAAGCAAAAATAACCTTTCTTTTATAACTGTTCTAGAAGGTTCTCTTTTTTCCTTCTTTTTTTTTACCTGGAAAATATATTTAAAGAGCTACAAGAATCCTTCACCTGGAAATGGCTTTAATCTCAGACTATTAAATCACACAACAAATGCATAGCTTAGAACATGGAATGTCTGGAGTGTTCTTGTATTTTTGCAAAATACATTAGGGAAAAAAAATAAATAGTGACATATGAGGATTTAGTTGAGAGAGGCTTTGAATTAAACCATTTCCCTTCGATAAATCAAGTGCAAATGTTGTCCTTATAAACCAAACAGAAAAAGAGAAATAGAACTGAGAAAAAAAATCAGTTTATTTTATCCCCAAGACTGAGAAAGATAATGCATATTTTCCCATTCCTACAACTGCTTTAAAGGAGAAAAATGGAATAAATTGCTGGTTTTGCAAACTCTAGCTGAAGACTCTAATCAGTTGTGCTGTTTGATTTATGAGGCTAGCCTTTCCTAAAATGCAAAACATATCATGTGAAAATAAGGATTTTTATTTTTTTATTTTTCTTTTAAAAAAAACCCTAAGTTCCATTGCCAGTCATTAGTTCAGAGAGAGACAAGAGATATAATCATAAATACATTCCCTTCCAATTTAGTTGCTATATATTTAGTGCTAAGCCAGAAAGAGAAGCGTATGAAATGTGATATATATCTTTTTCTAACTGAGGCACTCTGAACAAATGATGTGTATGAAGAATGTCATCCATCAGAGAGTGCTACATCCACATACCACCAAGATGCTTTTTCCGTTCAAATCCTCATCTGTGAATTTAGATGAAGGTCATCTTACATTACTACAGGTAGTCCTTGACCTACAATTATTTGTTTAGTGACCATTTGAAGCAGAGGTGGTATTCAGCAGGTTCTAACCAGTTCTGGAGAACTAGTAGTGGAAATTTTTAGTAGTTTAGAGAACTGGCAAATACGACCTCTGACTGGCCCCGCTCCTCTCTATTGTCTGCCTCCTGAGTCCCAGCTGATTGGCTGGGTCTTCTTTTGTTTCCCTGCACAGGAGAATGGAGCTGGAAAGCAGGTTAGGGGTTGGTGAGGGAATAGTATTTTGCAGTAACCTTCCACCAGGAGTGCAGAGGGAATGGAGATTTTACAGTATCCTCCCTCTGCCACACCCACCAAGCCACACCCACCAAGCCATGCCATGCCCACCAAGCCACACCCACAGAATCAGTATTAAAAAAATTTGAATCCCACCACTGGTTTGAAGTTACAACGGCATAGAAAAAAACTGATTTGTGACCATTTTTCACACTTACAATCCTTACAACATCCCCATGATCAAAATTCTGATTTATGATGGTTGCTGTGTCCCTGGGTCAGGCAATCACCTTTTGTGACTCTCTGACAGGCAAAATCAATGGGGAAGCCCTATTCACTTAACAACTGTGATACTAACTTAGCAACTGCAGTGATTCACTTAACAATTGGAGCAAGAAAGGTTGTAAAATGGGGCAAAATTCATTTAACAACTGTCTCGTTTAGGAACAGAAATTTTGGCCTCAATTATAGTCATAAGTCAAGGACTACTATACTGTTGGAAAGAATACGATGTTAGGAGGTGCAGGATTTGCTTGGTAAAAATTGAAAGTTTTTGAAGATTAGCCCCAAGAGCAGCTATGAGGGAAGGAAATGTATGCATTTGTGTACCCACATGTGCCTCTGTGTGAGAAACAGGTTTGTATCTACGAGAAGGATGGTTGGAAAATATTGAGGACTGAGATATTTTTTTAAATGTGGTGCCTTAGTTTAAAGACAATTAATTTTTATTAGTAAGTATTAGTAAGTATTCATTGAATTTGTATGAGTGGACTTACTCTGTCTTTTGATTTTTGTTTTATTTGAATTTGGCTTCTGGCAAATAGATAACACATACATATTTTCTCATGCCACATGCATATATTATGGAGTGGGCAGACAGAAACCATCAGGATTGATTTAAAGTGGAGATTGTAATTAAAGGCTAACAGGATGGGAAAGCTGGGGTTACACAAATTTTCCCCTCCTTTTCTACACCTATTTTTGAAGTCTACATTTAAATTCAGGCTCACTGTCCTATTGCATAAATATCATTGTTTGTTTTCTTAATGACTAATTGGCAAATCTGTCACCACTAGAAGTAACAAACTATTTACACGGTGGCCAAAAAGAGGAAATCTATGTCAGTCCTAAGCATCACTTGTGTACTTTTAGCCAATGTATTTGTTAGTCAGTTTTTAGACTATAAGAATCGGTTCTTGTGCTTTACTGTATACTTTAAAACCTGAAGAGATGTCCTTGCTCCATTCAAGGAACAGTGTCAGGACATAAAAATATCTTTCCACTGATGCTTATTTGAGGATTATACATTGGAGGTTTCATCTCATTATTTCTTCACACATTTTCACTTGTTTATGTTTAGTCATTTATTTTCCCATAAACCAAAGCTGAGCTATCCCAAAATGGATGCAGTGCTATTATATTCTCTCTCTCTCTCTCTCTCTCCCCTCTCTCTCTTACGCACACACATCACTGCCTGCTGATTGGACTAGACAAACTTGGCCAAGGCCAGTCCTTTAAATCTGCCTGGAGAGGAACTGTCCCCCACCCCCTCATTGGACCTGATTAATATATCAAAGACAGAACTCACATATATTTCATATTGGCTTCAGCCTACAGAAGAAAAGGAGTACAATAGCAATTTAGTTATAAGACAGCTATTTAGTAAGACAGCTTCACTTCTTTTTCATGCATCAGATCAAACTATCAGCCCATCTAGCTTTGCTTTTCTATTCTATACTGACTCCCTCCCCCTTCCGAACTATGCAACCTGATCCAAAGGAGACACTACAGGCACTCCTGTACTATATCTGTAGTGCACAGTGATTCAAGTGATACTGAACAGCTTGCTTGATGGTCTAAACAACAAGGAAAATAGGGTCAGTGTGCTTTGAGCTTGGTGGTTTTCTTGCAAATGTTTCATTACCAGGCTACATAACATCTTCAGTGCTGATATTATCTAGTTAGATAACAAAATGTCTGCAAGAAAACTACCAAACTCAGAGACCACCAAGGAAGAACCTTACAGTTCAACCCTGAGCTATGAATATTCTCTTTTAGCCGAAACAAGGAAAGTAATTTTTATTTATTTTATTTGTCTTATTTATGATGCAACTTTTGTGTTGATATAGTATGGAAACTTAGCTAGATAGATGGAAAATATGGTTGCAGTTAATCATGATATGTATTCAAATTTTAAATGAAATCCATAGACCTCCTTTGACACGAATAGAATTCATATTTATTTCAGGATAACTGTACTCAACTTTGAAAGTTTCTGAGAGATGCATTAAAGAATCAGAAGTTTCTGCTTGAATTGCACTTGGTTCCCGTGAATGTAGAAGCACTTTTTACTTGATGATTCTACCTATAGAAAAACTTCTATCTGGTAGAAGGCAATACAATTTGAAGGGCTTCTACATGTTTTTATTTGTTTATTTTGTATAATTGTCTTTCATTTCAGAGGCTTACATAAAATAACAAAGCATACCAATCCTGATAGAATTGCATAAAAATCTATAATTACAAAATACCATTATTTTTTTTAATGTATTTGTCCTGACTTATATGAACTCTAAATGGTGAAAGCCAACCCAAAGAAAGAGCAGATAACATCCAGTAAATATAGTTGCAGCAATTTTGTTTTAGAAGCCCTTTAACTCTTTTTATCTTTTTTTTTTTTTTTGGTAGACATGTAAAAGTGAATGCCTTTATTGAACCCAGATGAAAGAATAGATCTTCCCCAAATGTCAGGAGTACAGTTGACAGACAATACTCCTGAAATAAAAACACATGTATGAAAGCTGGAAATTGAGAATTGAGAATTGCTATTTAAACACAATAATAAAACACATCCAATAGATAACTGAGAATTAATATTTGAAGACATATAAGTAGAATGATGCAGAGCAGGGGTGTCAAACTTGATTTCATTGAGGGCCACATCAGGGTTGTGTTTGACCTCAGGGGGGCGGAGTGGGTGTGGCCAGGGTAGGCATGGCCAGCTCAACATCACTTGTGTCGGGGGTGCCTGTGGCCTGAGCACTCTGCCAGCAAAGTGGGCTCCCAAGCTCCATTTTTGGCTGTGACGACCTCCTGCAAACCTCTGCCAGTGAAAACGGAGCTTAGAAGGGCTACATACAGCCTTCCCAAGCTCCATTTTCACTGGCAGAGGCACCACAGGCTGTTTCTTCACTATTTCTAAGATGGATCTAAGCACCTCATGGGCCGGATCCGGCCCCCAGGCCTGAGTTTGACTGAGTTTGTAGAATAACACAACGCTTAATGTAGGTGGCAGATATTAATAGACAAGTAGACAAGTGTTGAAGGATCGACTTAAATGTACCTGTGGCCTCTAAGCTAGTCTGTGGCCTCATGATACAGAAAAAGATTCTATCTTGTCATTCAAGTTGAAGAAAGAATCATCTGTCAAGTTAATTGTATTTCTATATGAAATATACGATAAGGCCACCTGAACTTTTTCAGTAAGACACAATTATTAGCATTGTTTGTATTGATTTTCAATAGAACTTCAATGTTTGGATGGTAAGAATCTTTTCTTAAGTTGCTGCTGAAATTCCTTGAGTTATTAGTGATAAAGATGGATGTTTGCAACCGTATGCATGCAACCTATGGACTTCCCCAATGAGCCTGGTTCTCTCATTATCTTACTTAACTTGCTAAATAAAGTGGCTCAACTCAGCAGGATCCTCTTGTTGATTTTTGCACTTAGTAACTTACTAACAAAGAATTATAGCCTTGAAAATTTAAATCCAGAACTTGGCTATTTTCAGGAAAGAATGTAAAAGAGGAAAGAACAGGGAAAAAAAGACCTTTCTGTATGTGTTATGACATAGAACTGTATTACAAAAAGTACGAGAGTTGGACAAGACATATATATAAACTGTGAATCGCTAAAGAACCTTCATTATTTATGAAGTTTGGGTACAAATGTCTTTACTTTCAGACAGAAATATTTTAAAGATGGTTCCATTTAAGACATTTCAGGAGAGGCTGTTTCATTATTAAGGCTTTATCACCCTAAAGGCTTGCTTTTTGTAGAGGTTAGCTGGCTCATCTAATTGATGGCGCACTTAAAGAACATTATGTGAGAACATTACAGACATTTCTCTGAATAAAAAAAATGGCAAAACTGTAACCATTTTATGTAACCATTGTGAAATGCTGAAAAACCCTTTTGAAATGGAAATAGAAAAGAAAACAGCTTATTGTAAGCTGCAACAACACTCATGGTTTTCTATTATATATTGAAAGTGGGTTTCTGTTGATTTAGCAAATAGGCATTCTCATTTTTAATGTGGAATTCAAGAGCAATGCAGTAAGAAGCTCTGCTGATGTCTGCAAATTCTGAATTTACATGTTATAATGCCCATTTCATCTTTAGATCACAAATATCCATGCAATTTCCACGTAGTGCATGACATCGTAAATTTCTACTTAAATATCTGCTAATATAGAAAACAAGACAATCATGTTGTTATCAGAAAAATAGATAAAAGATTACCACCCTGCTTTTTTGCATTTTATTTTGTACGGTGAAATAATCAACATGTGAGACATGTATATAAAAAGTCCTTTTTCTTGTTCTTGCTGATAGTGCAACAAGACAGCCACAAATGTTTTAAAAAGTATGACCATAAACTCAGTGTTATACCTTTTTTTTTTCTTTTTAATGAACCTGCGATCCCACCCGAGGTGGGGTGACTTATTGGAGCTGAGCATTTACTGGCCAGATGCCCTTCCTGATGCCTATGTGGAATTCACAGCAGACCATTACTTATTGCGCCCAGAGAGAGAAATATTTGCTATTACCTAGGATCAAACTCACATCCTCCTGATTGTGAGATAAAAGTTCCATCTTTAGGCCACCAAGCCATTTGGTGTGATGTTAAAATAGTGTTATACCATAGTTACTCCATTAAAAAAGCACCCTTATTTTATTATTTTGAAACTTAGACACGCAACACTTTCCAAATGCTATCTAGACTAATGGCAGGGAATGCTGGTGGTTTTGAAACTGCAATTCATTTGAGTAACATTATCAAAAGAAATATGGCACAATGTATTTGTCTCATTAGGGAATTAATAAACATTAATCTGAATTTTCACCCTTGACTTTTCATGAAAAGAAGAGTGAATGAGTGAGAGGCAGGCTCTGCACTACATTAGCTCAAATACACCTTTGGGAAGATGATCATGGAACTGTCACTTTATCTCTTCTGACACTATATTGGCATTTCTCTATCCTTTCACATTAATCCTCCTGAAGTGTGTGTTCACATGAGCATTTGTTTTTTTTTTCTCTTTTACTTTGGAAGGAAGGGGAGAGGATAATTACCTTGTTATTTCAGTATTAAGGAACTTACCAAAGTTTTGTTTCCTTGGGGTTTTCATTACTTTAGTTTCTCCAATTGATTTCTTTGAGATGTCTAAATAACGGTTCCAAAACAACAACATTAACTCACAGGGCCAAGCTCACTGTAATGTTGCTATTTTATTTTTTTGGCAAAAATCTGTGCACATTAGATAAGTTTCCTATTTAACTCTTTGGTCCTTCCTGTTCTCCCATCACCTTCCTTTTTCCCCCTTCTCTGCTTTATCCCTTTTCCAAATTAATAAATAATAAAGGAGACAAGCTTCTGTAGTTTATTCTCTTCCTTCTCAAAATCTTTCTCCTCTCCATATCATTTCTTGAATTTTTACAAGCTGTTGCCAAAGATTTGCTAGCAATATCTACTTCTGCTGGTCCCAAGCAAACTGTTTGATCAATGGGATTTTTTACTATTTAATTCTGCAAGCTAAACCACTCACTCCAAGTCTCCATTTAAAGCTTGTATTAAATCAGAACTGGGCCAGACATCTTAGCAATATCAAATGCTACATTTACTTAAAAAACATGAATTAACAAGGCTGCTAGGCTAACTGGAGAATACCGCAAATCTCTATTAGGATCAGAAACAGATACAAAAATATGACAGTTAGGGATACAATATTTGATGAGCACTCTTGCAATGGTGGTTAAGTCTGTTCCTCCTTGTTGCTACCAACAAAAATGGCCCTCTTGCAAGGGTGGTGATGAGTTGACCAACCAAAATCAGGCTTGGGCGACAAACTGAAACTATCAGTACATTTTTTGTTGTATCTAGTCTAGTTTGGTGGTGCAGGCTGTTAATCATCTAGCACTTAGTGCAAGCTGCCTGCAATTAGTGCAGGCTCGAATCCCACCAGGCTCAAGGTTGACTCAGCCTTCCATCCTTTCGGGGTAGGTAAATTGAGGACCCAAGATTGTTGGGGGCAATAAGCTGACTTTGTAAAAAATGCCGCTTGGGGGGCCCAAAAAGCCCTAGTAATAAGCAGGCATATACAATGGAATGAAGGCTATTGCCGAGCACTTAGCATGGTGCTCCATAGACTGTAAGCCGCCCTGAGTCTCTGGAGAAGGGCGGCATATAAAATGTAAATAAAATAAAAATAAATAAACAAATAAATAAATAAATCCACAGCCATAGAGCAAAGAGCCACCGAAGAACCTTGATGGCACAGTGATTAGAGTGCAGTACTGTAAGCTATGTCTGCTGTAGCCAGCTGCCTGCAATTTGACAGATAGAATCTCACCAGGCTCAGGATTGACTCAGCCTTCCATCCTTCCGAGGTGGGTAAAATAAGGACCAGATTGTGGGGGGCAATATACTGACTCTGTAAACTGCTTAGAGAGAGCTGTAAAGCACTATAAAGCAGTATATAAGTCTAAGTGCTATTGCTGTTGCTATATGTAAGGTTGAACAATGCTAGGGCTTTCCTTGTGGTGGTGCAGGTCAGCATTACCTCATCACCATAAGTTGGCAAAGGCTATTGGTTCAAAAGTGGAACCAGCCAGAGCAAGTACCTCAAACATCACAATTATCCATTGCCACACTGAACTCAATGCATCCTTGAGTCTGCAGAAATGCTAAAATTCTGGCAACAGATGAGCATTGCATGAATAGCAGAGAAAAAGGGAGAAAAATGCCTAGAGTTACATATGTGGCCACATTCTACTAGCAGCATTCCCAGGGCTGGGATTCTACCAGTTCAGACCGGTCCTATAGAACCGGTTGTTACAATTGTGTGCAGTTTGGAGAACTGGCAAATCACGTCACTGGCTGGCTCCTCCCCTCCCCTCTCCACCCCCCCCCCCCCTCCCAGTCACTCCTTAGCTCACATGCACGCCACCCGACTTGCCTGCATTGTGCCTTCCCCTAATTTTTGGTAAGCTGGTATTCCCCCCCCCCCCCCCAGCAATCAGCTGCTCTGACTATCAGCTGTGTGGTGCAATTTAGATTAGCTAGAAAGCAGGAAATCATTGGATTTCTTGCTTTCTAGCTAATTTAAATCACCGTTGTACCACTTTACTTTCGCCCAGGAGGCTTCCCTGAGGCCCAGTCAGAAGTGATATTCAGGGGGTTGTGTTTGTGGGGGAGAAATGGCCTAAGAACAGAGATGAACTTTTCTTAGGACTGAAGCTTCTATTTTTCAGTGCAGACTCAGGCAGCAGATTGCAGAAAGGTAGATCTGTGAGTGAATCTGTGATTCTGCAAGCAACTCAATCTGCCTGCCTGCTTTGCCTGATTTTGGGTAAAAGTTGCTCTTTTCTTAAAATAAAAAATCAATATTTACATAAATATTTGCAATATTTACATACAAGTCATGCCCAGCCAGTCACGTGACCACCAAGCCATGCCCAGTCAGCAAGCTACACCCACCCAGTCACATGACTACAAAGCCACAGTCATGCCCACAGAAACTGATTGTTAAGAAATTTGAATCCCACCCCATTCCACACCATTACCTGAATCACCCACTACTTTAACATGAATGGCAAAAGCCTGCACAGAAGACGGAAACAAATTACAACAGGACCCAATTAATGGGGATGTGAAAATCACCCAGTTGTACCCAGTTGCTATGTTTGATCGTGTGAAATGGGGTTTGTTGATCTGAAAAGGAGACCCTGCAGCTGTGGGAAAAGATTAGGAAGAAGGAGACAGAGAAGTTACAACACAGAATAGCATAGCAATAACATTTAGACTTATATACCACTTCACAGTGCTTCACAGCCTTCTCTGAATGGTTTACAGAGTCAGCATATTGCCCCCAACAATCTGGGAATACTGACAATGCAAGTGTTTGAATCAGAAAATGGGAGCCTTACATATCAGAAAATGTTTCTCTGTGCAGTGATGCATTGCCACATTAAAAACACTAAGAATAAGACATTTCAAATGAAGCCTGTTGGAAGGCAAGAATTGTTAAATAGAAGTCTATCACTCAAGATTCCCTTAAAACCTGAATTCTGCTATAATTTGGAATATAATATGATTAACCTCTAGTTGGTACTCCATGACATCTGTTTTTTTAATATATAGATTTTGCAAGGAATGCCAATGTGTTGTTGCATATTGGGAAATTAACCTTAGTTTAGGTTAGTTAGGTTAATTATTATCTGTATTTATGTAGGCTATATCCATGAGTGGCAGAGTAATACTTCATCCTTATTCCCATCTTTGTTGTTTGAAATGCATACTGTAGCACTTTAAAGGTTCTTCTCTAAAGTTTAGGATAAGCCCTTGTAAGGATAGCCGCCCTTCCTGTATGCATATCCCCAGGTGATTAGAGAGTCTCCAAATGGGCAACTGGGAATTCTTGATC